>OU744819.1:17500-617500 GCA_916614155.1 Mesoligia furuncula | reverse complement strand
AAAATTGAACCGTGGCGGGATAGGTCGCTTTTAAAACAACGTGCTTTTTGTATCTCAAACTTAAAACTCAAACCATGTATTTCATTTTCAATTAAACCATTTACAGGCACTTTTGAATTGAAAAAGAGTCGGTCAGTAAGTCAGAAAGTTGAAGCTAGTTGCCCATTCCAAAACGTAGATCTCTGTGGGGAAGAACAGGCAAGAAACTCCATGGATACTCTTTTAATTCAAGATATTACAAAAACCTAGGTGCATTATTCTTGTTGCTTCTATATGTGAGAAAACACACAATACAAACTATATGCTATGCTATATTATACTATGTTGCTAGATTCTCGCATTTCGGACTAGTATGATAAAGCCCCCCAACATTTGACCACAATTCGCGGTATCAACATATTTTCGTATGAAATAATAATATTTAATATAATAGTAGCCATGTCTGTCGAGTCTACTTCATTTCCGGTTATGTCGGTGTATTATTATTATGTCTACATCGCTATTAATAATTATGTCTGTACTTATTTGTTACTATAGCTGACCTTCTGAACTTCGTACCGCCCCGCCAGCCACTCCGCCCCCGCTTTTTAAATCTCTGATAATATCTTCTAAGATATTCATTTATATAAATAATCCATACTAATATTATAAATTCGAAAGTAACTCTGTCTGTATATTACATTTTCACGCCTAAACCACTGATTAGATTTCGATAAAATTTTGCAGAGAGATAGATTGCATCCCGTGGAAGGACATAGGATAGTTTTTATCGACATACCTCGCGGGGGAAGCTGCGGGTGGAAGCTACCCGTAACGACTGTCAAAGATCTACGATTGACAGCCGGGACATGCTTTCCGAGACAAGGAGCGGTCTCGATATGTAATGGATGGTCACCCATCCACGAACCGACCGCGACAAGCGTAGTTTAACCTTCGGATCGGCTCGTGCGGCTGTTATCATTTAGCCACGAATCCTACAGTACAAACTTTGTAAGGTAGTTTACAAAGTTAGACATTTCTCAAAAATAAAAATCGTACTTTTTTTCTTTCGGTGATATAAAATAATACATATGTTTCGATTGCGATGAGATTCAGTAGTATCTAAATAGTAAGAGCTCCTTGTGAAGGGGCTTGATCAATGAACTACTACCACCATACCGGTTTGTAAGGAAAACATCGTGAGGAAACCGGCATATCCTAGAACCAAAAATTCGAAGACATGTGACATCTACGAGTACCTACACAGAAAGAAATAAGCAGTAACTATATAAAAATGAAAAAACATTGATCTGAACTGCTTTAAACAGTTCCATATGAACCTAACATTCAAAACAGTATTTTTTTACTGACACGAAAACAGTTATAGCTCGAGGCAAAATGTTACCGTCATGACAGTAAACTTAAAAGGTCACACAATTACCTAACTGTTTTGTTCATTTGGTGATACCGTTCAAACCTTCTTTCATATGGTTCAAACCATTACAGTAATGGTGTTTTTTTTTTGTTGTTGTTGTTTTCAGTAAATAGTATGTTCAATCATCAAAAGGTCCTTCTTTGTCTTTTACTGTTTTACAAACATTTCTTCTTATTGTATAAATTCAGTAAGTCTTAATGAAATCGCTAGTAAGAAATTTCTTTTTCAGTGTTAACATGCACTGGGTCAGCGTAACGTGGTACTCGAAGATAGACGGCCCACTCCCTCTCACAGAGAGGGTGCCTGTCCCAGCAGTGAGAACGTTATAGGCTGATTATTAATACCTGTTTGAAGGGTAGTGTAGTTACAGGCTGTGGAGACGTTTCAGCTTCGTCTCTGGGATGGCAACGCATCTGATCTGATCTATCGCGTCATGTTCGTGAACGGGCGCCGTTAGTTGGGGCTGGTCATCACTCAGCTGCCTCGGCTTATTTTTATTTTTTTTTATTTTTGGATTGTTGTTTTCTTACTATTTGCTGTACTCTGGACACTTTTAACGCGTACGTCTTTTTTTACATCGTTCTTACATATAATTATAAGTTCAACATTAATGATGTAACTAATATTTTTGTAAGAATATAATTTACAAGAGTGTCCATGGAGTTTCTTGCCCGTTCTTCTCCATAGGTTCTACATATTTTCTGACTGACCGACTTCTTGACAATTCAAGCTTTGAGTTTGAGTTTTTGTGATGCTCTGGTATTATAGATGTCTATAGACGACGGTGACTATTTATTTGGGCCACGTATTTGATTGCCAACAACATCTATACTAATATTATAAAGAGGTAAAATTTGTAAGTTTGTATGTAGGGGGTAAACTCTGGAACTACCAGTCGGATTTGGAAAATTCTTTTTGTATTTGATAGCCCAATTGTTGAGGAAGGCTATAGGCTATTTAACATCACGCTATGACCCTTAGGAGTCGAGCAAAAAACGAAGTAATAGCGCGGGCAGACGATGAGATGCTACGGGGTGGGTCGGAGGAAGAATAAATTTCACGCAGACGAAGTCGCGGGCAGAAGCTAGTCATCATCATCATCATCATTTCAGCCGAAAGACGTCCACTGCTGGACATAGGCCTCCCCCAATTTGGGGGGGGTGGGGGGGGTTGCCATAATCGCCACGCTTGGCAGGCGGGTTGGCGATCGCAGTATGGTATGATGGTGTAATGCATAGAGATCGCTGCTGCCCATTCTCCGGTCTCCCTTAGTCGCCTTTTACGACATCCACGGGAAGTATAGGGTGGTGCTATTCTTTAAGCTTTATGGAAACCTCCATGTTGTGGGTATTTGTTGCCATGCTAAAGCACTAGGAATTGGTGAAGGGCGGGCGTGCCGGGGGACTGTCGTATCTCATTTTGTCGATCGAAAAGTACTGATCATCAGCCTAATTTGAATAAATTACACGGGTTGTTCCGGTATGATCCCCTGAACCCCCCCTCCACCACCCTCCTCGATCCCCTACTAGTTCGTCTTCTGTTTTAATCTTTGTCATATACTGTACTAACGTTTTTTTGTTATTTCTAATTTCAGGATTTCTGAAGACTGGACAGGGCTGAAGCCACTGCGACTGAAAACAGATGACATCATGGCAGCTTCATGAAGAATTTGGACATCAGAAATACTTCTTTTTTAATAGGTAAATATTTCAATGATTTTTTCTCCTTCCAATAATGAACAATAAGGATAAATTTCAGGGTATTTTCATTAATAAGTAAGTTTTTTTTATAGTGACAGCTATGAATCTGAATATCATATTTTATTTATTTAATACTAGCTGCGTCCCGCGGTTTCACCCGATTATGTCTCGAATCCGTTGGAATATCGGGATAAAAGTATCCTATGTCCTAATCCAGGTCATGGTCTACCTATGTGCTAAATTTCATCCAAATCCGTTCAGTCGTTTTAGCGTGAGCGCGTAACAAACAAACACAAAAAATCAAATCTTTTCTCTTTATTATAATGTTAGTTTAAAATTAAATTATCTAAAACAAGTAATTAACCCCGAAAAGTCATCCATAAAATCAACCTCCAATTACAAAAGTACCAGGCTGCCATAGCCGACAGGAGCTGGCAAGTTGAACGTAGCAACCAGGCGAGTCGATGAGGCTATGTCTAGACGACCCGCGCGCCCGCTGCCTCCACCCCCCGCTGTCTAGACGCTTGCTAGACACCCCCCCTCCCCCGCACACCCACACTTACACCTGGCGATTATTTTGGGCATAATATTCGAGCACAAATCTGTTTGGGTTAACGAAAACTGTTTTGAAAACATCTTCAAAAGAATGGCAAATAAACAGCTCTCTGAATTATTAATGATACTAAAGTGGGTCTCAAAATTAGACAAGAAACAAAGGGGTTCGTTTAGTTTCAAAAACCTTTTATTAAGAAAGCTCTGTTTAATAATTTCATAATAAGATTTTATTCATTTTAAGATAATATTTACATAATATACAAGCTAACAGACTTAAAATAATAAAGTAAAAATCATAGTGCCTAAAAGGCTGGCAGCATTGCACGTTGTATGGCGATGCTGATTCTTTTGCCAACAAATACGCCAGCCCTCTGGTCACGTGAAGAGTCGACCAACCGCTTGGCGATGTCTCGAAAAACCAACTGGGTACTCCACATGGCCCTAGTGTTTCAACCCCAAACGGATAGAAAATTTATAACTCCAAATAAGATATAATTACATTAGTATCTCAAGTCTATAAAACAGCTCGACGATATTTTTCCCGAACCGTAAACGAAACAAAAGGAGTATGTAAAGATCGTAGATTCGTAGCAGGTGGCGTTCTGTAGTTTCTGCTTACCCTCATGGGAAAAAGGCGTGATTTTATGTATGTATTTACCATCGAGGAAACTAACATCTATACACAGTTCTGGATTAGCCCATAAGCAAATTATGCAATTGATTAGAGCATCACGTCTTGGAGGCACCATAAGGCAGAAACAGCACCGAAGAAGTATTTGCTAGCACATGAAAGGCAAGGCTGTTTATCAGCAAGATATTACAAGACCCAAAAGTCACTCTAGAGATGTGCCCCAATCTTTACAAATCGCTCGTCGATGTTTTGGAAAAATACGAGGCGACTATATTTACCTCGTATTTTTCCAAAACATCAGTGGATACAGACGTGGATTGCTTAGGGCATCAAGTAGTCTTAATACGGCACTGTCTATACACCGTAAGGGCTATTGTTGCTTGCAGCGCCGCTGTAGTAACTCTTGCTAACAGGTGTGGTCATCGTGTACACGGGATTTTGTTTTCAAATTGGGCCGATGTAAGTTTCAAATTGTAATAAAGATATCATTGCTGAAACCTGGTAATATAAAGGATACAGTGCCCCATGCTGTAGCCGCATCCGGTTAGACTGGAAGCCGACCCCAACATAGTTGGGAAAAGGCAGGCAGATGATGATGACAGTACCCTATGCACAATCAGCCTATAATGGTGCCACTGGTGGGAGACAGACCTCCTCTCTTAGAGAGAGAGTGGGCTGTAATCTACCACGCGGGCCCACAGTGCCGGTTGGTACTGTAGTGTCTTATGTGTTCCGGCCTTTAGCAGAAAGGTCTGGCTGGATATAATGTTCCATTCGAAGATTCAAACGTGTGTCAAATATTATAATATGGTGTTTTTGGTTGTATAGATAGTAAAGTTCCTTTTAACAATATAATAGTTCCAAGTCCACGGTCTTTTGGAGGTCCGGTGTAGACCTTCTACAGCTACTTACAGTGAAATAAATGTCATATTTGATGAGCTAGCCGCTAGACTTCAACATCAGAGCTTTTAACAAAATTCTTGACCCAAACATACGTTTCTATTTTTCTTCCTACTCCAGGACAATCATCATCTCATCATCTGCCTAGTCGGCTTCCAGTCTAACCGGATGCAGCTCAATAACAGTATTTTACATGGAGCGACTGCCTATCTGACCTCCACAACCCAGTTACTCGGTAATACGATACCCTTTGGTAAGACTTTCGGGCTTCTGACTACCCATAAGGACTGTCAAAGATCTACGAATGACAGCCGGGACTTAACGTGCTTTCTGAGGCACAGAGGGGTCTCGGTATGTAAAGATGGTCACCCATCACTCCAGGACAAAAATTATTTAAAATTCCTTTTAAAACGGTTTCTTGAATCACTTTAAAAACTTTTAAGGCGAATGGGTAGTTGAGACCGCGAAATTCAAATTTTCTTACGTTTTTTGCAATTTTAAGATCAGTGTCAGGTTGTATCTTGACCAAAATATGATTCGCGACAATAACAGGTACATATTTGGAGAATTATAATCATTAGAATCATTCATATATCTTTCCAAGTTAGATTTCTACCACCAACCACCAATCTCTTATGGAAAAGTGTTAATGGTAAGAAAATTTGAATTTCGCGATCTACCACTATCCATTCACCTTAAACAGATTAAACGTCACCAAATCTAGAATGACCGTAAGTAAGTAATTTAGCACAGTAACCACAGTTTTTAAAATTAAATTATCGAAAAAATTGCAAATGGATCCCCTACGCACAACAGGTGGCAAGGCTTCCTTACGCCAAAAATGTTATAAAAAGTATAAAAAACAACATGCGGCCAAGTGCGAGTCGAACTCGCGCACGGAGGGTTCCGTACTTCCGTACCATTGTAAATTATTTAACAATACATCATCTTAATATACCTGCCTTTTCCCAACTATGTTGGCGTCGGCTTCCAGTCTAATCGGATGCAGCGGAACACTAGTATTTTACATGTTTACAATACATTTTTTTTTTTTGTTAAAAATAACACGTTTCTTGTATATTTCCCCTTTGATTTTTAACTTAATTTTATTTTTATTATTTATTGTTACAACGGCCATAGTAGTACACACTCTGTAAAAAAATCAAGTATCTACCTATTACGGTTCAAAATATACAGAATAGAATAGAATACTCTTTATTATGTACACCATATAAATTACAGACAAAAATATAGAAACTACAGCCCTGTAAAACACTGACGGACAGCGGGCCCTCGCAATAGGGTCCCGTTCGCACCTTTTGGTTGCGGAACCCTAAAAACCGTTCGAACCGTGAGAAAACAAGACAGATGTTCGCACCGCGCAAAATGAAAAAAGCAAAAAACCGGTGACTTTTTTCGGTAAAAATCGTAAAAATGTTTTATAATTTTTTTGTAAGATTAGTTCCGTTTTATTTGGTGAGGGATACGATGGAAGAATCAACGGTAAATGTAGGAAGCTTGTGTTTTGAATTCGGAACTGAGTTTTTTTTCTGTTCTTAGATTGGCATTGTTGATTTATAGTTTATGATATTTTTTTTTTTTGGTCTATATAAGGAGCATTCTATGTAAAGGATTTTTTTTACAGGCTTATAGTCACTAGCAGCGCACCGCGGTTTCACCCGCGTAAGTTTCGATCCCGTGGGAATATTTGGGATAGAAACTATCCTATGTCCAAATTTTTATCGAAATACGTTCAGTGGTTTAGGCGTGAAAAGGTAACATACAGACAGAGTTACTTTCGAACTTATAATATTAGTATGAACTAACAGTTGCTCGCGACCTATTTTGTGTTTCATAATAATTTTGTACAAATATCTACGATGAAAATCAGCCCATGTCCTTCGCCAGGTCCCGGGTTACTTGCCTAACAAATATCATAACGATCGGTTCAGTGGTTTAGGCGTAGATAGGTAACAGACAGACAGACAGAGTTACTATCGCATAATGTATGGATGGCTAGTGTGGATGTAAAATAATAACTGGGCAGGACTCTCAGATAGGATAATTTTTATGACGAATCGTATTTTTATACCGACTTCAAAAAAAAAAGGAGGTTATCAGTTCGACACGTATGTACTCGTATGTAATATTATTGAAAGAAAGAAAGAAAATACATTTATTTACTGAATTGCAATTGCATTATATTTACATAGGTATGACAATCTATTAGGGCTTCCAAACAAATATACAACATTTTATGACGTATGTATGTATGTTTGTCCACGCATTTCTACGCAACTATGACCATTTTTTTTTCTTACATTTACTTCAACTTAGGGAACAGTGCAAGTTTCATCAAAATCGATTCAGTAATTTTCAAGATATGGACTAATACGTGTAAGTGTGACGGCCTGGCTTATTAATACGAGCTACGGGTGTAGTGTCAAAGGGAAAACATCTCAAAATCTTGGTCAAATTCTAATGCTAAACTAAAAATTACGAAATAAAAAAGTTATTTAAAAAAAAAAAATTAAACCGACTTCACTCAAAATTATGAAATAACTTTAATATCGGAAGTCGGTTGCAAAAAACTAAAACTATAAAATACAGATCCCAAAGACACCGACTTCCGATATTAAAGTTATTTCATAATTTTGAGTTAATGGTAAAGGGTAAAAACGGAACCCTATTACTAAGACTTCGCTGTCTGTCCGTCTGTCCGTCACCAGGCTGTATCTCAAGAACCGCGATAGCTAGACAGTTGAAATTTTCACAAATTATGTGTTTCTGTTGCCGCTATAACAACAAATACTAAAAACAAAATAAATAAATATTTAAGGGGGGGCTCCCATACAACAAACGCGATTTATTTGCTCTTTTTTGCTCGATATCAAAAATGGCAACCGGTAGGCACTTGAAATATTCACAAAATACTCAGTTGTATTTAAACTTTAATAATAATTAATAAAATTAAAATAAAATAAATATTTAAGGGGGGCTCCCATACAACAAACATGTTTTTTTCGGCGTTTTTGCCTTGTGGTACGGAACGGTGAAGGAGAACATCTTGAGGAAACCGGCATGTCCTAGAACCAAAAATTCGAACACTTGTGACATCTACCAACCCGCACTGGGCCCGCGTGGTGGATTACAGCCCACTCCCTCTCGAAGGAAGGAGGCCTGTGTCCCAGCAGTTGGAACATTAAGTTTAGGCTGATTATGATTATTAGCATTCTAGACTGATCGATCAGGTTAAGCTACGCTTGCCGCGGTTGATCCGTGGATGGGTGACCATCTCGACATACCAAGACCCTCCGTGCCCCGAAAAGCACGTTAAGCCGTTGGTCCCGGCTGTCATTCGTAGATCTTTGACAGTCGTTACGAGTCGTCAGAAGCGTGAAGTCTGACAACCAGTCTTACCAAGGGGATTCGTATTACTTACCCAGTAAGTGGGTTGTGAAGGTCAGATAGGCTGACGCTCCATGTAAAATGCTGGTGTGCAGTTGCATCCGGTTAGACAGGAAGCTGACCCCAACATTGTTGGGAAAAGTCAGGCAGATGACGAGACTGTGTGGTCCAAATTATTATTTGATACTTATCACTACCGGATATGACCAGTCAAACTTATCAGTTTGACATTAACAATAAAATGTATTGTTATACTCAAACGATAATTTTGACAATAAACATTGTATTGAATGAAGTTCATGGCTGATATTATTGTGCGTAATTCAAAGTCTCATTTATTTCAAATAAATGAGACTTTGCACATAAAAGGCACTTTTGAACGTAAAAAATAAATGTATTTCTATTATATCTATGGGGGTGACTCGGTTGTCACCCCCACCGTCATCGTCATCTCGGTAGATGACGACTGATAGAGATGTACGGAAGAGGAGCTGAATGATGGTAATGATATTTGAAAATTAATGTATTGTCCTTATAATTTCCAGGTCCTGTTGTGATGGGAGCCTGCATACCTGACTGGAGGAGACATGCTGAAAGCCTTGTCTGATGATGAGGACAGAAGCAGAAGCCAGCAGATAGAGTATCTGCCTCATTGGTCTGCGACTACTGAGCGCGAGGTCATGGGTTTGATTTCCAAGTCAGGCAGAGTTTTGAGTTTTTCCTGCAGGAAATTCCGGAGTTTGGATTTGTGTTCGGTTACTGGTAATAGGCTTGGTCCCTGTATTAAGGAACTATTAACATAACATCTCGCTTGTACTTTCCTGTGGGGTAGGCAGTGGTGTATGGTCCTCCCACATTTTTTTTCCCCTTTTTAAAGTACCACAGTAGGTGATACTTTATTTACCATTACAATCTAGCCTATTAGCTAATAAGTAATTTAAATATAACATAAACTGTTAGGTAACAATAAAATTAAGAAATCGTCCAATAACGTCTTTCTTATTCACTATAAGAAGACACTTGATTCACGTGTTCTTTATAAGATACAGCACTTGCACTACAGTTGTTCACTTACACTGCACTAAACTAACTCAAAAGGTTTTACCCTTTTTAGTCTTCGCACTAATTAAGTGTTGTCAAGGAGTTGGGGTCCTCCCACATGCCGCCAGTTATGTTTAAGACCCATGTAATAGAAGGCGAGCATATTGCCATCAACCGGGCAAAAGTTCAGACTCCGGGCTCTACTCAGAATGGCTTAGCACACTCATATCAAAACTAACGAAAATGTAGGTGTATTAATACTCTGCCTACACTCCTCTGGAGAGTACAGGCGTGATGTTATGTTAGTATGTGATGAAAGAGTGTCTAAAAATAAATTAAAAGGGTTTTTTTAAGGTGATTGGATAGTGGTAGACCGCGAAATCCAAATTTTCTTACGTTTTTTGCAATTTGCAGGTCAGTGTCAGATTGCATCTTGATCAAAATTGATTCGCGACAATAACAGGTACATATTTAGAGAATTATAATCATTAGAATCTTTTATATATCTTTCTAAGTTAGATTTAGAGACCAACCACCAATCTCATACGGAAAAGTGTTAATGGTAGAAATCTAACTTAGAAAGATATAGGTATTAATGATTCTAATGATTATAATTCTCTAAATATGTACCAGTTATTGTCTCGAATCATATTTTGATCAAGATACAACCTGACACTGACCTGCCAATTGCAAAAAAACGTAAGAAAATTTGAATTTCGCGATCTCAACTACCCATTCACCTTAAATTAAAAAACCTTTTCTGCGCGCTTACAATGTACCTAATTAGCAAATAATTAGAAGAAAAAAAAACTTTGATGGTCATGAATGGTCAAGAAAGAAAGACCGAGGAAACGATGGATGGACTGTGTGAATGATGATATGGTTAGAAAGGGGGTGACTACTGAGATGATGACTGGTAGAGAAGTATGGAAGGAAAACACTTGTTGCGCCTACCACTAATAAAATGGCAATGGGATAATTCAAAGGGCAAAATGGTGATAATTCTAATATTTTAAACTGTCGTAAAGTTGAAAATATAAGAATAAGTAATCGAATTGAATGGACAAACGACAATTTTGTTATCTATAGTCTAGTCGCGGGCTGAAAAGGTTTAGCACCACTGACCAGGGGGCCTAAAAAGGTCACTTTGGAGAATCATAAAAGGATAACATTATGAATCGTAATATGTCGAAGACAGTCCGTGTTTTTCTTTTTTTCGCTGCACTACGTAGGTGTAATCAAAGAGATTGGGATTGGATTTGGATTGGATTGATTGGTATTTTAGCACAGACAAAAAAAAATACTGAAAAATGCTTCACCAATGGGATTTGATACGATTAACTTAACGGTTAACTGTCCATTATGTTATCCTTTTATGATTCTGTGAAAGTGGCCTTTTTAGGCCCCCTGTATTATACAAGTACTTGTTTAATAGAGGTCAGTGTTTAGCACATTGGATAGTTTTTACTTGCAATAAGAATGACAATGACAGGTCGAAAAGGTGACAAATATGCCCGAGATGTGTGAAAGGATCGTTCATATTTAAACCTTTTCATTCTGCGAATGTACCTACTGAGACGTCACTAAGAAATAATGAAAAAAGTCTGGATCATTTTATCCTGATTTTTTTTTATCCTGGGTTTGATTCCTAGCAAAACAAAGTGTTGTTGGATTTTCCATTAATAAAATTTGTATCCTGTAATAACCTCGCCCTCTATTACGAGGGACTTTAACATACTTAATGTTTATTAAATGTTATTTGTAATCAATTTAGTTCAATATTGAACAGTTCAGTTCTCAATCTTCCACTATTTTTTCCCTTTAATTTTTACTTTACTTTTTTTCTAGCACAGATCTTTTAACTATTTTTGTACCAATATTTTTGTTTTTTTTTTGTAATATTTTCTTAATAGCACACGTTACAATCATGAACAGCTACAGATGTGACACAGGTGACCCCTCTGTGAGAGAGAGTGGGCTGTAATCCACCATCCATATGCTGGTTTCCTCACGATGTTTTCCTTTACAGGTTTGCGATTTCTTGTGTAAAAAAATAATTTACAAATTTCGTATTTACCGAAAGTTCATTTTCGAAATTGTAATGTGTGCTTACACTATTATTATTTTATTTCCTATGTATTTTTAGCCAATGGCCCCCTCAACTGGAACCCGTAGATCCGAACTTGTGCGTTTAACCGTTGGGGAGACGCAACTGCGCGACTTCTCAGTCGCACGCAGACCAGACTATTGTCGTATTTGGCGACTTTTTGTCGTATTTTGGCGACTTTTTGTCGTATCACAAACCTCAACAGCTCAACGGGTGACATTTTATTTTGTAACCGTTGCACTTTTGACGTTCATCCACTCCTGTCACTAGCATTTTGAGGTGTTAAAAGAATACAAGTAATATACAACAAATATTGCTAGTATCACGCCTGTATTTCCATAAGGTAGGCAGACACTTTCCTCTGGGGAATACAGACGTGATCTTATGTGGTGGTGTGTGTATTGCTAGTTTTCCAAGTATAAATTTGTTTTCGCGACTAAATAGTCGTGTGTTCTGTCGTGCGATCGTTGAGTCGTGAGTGTGTGCGTCCCCCACACAAGTTTGGTGATACGCGGGCGCAGTTTTGGCGGGAATTCGTCGCTCTTCGCCGTTTTGTTTTTCTTCTATAATATTTTTTCTTTACTTTTTTTTGCTGTGTAGTGTTTTTTGTGATCAAAATAAGAATTAATAAAAAGGGCATTGATTTTGAGCTTACTAAATAGTTTTGTCAGCACATTCTATACAAATATTATCAGCGGCGTGCATAATAAATATCCTATGACACTCAGCAATACTGTTCTAAAACTTGATGTGCCATAGACTAACGGCTACGTTCTTTCAATTTCTTTTTGACATTTTATTTGATCACAGTAGATAAGTGAATACTTATTAACATAGCACATATATCTCTTGTAGTGTCTGTTGTAGTTCACCTAAATTAGTATTCTTTAGTTGAACACTTGATTCTTGTTTATTGTATTTATTAACAAAGTTATTTTGAAGGCTGTAAGGTGTGCCATGTTCTGCTAGATGGGAAACTAGTTAGATTACGACGCGTCTCTGTCTAATCTACGCAAAATACGCCAAAATATATAGTGGATATTATGGCGTATTTTCACACATTTGGAAAAGGAGCCAAATTCCCGGAATTTGCGTGAATTTGCGTTGTAGTGTGTGTTCCACCTTAGGTCCAAATATTTAAAAAAGTTTGTACAACATATTGCACACATATTGCTACATATTTATATATTGATGAACGCATCTTATAATATGTTTAAGATTGTCTGAAGGAGTACTTTTTTCTTTTCGTTTCTATTTATGTATGCTACTTAATACTACACCCGACAGTTTCTATTGCAAACTGTGTATGAATCGTATGAATGAAAACGGTTTGCTTTCTAACTACCGCGTTTTCTTATAAAAAATGTTTTATCATGTTTCAACAATTCGACATTTCGCTACATAATTGTGTGATTAAATTACAATATATGTTAATGATATTTACAAGATGGAGACCACAAATATTACGACAATAAATGAAAACACTAGCACACAATACTAATACACAGGAATACATATTTTGAAATGATGAAATAAATCCTAACTTCAAAATTGCTAGTGATTTTTTCAAACAAATTATATCTTAGCGAAGTCAAAGTTAAAGTCAAATCATTTATTTCAAGTAGGCACTTTAAAGGCACTTTTGAACTTCTAAAATTACAACAAAATAGAATTGATTCTAGTCGCCCATTGCAAAAGGTAGTTAAAATGTTTTACAAGGTTTTGTTTACATACCTAATATAAATATTTTAATTATATGTGAAGACGATGCACCTACAATAAAATTAGTCTACCACAAAAGGTAAAAAGAATTAAAAATGAAGCAATGACAGGTATATCAATTATGTGATAGATACATGGTGCTCACTTAGTTCTTTACAAATATTTTTCTAGAATTTTAACAAGTGTGTGAGTTACTGTAATCACAGATTGTAAAAAACAATTTCGTAAAATAAAAAAAAAATATAAATTAAATTAGGAACCAGTTTGATTTTGTCTAGACTCTAGATTGTCCTACGGTAACGGGCCGTCTATGAGTTTTGCCAATCTTTGAGTAACTATAGCGACTAAACTATTGGATATATTTGGTTGAATTTTCGTATGCGGAATGGGAACGTCATTAGATTTAAGTAGTTTAATTTATTGTCGTAGGTATCGTAGTCTCCACCTTGTGTAAGTTAGATGTATCAAAATTGTGGTCTCTTGTAAACTAATAAGCTTATTTCAATCGTATATATATAAAACACCAACAGACACATAGCGTCCATTTTATTGATACTTGAATAACCATATTTCCGTTATCTAATTTCTACAAATATAGATACTTGAAAATAATGTCATCTTATTCTTTTGTAAGTACAGTCGCAGAATGAAAATGTTAGGCAGCTTTACGTCAATTTTAACTTGCACCGTATATAGACTTATTATCGTGTTACCCAGTAACTGGGTTGTGGAGGTCAGATAGGCAGTCGCTCCATGTAAAAATACTGGTATTCAGCTGCAGCCTGTTAGACAGGAAGCCGACCCTAACATAGTTGAGAATAGGCAGGCAGATGATGATGATAAATATTAGGTAGAGATATAATAAATATAAAAATTGATTAAAAAAAAAACATTATTTTTATTTATTTTTTTTATTGACTTTTTGTGCCAGATTTATTTCATGTTCGGGTTCATACTGCCTATTAATAATGAATTAAAGTTTGAAAACGCAATTGAATGGTCGCTATGAAAAGAAATGTACCTATGTACCTTTAAAATTAGTCTTGACCTGATCATAATATGTAACATTAACATAATTACCTACTCTTTCATTAAAATTTCGTAGCATTTCTAACTGAACAGACAGCTGTGCTGCTGGGGAGTTTGTTCCGCACTTCTTGTTGTCAGCTAAAGCACTACGAAATGGTGAAGGGCGGCCGTGACGGGGGACTGTCTTCTGTAATTTTGACGTTCAAAAAGTGCTGATTCTCAGCCTAGTTTGAATAAATGACTTTTGATTTGATTCATTCAAAAAAATGCCCAAGCTTTTCATTCCGCGACTGTACACTTCCACTCTAGCTACCTACACAAGTTGCAGAGAAGAACAAGACTGAGAAGATTAAGAAGAGAAGAGAAGACTATAACGCCGTAGATTGGGTGAGGTAGTAGGTTGTATAGTACTGCATTACAACACTTGGGAGAGACTGTACGGCCTACTAACTTTCCTGGTTTACGGAACAAACAACATTGAACATTCTGGAAATCAGAAGACACGACCTGAGAAGAATATGGAGGAATAATTTTTAGGTTATGTCTTTTTGTGAAACTGTTTTTTATTTGTCCTGTGTGTTTTTTACCATAAAGTGTATCTTGTATAGGTATAGGTATATATTCTATACTTATAATATTTACATAATATAAGCTAACATTTAAAATAATGGTAAGTAACTACTTATATGAAAAAATAAGCAAAATAATCATAGGGCATCAAAAAATTTTTGGAAAAGGCTGGCAGCATTGCCACGTTGTATTTCGATACTAATTCTTTGGCCAAGAAATCTAGGCCAGCCTTCTGGTCACGAGAAGACTCGACTAACCGCTTGGCAATATCTCGAAACACCAAGTGGACACTCGGACCCCATGGCCCTAGTGTTTTAACCCCAAACGGCTCGAACATATAACTCCCAATCAGGTTGGAATATTTTCGCCGTTCGAGGTTTTCTGCAGCCTCCCGATGGGATGGCGCAAAGGTGTCGACACATATTGCATCCCACACCAAAGGTCTGCCTAACTTCCAGGGCATTATGGTCATTCCGTCTGGTCTCTTCCCATAGTCGCGTGTCAGGCCGTTGAGTTCTAAAACAGCTGGCACCCCGGCGGTGACAAGAGCATATATACTTTCTATACTTATTATAAATGAAAGTCGTTTTCGTGTCTTTTTGTGTGACCGCTCTGGGGGCCTAAAAAGGCCACTTCGGCAGAATCATAAAAGGAAACATAATAAGGCGAAGACAGTCCCTGTTTTTCTTTTTTTCGCTGCACTACGTAGGTATAATCAAAGAGATTGGGATTGGATTTGGATCGGATTGATTGGTATTTTAGCACATACAAAAAAAAAAAACTGAAAAATCCTTCACCAATGGGATTTGATACGATTAATTTAACAGTTAACTGTCATATTATCCTTTTATGATTCTGCCAAAGTGGCCTTTTTAGGCTCACAGGTCTTCTAAACTACACAATAGATTGATGCAGTTTCCAACATAATTTTGTCTAGTATACAAAAAGTTTTGCCACTGCAGGGCAAAGGCCACCCCACTGTCTTTCCACTTATCTCTGTTCAAAGCTAAGAACCAGCGGTGCTATTCTGTAAAAAACTCACCGTGAAAACTTAGGTGAAGTGAGCGTGGAGTGAGCTGTCAATAGTGTCAATTCCTAGCAAAAACAAACTCGCTTCACCTAAGTTTTCACGGTGAGATTTTTACAGAATCGACCGGCAGTTCTTGTTGAAGGAGTGCAGCTCGTCCCGCCGTCTCCGTCCGGGCCTGCCGCGATGTCGCTTGCCATTAAGATGGACCCATTGGGTCGTAAGTTTGGCCTATTGGTCGTCTGACATGCGGCAGATGTGTCCAGCCCTGTTTCATTTTAGCGTAGCAATAAAGTACCTATATTTAAAAATATATCGTAAGGTAGGTATTATTTTAGAGCTTAGATTCTAGCCGACTAAGCGCCGGAGCACACGATGCGTTGCGGCGCCGCACCGCAAAGATTTCGCCATATCGGTGGGCACACACAAATCTTTCCGATGCGGCGCCGCAACGCATCGATCATAAGATAATATGCGCATAGCGTCATTGGATTCCGATCAAATCTAATAGAATATAATTATTTGCATTAGAATATGGTATAATAATGCTCTTTTTCAAGCTCTGGATTCTTAGGAAAGCGGTTCCGTCATATTATACTTAACGACTTCTAGATAAAGTGGTTAATTCTGACGCCAATAATCGTTTATCATCAACATTTCTGCAAAACGTATTAAACAAATAAATGATATTTGTACAGTATTTCCTGGTTTTATTTAATTATACCTATTGGGGCAATTCTCGTAATTTTATGAACGTTCTCAGCTTAGACAAAGAAAAGTATAGACGGCGGGTATCTCCATTTCATTTCCACAAGAAAGGGATAAAGTATTGAGTTATTATAAGTAACAGAAAAGAAAAAAACTATACTATTTCCGTCTCTCAGTGCGTGCCAGTTTTTTCAAGGCAGCTACTCATGTAGCCTGTTAGTTAAGTTAGTTTTTTGTCTCATGTGCGGCCACGCTACCCGATGCTCTATAGCTTTCTTACTCTAAGGTTCTCAGACTCAATTTTTCAAAAATACCCCCAATTTCCGTACATTTTTGACAAGTTTTACTTTGATTGTCACTGAGCTATGAGATTGTGAATAGATTTTTAACGTTTATAATTACCTACGGGAATTGGCGCCGAACTTGTTGTTTACAAACTAGGTAGGTATACTAAAAACCTTTTGAATGTCATATGATAAATAAATGATAAATGATTTTATTTTGTAAGTAGGTTTGTACAAACACTTTTACACGACAATCATGTTTTTTTAAAAACTAGGTGAAGTCGGCGTTTCCTATCTGACTACTCTGAGAAGAAAGGCCGAAACAAACTCAGAGGTCACAGTCTCTTTTAAAGTCCAGACATAATCTTGGTCAGGTTATATGAAGACCATGTAAATCGATGTCTGAGATGGTCTTTTGAGGAAAGGACCACACAGATTGAGAGGACCTGTCCAGTCAGTGCACGCATTTGTCAGAAATCGTGCAGCTCAACTCAAAACTTAAGGAGCTCAACGATTCGACGAACAATACCAAAGAAAGGACATTTGGGTAGGCCACAAAAGTTACTCAAACTGCCAGACAAAGATCAAGAAATAAAACTAACAGAACAGAGAGAGTATAAAATTAAAAAAAATATAAAATAAATAAAATGACCCACATCGTCTTCACATTCACAATAAATAAAATAAATAATACTTTACAAAGTAAGCAAATGTCAATGTTTATAAAAAGAAATAATAATAATAATGTCAATGTGTAAATAAAAAAAAAACATTCAAAATGCAGAAATTGGAAGCAGCTCAATCCCAAGCCTTTTTGTCCTCAATATAATCTTTAACGGTATAAAAGGCTTTCTGGCACAACTTACATTTAATGAATTATTTGAATTTATTAAGGCTTAGATCTTGAACTTGGCTTGGTAGTTTATTATAAAAACGTATACATTGGCATCTGAACGACCCACCTATTTTCTTGAGCCTTGTTGTAGGTATGTACAACAAATTTGTGTTTATTTCTAGTATTTATATTATGGATATCACTGTATTTTTTAAACAATTTTATGTTTTTATGGGCATATAAAAGATTTTCATAAATATACTGAGAAGGCACAGTCATTACATTAATCTCTTTAAATTTGTCTCTGAGAGAGTGTCTCGGACTTAATTTATAAATTGATCGAACAGCTCGCTTCTGCAAAACAAAGATAGTCTGAATATCGGCGGCATTTCCCCACAATAGAATACCGTACGACATTACACTATAAAAATAGCTAAAGTACACTAAACGGGCAGTCTCTATATCAGTTAAATTACGAATTTTTCTAACAGCGTATGCTGCGGAACTAAGCTTTTTGGATAATTTATCTATATGTGGACCCCACTGAAGCTTAGCATCCAAAGTTATGCCCAAGAATACTGTATTGTCTTCAGGATTCAATTCCTCGCCCTTTATCAACACATTAGTTTTCACCTGCCTAACGTGGGGTAGCGTAAACTTAATGCATTTGGTTTTTTTCTCGTTTAGAAGCAAATTATTAACATTGATCCAGTGGACTACTTTCGAGATCGCGCTATTTACATCGTCAGTAACCATGCTGACGTTTAAGTTTAAACAAAAGAGAAGTGTCATCGGCAAGTCATTAATATAAATTAGAAACAAGAAAGGACCAAGAATTGAGCCCTGTGGGACTCCCATTGTTACTGTGGATCCGGATGATCTTTTTCCATTAACGTCAACGCTCTGAATCCTTTTACTCAAGTATGAAGTAAGAAGATCCAGAGCGGTGTTCCGGATCCCGTAGTGGCGGAGTTTCCTGATTAAGGTTTCGTGAAGAACGCAATCGAATGCCTTGGACAAATCACAAAAGATGCCCAAGGCATCGCATTTATCTTCCCATGTATTATAAATATGTCCTAAAAGTTCAACACCAGTAGGGCATGCAAACCGGATACCCGAATAACCGTAAAAACCGGATAACCGACTGATTTGAAACCCGGTTTTTTTAGGATAACAAAACCGGACTTTTCGGTTTTTTCGGTTATTTGCTCGATTATGTTATTGATTTAATAATACTTTAATTTTCCCAAACAAAATATTAAATTTATCACTGACAAACGTGGACAGTACGGCGAGGCGGCGTTAGTTAGTATCGAGCAAATTCGAAGTTTCATAGTAAACATTATAAATAAGCATTTTTCGACTACTACACCGACGGCGACGACAACACAGAAAAACGTAGACCATACAGTAGTAAATGTTTCACGAAACATCAAGGACCAACTCGGACAAGAAATAAAGAAGGCGCTCAAACAACATACCTCTGATTGATGCAAGCCCATCTAGAGAACTTGATTTAGAAACTAAAATCAGGATGGAAATGGCACTTTAAGACGGTGAAGAAAAAATGGGAGAGCACTTAACAAAAGTATATAAAGCTTTGAAATCTATACCTCCAACAAGTGTGGTATCAGAGCGAGTCTTTTCATCAGCGGGTCTCATGTATAATAAAATTCGTAGTGCTTTAATGCTCTACTCCTACCGTAAGGACTGGCCCGGCACTAGCAAAAGACAGAATTGTGTGGAAAAGAGAGATTGCCCTGCAGAGGGACAGTACAGGCTAGTTAGATTAGACTCTAAATGATGACTCCCTTGATGCACTTGTATCCTTATTCCTTGCGTCATTCTATCAAAGTTATCAATTTTGAATTTTTAAGGGCACACCGAGCTTCTAGCGGTAATCGATTTTAGGTATTCTATGCGCTCCGTGTATGTGTGCGTGAGGCACACTGGCAAGAGAGCGAACGGCTAGACAGCTAGGAGCACTGCGCGACTCGCGCGCCGCGCGCGACGAGCCGTGCGCCGATCGATTAGCGAGGTGCTACCAATAGTTACAAAATAATGAAAAAAACGTTTTGAAATAGGTACTTTTATTGGAAAAATTCACGATATGATACCTTTTTCAGATTTTATGCAATTTTTAAAATTTATAATTTACCGTCGTTAGGTAGGTAGGTATCTGATCAATGAAAAATGAATATTAGGTATTTACTTAGTAGAATAATACTATTACAATTAATTACCTTTTATGATAATTATTCTAAGTACAATAGAAACTTAAAAGTGATCTCAATAACGTAAAATAACATAATGGCTAAATAAATAGGGTAAAAGTCCCAGTAGTCGACCTCGATATTTTCAATTTCAAATTATTTATTCTTCAGAGTAGATTCAATAAAATACTTTTGTTACTACGTAGTAAGTTTTTGCAAGCAGATTCTATTGAATTTCTGATAATGAAGTTACATGGTAAGTACTTTGTTCGTTATGCCAAGACGTTACATAGCCACACAAAAGATGCATTCCGTATGAAAATATAATGTAAGAGCGCCGACTTCTGTATGGAACATGTTGTTTCAGGAAGAAAGAAGCCAGCAAAATTGTTATTTCCGATATCATCGGTTAGTACCTATACCGGATTATTTTTTTACCGGTTCCAAATTTATACAGGTTGTTCTACCCATGATTATGAACAACTTTCACTATGGAACCATCTCTGAAATCACGAAAAAAGAAAACAGCTGTTTAATACAAAAGTTCAAAACCTACTTGACCAAAGTCAAAGTTAAAGCATTTATTTCAAATAGGCACATAAAAGGCACTTTTTAACGTCAAAAATTATATTAGAATAGAATTGATTCTAGTCGCCCCTTCCAAAATGTATGAAATAGCTTTTTTTTTTCGTGATTTCTGAGTAAAAATTTGGAACCGGTATAAAAATCACGTGTGTAGTTATTTTAAACTTTTTAGAGAATCTGCTGTTACATTTGAAGTCGGTTAAAATTTTTTTGATAAAAGATATTTTAACACGTGTTACAATTTTACAACTTTCACAATTTTATAACTTTTCCGCTTCTCTTCTGGCATAGTAGTCGCGGAAGGCATAGCTTTTTTTCGTTTTGCTGACTCTTTCTTGTCTATCGCGTCTAAAATATATTGTGTTTGTGGCTCACGAATTTCTATTTTTCTGTCCAGCCTTGAATCAATTATTTCTAGTAGAAGACAATCAAAGTAAAATGTTTTTAATTTTGTTTCCATACTGTTCTTCCAGAATTCGTTATCTCTTTTTATTGTTTCTATTTTCATATCTTTTTCTGTCCACATAACAAATAAACATAATTCTTTCCTAGTAATGTGGAGCTGACCCTGCAGCTGGTAGAACCAATCGTGTTGTTTATTTATTGTCAAGTTCCCATTCTTCTCGAGTTTCCAGAAACTAATTTGTTTTTGTGCTATACCTTCCTTGACTGTTATGTCCTTAGCCGAATACGGACACTTAACTTCAATAATTTTATCACCTATTAGTCTGTCTGGACTTGCCGCCAAAAATGGCAGTTCAGGATCGACGAATAGGCCACATTTCTGTATACCGTTGTCTTCTTCGTCGAGTTTTAGTACTTCAGCCAATTGTAGGGCGTAGGTTCGAACCCAGACAGGCGCTTTACTTCGGGTAAATTATTTCATCACCACTGCTCTCAAAACGGTGAAGGACACATTGTGAGGAAACAAAGGCATGTCCTAGAACCAAAAATTAGTAGACAATAACATGTGACATCCACCAACCCGCACTGGGCCCCCGTGGTGGATTACGGCCCACTCCCTGTCATCGAGAGGAGGCCTGAGTCCCAGCTGTGGGAATATTATAGGCTGATTATGCTTATGCCTGTGAGGAGCGAGCTCCGAAAGCATGAATAATATTCAATTTTTTATCACTACTCTACTTTTCACAGGGTGTTCTCCCTGTGAAAAGTAGAGTAGTGATAAAAAATTGCCCAGCATAATATTATGGCTATTAGGCTATATATTTCCAGTATAAGCTGATCTCATTGTACGGAAATCCTATACAATGCGAGATCAGCGTATCATCATCATCATCATCATTTCAGCCGAAAGACGTCCACTGCTGGACATAGGCCTCCCCCAATTTTGGGAGGGGTTTGCCATAATCGCCACGCTTGGCAGTCGGGTTGGCGATCGCAGTATGGTATGATGGTGTAATGCATAGAGAACGCTGCTGCCCATTCTCCGGTCTCCCTTAGTCGCCTTTTACGACACCCACGGGAAGTATGGAATGGTGCTATTCTTTAAGTCCGGCACCACACAGACGCACCAATCAACGTATACTGAAAATGTATAGCTTGATATGTAGCAGTGTGTACCTACGCATATCTTATAGAAAAAAATTATGAGGACAAAAGCAACAATAATAATCAATATCGAACTTACTTCATGGCAATATTTTCTCTATGTGTACATTTTACATTACATTTGATTTAATTACGACGAATCATTGGGTTTGAACCTATATACGCCCTACAATTGGCTGAATTACTAAAACTCGATGAAGAAGCATACTTCAACGGTATAGAGAAATGTGGCCTATTCGTCAACCCTGAACTGCCGTTTTTGGCGACAAGTCCAGACGGACATAACAGTCAGGGAAGGTATAGCACAAAAACAAATTAGTTTCTGGAAACTGGAGAAGAAGGGGAACTTGACAATAAATAAACAACACGATTGGTTCTACCAGATGCAGGGTCAGTTCCACATTACTAGGAAAGAATCATGTTAATTTGTAATGTGGACAGAAAAAGATATGAAAATAGAAACAATAAAAAGAGATAACGAATTCTGGAAGAACAGTATGGAAACAAAATTAAAAACATTTTACTTTGATTGTCTTCTACTAGAAGTAATTGATTCAAGGCTGGACAGAAAAGTGGAAATTCGTGAGCCACAAATACAATATATTTTAGACGCAATAGACAAAAAAGAGTCAGCAAAACGAAAAAAAGCTATGCCTTCCGCGACTGTTATGCCAGAAGAGAAGCGGAAAAAGTTATAAAATAGTTGGTACACGTGTTAAAATAAAGCATTATCACTGTCTATTTCTCCTTGCACTGAAAGACAAGAATTTTGTTCCGGTGTAATTGGCATCCTGTAATAAAACAGAACATTTGATTCAATTATAATTACTTTATTCATCAACAAAACTTTTTTGGATGTGTAAGACTTATTTCATAAAAATAATTAGTTTCTGAACTTACAATTCCAGAGTTTGACAAATTTTGGACTCGGTGTCATCCATGTTTTTTTTTTTTTTAAGGTAATGTGGTACTTAATTTATAAATACTTAATTTATTATAATGTTTTCTTAGACACATCCTATTATTTATACGCTTACCTCACCCGTTCTTTAGATGACTCTTTGTTTTGTAGTGAAGTGCCAACAACTAGTACATTTACCCTATAAAACAGAAAAAGATAAAGAATTATCCAGTGTACCTATTTCTTAAAATATCGTAAGTAGGTAGATAAGTGACAACTAGGTACTTTTAATAACTAGGTATAATAGGTAGGTAGGAAGATTATACTTACGAAGCCACAGTATTCTCTTTATCCTCAAAATTTTCTATCTGTAATTTGTCTTTCTCTCTCGTCATCAGATGATTCAAATTTATTTGCAGTGAAATGTCAACCACTGGTACATTTACCCTATAAATAGAAAAAATAATAAAGAGAATGATTCAAATCATAGTAGATTCAATTTAGTCAATTTTGCCTACCCCGGAAACTGTATACCCTATTAAAAAAAATAACAGCACCTAGTAGGGCAATTAGTAAATAAGTAGGTAAATATACGAGTTTTACTTACTTCATTTTTTCATGCAAGCTTTTAGCATTGGTTTTTCGCCAACCCCTTCCCTCCCTTGATTTCTTTACTTTGTTCCCCATTTCAAATACGCTACAGTGAATTTTCACTCAATTTTCTTCGTTACGTTATTAAATCCGTGTGTAAGCGCAAGCGACACAAGCTCCCCGTCCGATGGCCGAAGCAGGACTAAAGCGGACAGGAGGGCGGCGCGGTAGCTCTGCATAAGATGGGCAAAACTCGCGCGACTTTAGGTATTTCCTTCTTAATGTTAAACAAATACACATTTTGAAAATGTAAAGTGTATACGTTCTATAAAACACGCAGTTTTGTTATTATTCAAAAACTGGTGACATTCCGCGAAGAATTCACGCCGTACTAAGCGTTTGTTGTGTTTTTTAGAGATATCTTTGTGAATTTATTCTATCGGGCCAACTTTATCAAATCGTGTTTTCATTGTGTATACTGGCTAGTATATATGCCCAATAATGCCAATTTAATTCCTTAGATTTTTATTTAATTGTTTACTACTTCAAACAACCGTTATAAAAACGTGTTTTTGTGTATAAAAAGCTCGGTGCCCCGTTAATCTATGTCTATAAGAATATCAGTTTTTTTTTCTGGTAAATTAGGAATAAGACTTCTATTTTATGCGATATTTAAATAATTATTTGGATCGCATTAAATTGTTATTTAATATTCTGTGATTTTAAACCTTTGTGAATCTACCAAATGTTCCTAATTTTGTATGCTAGGTACCATAAGTTTTGAAGAATATGTTATTTTCATAAATAATAAGCTTTATTCTATGTTAGGTCTAAAGAAAAGAAACTTTTGCTTTTGAAATGCTCATTATTATAAAAATAAATGAGATAAACGTAAAAAAATACATATTTTGATTATACTTCAACATCTGGGGGCACGGAAGTGCCCCCACCAAGTCGAGCAAAAAGGGGCACGGCCGTACCATCCTTTTCTCGAAGCAGTTCAGGCCATTTTCGACACCCTATAACTTCGTTGTGGATAAAACTGGAAACCTGAATTTTCAGTAATCAAGCAGGCATTGTATAAACATGGTATATTTCAAATTTCATTCAATTTGAACCAGTAGTTTAAGAATTATAACTAGTCAAAGTTTCTTAATTTTGTCACTCACTGACTGACTGACTGACTGACTGACTGACCGATCATCAAAACTCTAAGGCACTTCTAGCAGACATAGAAGCTTCAAATTTAGAATACAATTAGTGTTTAGTGTATATAGCAAGGAAAAACTAAAATATTTTGAAATTTCGTTCTAGTTTTCTAGATACACCAACTGCATAAATAACTTTGTAATCCTATATAAATATATAGTATTACAAAGTTACATTTGCAGTTAATGAACCAGTGTACCTGTTTAGTATAAAACAAAGTAGCTTCCCGCTGTCTGTCTGTCCGCATGTATGCTTAGATCTTTAAAACTGCGCAACGGATTTTGATACGATTTTATATGTATAATACATTCATAATATAGTAGAGAAACACAGATAATAATTTTAGAGGTTTCTAATGTGATGTCGTACATAAACACATTTTTTGCGCTTATATTGCAAAAGCTAGGTGAACCCTACGAGACAGATCAAAATAATGTACTACAGTATTGTACACCTTAAAAAGGTCTACAAAAAAGTCCACGATGGTATATGTCTATCTCTTAGGGATAACCCACAATAACCATTTTTAGGGTTCCGTTGCCAAATGGCAAAAAACGGAACCCTTATAGATTCGTCATGTCTGTCTGTCTGTCTGTCTGTCCGTCTGTCTGTCTGTCTGTCTGTCCGTCCGTATGTCACAGCCACTTTTCTCCGAAACTATAAGAACTGTACTGTTGAAACTTGGTAAGTAGACGTATTCTGTGAACCGCATTAAGATTTTCAAACAAAAATAGAAAAAAAACAATAAATTTTGGGGTTCCCCATACTTAGAACTGAAACTAAAAAATTTTTTTTTCGTCAAACCCATACGTGTGAGGTATCTATGGATAGGTCTTCAAAAATGATATTGAGGTTTCTAATATCATTTTTTTCTAAACTGAATAGTTTGCGCGAGAGACACTTCCAAAGTCGTAAAATGTGTGTCCCCCCCCCTGTAACTTCTAAAATAAGAGAATGATAAAACTAAAAAAAATATATGATGTACAATACCATGTAAACTTCCACCGAAAATTGGTTTGAACGAGATCTAGTAAGTAGTTTTTTTTTAATACGTCATAAATCGTAAACCGCAATTTACCTTTTATTCAACCAACTCAAGTATAAAAAAATAAAAAAAACATTTAATTTCATAAACATAAACCTTATGCATAAACCCGGATGTTACGGAACCCTCGGTGAGCGAGTCCGACTCGCTCTTGCCCGGTTTTTATTTATCCTTTACTTTTTACGAGAAATAATGGCTTATTTACGAAGCGATTTTAAGCAATACAGCATTAATCCTTATCCAACCAAGTACCTTAAACACAACATTGTGCATTTAATATAGATCAATTTGGCCCTTACAGCATGTAATTTAAATGAATATTTTCGAAGATATTACAGATTTAAAATGTAGGGACATAGCGGTAGCGCTGGTGAGTTTACTTAAGGCAACCACAGGATAGTCCGGTTAAGTAGTCACGACCTCTCATCGTTTGGGGTGGGGTGTCCATCGAGAACAGCAACTCCCCTAAATATCTTGGTGTTACCCTGGACAGGTCTTTAACATAATTAGCAAAAACTGCAAGAATATCAAGCGGACTACTGGACTGGCGCTATCTTTTTCTGCGGGAGAATTCGCGTGCCCCATGTGGAGCCGTTCTTCTCATGCAAAGCTGGTGGATACAGCTTTGAATGAAACGTGCCGGATCATCACTGGCTGGCTAAAACCAACCCCGGTACAAATGCTGTATCCACTAGCAGGAATAGCGCCACCAGTGCCTCGCAGAGCGGTGGCAAGCTCCAGCGAAAGAGCCAAAATGGTCTCCGACACACAAAACCCTTTGCACGACAACATCCTTGTGCCACAAAGGCTGAAAAGTCGAAACAGTTTTTTAAAGTGTGTCGTTCCACTCACTGGCGAACCATCACAAGAGAGACTGAAGTTGTGGCGAGACAGTCCTTTCTTACCCAAACCGTTCGTCCCACCCGCTGACCTCCCACCTGGACATAAGTTTCCTTTGGGTAACCTGGAAGTCTTTAAACAGACGCACCCAGGTTGGCTGAAGCAAGGAAAACCTGTTCAGGTGGAAATTCATAGACGACTCCGCCTTGGAGTGTAAATGTCTATAGCACTTTATGATTAGCAGCGATCGGACGCGTTTATCGGAGCTCTCTAGTGAGGAAAATAACAATTATCCATACTAATATTATAAATTCGAAAGTAACTCTGTCTGACTGTCTGTATGTTACCTTTTCACGCCTAAACCATTGAACGGATTTCGATAAAATTTGGCAGAGAGATAGATTGCATCCCGAGAAAGGACTTGGGATAGTTTTTATCGACATACCTCGCGGGCGAAGCAGCGAGCGGAAGCTAGTGTATAATTGAATGTACCTAGATGTTCAAAGGTAACTTGTAAAATGGTCAACGGATTAGGTTAAAAAAAAAGTTAAAAGGGTACCGGAAAGGAAAAAAACTAGGACAATCTACAAAAAGAAGTGAGATGCCATCAAAACAAACTTGTAAAAAAAACCAAGTCTCGCAACTCAGTTCTTCTACCGTAAAAAGTTGTGAGATCCATGTTATACCAAGTCGATTAATTTATTCAGCCCCTACTTAAGGGACCTTCTGTCTTAAGTTATTACGTAATTAGCTAACCTAACAACATCTTGTAGTGACCATATCAATATTAAAAATCTTTTATTTTTAAAATACATAGATTGACTTGGCAATCGCACTGTGAGATACATTGTGTTTTCATGCGATGGCCAAGTCAATCTATGTATTTTAAACATAAAAGATTTTTAATATTGATTACAAGATGTTGTTAGGTTAGCTAATTACGTAATAACTTAAGACAGAAGGTCCCTTAAGTAGGGGCTGAATAAATTAATCGACTTGGTATAACATGGATCTCACAACTTTTTACGGTAGAAGAACTGAGTTGCGAGACTTGGTTTTTTTTACAAGTTTGTTTTGATGGCATTATTATTTCTTTATACACATATTTCTCATTTCTTTAATCAAAATTGAAAAAAAAACCGAAAAAACCGATTTAACCGGTTTCACCGGTTTTGTAAACAACAAACCCGAAAAAGACGGTTTTTTTAAACAACCCGGTTTTTGCATGCCCTAAACACCAGCATCAGTAGTTGAACGACCCCTTGTGAAACCGAACTGTTTGCTATGTAATAATTTATGTTTATTAAAAAATCTTTGTAGTTGGTCTAAAATTAATTTCTCAAAAATTGTACTAAAGGTAGGTAGTACAGAAATAGGTCTATAATTTGTAGGGTCTGATGTACTACCTGATTTAAACAAAGGTATTATTTTACTGTTTCTTAAGTTACACAGTTCGACATAAGCAATTGTCTTTCTATTGTGTCTCTAATTACGGCATTCGATGAGTTAAGTTCAGGCATCTTTTTCTTTATATTTCATTAAGAAAAGGACAGAAGATAAATATTAGTTTAGTCCTGTCAAATTAGTCAGCGCCTGACGTAAATTGACGTATTTTAATAGCCAATTTTTTAATCTCGTCTAAAGTTGTCTATGGAGTATCTTAATTCGACAGGACTAAACTAATATTTATCTTCTGTCCTTTTCTTAATGAAATAGACAGAAAAAGATGCCTGAACTTAAATTTTGTTTAGTTTGTGAACAACAGAATCAGCGCCATTGGCCTTCTGATTACAAATTTAAATGCTGTATCTTTTTCAGCTGAGAGAATAAGTAGGCAGGTAGGTAGGTACAGTCAACAAAATAGATAATTATGCAGGGTCGTCGGATATAGTTGAAGTTTATTAAGAAACAGATGGATGTACTCGAATAAAATTTTATTTTATTAATAGAAAACAAACAGCTCATTTATCAAATTAAATTTCAGTCGACAACATCCATCGGTTTCTTATTAAACTTCAACTATATCCGACGATCCTGCATACTTATCCATTTTGTTGACTGTACCTACCTAGCTCATGTAGTGGTGAAAAAATGATAGCGTTGACCACCACAGAGTACAAGGTCAAATTAAATTAGCTAGAGAAACTTCACACACGTGATGAGAATTCTTCTTTTTCCTTCCTTCCAGTCTAACCGGATGCAGCTGAATACCAGTATTTTACATGTAGCAACTGCCTATCTGACCTCCACAACCCAGTTACCGGGTAATAAGATACCCCTTGATAAAACTGGTTATCAGACTTTCGGGCTTCTGACTACCCGTAACGACTGTCAAAGATCTACGAATGACAGCCGGAACCAACGGCTTAACGTGCTTAACTTTAACGGTATGTAAAGATGGTCACCCATTCACAGACCAACCGCGGCAAGCGTAGCTTAACCTGATCGATCGACCTGTGCCGCTGTTATTAACAAACATTTACACATAAAAAACAAATGTTTTTTTAAAACTGAAATTTTAAATAACTAAGCTGCGCTCCTTGACCCCAAAACGTTACTTGTACTTATAAGTTTAGAAATTTTTTTTTGGTTTGTTCTATTCTGGGAAGAATTGACAGAAACTGAAATCAATAATAATAATGTATAATCTCTTTCAAATTCCTCACACATTCTTGGTCAGATCAAAATCAAAAGTCATTTATTCAAACTAGGCTGAGAATCAGCACTTTTTGAATGTCAAAATGACATAACACAGTCCCCCGGTACGCCCGCCCTTCACCACTTCCTAGTGATGCTAGGAAAGAAGAAGTGACGCAATAAACTGTCCAGCATATCATGTGACGACCATGCAGTCCATGCAGCACACTAATTGCGTGTTAACACACGATTAATCAACCTGAATCCTTTTAGAAGATATATGTTCGTATTATTATGTTCGACAAAATGATTAGGTAATTTATAGCTCAACAACTTAAATATTGCAATGAAGCTTGTAGAACTGTCAATTCCCACGCAGATTGGTGTCTGAGATGGTCTTCATAGGCGTATATAGGGGGGAGGGGCGGGGGGGTGGTCCGTGCTCACCATGGAATGGTCTGGTGCCCACCCTAGGATGTTTGGGGACCTATTCGAAATTCTAAGCTGGACACTTACATAATACAACATCACACAAAAACACCTTTTCTCCAAATTGACGAAACTCTTTGAGGAGCAGGATGTTTAGTAATGAAAAACGTGCTAAATGAAAAGGATCGGTCGTGGGAACGCCCGCACTTGGGGATGGGGCCCGCTAAAGTATCTCTCGGGGGTCTCGGGCCCCTGACTTATGGTAGTAGAAGTCCAGTGGGGTTTTAGCCGGTAGGAGTCCGACATAACCCTCCGTTCATCCCAGACGGAGGGTTTCCATGAGGACTTCACAACGAAAAAAAAGGGTCAGGCCTCCCCTAAAAAAACCCCAAATACGCCAATGATGGTCTTGTGAGGAAAGAACTACACAGATTTGATTAGGCCTGTCCTGTCCAGTCAGTGCACGAATTTGTCAGTAATTAATAATAATAATAAAGATACAGGACTACCTAGTTTAGGAGACAGGATTACATGATTTGTTTAGATTTATGTAGATATACCTTGTTACTTTGTACTTCTGTTCTTGTGTACCATGAATCTTGTGTGTATTATAATAAAGATTATTATTATTAATTAATGAACTACATTTTCAAACATTCCGGAGTTCATAAACGCAACCACGTCACAGGAAAAAATACTAGTGTGAGAAAAATTATACTTAGACCTAAATTAAATGAAATAAACAAAGGGGAACCGATAAGTTTATCCCATCGATTCCTCTGAACCTGTTGTAGGGGTAAGAAGACTAAAGATGACACTTTTCATCATATAAGTACCTGTCTCCTCAACTTACTAAGTTGAGGTCGGCTTCCAGTCAAACCGGATGCAGCTGAGCAGTATTTTACATGGAGCGAATAGCGATTGCCTATCTGTCCTCCACAACCCAGTAACTGCGTAATACGATACCCTTTGGTAAGACTGGTTGTCAGACTCGGGATTCTGACTACCCGTAACGACTGTCAAAGATCAACAAATGACAGCCTGGACCAACGACTCGGTATCTAAAGATGGTCACCCATCCACAGACCAACATTACGGTTGATTATTTAGCCACGCTGCAGTAGTATTAGGTACCTACCCATGCATTCAAATAGCATGTGTAGGTATGAGTTGTTTAACCCTTCGTATGTGTCGGACATGGGTCCTCAAGTCCTCATAAACTTTTAATACAACATGACTAGCTTCTGCCCGCGACTTCGCCCCCGTGAAATTTCACCCTCCCCCCATTCACCCTCTTAGGGGTGGAATTTCGAAAAAGTCTTTCTTAGTGGATTACTCTTCACAAAGAACACACACTCCAAATTTCATGTCTCTAGGACCAGTGGTTTAGGCTGTGCGTTGATATGTGAGTCAGTCAGTCAGAACGTTGTAAGTTATTGCTTTTTCCCTGTCTGAAAGTCTGTTTCATCCTCAATGTTAGATCAGTTTTATTTTTTATGTCTGAATTTGTACATAAGGACAAAAATATGAGTGTACCTGTGGACTGTCCACAGGTAACGAAACTAATTAGTCTCCTCTGCACCATTGATGGTGCAGGTCAATGGTGCATACGGTACAACGGGGTATAAAAGTGTCATAATGTTTACTTGCAAAATCTGATCAACTGTTTTGTTTATTTTTTTCCAGTGCCTCGCAGTAAAACTGGTTCAAAATCAAAATATGTATTTTATTTCACATAAAATAGGCCTTTGCCCTGCAGTGGGGCATCACAGGCTAATAATAATTTCACATAAGCCTACCTACATGGGCACTTTTGAAACGTCAGAAGCTAGGTGCACGGTTCCAATTGATCGTTTCCTATGAAGAAGAACCGGCAAGAAACTCCACGGTTACTCTTTTTCAAAATAATTGGCTTTTACAATGTTTTCAAATTACAGTAGGTATGGAAGGACAGCGCAGGCCTGTTAACAAGTACCTGTAATAAAAAAAATATCTACAGATCTAAAGTCAGTAAAGGTTTAAAAAGAAAGGGAATATGCGCCCTATACACTCACAGCAGCCAATGATGACGATAGCGACGATGACCATACTCAAAACTTGTATGAAGAGTAGCGTAAGCATACAAAAATAGAGAGAAATAATAAGAATATAATTATTTACGTATGTTTGAAGTTGTTTTTAGAAGTTTATAATTGTTTCTTTTCTTTTTTATTGTGTTACTAGTGTGAACCGTCTCTAGGTAAGTACAACACCGTCCACAGGTACAATTTTACTATCCATAGGTACAATCGTCAGTTGAACCTGTGGACAAATATGGTGTTTTAAAAAAAAGTTTATTATTTTCGTAAGTTTATGTGATAATGAGACTAGAATTTTAGTTTAAGAAAGGCTGATTATCCCTTAAGACATGAGATATGTTAAAAATAAAAGAAACTTAACTAATTCTGATATAAAAAATGTTTTATTCCAAATTCTGGAAAGTGTCAGCATGTTCCGCACGGCAAGTGCGGAACATGTGGACACTTTCCAGAATAGACCTATAGATAGATTCCTAGAGACGCACGATTGAGATAGGAACTAACAAATACTTCATTATTAAAAATAAACGTGTAGCGACATCTTGTATCGAATCTTGTTACTAATATAACTAGCGCCATCAAGTGATGAGTAGCTGAATCACTAAGAGTAAGAACGTCAAACTATTAATTAAAAGAATTCTAATATTCGTAAAAATTGAACTTTGAATAGATGATTAATTAAACAAGCATTAATTTATTATAAAACATGAAATCTAAGTAATTTATAAACAATAGTTAAAAATATTCACAGGAAACAATCAGCTGGTGTTGAGTCACGCATAAAAAGTAAAACCAAAATTTTCATTTTCGTAATGGCAGCACTGAAATTCTCCATCACAGGTTTATAATCCTTGAAGTAAATCTAAAGTATGCTTTATTGCATTGTGGAAAGGATTAGAATTGCACGAAAAATAAAGTTAGTAAGACATTTTATCGTTTGTGTAGGAAGTGGCATAAAAATAGGATTGCCAACAATCTGAGTGACGTCAGGCCATTGGAGTCATGGAGCCTTCTAAAATTACATAGGAGCACAAGAAAATATATTTTTCCGACGTATACGCTCCATTTTAATACAATTAAATATACAAAAGTGTTGATAAAAGTGTACGACGCGAGTGTTAAATGAAATAATTGTTGTAAACACGATAGTCGAAGTTATAACCGTGTGATTCTGTTACCAAGTTACCGGAGATTTTTTTTCATATTTTGTGAGTATCTAATGTATTTTCCACACGAAAACTGGTTATTAACGATCGATATTTACGTTATACCGTATGAAACACGTGATATACCGTGGATAAACGGATTAAATTTGTGTTTATAAGATCTTAGGCTGTGTCATGCTATGTCGCTAAATATAACACTGGAGAGTATTTTTGGAATTATATTTGGCGATTTTGCGAGTGCGAGGCGGTGAAGACGTGTGAAAGTGTAATTACGCTTCAAAAATGCTATAGAACGTGTGGCCTTGACGTAATATCAATTTAATATCAGTGGTATCAGGTTACGCATTTTTTAACGGTAAGCTATCGTGATATTCAGCCTAAAACTGTTTGGTTTTGTTATGTGGACTCTTTTGTGCGCGGAATGTCCGTGAAGGTTTTAATTGGATCAATTCTTAGTGCATGACCTTGGTTAATAGAATACGCATCGCGGTAACTGTGTTTTACTTGCGACGAACACGGTAGGTAGTGTTTTTTTTACGAATGAGAGTTACCAGGTGCGAAATTTTCGATCTCCTAGTAAGGAATTTGTAGGAAGTCTAAGAAAAAAATCGTTAAAAAAACTGGCATTACCACTATTGACTTTGCCTTTCACTTTTCATGAAACCATGCTTACAAAAACTGGTACAAGAATGTCGCAATATTTGTTAATAAAACTTTTTGAAATCCGCTCCTAAGACGACCCACTGACCAGTGACCACTTGTGCTTTTCTAACAATATCGCAAAAATAATCACTAAGTATAATCTTTAAAAAAAAACACCTACATTTTAACAACTTACCCAAAAAAAATGGTAAAGTAAATCTGGCAACATTCCCCAATGTTATTGTAATTTGTACTTCTGCACGTTATCAAGAATCCAGTCTTTGTTAAACATTCTTTTGTATTGACAATAAAGCTCATTTTCTAGGTCATTTGAGATTAACAAAGGTGGATTGTATAAACATTACATACATAGATATCTAGTAATCACACATGTTGATGGCAAAAGTTAACATAGTAGGTACACATGGCTAGGCATCTATTTATTTATTTATTTAAAAAAAAGCACAGCCACATCATGTACATTAAACTTATGCTAGAATAATCTTAATAACTAAAGGACTGATGTACATGACAATTACGGCGTACATAGCATTGAATATATATCTTGCTGCCTTGAAAAGCATATTATGCTAAATTAAAACTAATATAAACTAAAACAGACTAAAGTAAGTATGAGGGGTAACAAACATGAACAAAAAGTTAAGAACAAAAACAATAATTTAAAAAATTAAAATTTACAAAAATTAAAAAAAATTGAAATATAAAAATTGAAATTAAAAGGAACTTGGCAAGGATAGCGTGATTTTCTTTCTGAATACCGGTAGCTTATCGCTGAATATATCAAGGTCTGGTGTGTTTGATACAGTATTATTGTATTCGTTGCTTATTCGTATAACTGGCGATTGTAAACCGAGGTTAGTTTTTATCTGTTTTGGCATCGAGCTATACATAACCAGTTTAAGCTGACTTTGATTGTACGAAAAACCTATACAATCTGAGGTCACCTAAAACTGAAAAAAAACTGGAAATTTATAGCTTGATGTGTCGTGTGCATACACAGTTGGTTAGTAACTGGGTTGTGGAGCTCAAACTTAAACTCAAAACATTTATTTAAATTAAGGGTTAAGCACCAGGGGAGCCTGTGAAATACAAATTTTCTTACATTTTCCAATTCGCAGGTCAGTGTTAGGTTGGATGTTGAACAAAATATAATTTGTGACTGTATCAAGTATGTATTTACAGAATTATAACCATCAATCAGTAGGGTGAATTGAAATTAGAGGGTTCTAATTTCAATTCACCCTACTGATTGATATTTCATGAATAGTCATTCAATAGGGTTATGTGATTTGAATTCTGGCTACCCTTGCACTTGCCCCTTAAATCATTTACAGGCACTTTTGAATTGTCGAGTCGGTCAGTCAGAAATATGAAGCTAGTTGCCCATTCCAAAGCATAGTAGGTTCTTATGAAGCAGAATGGGCCAGAAACTCCATGGACACTCTATTAAATAGCCCTTCAGGGAAATACAGGAGTTATATTATTACCATAATATGTTGATGGCAGTCGGCTCGCCGCCTATTACATGGGACTGAAACATAACTGGCACCAGCCTGATTCCAACTTTATGGTAGCTCGGAACATGAGGCAAATTGTACCACTGTTTGTCTCTGCATCATCCAGAGGTCGACGGCTAGAAAATACCTATGGCATGTCCACCTCAGAACATTAGTAAAAAAAAAAAAATTTAAAAATGTTGTTGTACAATAAACTTCTGCCTAACCCCTCGGGATATAGGCGTGATCTATTTTAATATTACAAATAGGTAAAGTTTGTTTTTATGTAGGGGGTAATCTCCGGAGTTACCAGTTTACCAGGATTTGAAAAAAAAAATCTTGATAAAGGTATTATTATTTTAACATTACGCTATGATCCTTACGAGCCGAGAAAAAGAAAAAAAGTCAGAATGAATGCTAAACAGAAACAAAGTTGTACCACGGTCGAGCGAATTTCACGCGGACGAAGTTGCGGGCAAAAGCTAGTGTTATATAGGTACATGTTTTACAAACCATAGTGAAAAGTGAGAGATAAAACAAAAATATGTGTTAAGTACTTAAAAATAATGTGTTGTGTTGTGTCGTGAAGTATTGTTATCAGAAATACTATGAAACAGCTGATTCAATACTATTATTGGTTTGTCATTGTGCGCCATTCACCTACTCACTAATTTTATTGTTGACAGATTACTTGAATGTAAAGTAAACTAAGTTACCTAAAGTGCTGTCAAAATTCTATACCAAATATTATAGAGGTCAAATTTGTGAGTTTGTATTTGTTTGTAACTCCTTCTCCCTGAGTGGAGGCCTGTGTCCCAGCGGTGGGACCATTATAGGCTTATTATGTGTAATCTTCGGAACTACTGATCCGATACCTACTGAAAATTCTTTCATTAATGGGAAGCTACAGTATTGCCGAGTGTCATTCTAACAAATATTATAAATTAATGCGAAAGTGAGGTTGCTTGTTACGCTTTCACGCTAAAACGGCTGAACGAATTTGGATGAAATTTGGCACACTGAGACAGCCACTTCTAAACACTTTTGCTGTGTCGTACTTTACCTAAAGGTAGACCATGACCTACAGAAGGTTTCTTTTCCTCCTGGATCGCAGACAAAGTCCCAGGAATAGCTAGTAATATACATGTTTTATGTTAAAACAAGGAATTTCACGCGGGTAAAGGCTGAGCAGAAGCTACCTACAACATTTATATATTTTTTAAACTTTTATTTTCTAACAAAATACAGCTTTCTGTTAGGCCAGTGTTTATGTGACTGTGGTTACATCATCAATACAGACTTACTTATTCTGAAATGTCTGTCTGTCTGTTGTTGTCATAGATATCCGTGGTTGTTGTAGTCTAGTCTAAATAAAGAGTTGATTTATTAGTTTCTCCAGAGTGAACATGTAAAAAGTGTCTGTAGAAATAAATGCTGTAAGTTTGAGTTTTGAGTGCAACCAATTTTTAATACTATATTTTCAGCATTATCAGCTTAAACTCTGCGTGCCCCTCTGGAGGACAAAAATATTTTTTAATAATAATAATATTTTAACATTATGGTACCTACTATATTTTTTTTTAAGTTTTTATATTTTGTATACTTATCCTAATATTTAATAAAAACTGTTTACAAAAAAAAACAACCGATTTCCAAAAAAACACTACAAATTGAAAAATAACTTTCATTTCGGAAGTCGGTGTCTTTGGTTCCGCATTTTCGTTTATTGACAACGACTTCCGAAATTAAAGTTATTTTTCAATTTGTAGTGTTTTTTTGGAAGTCGGTTGTTTTTTTTTGTAAAAAGTTTTTATTTTTCACTTTTTAGTGGGTCCGTTTGTAATTTATCTAAGTTACAATAGCCGAATGTCAACTGCTCATCACTTCTTACAAAATATTGCTTTTCCCGATGTTGGGACGTTAATTGTTGCGGAGTTCTCCTGGTTCTTACCAGAAGAACTCCTCAACAACCACTCACCATACGCATTGTGACGAGCATAAATTGCTTAGCAACCATATTAAAGTAATCGAATCGCAACCCGTGAAATATTTGTCATTGAGTAGTTCCAATGGCCATCTGTGAGTGTGTGTGTCTTCTTCATCAGCTCCACTTTACCAAATGATGATTTCTGAGAGCAAATGCTCAAGTTATTTTAAAAAATACCCAAAGCTTTGCCTATAAAATTTGAGGGTTTCCCTCGATTTCCATGGGATCCTCTCATCAGATTCCAACTTCATGATAATGGGACCACCTCGAGAGTATACCCTTTCAAACAAAAAAAGAATTTTGAAAATCGGTCCACAATTGGCGGAGTAATCGCGTAACAAACACACAAAAAAAAAAAAAAACATACCGTCGAATTGAGAACCTCCTCCTTTTTGAAGTCGGTTAAAAATATAATTTATATGTATATAATGAAATAAAGGGAATAATAATGAGAAGGAACAAGCATTAGGAAAGTTTTAATCTAAATGATTCGAAATCTTGATTTGTTTGTTCAAAATTTTCTTAAATAAACCTAATATTGTGTAAGTAGGTATAAATACTTACTCGTAAAAAAATATTTATTTTACAAATTATTGTGTAATTTTGGACTTATTTATTAAAATCCCACATCAATTATTTCACAATATTACCATAGGTTATGTAATTTCTGGCCTTGTTTATCAAGAGTCAGTCAGTTAGAACACTTGTGAATGGGGGACCAGTGAGAGTCATACAAGGAATTTTTTTTTAAATCCCAAATTCGGTTCTGTTATTCGTTACATTAATTCGTCGGTGATAAGGAAAAGGGATAATTGAATATTAGTAGGTATTCAGACTGCAATTTGTGTCCTAACGTATATCAAACGGGTATTTAAATAACGTCATAACAATTAAAGGTACTGTTACATTTTACATTCGTTTTTACCCTTTTACGTCATGTAGGTATCTTTTTTTTTTGCGGATGGGAAATCATCAAATGACTCCTCCCGCTCTGGGTGGAGCGGAAGGGAGTGTCAGACTCTTACTGACTAAAACCCACCCGTGTTCCTTCATTAGCCCTTTATGTTCCGGGCCAGCGGTAACCCTTTCGGACAATCCCGCTGACCCGGCAGGCTTCGGCCCTAGGGGGCCCCCTCCTCGATGCTGACATCTCTTTGAGGCGCGCGTGGAACACGTACGCGCCGTCCGGCACGGGCCTGGTCCTGATTGGACGGTGAGCTACCCATTACTCTCCGCCCGCAGGCACCGCAGGCCCGCGCCTACGGTGGCCGTGAGTCGTCACGCGGCTCCCGGCGACGCCCGGAGCGTCTCCTGCGGCGAACGTCATGTATCTTGCGAGGTGCTTGTGGTTAAATAATAACAGCCGCACGGGCCGATTGAATGTTAAGCTATGCTTGCCGCGGTTGGTCCATGGATGGGCGACCATCCATTACTTATGGAGACCCCACCGTACCTCGGAAAGCTCATTGGACGTTGGTCCTGGCTATCCTTTGTAGATCTTTGGCAGTGTTATTATGGGTTGTCAGGAGCCCAGTCTTACCCAGTAACTGGGTTGTGGAGCTCGGATAGGCAGTCGCTCCATGTAACATACTGGTATTCAACAGCATCCGGTTAGACTGGCAGCCGACCCCAACATAGTTGGGAGAAGGAAGGGATGACGTTTCAAATCATGTTTAATTTACACAAATTTGAAAGATACTTATTAGAATTTTAAATAATAATAATTATAAACCTACCGCGCCCGCCGAAGTTTTTTTGGGTCCGTGGCTTAGGCCCCGTGGTCGACGCACCTGTGGCCGACGCCCCCGATACGATTAATTTAATATCTTTTTTTTTTGTGCTTTTTCACTTAGTACAGTAAACGAGAAAAGTGTTTCACCCTATTAATAAAGTATTTTTTCTTGCTAAACAAAAGTTATCTATCAAATAGCAGAGAGAATAGATCGCCAACAACCAATATTAAGTACATTTAATATTTTTGTAAAACAATTTTTGTCCCTGACAGTACATTTGATCAAAAATTACTTTGAATTAAATTAATCGAATCGGGGGCGTCGGCCACAGGTGCGTCGACCACTGGGGGCCTAAGCCACGGACCTGTTTTTAGGGTTCCGTACCCAAAGGGTAAAAACGGAACCCTATTACTAAGACTTCGCTGTCTGTCCGTCTGTCTGTCACCAGGCTGTATCTCAAGAACCGCGATAGCTAGACTGTTGAAATTTTCACAAAGTATGTATTTCTGTTGCCGCTATAACAACAAATACTAAAAACAAAATAAAATAAATATTTAAGGGGGGCTCCCATACAACAAACGCAACTTTTTTGCCCTTTTTTGCTCGATATCAAAAATGGCAACAGGTAGGCCCTTGAAATATTCACAAAATACTCAGTTGTATTTTTACTTTAATAATAAATAATAAAAATAAAATAAAATAAATATTTAAGGGGGGCTCCCATACAACAAACATGTTTTTTCGGCGTTTTTGCCTTGTGGTACGGAACCCTTCGTGTGCGAGTCCGACTCGCACTTGGCCAGTTTTTTTTAGGGTTCCGTACCCAAAGGGTAAAAACGGGACCCTATTACTAAGACTTCGCTGTCTGTCCGTCTGTCCGTCTGTCCGTCTGTCCGTCTGTCCGTCTGTCTGTCACCAGGCTGTATCTCAAGAACCGCGATAGCTAGACAGTTGAAATTTTCACAGATGATGTATTTCTGTTGCCGCTATAACAACAAATACTAAAAACAAAATAAAATAAATATTTAAGGGGGGCTCCCATACAACAAACGCGATTTTTTTGCCCTTTTTTGCTCGATATCAAAAATGGCAACAGGTAGGCACTTGAAATATTCACAAAATACTCAGTTGTATTTTAACTTTAATAAGAAATAATAAAATTAAAATAAAATAAATATTTAAGGGGGGCTCCCATACAACAAACATGTTTTTTTCGGCGTTTTTGCCTTGTGGTACGGAACCCTTCATGTGCGAGTCCGACTCGCACTTGGCCAGTTTTTTTAACCTATTCTTTGAATGACTTATCAATATGTGTGACAAATTAACCTACCTATTCCATTAAAATCTTCCTGATGCACACATTCACATTAAATTTTCAAATTCAAACACTTGAAAGAGTCGGAAATACCTACTTATCATAAATTGATAAAACATGTACTTGCTATCTTTTGTTTTAACAAAGAATTGATAAAGAGAACCGACCTGGTTGCTATGGAGACCAATATAAACATTACACATTATAAACATTACAATTGTCAACTAACTTGAAAGTGCTGTGATTGTGATAATTATAATTAGTGATTCTTGCTGAATTTGGATCCACACCCAGACATTGAAAATCAGACCCTATTGCCAACAAAGCCTATGCTGTCTGTCTGTATGTCGCAGTTCTGTATCACCTTAACAGCTATACATATACAGTGAAAACTATTATTAGCCATACAATTCTGTAACAAGCGTACATATTTTTAATATGTAGGTATCGATGTTAGTCACCTAAACAAAGAATTATCCTCTTTTCGAGTTGATGTCAAATATAAACAGAAATACTTAATAATTTGTGAAAATTTCAACTGTCTAGCTATCGCGGTTCTTGAGATTCAGCCTGGTGACAGACAGACGGACGGACGGATAGACGGCGAAGTCTTAGTAATAGGGTCCCGTTTTTACCCTTTGGGTACAGAACCCTAAAAATATTTTAGGGTCAATTCACACGTACCACAACCACACCACAGTCACAACCACACAACAACGACGCCGTATATTTTGTATTGAAAATGAATATTACAATTTACACGTACCACATTTTGCCGTTGTTATCGACCACCTGTGTAATACGACCACATCGCAACCACATCGCTACGGCAACGCCACCACCGGCGGTGGCACCGCGGCCACATCGCCATGACATGACGTGCGCCTAGCTGGCGCCCGCAGTGTAACTGTGTAACTGCACATGACCACGTGGTTACCACATCGCAACGACAGCGACAACGCAACCACATCGACATTTTGTCGGTACCACAACGCAACTGCAAAAAGCCGCTGCGACACTATTCACACGAAACCACAGGTTGACCACATTTTGTCGCTGCGGCGACGTGGTGTGGTTGTTTATTAGCTTCTTGACCCTTATTATATTATTAGCTTCTGCCCGCGACTTCGTCCGCGTGAAAGTTCTTGTTCCCCGACCCACCCTGTCGCATCGCATCGTGTGCCCGCGCTTTTACTTCGTTTTCGCTCACCGGGCTTTCTGATTTGTAGGGTTCCGTACCCAAAGGGTAAAAACGGGACCCTATTACTCCTAAGACTCCACTGTCCGTTTGTCTGTCTGTCACCAGGCTGTATCTCAAGAACCGCGATAGCTAGACAGTTGAAATTTTCACAGATGATGTAGGTATTTCTGTTGCCTCTATAACAATTAAAATTTAAAGGGGTACTTATAAAGAAACGTTTTTTTTTTCGGGGTTTTATAATTATCTTGTGGTTCGGAGCCCTTCGTGTGCGAGTCCGACTCGCACATGGCCGGTTTTTTTTATTTTGCTCGGCTCCTTAGGGTCCTAGCGTGACGTGAATAGCCTATAGCCTTCCTCAAGAATTGGGCCATCAATTGCAACTACAATTTTTCAAATCCGACGGGTACTTCCAGAGATTCCCGCGTCCAAACAAAAAAAAAAGAACTTCAGCTTTATTATTAGTATTGACTAGCTGTTCCCCGCGGTGTCACCCGCTGCTCAGCGCCTAAGGGTCATAGCGTGATGTTATACAGCCTATAGCCTTCCTCGATAAATGGACTATTCAACACAAAAATAATTTTTCAATTCTAACCAGTAGTTCCTGAGATTACCGCGTTCAAATAAACAAACTCTTCAGCTTTATAATATTAGTATAGATATGAATTGGGCCCAGTAAGTAGCCTCGCCAATCGTGGCGTTTTGTAGGCCCTCAGAAGTGCAGGTGTTCAAAAGATTTATTGTATTTTGAACTTTATTCCAATTGAGGTAACATTCTTAATACAAAACTGTCATCTTAGACCCAGTTCTAAAGGCAGTGTTAAGAACTTTACTGTGGTCGGAATAAAGTTCAAAATAGAATAACGGGCTCGAAGGTTTGGACTGTAAGAACAGTTAGAACTCGTTTTGTAATAAGCAGGTAATAGTTTAGATGGTACGGAACCTCCTAAGGATTCCGTACCACTTTTTAATGGTATATAATGGATTTATATCCATTCATAAATTATGTAAGTAATGTCACACGAATTTCACCCCACTCCCCTGGTGTGATGTCACATATTATGCTATTTTAAATTAAGGGTGAATTTTACCAAACTTTTATACCCAGACTAAGTCTTATCATTGAAATAAATTTTTAATTTTTGACGGTATTTCCATACTTAAACTGTCAGGTGTCAATTTTAGTCCACGGATAAAAGATATCTAACTTTGGTAAAATCAGCCCTAAACTTTAAAATAATATCAATAGAGTTGGTATTTTAAAGTTTTTAGTTAGAATTTTATACTTTCTATTTATAATGTGACGTCACGAAACTTTTGCCCCCTTTGTCACACGATGTCACACTTTTCAAACAGCATTTATTTCCATTAAACCGATTACAGGCAATTTTGAATTGTCAAGGAATCCGTCAGTCAGAAAAATAGACCTTTGGAGAAGAACGGGGTAGAAACTCCACGGACACTGTTGACCCCTCTCTCCCCCTTAACATGTGACGTAATTTATAGATGGCCTATGCGCTAGTCCCACTCGCACTTTGCCAGTTTTTCTTACCCACACAATGCATATAAAATGTGCCCTAAATGCGCGTTTCTGTATATTAATATGAACTACAATTCTTCAAGGCAATAGTTAATGACTATTTCTTGGCAAACCTATTCTATTGTGCTTCGTAGTTTTGCTTACCGTTCAACTATGGATAATGACCTGATTTTGTAGGAATATTTACTAAAACTAGTTTAAAAATGAGAGCAGTGGTGGCACAGTGGTAACGGCCGCGAGTTACGAGTTTTAGGTAAATATTTTCATCACCACTGCTCTCAAAACGGTGAAGGACGACATCGTGAGGAAACCGGCGTGTCCTAGAACCAACAATTCTAAGACATGTGATATCCATCTACCAACCCGCCCTAGGCTCGCGTGGTGGATTACAGCCCAATCTTACTGCGGGGATACAGACCCCCTCTCACAGAGAGGAGGTCTGTATCCCCGCAGTAAGAACATCATCTCTCTCGATTTTCGGCAACTCTTATACAGCTGCTACCAGCCACATGGCCGCATTGCGAAGATCGATCATTTCAACTGTCATCTAACCAAATATCTCTCTCTTGTTACAGAAAACAAACCAAACAATTATACAGAAAAATAAATAAAGCCAAACAATGCAAAGAAAACGACCGCCGTCCAGAATTAAAATTAACTTAGAGTAGGATAGCATAAGCCAAGACTATATTAAGGATATGTGTCAAACACACTAGGGAAAAAAACGAAAGAACTCTGCCACAATGCCTGTCGTATCACCCTCTCGGTACAACACTACCTCCTCGAGCCTGTCAGGGTCTTACAGATCGACCCTGACATCATCTACCGTCGAAAAACCATACTACAGATCCACAAGCGGCAACTATGATACATTACGCAGTTATGAACGGTCTGAGTTCCGCTCTAGATTCTCTGATATCGATGGAAATAGAGATCGGAAGACCCTGGTTGAGAGACAGAGGAGCTCTCGAGCTCCGAGCATCGCTGACTCAGACAGCGGTGTGTCCAGCAGCAGGTATCGGTCTGACAGAAGTGAGTCCAGGTCTAGAGATATTTCGACAACTCGCAGTGAGAGCAGCAAGACCTCAACTGACCCCTTACCGAGGAATCGGAGGCCTCTGCTAACTTCGGCTGATTTGGCAATGTCACATGCGGACTGGTATAACAAATATTCTCCAGCAAATTATATACCGTTGACGCAGCGGATTCAGCAGCAGCAGCAGCTGCAGCAGAATCAGAATTATGGAGAGATTTCAAGGTCAAAGTCTATATCAAATGATATTGGAAGGCCACCAGCGGCAGATCCGTCAAGACTTGCCAGAAAAGCAAGGAATACTGCGGCAACAATTTCAGAGGTAATTTTTTCTTTGTTTTTCTTTACCTCTATCAATGTATTATATTTCTTTTTTTTATTTATAAGTACTTTTATTTTGAGTGTCTGCGAAATTTTATATCTTTTTTGGAAGCTATTTGGTTTTTCGTATTATTTTTTGTGGACATACTGTGATGATTTTTAAATGTTAGTGGCGATAAAGTTTTGAAAACAGACTCGGATATTTATCATTGTGATATGGTTTAATATTAACAAACAGTTCTTATTTTTTGTGCAGTTTGTACACAAAATAAAACAATAGTACTTACATAACATTAACAACAACAAAAAATTAAATATTTGCTACTTACGTACTTACATCAAAAATACAAGTTGAAGAACGGAAATACATAGTTATCTATAGTTATCTTAAAAACAAATTATGAAACATTATACAAAGTATTGTCTGGGAATCCGAAATATCTGATTTAGACAGGCGAAGTCGCTTCATAAATGATTAATAAAAATAAGTCTGTAAAATGTTCTAACACTTAACTAATATCATTGACCTTGGCCTAAAAAGTGTTTAAGAACGAGTCACGAATTCTTTTATACAAATCATTGTAAATGCAACGAGCCGAGGAGAAATATTACGTAATTGATGATACAAGAAAAAAAAAATACATCATAGCTATAATAAAAACTAGTAGAGTTTAAAAATAAAAGTTTTTTTTTTTCAAAAATTTAAATAATATCTAAGTAAGTATATTGAAAAGTTGTATTTAAATCGTTTATTTTTAGAATAAACTATGACAAAATACAAAACGGTACCTAGTACCTAAATACATAAAAAGCTCGAAAAAAAACAAAACCTAAATATAATTCTGTTCAGAAAAATAGAAAAAATCTTTCAGGCTGCCTAAATTAGCACGCACGTAATTGAAAAACGTAAATAAACGAAACAAAAAGAGTTTAAAAAAACACTATACACTACATAAAAAGACTACAAGTACACTACACAAAACACATTTAACTGAAAGAATCTGTAGCGTGGGGGAGTGACAACTTTATCAGCATTATTAGCCTATAACATTCCCACTGCTGGGACGCAGGCCTCTTCTCTGTGAGACGGACTGGGCCGTAATCAACCACACAGTGCCTTCATCTTCCATAAATTCCTCAAATTATTTGTCTAATTAGCCAAATAGGGCGGGCGGGTCACATCAGCCGCATGCACGATGACCGTTGGGCAAAAGTCCAACATAATAGGTGCCTGAAGATGGGCTTGCTGGAATGGCTGGTTCGAGTTGGCGCGGGCCAGAGTTCTTGGAAGGACTTGGGGGAGGCCTAAACAAAAAAAAAAAGCCTAATAGATTTTGCTGCTGCCCAGATGGTAAAAAAAAAATATTGATATTGACTAGTATTATGTATACAAAAGTTTACCACCCCAAAGTTCCAGTAACTGGGTTGATAGGCAGTCGCTCGATTTAAAATTTTGGTATTCAGCTGCATCCGGTTAGACTGGAAGCCAACGTAGTTAGGAAAAGACTAGGCAGATCATGCATAATACAAATGCTAGGTAATTTTCCATTGCATTGCACTGCATTCGCGATTTGAATTTGAAAATGTAAACAAATATGAGTTTATGGAAAATAAATTTAATTCCTACACAATAAAGTGCAATTTACGCTAAAACTTCAAAGATTTTTGTAACTTTTTCAATAGTGCTAGTCACTCTGAAATTAACTTAATTACCATTACAATAAAGTTGAAATTTGTTTAACGTGAAATGACATCAATGTGAAACAAATTTGAATAGACTAGGTTTTTATCCTTGCAAAGTGTTAACTATTTAAAATAACAGTTGTAACGAATGTCTGATCATGAATATTTTTGGGATTAAGCATTTATTTCTTTTAAATGTGGTAGTCAGAGGTTATTGATTGAAGTGTCCAAAAGGAATTCTCATTTTTTGGGTGCCCCAAAGTAAGGGAATTCTCATTTTTTGGTTGTCCCAATATAAGGGTATTCTCATTTTTTGGGTGTCCCAATATCATGGAATTCTCACTTTTTGGGTGTCCCAATATAAGGGAATTCTCTTTTTTTGGGGTGCTCTTATGTCCAGCACTGGTAAGCCTAATATAAATTATTTCTCCTTACATCTTCTTCGTTTAATTTATAATATGGGACTTAACCGCTTGTGTGCCGTAATTACAGACACAATTAAAAAGCCATTGTGTCTCGCGTAGATCTACGTTCCGGCAGACTATGGGTTAAACATAATTGTATGAAGTCCTGGGTTCAATTCCCGGGTCGCGTAAACTGTTATTGAGATTTTCCACCTGGAATTTCTCAGTACCATCCCGAAGTGTTTGTTGGCAATAGCCCCCCCTATTACATGGGACTTAAATATAGTATACACTTCTGCGTACCCCTTCAGGAATTACAGGTGTAATATTTTGTGTTACTTTTCCTAACATTCAACATCATTGGTACTCCTCTCTCTCATTGCGTATTCCTACTTGTAAAAGAGATAAATATAATGTTGTCACGCTCTCACTCTACAGATTATTTATGTTTGTGTGGTTTTCTGTCACTGTCAGTGTCACAATGACAGCATGTAAAAAGTTTTTTTTCATCATTTAGCCTTCTAGTAACATGAGTTTGTTTTTCTTGTGTTTTGAAATTCTATCTAGGTAAGGTAGGTAAAAACATAATAAAGCAAACGAAATTAATTTAATTAAAAAAAAAATCCTGCGTAATGTTATGTGAAATAATTTCTCAAGATGTCATCCATCTATTTTAAATCATTGTTTATTTGCATCTAAATTATTTCTTGTTTTCAAATTCATTCGTTAAAACCCAAAAATACTTCGTGACTGATATTGTTTTCTACAACATACAAATCATCATTCATATTCATCATCACATAAACTTTGGCAAAGTTCGTCTCAACGAACTGATCCGAAGACCATCTCAATATCATCATCAGCTATGTTCTTTTTCAAAATTACCAAAACCACAAACAACTGGTTTTTTTTCCAAAATTTCGCAGGCACACAAACATAATGTGTGCGCGTGTGAGTGTGTGTGTACGTTCCTTAACATCGCACTTAATAAAGAGCCAAACATTAAATTGACAGCTTCCAAAACAGTAGTACTTGCACCGATTGAAAGGCCCTAACTGCCAGAAAACGTTATACAATAATAACCTTTCAAAACGTGTCACCGTAGTAACATAGATGCGATATTTGCTTGTAATACCATTCACGTGTAACATTGATGCTACATCCTGCTACTTTATAACATCCTAGTACTCACGATAGATCAGTAAGCCGGTCAGTACCATGAATGATACACCAGGTATTACAACAAAGCATGAAATAAATGTTGGACTAACACACACTGTTCACATGTCGCATTCTTACGTCACAAGATCCAAAAATAAGCATAATGTTTGAAAAACCAGAGACCGGAACGAAGATCGTATAAGGAAACCTCGCCGGCATACAAGAGAGGGATGCTTAACGGTGTCAAAGATACGAATGGGAACGAAGTACCCTCGGTGTCCGAGATAAGAAAGAGATTCGACCAGAAAATGACGGTAACGAAACTACCAGCGAACGACTCGCGGTACACCGAACAGTATCTCAACCAGCTAAAGGACTGCGAAAATGGTACAGTAGGGTATACGAAAATCGTCCCTAAGGACGAGAAACCAGTACCAGTTCATCTACCGTACGAAAAAAATGGTTTGCGATGGGAGATTGGGTCGTCTAGCTCCCGATCGAACTCCAACTCAGATTTATCACTAAGTAAGACTATATCCGAGCCAGTGTGTCTAGCGAAACCAATACACGATAGAAATAGTTCCATGTCCACTTCTCTTACTTCAAAACTGCCTTCCGACCGTTTAGCCAGCATTAAAAGCCAGCTAGACCCAAATAATCCTATAGGGAAGATTCTAGAAAAATCCACCGTCATCCATGTAGAAAATGGCGATTTAGACTACAAGAAACATAATTCTGAAGGACATAAAATCAAAGATATAAAAAGTGATATAGAAAAGCAAACGAAAGCGCCAAAACACACATCTAACTTCGCTTCCTACATACAGATTTCCCAGCCTGTCTCCTCAGGGACAACGCCGAAAAAACAAATAGAATTAAATCATACAATTAACGAAGAAGCTCCAAAGAATGATATTAAAAGTGAACCTAGAAAAGCAAGAGCTAATTTGAAGTATATAGACTCAGAAGATGAAAGAATACTTCTCGATAATGATATTGAATCTCCGAGTGGTACCGGTTTCGAGAATAAAACTTTTGAACATGAGAATTATTTGAAAAAGAGGACAGAGAAGAGTGAGGATGGCACGAATCATTTGGAAGATGTTAAGTCTATGGAGACGAGTACTGAAAGCACGATCAGTGAGCCGACTGATGACCTAAGTCCGGAGACTCCTTCTGCGAGACGAAGAATGTTGGATTCGAAGGATTTAGAAGACATAAAAGGGGTAAGTACTCATTTTGTTTTGTAATATTTCGAGGTTGCTTCGATGGCGTTTGTGATGAAATTCTCGTTAAAAGAACGTTAGACTGTATTTATTTTCGATTTCTTGGAAAGTTGTTTGCAATGGATTGTCCTTGAAAAAAGATAAGATTATATAAAATCAGGCTTTGATTTTAGCTGTTTATGTTTTGATATATATGTTGTTCTCCTTATCGATTTCCGTAACGGCAACACTATGAAATAATTCCTTGCGTGTCGTGTCACATTAAAATGGCTCGCTAGATCGAATTAATTTGGAACACCCGGTCACAACTAGAACAATAAAGAGCTCTTTGCGTATTTGGCGCTTTTCGATAATAACTCCGTCTCGCTCTTCTTCGAAAGTCTTGGTATACATACATACTTTCAATCCACCTCGAATCTATCGAAAATGTATAGTAAATTCAAAACTAATCCCTCATTTAAACTGACTTGAGAAAAGACTACCCTCTTGGTTGTTCACATATTACTTACTAGTTTTTCCCGCGGATTTGGCCGCGTGGAGGTTGGACGTTATCCCGTGGGACCGTACTATCGGGATAAGAAGTGTCCTGTGTCCTCAGTCATAGTCTATCCGCATGCCAATTTCATCCAAATATGTTCATTGTTCAGCCGTTGAGGCGTGAAAAGGCAACAGAGTTATTTTAGCATTTATAATATTAATATGGATTTTTTTTTCATCAAGACTGCAATCCATTGCTGGACGTAGGCCTCTCCTAATAGTCCCTCCTATTTTTAATATTTTGCCGCCAAAATCGAAGCAGCCATGAAACTCAGCACCTCATTTATATTGGCTCTTTTATATGCACGTTTTTAGTTTTTGTTGTCTCAATTATTTTTTAAATAGTGTGTGTTAGTTTTAGAGTTTTGTGTCCTTTTCAGCTACCATAGACAATGGATGTTTGGTTTTATTTTTTCGTCTTCAATTTGGTTGTAGAATTTTTTTAGGTTGTCTTCGATTTAACAAATTTTCTTCGGGAAACTCTTCAGTTTTTAAGAGAACGTTTTTGACTCCTACTTCTCGAATAACTAAGAAGATTTGTCTCTGGAACATATGACATTCTTTGATAGTTATTATATTACTTTTTTCATCGATGTCTTACAGTGGGTCTCTTTATCCCATTTCATCTATCTTCTATATCTCTTTATACATTATAATACAGTTGTTGAAATCATTGCAACTCGACGACGTTTTCGACAACTTTTTTAGGCTCCTGTAGTGAGAACATTATAGGCTATAATATCCGTAATGCTGTGACTCAGGCCTCCACTCTGTCGGCCGTAATCCACCACGTGGTTCCAGTGGGGGTTGGTGGATGTCACATGTCCTCGAAGTTTAGACAAGCATTTTTTCGACTAAACAACGCATAATATTACGAGCCTTGAAGTTGTTATTTACAATATTCAACCAATTAACGTAAATAATAATAAGTAATTACATCTTCGCTGATGTCAGGGACAATCCAACTAAATATTTGATGGTTGCGTGCGTTGAATAACACAAAAACGGTTGATGCCGCAGCCTGTTCAAGGTTGTTGGGTTTACTCCTGCGTTTGAACGAATTTTGGATCTACCGAAAGATTGTTCAGGGATTTTTGTGTGTGTAAAAGTACTTACGAAACGACAAATTTTAGGGGCGTCGGCAAAACTAATAAAAACGAGTACTACTTTGATAAAACGTGATCGAAACCTCTCTGTGAGAGGGAGTGGAGGGTATTCCACGCGGGCCCAGTTCAGGTTGATGGCTGCCACATGTTTTCGATTTTTTGTTTTTTAAGTTCAGTATACTTAGGTGAAGTGATCTGTGAATTCTGTCATTCCACGAGATGCTAGGGATCTCTAGGGATTGACAGTTCACTTCACCTAAGTTTTCACATAGAGATTTTTACAGAATGGCACCACAGGCCTTGCAAGTGTCAGCGGGATTGTTTGTCAGCGGGATTGTCCGAAAGGGTTACCGCTGGCCCGGAACATAAAGGGCTAAGGAAGGAACACGGGTGGGTTTTAGTCAGTAAGAGTCTGACACTCCCTTCCGCTCCACCCAGAGCGGGAGGAGTCATTTGATGATTTCCCATCCGCAAAAAAAGAAAAAAATAGGCCTTGCAAGTTGTTAATTACAACTTTCTACCATTTAACGTAGACACTAATTACATCTTCAGGGGCTTGTGGCTAAGTAATAACAGCCGCACGGATCGATCGATCCCTGTCAGGTTAAGCTACGCTTGCCGCGGTTGGTCCGTGGATGGGGTTAAGCCGTTGGTCCCGGCTGTCATTCGTGGATCTTTGACAGTCGTTACGGTCATCAGCAGCCCGAAAGTCTGACAACTAGTCTTACCAAGGGATATCGTATTACCCAGTAACTGGGTTGTGGAGGTCAGATAGGCAGTCGCTCCATATAAAATACAGGTATTCAGCTGCATCCGGTTAGACTGGAAGCCGACCCTAACAAAGTTGGGACAAAGGCTAGCCAGATGATGACAAATTACATCTTCACTGGTGTCAAGGACAATCCAACTAAATATTTGACTGTTGCGTGCGTTAAATGACGAAGCTTGTTCAGGGTTGTTCGTTTGACTCCTGCGTTTCGACGAATATGTGGATTTACGTTCTTTTATGCTATTCTGTAAAAATCTTTTGTGAAAACTTTGTAAAGTGAGCTTGAAGTAAACCGCATCAGATGGGATGACAGTTTACATCAAGCTCAGTTCACCCAAGTTTTCACAGACAGATTTTTACAGAATATACCGGTTGATTCAGTAGGGAACTAAATTTTAGTGTTGTGTAAAAGTACTCACGAAACTGTAAATTACAACGTGGAAACGTCAATTTCCCGCAAAATTCAAATTTTCTTACATTTTCTGCAATTCGCAGCTCAATGTTAGATTGTAAGTTGAACAAAATATGATTCGCGACCGTAACGAGTATGTACTCGTATTTACAGAATTATAATCATCAAACTCATCAATACAACTCTAGTCCATATGAATGACTATTTCATGGAATATCAATCAAGAAATTTTGAGTTTGGCGGGCTACCCTAACACTGCCACCTTCTGTTCTTCTGATAAAAAGTATGCAAATGAGGAATTTACCTTCAACTGTGTAGGGGGAATTTAATTTTTTGTGTGTATTAAAGTAAGGTCAAGGGCGGTCCTTACGAGCAAATACGTTAAGCATGAATATTCGTCGTTTAACAAATGCTCGTACAACGAATGTTTGCAAAATGATTTCGCAAAGCGAATACGAATGCTCGCGATAATTACCGTTCATTAGAAAGTAGTGTACACACAATATTTTTCAAATATCGTCTATTTCAATTTCATTCATCAAGAAAAAGTCTTAAAATTTTATTACCAGACATTTTAATTAGTGCTGACTAAAACTGTCTCAAATTGTCATAGATTTTCTAGAAATATTTATTGAAAAATTGATTTTAGAGAATATTTTTGTACATTACACTTTCAACAATTTTGACATTGCTTTTAATGACTTACAACAAATAATTAACTACTTAACCATCTAAACCAAATAAAACCCATCTTTCCGCTATCTCAACCTCCCTTAACGCTAGCAAGTACCAGGAAGTCATGATCACAAGCAGATAGAGTCCATTAAAAACGCACACATACGCACGCCTCGACAAGTAGGCGTCACGCACACAAATACATGACCTCAATACAAATGCCAATGAACTGCCGACAGTATTGCACACCTGTAGGGATTTGAACTTTTCTAGTAGCGTCCAGAGACTGAAAATCAGGAGTTTTTAACTTTCAGAATGTACATTATACAGAAGATCCCCCCCTTATCAAGATCACCAGCTTCCTCCTTACGAACCCAATAACCTGTTATATAGCTACTGACGGTAGCCAATATAATTATAACTGTCAGTGTAATATAATCATACAGATCGCTACTGATATAGATTACAGGGACGTTAAAACCAGAGATAGATAGGTTTTTCTACCTCCTGTATGCCAAAACTGGTGATAGGTAGGTAATTGGATTCGGCCGTAAGTCCATCAACAAAATACAGGCCTGTCTAAAAGTAATTCGAAACTTCAGAGTAAACCATACACCCGATTAATGAACTTTTTCGGACGGGCAAAAACACGTCGGGACTTGGGACAACCTGTCAAATCGTGCTGTCATCGTGGGGCTCCATACGAAATAGGGATCGCCCGTAACTTCGGCCAATACTATGGAACTCGTGCTGAGGAAGTAGACCTCCTTTATTCACCTAATGCTGAGCATAGGTCTCTTTCATTTCATGCCGTTTTTCCTGTTCCTCGGCGTCACATTTTTCGGGACCTGTTCTATGTAATTTTACAAAAAATCAATCTTACAAGACTTGTGAATACAGTGATGTTCATATTATATCGCTCTACGTCATTCTTCACTATTAAATGCCCCCAAAACCTGCTGAGCTCAAAGTCACATTCTAATTTTATGGAGCAGCTTTTCATTCCTGCATTCCAGTCAAGTCAGACCCATTATCACAAGAGAAATTCAACTATTATCAAAGCAGCCCTTATATATGATCAATGGATGAGACTTCTCATAGTCCTGGGTAGCGTATTCCTCAACTCAGAGCTCTTGCTAAATCCATTTATAGGAAGTTTCTGGTTTAATGAGGGACTTTCCTTTAATATTAAGAAAAATTAAATTGTTTATTCAGTATCGGAATAATTTTTACATGTCATATTATAAAAAAATAAATAAGCCTGATGGAGTCGACATTTCTTATCTGACTACCCCTGAGAAGAAATAGCGAAACAAACTCTAGGGTTCAGACATAATGTTGGTCAGATGATGTAAGCTTTTACAAATCATACAATCATAAATTATGCACTCTTACCGGATTGCCACTTATTTAGTCTCCCAAAATTGTAACACATACCTATCCAGATTTGAGTCGTTGGCTAATACAATAATCGTGTTCGTAAATCGTACATTCCTTGAGCCAAATCATTGAACTTCGATATACTAAAAATATCGAGTGGCTGAGATGTTTAGAATGTCATCTCAGTCTGGCAGCGCGAACTGTCACTCGTATGGACATATTTTGTATGACACTGTGACTGAACCTCTGGTGAAACATTCCCCTCTTTTTGGTCTTTACTGCAATTTGGCAAAAAGAGTGTTAATTCTTAAACTAGTTTTTTTCTCTAGCAAGAGTAAATGTCAATAAATATTCGCTCTTTCCACCACATTCATAATTAAAATATTTTATTTCACATAAACCTACATGGGCACTTATGAAAAGTCAGAAGCTAGGTGCACGATTTCATTCGGTCGTTTCCTATGGAGAAGAGCCGGCAAGAAAATCAATAAGCCATGGTTACTCTTTTAAAAATAATTGACTCTTACAAAGTTTTCAAATTATAGTCTTAATAGGTATCGAAGAACAGTCGTGCTCTCAGTCCACATCGTAGACTTCATCTATGGCTTTCCATCAGATGAGATCGTGTTCAAGAGCAGGCCTAATATCCCGTAAATGATATAATGGGTAGTTAAGACTAGAATCATTCTCCAGGACGTGTCAAGCAAGATGACTAAATATTCGCGCTTTTCATCGTAGACGTCATCCATTGCTGTACATCAGGCGAGATCGTGATCGAGACTAGGCCCATCCCAACTAGCCATGAAACTTATGGGCAGTATTGGGACTATAATCGGTACCTAACTGAAGTAGAGCCTGTCAACTGAGCTCAGAAAAAAAAGTAATAACCTCGATGAAGCCTCGAGTACATAGCATAATCAGCCTATAACGTTCCTACTGCTGGGACAGGTGAGAGGGGAGTGTATGTCGAGCGCAGGCTTACCTTTATATCACAAGGATGATGTCTACCGAGCAATTTGCTCATCGACTCATCGCTGAAGTATCTACTAACACTACATACTTATTGCTTGCTGCCAGAAAACATTTCGCATCAATATGTATATCCAAGCGACAATATCTAGTGAACGACCCGACGTCCCCTTTCCGATAGAAATTCGTGGCTAAAAATAAACAGCGCGAAATGTAACGTCTAGAAATAAAATAACGCGGGAAATCTCTATAGACGACTGCCACGCTTTTTAAAACGCCACGTGTCACGGCGCCATCTTGAGAAAAAGCGCGCTAAAATTTTGACGTTAGCTAACCTAACCTCTTTTGTGTTGAAACTTTTTTCACGTCTATGGTCCGACAACTGGCCGACTGTATTTTCTGACGGAACGTTCCAAAAGCCAAAAATCTGTCAACTTTAGCATTTCTGACATTTGAGCTTTTCGATACAACATTTTTTGCAATCTATTTTTTCTTTGTAATTGTGATATTTTTTAAATGTTAAATGTGATTTCTTCGTTTTATCCGGTAAGAGGAGTTGGTTGTTTATTTTAATTATGTTTTGCACGCGGAATTGCACGGAAAAATGGCGATTTTGTAATCTTTTCGTAGCTTTAAGAATAGATTTGTTTAAAGAAGTGTTACGGCTAGGATCTTCGCTTCACATTCATTCAGACGCGGACTGGTCTCCCAGCATTGTGGTATGCCATGTACACAATGGCGTATGCTGGCTCGGCGACATAGCTGGGGGTGGTAAATATGGCATTGTGCCCAAGATCGTTATTCCTTGCGGTGTTCGATAAAACCGAAGTTTACAGTGCAAATCCACTGAGATTTAGATATTACTATAGCTGCGCCCCACGGTTTCATCCGCATAAGTTTAGATCCCGTGGGAATATCGGGATAAAAAATATCCTATGTGTTAATCCTGGTTATAAACTATCTTTGTGTCAAATTTCATCCAAATCCGTTCAATAGTTTTTGCGTGAAATAGTAACAAACATCCATTCATCCTCACAAACTTTCGCGCTTATAATATTATTACAAGCTGTGCCCCGCGGTTGCACCCGTGTAAATGTCGATCCCGTGGGAATATCGGGATAAAAAGTAGCCTATATGTTAATCCAGGGTGTCAGCTAGCTCCATACCCAATTTTATCAAAATTGGTCCAGCCTTTTGAGCGTGAAGAAGTAACAAACATATAAACACACACACACTCACAAACTTTCGCCTTATTATAATATTAGTGTGATGTGATTAGTAGGATAAGATAGTAGGACCAGCAGTGCCCCACGGTTTCACCCGCATAAGTTTCGATCCCATGGGAATATCGGGATAAAAAGTATCCTATGTGTTAATTCTGGTTATAAACTATCTGTGTGCCAAATTTGATCCAAATCCATTCAGTAGTTTTTGCGTGAAGAAGTAACAAACATATAAACATATTCACAAACTTTTGCCTTTATAATATTAGTGTGACTAGCTTCTGCCTGCGGCTTCGCCCGCGTGGTTGTCGGAAATTATTCCACGCGAACGTGCTACAAAAGTAGCCTATGTCCTTCCCCAGGATGCTATCTGTCTCCTTTCCAATTTTATCGAAATCCGCGGAGTATCTGCGTAACATACTTCAGTAGCAATGGCTTTCATTTTGACAGTTCAACACCATTCATTGCGTTATTCACGTTGTTGAGCAGACACATTTTTCGAACATCTGAAGCAATGGATTTGCAATATGCTTCAAAATAATTAAGATCGAAGTTGATAGTGTGGTTGATAAGGTAACATACAGACAGTTACGTTCGAATTTATTATTACATGTTATTTTGCTGTAATGCCAATAAACGCATTTTTCTTTCCTTCTTTATGAGTATAGATTCAGATCCTTGTTTCCAATTGATGTTATTTCCACTGTAACAGAGATCCGGCGGGTTTTTTGGGGACTGTCTTATATAATACGATTCTCAGCCTAATTAAATTTGAATCAAACAGAATCCTTTTTACTTTTATCAACCTCTCTGTGTCTGTGCGCTATATGTCCCAAAACATGCAGTCAAAGTGACCTCTGCGCTGCCACCGAAAACGCCGTGGAAGTGGCAAAGTTTTGGAAAATTAAGATTTAAAATACAGTCGTGCCTGCGACACGAAAAAGTTGTTAATCAACCTGTATTGTCTCACAGCTGGGCAAAGATCTCCTCCATAACTTTCCGCTGTTCCTTATGTGTTGCCTTCTCCAGCCAATCTCCCGTAATTGCATCTAGATCATCAGCATTTTCTCAGTCTCCCTTGGCGACGACGCCAGTCTTCTGGCATCCACTGCGTGACGACTCTGGTCCTTCCCGAGAATTTTCAAACAGAACTGACCCTATCTACTAAGCGTTTCGATGATAATCTTTATATTATAGTTAGCCCAGAATTTGGCTTCGACTATGGCATCTTTAAGAGCGTCCATTAGTTCCTGTAGTGTGCAGGCAATAGAACGCCCTGGACACGATATTAAGGTGCCCCATTGTTTGTGGGACAGCACCGCATTTACACTCCGTGAATCTCCACCTAAACAGGTTTTCTTTGCTTCGGCCTACCTGAGACCAGAGTCTATTTAAAGACTTCCAGATTTTTTTTAGATGGATTTGGTAGGAAAGCACAATCTCGCCATAGACCCTATAGTAAAAATATGTATTGTAGTTACATATTTAAATATTTTTACTTTGTATACATATTTTGATTTTTGACTTTTTCGTCTAGTATATTCTTCATTAAGTATAAAGTCAACGAGGTTATGACGATTAGGGGCTACTAGCAAACTCGAAGGGTTTACAAGTAGTCCCTAAAGAGTTCCACTATCCACATCCTGGCTCCATCATCAGGTCAACTCCCAAGATATCAAATTATAGTTTTATCTTCCGAACTACATAGGCATACAAAGTGTCATTTCGTAACGACAGGGGCCTGTGGCTAAATAATAACAGCCGCACAGGTCGATCGATCTGGTTAAGCTACGCTTGCCGCGGTTGGTCTGTGGATGGGTGACCATCTTTACATACCGTGACCCCGTGGTTCGGTTCATTCGTGGATCTTTGACAGTCGTTACGGGTAGAAGCCCGAAAGTCTGACAACCAGTCTTACCAAGGAGTATCGTATTACCCAGTAACTGGGCTGTGGAGGTCAGATAGGCAGTCGCTCCATGTAAAACACTGGTATTCAAGTGCATCCGGTTAGACTGGAAGCCGACCCCAACATAGTTGGGAAAAGGCTAGGCAGATGAATTAGAAGTAGGTTGAAATTGACTTCTAAGATTTTCTAACTTATAAAATCGTGGTAAAAAGCCGTTGTTCAAAATATAAACAAAATCATTATCTCTACACAGCCTTAACGAAACTCCAGGTGATATCCATTGATGTATGCAATGTGACGTCAAACGCGGTTAGCTGACCTTGGTGGCGTGACGACTGAAGTGCGGTGACGTCATCGAACCGGTCATGGAGAACGCATCAACACGCGCACGAACGTGTAGTTACTAACAGTCCGCAATTTAGCTTCCTAACATATAAACAAATGTTTGTTTTTGGAAAAAGAACTTTAACTACTACGAAAAAGATCGTAATTTACGCTACAGCTTCAAATTTTTTATGACTTTTTCAATTGTACAAGTCATTCTGAAATTAACTTAATTTGTACTGGGATAAAGTTGATATTTGTTCAAGTGGAAATAACAATAATTGGAAATAAGGATTTGTATGTGGTTAGCGTTTGTGTATTGTTGTATCTGCTATTTTAACTGGAATTTGTGTTGCCATTAATGAGAAATATATGCCGTGTGTCCGATGGGATTTTCCATCATCAAAAATGACGAACTTACCTTCTCTTTTGTCTCTTCTTCTTCTTTTTGACTTCTTCTGCGATGAGATCGCAGAAAGCGATAAAGCCGTCCATTGTATATTTTGTAGTGTTTGATGTATTTTTTTTTTGTATGTATTTTTGTGGTGTACAATAAAGTATATACTTATAAATAAATAAATCCATACTAATATTATAAATGGGAAAGTGTGTCTGTCTGTCTGTTACCTCTTCACGCTTAAACCGCTGAACCGATTTAGATGAAATTTGGTATAAAAGAGTGCCGGGAAATGACATAGGATGGTTTTATCCCGATATTCCCGCATGATCGAAACTTGGGTGAACCCGCGGGGCGCTGCAAGTAAAAAACTTCCATACACTTCCATACTTGTGTTTCCATACAAATTTTCATCCCCTAGTTTAAACCCTTCGTCATCATCGTCATCATTACAGCCGAAAGACGTCCACTGCTGAACATAGGCCTCCCCCAAGCACCTCCACTTTGACCGGTTCTGTGCTTCTCGCATCCAACGGGTTCCTGCGGCCTTCACAAGGTCGTCGGACCACCTTGTGGTCTTCCTACGCTACGTCTTCCGGTACGCGGTCGCCACTCCAGAACCCCTTTAGGGATTGAATTTTCAAAAATCCTTTCTTAACTTCCTTAACTCTTATGCTGCCTGGTGAAGTGGTGACAGACGGACCTACAGTGGAGTCTTAATAATAGGGTCCCGTTTTTACCCTTTGGGTACGGAACCCTAAAAACACCTTGAAACTATGGAATCAGAAAGAAAACAGGGGTATAATGCCAAAAGACTTCAAAACATGGTGAACAGGCGTTTTGTTATGCTAATGTATTCACACTTAATTCGATCTTAAAATAACTTGACCTAGACATTCGAGTTTGTTTTTTTTGTCCAGATGCAAATGCAGAAGCAAATCTGCATTGCTATTTCCTCTTCCAACATAACATCACGACCTGTTTCCCTGAGGTTGGGCAAAAGTAGGTACAGTGTTCCCAAATTAATAATGCGCTTGCAGATCTTCGCTAATTGTCGTATTCCCGGAAACACCCGAATCGTAAGAGCCCTAAACATGCATGAAGAAAATGCACTTAACTACTCTATATACATATCGTCTTCCGACGCTCGGGGAATACGACCGTTGCCGAACAGTGACGAAGTTTTCTATGCGCATTATCACTTTGGGAGACCTGTACCTAATAGAAGACCCATTTCGTCAGTTATGTTCAAGTCCCAAGTAATTGGGGACGAACCTGATGCCATCAACCGGCCACATCTCCAGACCCCGGGCTGTTTCTGAGAAATTCCAATAGAAAACACTGTCCGACCTGGGAGTGGAACCCAGGACCTCATGCTACCACACCACTACTAGAACAACGAAGCAAACCCAAATCATTAGTATTTGTTTTTTTTTTTCATTCCGTCATTATGACATTCAAAGTTATTCGGTCGAATGCTAGTCATACGGAAAGCCGATCCCAGTTGGGAAGAGGTGCAAGATGATTTAAGGAATTCCTGAGTTAATCATGCTCCCGAAATGGGGCCTCGTCATAGGTAAGCGATGATGCCGCGCTGACGACCTAACATTCACCCACGCTCGCGTAAACTTTACAAGTAAATAATCCATACTAATATTATAAATGTGTCTGTCTGTTGCCCTCTTCACGCTTAAACCGCTGAACCGATTTAGATGAAATTTGGTATAGAGATAATTTTTGTCCCAGGAAAGGACAAAGGATAGTTTTTATTCCGATATTCCCACGGGATCGAAACTTACGCGGGCTAGCTAGTTGTTAGTGTGTTATAATTATTTGATTATCCGTAAGTCTTAACTTTTCACTGCCCCGTTGGTTTCGTGATCGCAAGCGCGACTGCTGAGCGTAGTCCTGGCTTCGATTCCGGGACGGGAAAAGTGTTATTGAGTTTTCTTTCATTAGGGATTTATAGTAACACCCCGTAGCTTAGAAGTTGGCAGTGTGATATCCCCGTCTCCGTTCCCGCCTCGGAAAGCACGTTAAGCCGTTGGTCCTGCGCCTGATCTGTCTCCGGTTATGTCGGATTGCCGTCCCATGAGAGAGATGCATCTGTCTCCGCACACACCAAGAGACCAATGCATCTGTCTCCGCACACACTTGTGCACTATAATATCTCCCGCGCCGAAGGTACTTCTCCATTGACATTGGCCGCTATGACTGAAATAAGGTCTAAAGGACTATTATTATTATTACTTTTGACCAAGAATTTAGAACGATTTGAATCTGACTTCAAAAACAGATTTTTTTAAAGTTCTACTTGCAATGTTAGTTTTTTTAGATCAAATATTGCAAGCTGCATTAGAATCACTTTTCTTTTCATAATGAGTTCTTGACCTCGATCTCGCTGGTAGAAAGTTAGATAAGGTCTACGATGTAACGAGCGTACCCAGAAGATTCCTGTTCACTTTTACTTTAAAGGTTGTTAAAGAGAAATTTGGAGAAATTATAACTCATCACATTTTCTATCTAGCCTTTTCCCAACTTTGTCGGGATCCGCTTTCAGTTTTATTATAATTATTGTATAGAATCAAGTATTTTCTAACTGAACAGACAGCTATACTGCTGGGGAGTTTGTTGCACCACTTCTTTCCAGCGATAGCACTAGGGAGTGGTGAAGGGCGGGCGTTTTGGGGTAATTTTGACGTTCGAAAAGTGCTGACTCTTAGCGTAATTTCAATAAATGACTTTTGATTTTTGTACCACCGTTTTACGTTTAGTCACTGTCCATCTGACCTCCACAACCCACTTACTGCGTCACTCTCTTTTCCGTCTGAATGACTGATGAAGATCAAGGTAACTCCAAAACCGACCTTGCTGAACAACGAATTTAAATAATTTGTTACAGAATTTAAATAATTTGTTACACACTATCAGTAGCAATGGGATTCTTTTAGACAATTCAACAACATTAATTGTGTTGCACGTAGTTTAGCCAGATTTTTTTTCTAATATAATATGAAGCCCTTTGGGTGACTTTTAGCGTTCTTACAAAGCGTGAGCGACCACGTTTCAGTGCCATAAGTCATCAGTGGCAACACGCACTGGTCAAAGACTTTCTTGAGACACCAACCCGTGGAAGCGGGAAGCACAGGACCGGTCGAAGTGGAGGTGCTTGGGGGAGGCCATGATAATATGAAGCAATAGATTAGCAATATCCTTCAAAATGATTCAGATTGAAATTGATAGTGTACGCAATTACGGTGCAGTTTTCAACCAAAAAAAGGTTCTTTTAATTTTCGTCTTCCTGGCTAAAATCTCCAGCATTTTTCTTCACGATTGCGTTCAGAAAGTCTGTGCTAACTAAATTACATGACACGTGACGCGGATAACAAAGATGTAAGATAAAATATATCGATGTAACATTACGATAACTACATTGTATTTTTAGTGTAACACCTTTTGCGGAAATAAGCAGACGTTTCCGCGCAATAAATTGCTGTCATTATTTCGCGTTTGTGAGAGAGAATTTTGTTTGAGAATTACGGGACTTGGTGATATTTTGGACATTTTTGACTCATAATGCAGAAATAACTATTTGAGGACGAAAGGGCACTTATTCTGTACCACAATTTGACCACATACCTACAACCAGTCTTACCAAGAAGCATAGTGCTATCCAGTAACAGGGTTGTGAAGGTCATATAGGCAGTCGCTCCATGTAAAATACTGGTATTCAGCTGAGTCCGGTTACAATTTTACTGAAGCCGACCCCAACATAGTTGGGAAAAAGCTAATGCAGATTGATATATTATTGCGAGAAGACTTTTGGTTGAAAATTAACGGGATTTCCTTGGCGATATTTTGGACATTTATGAATCTAAATGCTGGGCTATTAGATAGAGATAGAGCTCTCATTTTGACAACCTAAAAGATTAATAAAAGAAAAACTACTATTGATTGCTTTGCCAAATTATGCTTACGGGAAATAACGCCAAGCTGAACCAAAGTCCAATGCCGAAATGAGAATTTGGTGTAAAAAAACACCAGTCATGTTTGGAAGTGTTCAACTTTTTGTCGACGCTGAGTTCAAGGTCGCGAAATTTAGACGGCTGTGTAGATTCTCTGACTAGTGTTTATGTAAGACTTGGTCTTGAATCGTGTTTAGTCCTGTAGTGTTGCCAGATAAAGTGTGTGTGGTGCTAGACGGAATAATGAAACCAGACGACCTGTGTAAAGGAAGAGTGCTATAACTTTTGAGTGTATCTGGCCCTGTGACCGAAAAATTTACCTTTAAAATTGCGTTGATATCTCACCGGGACCCGTAAAAAGGTACTGAAATAACGGACCTATAAAATTCCTTAAACATTTTGGGATTCATAATAATAAATATTTATTTATTTTCTCAGACAACTTTAGCCCATAATGTGTTAGTGAGTACCTAAATTGGGTATTTTATTTTTATATTTTGAACCATCAAGACTGCATAAGATTTTAGACATCGACAATTAAAAAAATAAAAGTGTCAGTGTCAAAAAAAAGTAGCAACTCCCGCCAAAAAATGCCAATTCGAAAGCGCTAATGAAACTAGAGCAATTGTCGGTCTTCCCAGACATAATTGGAAGGTCAGTGAACTTTGATGACGTCAGAGAGACGCGCGTGACGTAATAAGTGACAATGAGTGCTGTGTTAGTGGTACTAAGGAATGTGGCGATGAAGTGGGACTTTATACCGCTTATCTGGGTGCAAATTGTGTTGGTATGTTATAAAATTGCTTTATAAAAAAAGTATTTTACTAGCTTCTCTCCGCGACATCTCGTCGCTTAGCGTTCTTTATGACTTTTTTCCTTTTTGCGCGGCTTCTAAGGGTCCTAGCATGATGTTAAGTAGCCTATAAGCCTTACTCAAGAATTAGGCTACCAAATGCAAAAGAATTTTTCAAATCCGACTGGTGGATAAGGGCAGGAGAATGTTCAGCTGATTTTGGTGCATAAGGTGTCCCCTGTTAATTGATATTGATAAATTCATGAACTCAAATCAAGAAATCCGTCACAAGTATTCAAAACTTCAAAATGAACAGTAGTTTTTGAAATTAGGAAATGAGAATCGGGAATTTTTGAACGTCAAAATTACTTAAGACAGTCCCCCAGAACACCTGGGGGACTGTCTTCACCATTTCCTAGTGCTTTAGCTGGAAAAAAAATATACTCTCCAGCAGCACAGCACAGCAGTGAGATTCTGTAACCATCTCACCGTGAAAACTTAGGTGAAGTGAGCGTGGAGTGAGCTGTCAATAGTGTCAATTCCTAGCAAAAACAAACTCACATCACCTAAGTTTTACAGAATCAACCGGCAGCACCCTAATAAAATTGCGTAACACACTATCGATCACAATCTGGACCATTTTGAAGGATATTGCGAATCCATTGCTGCATATGGTCGAAAAATTTGTCTGCGCAACAGCGTCAATAACGCAATGAATGTTGTTGAACTGCCAAATGAAAGCCACTGCTACTATTAGTGGGTTACGCATCCACCAGCTGTCTGTTAAAAGTTAGAAGAACTTGATTCTATACAAAAATATGCAAATTAATAACATTACATATCATGGAATACTAACCTACTGACCTTGACTTGATATTATCCTTGACACAGTTTACTCATCCATAATGTGATATTACGTAATGATTGAAATGCGTTAGCTCTGTAATTGGGTGATACATTCGAAATTGCAATGAGTTTTGTTTGGTCATTCATTGATCTAGTTGGCGGGAGGACGAATTACATACACATACACTAGCTTCTGCCCGCGACTTCGTCCGCGTGAAATTTCACCCTCCCACCATTCACCCTCTTAGGGGTGGAATTTCGAAAAACCCTTTCTTAGTGGATGCCTACTCTTCACAAAGACCACACACTGCAAATTTCATGTCTCTAGTATCAGTGGTTTAGGCTGTGCGTTGATATATCAGTCAGTCAGTCAGGACTTTGAATTTTATGTCTGTGTACAAATGTAGTTCTCTCTGCCAGGGTCTGTGTTCCCTTCCGCATTTAACCTGTCTGCCTTCAAAGCAAGAGTGAACAGGCATCTTCTGGGCCCGCTCGTTCGTCATCAGGCGTGGTCGAGGTCAAGAGCAAGCCCATTCAGCAATAGAAAAAAGATAACTTACTACTACTCGAAAGTTGGAAACATAATTATAATCAGGCTTATTTAAAATCTCAATACTATATCGATTACCCATTAGCGTTATAGCGAAGCGATGTAGCTTGAAAGAAGTTCAAGGACTTATTGCTATTTTTATGTAATTGATTCTATTGATTACAATTACTATATACACCCAGCCAATAGTGGTTTACTAGTGGATTATTATATAGGGTGTCCCAACAAGAGCGCGATTTAATTTTAAAGAAAAACATTTATTTTTTAATTAAGCAAACATTTTTATTTCAACATAAAGAAAAATAGTTCCTATTAAACGTGAAATACAACATCAGGCAAATGGCCACCACGAAACCTCTGGCACAGGGTTATTCTTTTGTTGAAATTTTGAATAACGTTTTCGCATATGTGATTAATGTGATGAAGGTTTAAATTAAGCCAACTCATCGACCCCGATTTGTGCGAGAAACAGTGAGAGTTATATCTTTCATCTCTCTCATGTAACGAAATGGACCTAAACGTTACGCGTCCTTGAAATTTGTGTGAATTCTCGTCCAATTATCGAATCGCCGCCTAAGAACGCTGAAGTATTTGCACGAAGGCTGCGCTGACGTTCATGGTCGGGGTCACCAGTATAGAGTTATGAGGAACAGGGTGTAAAGTTCACTCATACTGATAGAAAAGGGAGGATCCGAGGATCCTCCGACCAGACGGGTGTCGTGTCTGGCGGGCAACTGCCCTATGATTCATGTCGGGCCGTTCTATACATACTCGTATATGCTAGTTGCGCGGTAAAATCTACTTGCGAGATGCAGGATTTTGTGTGACGTCAGTTTGACGCGTAGTTCGCATGTGGCGTTTGTAGATACCACTACAATTTTCAAAAAACAAAAGTAAAATTTGCCATGTCATCATCACATGTTAGTTTCTTTTTCTCAAGTAAGACAGGGGATCTGTCTTACTTGAGAAGTAGAAACTAACATATAACTGGCGAAATATGACTGTACTAAACACCTCTGCCTAATCCTTTGAGGAATACAGTCGTGATGATATTGGCATGTCAAACTTCTTATCACAAGAATTTCCCAAACCACTGCAGTCAAAATTCTTTACACCATAGGTATTACATTTCTCAGTCGTGACTCGTGACCCAGAACTGGCCTTAACAACTCCACCCCATAAACTTCCCGCCGGTTTGTCTGTGGGTACGGTACACACCCTCCCATGCTTCAACCTAGCCACGTGAGCCCAACAACATATATTTATTATCATCAATCGTTGTTACGTAGCTGCTGCCGATTGTGAAATTTGGCATCGGTTTTTGGCTTACACCCTCCTTACGGCGCCTGAGCAGTCACCGTCGCGCCATCATAGCGAAAGTCACACGAAATAACGGGTGATCAAACGTAAATAAATTGTTATAATGCAATTTCCCGCCGGTATAACCTGAACGCCATTTTTCCCGCGCATTCCGCTGTCAAATCTGACAGCGACCAACTCCTCGCCGAGCAGAGACAATGGAGTGTTGATTGTTTTATGTGACCTCTTTTAGGGCTTTGCCCTTTGAAAATTACGAAGTTTTACGATGCGTGTTTAAAAGACGGTTTTTTACAGTGTGTGAGAACTCTTTCTAAGATCGAAGGCCGCCGCTTGAGATGTAAACTGTTTGTGCATAGACAATTATTGTGCCGTCCAAAGTTTGTGGTCAATAGATAAACTGAACTTTTTAAACAACAAACTCAGCTACTGGACTGTGTAACTCTTTAATCTTAAAGTAATATAAATTGGACATTTTTATTTTTAGTCGTTAAACTTTTATTTAAACTTAAAGTGGTGTTTTAGCGAAGTTTCCATCTTTAAAATTTTTAGTATTGACAAGGACACCCCACTTTTGGATCCTTTGCATCTCTGCCCTCCATTTCCCAATATATCTTGATCTATTCTAAGGAATTCAAATTTGGAAACTGCTCCCTCCTAACAACCACACTCCGCGACATCTACATTCAAACTGCTAATATACCCTACCTGTACACATAAACCCTATTAAAAAAAACAACTTGAAAAAGGAATTTAAATCCGACGAAGGAGTTTGTGATCTTCCCGTCAGTTACTCTATGCTAACGTACTACGAGGCCCTGGTGATACTAGCATGCTTGACAACAGGCCTGATCGCTCTAGGACATGAGGTAAGCCATAAATACTTTTTGGATATTTGGACTTGATATTCGCTGACACACGCATAGATACGTAACGCTCGTGACTTCCGTGTCCTCTGATTTTGTCGCGTAACATTTGATTTTCCTAGGTAAAAACAGTATTGAGGTGACCGGTAACTTGAGAAATCACTCAAGCGATAATAGCACATGTAGACGTTCATAAGCGACAAATGTCTCTGGACATTCTTTAAGCACTATTGGCAAGAGTACTTCCTAATATGGACTTCCTTCAGGTTTCTTTTTCTAAACATGGCATTTAACATACTGTTAGCCTGCATCATCCCACTTCTGGGCAAAGGCCTCTCCTCATGACTTCCAGCTGGTCGTTTGTGTTGTCCAGCTCGACCCACCATTTTCTACGGGGTTTGCCGCGACGCTTTCTAGCTGTGTCAGGGTTCCATTTATTTTGGCCAACAGCTCATTGGGCATACGGCAGATGTGGCCGGCCCAGTCCCACTTCAGCTTAGCGGCTTTTTGAGCACTGTCAGTAATCTATGTTTTGGAGCGTAGTGTGGTGTTGCGAATATGGTCTGTCAATTTGACGCCTGGAATGCTGCGCTCTACTGCAAGTTGGCAAACCTTCGATTTTGGAATGTGTGTCATTGATCATTGAATAATCATTCCAACGACATGTTGATTTTTTTCTGGAACGTTTGCTGCAAAATATGTGGGTAGCGGAAAATTTAACAATCAAAAAATGTTCCGGGATATTTTGCTCTAAAGAGTCACATTGCCCAAATATTTGGACGTCAAGATATCATTGAGCGATCTTTAGCTCAGGGCCCTAATTTACTATGACCACTTAACGATTCCTTACTAAAAACCACGTCAATTCCTTAGCTAATTCCGCCAATCTCGCGTTCATTTCGCGACGTTTCGTTCATTGTACAGACCACCACATCAAGCTACTACAATCTGTCAAATTTGTTTAACTTTATCGCTAAAGCACAAGGTTCAAAGTTGGTTGGGAAAATGTGACAGTTTCGAGTAGCTTGATGTGCTGGCGTCTGTACATTTTAGAGCACCATATCCCTGAACAATTATTGTTTGTTCAGGAGTCCTGCATACATACATAAACTCACACCTCTTGTGGGTAGGCAGAAACTACAGAACGCCACCTGCTACGATACTCCTTTACTTCGTTTACGTTCAAGTGTCCTCTACCCAAATAATCCAAAAGAACTATGCGTCGCCATTTAAAAAAATACATGCGGCCCATGATCTATAATCCATAATCGGCCTATAATGTTCTCACCGCTGGGACAGCGGCCTCCTCCATGTGAGTGTGCCGTGATCCACCACGCCGCCCCAGTGCGGGTTGGTAGACGTCACATTTCGGCGAATTTTGGGTTCTAAGACATGAAGTAAAGCGCCATTCATGATCGAACCACAACTCGTAAGTCGCAGCCGATTCCACTGCGCAGCGCCACCACTGCTCTTGGCCCATGATAAAACTGACTTATATGGGTACAGGACCTCGTATATAAACTTACCTCAAGCGATACCGAGCCAGTATATTCCACCAAAACCGAGCGTTCCGTATCTGTCGTTGCGTCAAAGACTGCGATCACCCAAGTACCTCAACCCCTGCTACCACCCAAGGTGTGGATGTCGACGGTGCTTCGAGCCGCGGCCACGCAGCGTCGCGCCGCAGCCGAGCCGCCCGCACCCGCGCCCCACGCAGCCTCGCCTGCCCCTCGTCGGGGGGCGGACCTATGGGGTCAATACATACCAGGTGGCTACTTATGCATATAGTCCAAATAGAGTAGATTTGAAGAAAGTTCTCTACGCATTGTCCCTTTAAACTGTACGCCCATGCAACACGAAAGACTTGTAACTGTTTTATTCTTCGAAATACCACTCCAGATATTGCCTTACATACACACAACATTTTACTACAACGTCTGAACTATAAAAGAGATCTTGAGCTCTGAATTGGTTTTGGCTACGGAGCACGGAGGCTACAAAAGCATTGTCATGTAAAAGAGTATTAAAAATCTACTTACATAAATATCATTACATTTCATAATATTCTCTTGCTGAACAACAATCTACCTTGCAACTGCCAATCGCGAACGAGTGATGGTATGCAAGCTTCACGATAGTGCGTAATAGGCTTATTCTGCGTAGTTCTTACATCAAATGGGTTTTGTAGTAAACGTATTTTAAGTTGAATTATTTGTTAGCGTTACAAAACACACTTCTATTTCGCGATAAACATAACATAACCACAAAATAACGTATCTCCGATGACTTTGTTCCTAAGAGCGACCTCAGACTCGTCCCCTCGGTAACGGTCGCATGTCGCGGCGGGTGGTGTTCAGCGGTCGCGAGCACAGCCGCTACGCGGTGCGGCTCGCGGCGGTGACCTTCGCGCGGATGGTACGCCCCTGCGACGGTAAACGAGGGTCAACGCAGCGTAATTTGCGTTGATCATCATCAACAGCCTGCAGCAGTCTACTGCTGGACATAGGCCTCTCAAATTTCACGACATTTAGCTCGATTCTCGGCACAACTCTTCCAGCTGGCAACTTGCGAAGATCGCGTAATTTGCGTTACTCAAAAATGGATTCTATCGTATTCCTGGTATCCCAAAAGACTGGTCAGATTTTGTTGACTTTATGCTTAAAGGTAAGCCCTCGTGTCTCGAACCAACGGGTGATTTTTTTAACCCACTTTTTAGCGCCAAGAGATTGAAATCCAGCTATGTATTTTTTGACACGCTGGGATGAAATCTATGGGATTCTCAATTCTCGGCTCAACACTGAGAGTTGAAAATCCAGTGCGCCATGAAAAAACGCCCGTGTGAACTGGGGGGTAATCATTTAGAAATAGTCTTTAAACTAAAATTGCCTCGATGGCAACCCATTTGTGGGTATGCATAGGGTGGCAGGGTTCATCGTCGTGCAAACTGTAACGCAAGGGTTCAGAATCGTGCAGCGGGATTGTCCGAAAGGGTTACCGCTACCCCGGAACAAAAAGGACTAAGGAAGGAACATGGGTGGGTTTTAGTCGGTAAGAGTCGACACTCCCTTCCGCTCCACCCATTTGATGATTTCCCAACCGAAAAAAAAGGGATTCAAGAATTATGTGCTGAAGCTATGGTAACATGACAGGTTGCGCAGGTCGAGATCCCTGCCGCTCCGTATTGCGGCTATAAACATATAATTTACATATTGTGTCCACACGCAACGGACGAGAGCGGTTTTTCTTTTCAAACGAACTCATTTCGCATTTGTCATGGCGTTATGAAACCAAATGCAACGTACTTTCGTTAACACACATTGAAAAACGCAGATTACGTTACGTTTCACCCTCGTCGGACCTTACCTTGTCGCAGCGATTTTCAGTCCTGTTTGTGGAAGGAATTTACATGGATTTTGGTGAATGAATAACATTTTGATGTTTTGGGTGCATTTTACTAACATTATAGTGATTGAATTTAGACAGAATACATCTAAATATAAACCCCCTTAATAATAAGAGGTGTATAGCGTCTGTATAGTTACACAACGCTTTGTTTTCTTCTTTCGACATTCAAAGAGAGAAATCGGTGTCTAACTATTCATCAGATATAATATGTTTATTAGTAAGGGGTATTAAAGTTCATTTCAAATAAACTTGCGATAAAGTTTGTTCACCTCCTTCTACTAATGTATCCGAATATTTCCAAACCATACGAAAAAAATGTATGGGCAGTGTCGGTAACACGATCAAAACAATGACTTGCTCCGTGTTTGGTATTATGAAACTCAACCGATGCAATGTTAGCGACAGTTTTGTATGACGAACGATATCTATCGTAAGTTATTTGGACTTTTTGGTACAGGGTGGTTGAATGACATTTATCGCAAGTTTATTTGAAATACACTTTAGTATAAACTGCAACCCTTTGTACCCTTTATTATGTGTCCGTTTTGCGAGTACTTTTACATACACACAAAAATCCAATTCATCAATATTTCTAGCGTTATTGTATTTTCATCTCTGTGGAGTTAAGTATACATTTTTTTCGGCATTTACCGGCTTCGAAATCGTTTCATTGTTCTTTTCTGCATCAGTAGGAAGATTGTCTACTCTTTCTCCTAGGAAACAGGCGTTTTGAAGAATTTTGTCTGAAGAAAAATAAGTTTTCGACTTTCATAGTCAAATTGGTCTAAAATTTTGTGTCATTTCATCTTTTTTATGGAATCAACAGCTGATAACATCATTAGGTAAGTACTCCAAGAATGTAGGGTTCAGATACCTACTTTGCAAACAAAATAAGAATAGAACAACCATGACTCGTACGAACTTATCGATCTCAGCGCATTCATGCTATTGACGTAACTTTGACAGTTTAAACGTCAGAACTATCAAAAATGAAAGATCTGATTTTATTCTTATTTCGAATGCTTAAACCATAGATTTGCATTGTTTTTGTGTTTTTCTTTTTTAGTTTTTAATCAGTATGAAGTTTAATCACTGACCCCTTTGTGCTTTTCAATGCCCTTCGTTCCACTCCCAGATTATTTTTTAATTTTCCGTTGCGTTCAATTGTTAACTTGCGTTTGTTTTTCGTGTATTTAGTGGAACGCATGCGCATAGTGTGTTTGTGAAAGTCGTGCGATTTTTTGTCGTTACTTTTTTGCTACAATTTTTTTAACTCCTTTATAAGGGTCAGCTCAGACAGAACAGCAGAATGCTCAACGAGTTTTTTTTATTGATAAATTGATCGAGATTTTTTGCTTCTCATTCTGCGATGAACCTTATGTCACTGATGTAATGTCTATATTACTAAATAGTTTGACGATGCGACAAAAAATCTTAGCGACTGGAAGAGTTTGACAAAAAATATTGTCTAACACTTATCTGATTGGCAGGAGTTGGCCGGTGGAAAGAGTGGGCCTAGCGGGCTTCGGCGGAGCAGCGAGCGATCCGAGTCGGCCTCTGACGGCCGGACTGAGAAGCAATCAAGTCATACAAGTGGTGAGAAGCAGCTTTTTTTTTATTTTGAGAGCGGCGTCAACCTAGGAGGTTGTCGGCTGCTGTAAGGTACACACGTATCAAACCGGAAAGGGATCGATCGGCATCGTATCAACTCGAGCCGTTCAGTATTCATTGTATGAAACTCCCTACTGCAACGCACACTAATCGGAATCGTAACGTAATTGCTTCGCCTCGGGACAAGCTCACGAACCTCGGTGGAATGCGTTACGGCTGGTCGTCCCCGCGATTACGTCTCTCTGTACCCGAGCTTACTTCTCTCCGTCCCCGCGCTTACGTCTCTTCGTCTACCCTTGCCCCTCTCACCCCTCCGGCCTGCCTGCTGCACCATCAACCAGCGGTCGGCGAGCCGTAAGCACGGCGTTGCCTAGCCGTAGCCGAGTCGACGAATCGGAGCTTCTGATCCGCTATGGCTTACGTTACGTTGACGCCTGTTTGACGGCGAGCCGAAAGGCGATACGATGTCGATCCCTGTCCGATTTGATACGTGTGCCATGATCTTAATCGAGCTATCCTGTGGTGGATGCCTTATTACATAGTCTCCAGCCAGGGCATCAAAACTAAGCGACTACAAGCTAAGGACACCCCCCGTAGGGTACGGCTTTGGGCGTTCCTGAAGAATGACAAACAGGGACAGGCTGAACTAATTAATTCATCGTCATCTGCCTGCCTTTTCCCAACTATGTTGGGGTTAGCTTCCAGTCTAACCAGATGCAGCAACACCAGTGTTTTATGTGGAGCGACTGCCTATCTGACCTCCAAAATCCAGTTACTAGGAAACAGGTACTATACCCCTTGGTAAGACTGGTTGTCAGCCTCTCGGGGTTCTGACTAGTGTAACGATTTACAAATCTACAAATGACAGCCGAGATCAACGGCTTTATTAGTGAAATAAAATTGGCGTCGTCGCAGGTTTTATGTTACGAAAACTTGACAAAAATTTTAAATTATTTTCTTACATTGGTAAAATCAGCCCTAAGAATATTATTCCACCTCTTGGAGTACCTACAATAACTCTCTGAAAGTCTTACTCTACTTGTCTACACTATGATTGACGCACACCCATCATTTTCCAGGTCTCAACGGTCTCCGCAACATCGGCAATACGTGCTTCATGAACAGCGTCCTACAATGTTTGTCGAACACGAAGCCACTGCTCGAGTACTTGACTGACGACAAATATACAGATGACCTCAATACCACGCTGTCTTGTATGAAGGGGGCGCTCATGAAAGGTAAGAACATTTTTTTTTTTGTTAAAATGGGATTTGTAATTTGGGGTACAATAGGGTTGACAATTAGGGAAAAAAAGGCTTGAAATTAGGTCAAAATAGGGTTCATCATTTGAGATGAAATATGGTTGGCATTTGGGGTAAAAATAGGGGTAGAATTTAAGATCTAAAATGGTACTGCTGATTTAGGGTAAACTGGATTAGTGATAAGGCGAAAATTTGAGGATATTTGTGATTTAACGAGATGCTGGTTAGGGTCTATTGGGGTGCTATTTGTGACCCCAAGTGGGGACGGGGAGTGCTGTTTGCGGTCAAATAAGGTTGCAAATTGAACTAGGTTAAGTCAATGATTTTAGATTCAATAGCATTGGGATTTGATGAAAATGTTATCACCCCATTTTTGTCAAATCATTTATTTATTAAACACATAAATAAAACCTTAACCACACCAATCACTATAAAACCATAACCTGCACAAGTTTATTCTATTTTACAATTTGATGATTTGGGGCAAAATGCACTTGGAATTCGAGTAAATAGGGTTGGAATTAGGGAGTGACTCGATAAAAGTGACGTGCAATTCGACATCAATCCGTCATTTTCATCAAAAATAGTCATAGATTTTAACAGAACCAACTTGTTGTTCCAGCCTTCGGCATAGTAATAAAAGAGCTGTGGCTTCGCGGCGAGAAGGATGCGGTAGTCAACACGACGGCACTCAAATCGCAGGTGCAGAGGTTCGCGCCCCGGTTCATGGGCTACAGCCAGCAGGACGCGCAGGTAATTTACCCTAAGGTGGTAGGGTTATAATCACCCTGTCAACACAGCATAATTTACCCTAAGCAGTTAGGTACCTAAGAGGTCATCATCACCAAAGTACGTGGAGGGTTATAATTATCCGAAGAAATAGCCGTCGATTATTTATTTAGTCTAAACATAACATTATAAAGAAAAAAGATTTGATTTTTTTGTATGTTTGTTTGTTTCGTTTTCATACTAAAATAGCTCAACGGATTTGAATGAAATTTGTCACATAGGTAGACCATGAACTGAATTAAGACATGGGATAATTTTTATCCCGACTTTAGACTTATGGCGGGTGTGAAACCGCGAAGAGCAGCCAGTGGGTAATAAACAAGTAACTGCTGTTTCTTAACATGACACCAACAAGTAACTGCTGTTTATTAACATGACACCAACAAGTAACTCTTAACATGACACCAACAAGTAACTCCTGTTTCTTAACATGACACCAACAAGTAACTGCTGTTTCTTAACATGACACCAACAAGTAACTCTTAACATGACACCAACAAGTAACTCCTGTTTCTTAACATGACACCAACAAGTAACTGCTGTTTCTTAACATGACACCAACAAGTAACTGCTGTTTCTTAACATGACACCAACAAGTAACTCTTAACATGACACCAACAAGTAACTCCTGTTTCTTAACATGACATCAACAAGTAACTGCTGTTTCTTAACATGACACCAACAAGTAACTGCTGTTTCTTAACATGACACCAACAAGTAACTGCTGTTTCTTAACATGACACCAACAAGTAACTCTTAACATGACACCAACAAGTAACTCCTGTTTCTTAACATGACATCAACAAGTAACTGCTGTTTCTTAACATTACACCAACAAGTAACTGCTGTTTCTTAACATGACACCAACAAGTAACTGCTGTTTCTTAACATGACACCAACAAGTAACTCTTAACATGACACCAACAAGTAACTCCTGTTTCTTAACATGACATCAACAAGTAACTGCTGTTTCTTAACATGACACCAACAAGTAACTGCTGTTTATTAACATGACACCAACAAGTAACTCTTAACATGACACCAACAAGTAACTGCTGTTTCTTAACATGACACCAACAAGTAACTGCTGTTTCTTAACATGACACCAACAAGTGATTGCTGTTTCTCAATTTGAACCAACTGTATAAGTGAAATCTATACGAGGAGAGTGTTGCTTTTCGAGCTTAAAATAGTGTTGCTCCCGAGGTGGGCACTCTACTTTTTATCACCCTCTATGAAAAAAGATAGAGTAGGGAAGAAAGGGTTTTTGAAATTCCACCCCTAAAAGGGTGAAATTTTGACGCGGACAAAGTCGCGGGCAGAAGCTAGTTATTAATTTAGATGGTTCTGCTCTTCGTCCAAGGAAGAAATCCCATTTATCTAATGTATTGGTCAAATTATATGTTTGTTGTTTCAGGAGTTCCTCCGCTACCTGCTGGAAGGTCTGCACGAGGACGTGAACCGCGTCACCACCAAACCCAAGCCCATACTCACCGAGATCGACGACAATCTGAGGTAACTACATATACGTCAAAATATTTACTATGTCATTTTATAATACGATTGCTTTTCTGTATCGTATTTACACCTCTGCCACACACAATGTCGCAGAGACGATTTTTCGAAGTGATTGAACCGATTTTAATGAAACTTCATACTCACAAGCAAGATACAAAGGTCTAAAAAGTAAGTAGAGAACATTTTCGAAAAATAGTGTTACAGCCGAAATTAGACCGATTTTAAACTTTCCATAGAAACAGAGATTGCTTGTTATCTTTTTTTAAATGAGATATTTCGAAAATTTTCTCTACTAACTTGAAAGTTTGTATGAAATGCCGTACGGCGTAAACGCTCTGAACACTATTTTTTCTTTTCGCGACTTTGTATGGTGAGGGCAAACCTAACGATTTAAATTTTGGATTCTGCCTAATAATAATTCAATCGTTCAACAAAAGTCAAGCAAAACTCTGGAATTTTATCTAAAGACACATACAAAAAATCGGCATACAATGGAGAATGATAACATTTCCCCTTAGATCGACCTCAAAAGATAATTATAGGCCGACCGCTTAACTTTGACCATGCCTGAAAAAGCTGCGCGGCGCGGGAGGGGTGATAGTTGTCACAAGTTGACGAATCACTGAGCTCTCGCATCACGTCACCACACCCCTCCCGCACCGCGCTGCTACCTCAGGCAACGTCTCAGATAAGCGGTCGGCTTATAATACGTCCTCTCGTCAACTATGATCTGTTCAAAAACTATCTGATGAAAATGTAAACAAACCCTGTTCAGGTAAAATTTTTACGGAATCGCCCACTTAGGGGTAACACATTTATCTAGAAATTAGACTACAATATGTATTTTGAGATCGTCGAAAACATGACATCACGCCGATTTGAACTGACGAGAAGTGCACTTCTCGTCAGTTCAAATCGGCGCGTCGACGTACCAGCCATGGCTGAAACCTGTTGCTATGGATTCAGCACATGATTCTAATCTGCATTCGCGATTTATTTGCCAAAAATGTAAACAAATATAAGTTTATGGAAAAAAAAACTTTAATTCCTACACTATAAAGTTCAGTTTACGCTACACCTTCAAAGATTTTTATAATGTTTTCAATAGTGCTAGTCACACTCTGAAATCAACTTAATTACCATTAAAATAAAGTTGATATTTGTTTGAAATAATATTAATTTGAAAAATATGTTTGAAAAGATTAAGACTCCCTAGCGTTAGAAATTAGTCAAAATGTACTGAACAACATTTTTTTTTTACCAACTATGCAATTTGAAATAATTATTTTTCAGATTAAAAAAAAATGTTTATCTTTAGTGGTTAAATGACACGAATTTGGAAGATATAATTTTCCAATTTACCTTTGATTAAATTCCAGCGATTCAGCAAAAGCGTCTGAAGCGTGGAACCGCTACCTGCGCATGGAGGACAGCCGAATAGGCGACATCTTCGTGGGACAGCTCAAGTCCACGCTGCGCTGCACGCACTGCAACCACGACAGCGTCACCTTCGACCCCTTCTGGGACCTCAGGTAACACGACATACAGCATTTTTTATAGAAAAAAATTAACCATTACAAAAATACATTATCTTCGATCGGGACTTAAAATTTTTTAAATGTGACATGACTCGTGTCAAAGGTAATCGCAATCGGAGCAGCAAAGTGTTTCATTTGATAAATTAACGAATTCAAGAAATTATGACAAATTATTCATTCTCATGCGTGTGTTCGCACATATTTTCACTCAAACCTTAACAGCTAAGAACATGCTCCAGCACTTTGCTGCTGTCTGCGCTGACTACGAACTTTTTTTTTTTTAAATTTTGGCTTCGCATGGTTTGTGCATTTAGCCAATATCACGTTTTGTTTTTTATTACGAAGGAAATAAAGGTAGGGAAACAAAAATATTATTATTCGAATTAGTTATAACGGGGATAATAACTATAGGATCAGTATTTATAACGGAAATAAAAATGAGCTAAATACAATGATGAAACATTATAACTTAATATTATTTAAAGTAATGAATGAGACTATACATTTATATACAGAAAAACTATTTGTACAAAGTACTACGAACTTTTCTCTAGGTATGAACATTCTAAAGCCTCTACACGTCGACAGATTCATCAGCAGATGGCCCTCTGCGAATGCCTCCGCCAACGTGTTGACGGGGTAGACTAGCAAATTATCCCGTCTACACGTCGGGCGGCGGAGGCATTCGCAGATGGCCATCTGCTGATGAATGTGTCTACGTGTAGAGGAGGCTTAACGGACAGACAGACAGCCGTTGCATCTTCCTACTATCCTACTAATATAATTTGACGGCACAGCTTGCGCAGTGGTTAAGCGATTGACTGCTGCGCTACTTGTCGCGGGTTCAATTCCGCACGGAACAAATATTTGTATGACCTACAAGTAGTTGTTCCGGGTCTGGCTGTTTGTGTATGTGAGTTTAAATGTTTGTAAACGCACCCACAACACAGGAGAAGATCCTAGTGTGGGGCAACGTTCTAATAAAATATAAATATGTATATATATATATATTATAAACGCGAAAGTTTATAAGGATGAATGGATGTTTGTTACACTTTCACGTAAAAACTACTGAGCTGATTTTGATGAAACTTTACAGTAATATATCATAAACATCACAATAACACACTATGCAAAGCGTATAGCAATTTTTTTCTTCTATCTATTCTGTAAACCTGAATACACATACTGTCGATGTTGCTAGCTTCCAAATTTGTTTTATTTATAAATAATAATAATTTATGTTTTTGTCCAACAGTCTGTCGATCCCGTCGCGCACGGGTAACATGAAGCTCCAACAGTGCCTGTCGCACTTCACGCGCGAGGAGGAGATGGACGGCGACGAGAAACCGGTCAGTTGTGTACTACACGTTAGTTGTGTACTACACGTCAGTTGTGTACTACACGTCAGTTGTGTACTACACGTCAGTTGTGTACTACACGTCAGTTGTGTACTACACGTCAGTTGTGTACTACACGTCAGTTGTGTACTACACGTCAGTTGTGTACTACACGTCAGTTGTGTGCCACACGTCGTCGTCCCCGCGCGCCCCTCCTCCCTAGCTCGGCGGGCTGCTAACCTTAAATGCCGAAAATTTTCAATCTTATTGGGAGTTATATGTTTGTGCCGTTTGGAGGTGAAAGTCCAGGGTCATGTGGTCCACTTGGTTTTCAAGGCATCGCCAAGCGGTTGGTCGACACTTCACGTGACCAGTGGGTTGGCCTATTTTTGGCCAAATAAACAATCTATTCATCTTTCCTTTGGCCTTCCTGTTCCGCTCCATTCATCACTCTTTCTCAAATGGTACAAAACATTGTTTTTAAATAATCTTTACGCGACTATGGCAGAGAGCAAGGGTTTGGAGTCATAAAATCAAAATATTTTATGTCACATTGGCACTTATGAAATGTCAGAAGCTAGGTGCACGGTTCCGATTGTTCATTTGCTATGGAGAGGAGCCAGACAGATCAGGACAAAACAATATAGAGGTATGAGGAAGGGGTGTAGAGTTCACTCATACTCCATAGAATAGGGAGGATCCTCCGACCAGACGGGTGTCATGTCGGGCCGTTGTATCTATGTTAGTTGCGCGGTAAACTCTGCTTGCGAGATGCAGGATTTTGCGTGACGTCAGCATGACGCGTTGTTCGCATGTGGCGTTGTAGACATCGCTACAACAATATAAACATGTCATAAATCAATATTCCCCGATATCATCAATAGTCATAAATAATTGCATGTTGATCTAGTGGTCGCAAACGCTACTGCTGAACATGAGGTCCTGGGTCCGAATCCTGGGTCGAGCAAAGTGTAATTGGGTTTTTGGCTCTGGTTTCTCAGTAGCAGCCCGGTTGATGGCAATAGACTCACCCTCTATTACATGGGACTTAAGAGCGTTTACGCCGTACGGAATTTCATACAAACTTTCAAACCTTTGTTTTTAGAAATGAATGAACCTATTTTAATGAAACTTCATACGCATAAGCAGGATATAAAGGTCTAAAAAGTTAGTAGAAAACCTTTTCGAAAAATAGTTTTACAGCCAAATTAGACCGATTTTAAACATTCTATAGAAACAGAGATTTCCAGTTATCTTCATTTAAATAAGACATTTCGAAAATGTTTTCTACTAACGATTTAGACCTTTGCATCCTGCATATGCGTATAAAGTTTCATTAAAATCGGTTCATTCATTTCGAAAAACAAGGGCTTGAAAGTTTGTATGAAATGCCGAACAGCGTAAACGCTCTTAACATAACCGGCGAAATGTGGGTGTACGTACATTTCTGCGTAACCCACAGGGGAATACAGGAGTAATGTTATGTAAATCAATAATATTGTGTGTTCCAGACATGTTCGAAGTGCGGCGTCCGCAGAAAGTGCCTCAAATGGCTCACCGTCCAGAAGTTCCCGCAAGTGCTCGTCATACATCTCAAGAGGTAACACATACATCTGTGCGACACTACCAGTGGCGTAAATGCGTAACGCACTATCCAGTAGCAATGACTTTCATTTCGGCGGTTTTTTTTTTTTTTTCGCATGGGAAATCATCAAATGACTCCTCCCGCTCTGGGTGGAGCGGAAGGGAGTGTCAGACTCTTGACTAAAGCCCACCCGTGTTTCTTCCTTAGCCCTTTATGTTCCGGGCCAGCGGTAACCCTTTCGGACAATCCCGCTGAATTTTGACGGCATTCATTGCGTTATTTACGTTGTCTAACAGACAATTTTTTCGAACATATCGTATCGTAACGTATCAAACCTGAATATTAAACTTACAAAAAAACAAAGAAATTTCTGTTTTATCAAGTCGTAAAAACCTTGCGAAGCAGGGAGGGGTCGCTAGTCTATAATAAACGGTACCTTTTCCCTTCCAGGTTCTCCCCGACGGAGCGCTTCCGTGGCAAGTTGAACGTGTTGGTCGAATTTCCTCTGAACAACCTGGACATGTCGCCCTTCGCGGCAACCAGAGGCAACCCGGCCGTCTACAACCTGTACGCCGTCAGCAACCACTCAGGTACAGCCACATGGACATTACAGCTGCGGCTCTGGGATGCAATGCACCTACGATGCCTCTGGTATTGCTGATGTCCTTAGGAAGTGGTGACGGCTTATCATCAGGTGGACGTCCGTATTGAACTTACATAGAAATAACGGACGGTTAATAAATAGTGTCTGGATTTTTACCTGATAAAAAAACACCCTTCGGTTTTCTAGATTTTTTATTTTTGTGTGCATTCTTTAGTTTTTAGACCCATTTGCTTGTAGGTAATTTTGCTAATGGTTCGTTTTGAATATTTTATTTGCTTTTACAACCATGAAGTACTTAAGATTACCCAATCCAGATTAGGTCAATCGGTATCAAACTCAGAACCATGCCACCAAGGACTTGAAACGATACTCAAAATAACGTTACGCGTAGTTCCAGTAACGACAATTTGTACCGTTCCACCAGGATCGTAACAAAATTAATTCCTTGACTATAACGATACTGACAAACGGAACGAAATCTTAAACAAGTAACAACTAACAATATTATCAATATATCGTTATTAGTATAATGATATAATAACGTTTTTCATTTCGATACTCAACTTTGCCAGCTATGAAGAATAACGTTACAAATTAATCTATAACGTTTCTCCTGTAACATTCTTACACGCGGATAAGCTTAATGTTACTGATACCTATAACGTTACTTATAATATTGTTCTACGAAAATGATATTCTATAACGTTTTCTTTTGTAACGTTATTGATATTTTTAGGTGTTAGTACTTATTGTAACAAATTTTGGAATGTTATACAATAACATTAGTGGTAACAGAACGAAATTAATTTCGTTTTCGAGGAACTACATATTTACAATACATTTTACATCTCATTTTATATAGGATCTTCAGTCTTTGTAAATATTTAAATAGGAAAAGGGCTAATTTTTCAATCATCTAATAACTTTATTCGAGGAATAATTTTGAAATTTTGACAGTTATTTCATACAAAAACTGTCAAACGTCAATTTTATTGGTCGAATAAAAGTTATCTGTCGATGGAAAAATCAGCCCTAAATATACTAGATTAGGAAATACATGGATTACTTAGTTAACATTTTAATTAAAAATTAAATAATCATTTTAAAATTATAAATAAGAAGGACAATATTAATAGCAATGTGTGTGTTCTGCAGGGACGACGTACTCGGGCCACTACACGGCCTACTGCAAGCACCCCTACACGGGCGACTGGCACGAGTACAACGACTCCAGGTAACGTATCTAAAGTAAAAGTGCGCAATGCTACCCTATTTCAAGTTAAACAAATATCAACTTTATTTCAATTATAATAAAGTTGTTATCAGAGTGACTAGCACTAGATATTGAAAAAGTTATAAAAATGTTTGAAGTTGTAGCGTAAACTGAACTTTATTGTGTAGGATTTAATGTTATTTTTCCGTAAATTCATATGTCCTTCTCATCTTTCGCCTTCTTTATGAGGGTAGGCAGAAACTACAGAACGCCACCTGCTTCCTCCTCCTCCTCTTATATCGTTACATACATATCGCACCTCCACTCAAATAGTGTTGTAAGTCAAAAAAGCAAACTTTCGAGAAAAACGCGTTTGAAATTTTATTGTAACTTTTTTTATCACTTAACATAGCTTATAATGACACTATTGCCATCTAGGGATAAATATTTAAGCACGACATTATTCGAGATAAGATTTTGAAGATTTCTGAAACGAATGGTGCAATAAAAGAGTTTTGACATTTTTTTGAGTTGTGACAATATTTGAGCGGGGCTGCGATAGTATCTACATTTTATTATAATACTATCTGACCCGTCAGACGTTGTCCTGTCCAATACAAAAATCCCATAGAAAAAAGGACAATTACTTTTTTTACGGAATTGAAAATTATCCAGGACACTTTTCCAAGTTTTCCGTCTGTAAAAACTTAATTCGGGCTATTACGAACATTTTTATAAATGTTATGTTTGTTTTTATATATTTTTTTTATTGTTTACAATTTGCGCGTCGATGTCCCTGCCACCCTGTATAGTTCCTTTTTAGGGTTCCGTACCCAAAGGGTAAAAACGGGACCCTATTACTAAGACTTCGCTGTCTGTCTGTCCGTCTGTCTGTCACCAGGATGTATCTCAAGAACCGCGATAGCTAGACAGTTGAAATTTTCACAGATGATGTATTTCTGTTGCCGCTATAACAACAAATACTAAAAACAAAATAAAATAAATATTTAAGGGGGGCTCCCATACAACAAACGCGATTCTTTTGCCCTTTTTTGCTCGATATCAAATATGGCAACAGGTAGGCACTTGAAATATTCACAAAATACTCAGTTGTATTTTAACTTTAATAATAAATAATAAAATTAAAATAAATATTTAAGGGGGGCTCCCATACAACAAACATGTTTTTTTCGGCGTTTTTGCCTTGTGGTACGGAAACATTCGTGTGCGAGTCCGACTCGCACTTGGCCAGTTTTTTATTTATTTATCAGTTTTAAGTATGACAAGAAGAAAGGAACAGAAAAATACATACAAATGCGATGCTTATTCCTGCAGAAATCGGTTCCAACGTACCAACGATACCTACGAGGAAACTAGATAAAAAAAACTGGCCAAGTGCGAGTCGGTCGGACTCAACACGTTTGTTGTATGGGAGCCCCCCTTAAATATTTATTATATTATGTTTTTAGTATTTGTTGTTATAGAGGCAACAGAAATACATCATCTGTAAAAATTTCAACTGTCTAGCTATCGCGGTTCTTGAGATACAGCCTGGTGACAGACAGACGGACGGACAGACAGCGAAGTCTTAGTAATAGGGTCCCGTTTTTACCCCTTGGGTACGGAACCCTAAAAAGAGATGTTTTTATTAGACTGTTTATGCATGTAATATCTAAAATTGTTAATCTACCCTAAAAAGAGATGTTTTTATTAGACTGTTTATGTATTAATATCTAAAATTGTTAATCTACCCCAAAAAGAGATGTTTTTATTAGACTGTTTATGCATGTAATATCTCAAATTGTTAATCTCTCTCCTTCCAGAGTAACCCCAATCAACAGTCGTAACGTGGTCTCGTCTGAAGCCTACGTGTTGTTCTACGAGCTGCAACGACATACGTAGCACCTCCCGCGGCCGCGCTCGCTGTGACGTCACTACGTGCGGGTATTTGTATAGAGACGTGACTCGTGACGTCGACAGGCCGGTATGGCCGGCTTGAAGGTGATCAAAATCAACAGTCATTCATTCTAACTAGGCTGAGAATCAGCACTTTTTGAACGTCAAAATTACATAATTATGACAGTCCTCCGACTTTTTTTTTTCTCGCAAAATAAATCTGGCTTAATTCTCAAATGCCACAAATTTTTGAAGTGAAAACTTATTTGAGCGCACTTCTGAACAGTGAACGAAACTGAACCTGTCACTTGGTCGGTGACGCTGGATCGGGTATACACGACTCCCCTCTGTTGGTGACGCTGAATCGCGTATACTCTGCTCCAGCCGTACCCTGTCACTTCTATGGAGTGATCATAATGCATACACCCTTTTTTTTATTAAACACTTTAAGGTGTGCACTAACAACAGAATTTTAAGAACGTATTACAAAGTTAGAGAGTTGTTTTGAAGTATTTTTTTTTTAAATACTTGTTCTACCATACCGGCCATGTCTTATGACGTCATAAGCCACGATACGACTGCAAATACTAAAATTGTACAAGTAAATGAGAAGTAAGAAGATTAAGCAAAATTTGTACAAGTTAGCAATATTAAAATAATATATAGAAATTATTACAAGAGTAAGTCGGTTTTTTGTTTGTAGTGATACAAATTTTTGATGTGGCAATACAGAATACAGGTTAATTGTTGCCTTTGTTCTCATATTATTACATTCGCAAAATATTATATTCGCAAATACTTAATGAAAAATGAATTACTGTCATAAGCGGTAATCTGCTAAAATTTTGACAGTTCCTTTGATCAGTGACCTACCATTAGAACGTCATTGCGCAGTCATTGCTTTTAATTCGTTACGAGTATCGTATATGTTCTGTGCCATTAACCGACCAATGATCAACCATTATGAATTTAGCAGATTACGAACTTTTAGCAAAATGACAATGGGATGGTGGTGGGATCGTGTTGGAATGACGAATTTATAAAAATAGCAGACTTGGGCCCCTGGTGTGGCGAAATTATTTATTTATTTAATGAAAACGCTACAAAACCAGTTACAAAAATTAAAGGCAGTTTGTACACATACACATAAAATAGAAAATTTAAAAACATTCGAGTTCAGATATAAAGTTAACAACACTTTTATAAATCCCCTCACAGTACTTCTGACATGCCGACAAAATCTTCGTTCATTCGTCCGCAAACAGATCGTTTGTGGAGGGAGGTGGGCTGGTTGGAATAACCACCGACGGCCGCCATGGCCCACGCACAATGGTCCACTGAAGGACTAAGTGCGGAAACCAAACCCATAACATAGAACAGATCGTTTGTTGGATTAGAGTCCAAGAGATCATTAAGTGCGGCCAGAGTACTGGGGACTTAGTACGCGCAAAAATCAAAACATCGAAACACGCGCAAAAAATCAAAACATCGAAATTTCTGTCATATATCTAAGTTAAATATTAACGTATTATACATATAAACCTTCCGGAATGAATTGTCTATGTTGAAAACCGCATAAAAATCCATTGTGTAATTTAGTAGATCTAAGCGGTCACACAGACAGACCAAGGTGATTGATCACAAATCAAACTTAAAATTCAAAGAATTTACTTAAATTAAACCATTTACAGACACTTTTGAAATGTCAAAGAGCCGGTCAGTTAGTCAGAAAGTTGAAGCTGCCCTTAGTTGCCCATTCCAAAACGTAGATCCATATGGAGAAGTATGGGCTAGAAACTCCAAGGATTATCCTTTTTCCTTCAGAAAACCTATTGTTATTGTCAATATTTAACAACAAATGAAAAGCGAAATATATCATAGATTATAGTTTATTTTTCCTTCAAAGTAAGGGTCAAAGATTGCCAGTGCCACCTTTTCGGCATCAACTATTGAGGTTTAAAATGTTTTGTATGGAAAAATTTGGCTCTCATCAATAAACCAATAGACAAGATTATTTTTTCTTTCGACGACATTTTTATATTTGTATCACTACAAGTTCTAAGCCCGTAGCAACAGTACATAAAAGTATTTATTTTTACACAAAACAAATTGCCGTAAATAACAAAATTGTAGCCTTTATACATGTTAAATACTGTCTTCTTACTTCCGTTAGTATTGTGGCGCCATCTAGTGGACAGAAGATAATAGTAAACAATCTTTTTTTATATCGAATACTTTCGACCAATTCAAATTTCGGGCACAACCGGAATCCAATGTATGATCACTGAGCTAAATTGATAGTTTAATGAACTCCAGCGATTTCTATATTTCGAGTTTTCCAGATAAATTTGGGACTCAACCAGAAACCAAATTAACAAGACTTGCAAAAAATGCAAGTTGAATTTAGTACCCCACTACAAAGAAGGGTTTTATTTATGTATTTTTGTACCACACGCAGTATTCTTTTGGCTACTAGATGGCGCTATAATAAATTTTTATGATGAATCTGGTCGCTAAGATGGCGTTGTTATAAAATCTGTTGTTTTATAAACTTGGTCAATGCAATAAAATTGGTTGTTAGTACATCTTGACAATAGTATCGAGAACAGTTAGATAAAAGGACATATTTTTTGTCCTTAATCTTGGTTAAAACCTGTCTTTTGCAGACATTTTTAGGTTAAAATTCAAGGAATATCTGTCTTAGTGCAGGGAAAATGCTTCTTATCATACAGAGAAGGAACGAGCATTGATCAGCACACTTGCTCACTGCGAGTTGTCGATTTCAGACTTATATTTTTATAAGTCTAGGTTTCCTCATGATTCTGCTGAGGATTACTCTGAAATTGTTTGGTAAAGTCACTCTGTGAAATGGGACTTAAACACAACTGGCGAAATGTGGTTAGACAGAGGTATAGAGAGTATAGCCTTCAGGGAACACAGTGACCTATGTCAAGATATTCTAAACAATCAAAATAAGTTATGGAGCAGATTTGATTAGATAGCTAAAGATATGTTTAATTAATTATTTAAATAATAATAATTGTATTAATTTATTATTTTCACAGTGACGTGTCGTGGTTTTGTCTGAAAACTCCCTTTTCTTGGTAATGTGCAGTCAACAGCACATGAGTGGTGACAATTTGACACTGACAGCCTTAATGCTGTAGCAGTAAGGGTGTTAGTGCAAGTGATACTACAGAGAGTGATTGACTGTACTAAGATTTTTTAATATATAGAACCAATATACATGTTTTTGAAACAGGACACTTATATTTAGATAAATATAATAAATATTTTAGTAGCAACACCGACGTTTTTAGCTTTTAATTATCAGCACTGGCAACTGGTTTGTTTCGTAGTTATTTTGAATAAAGGGTGAATTAGGCAAAAACACGACACAGCACTTACATCGTTGCCATTTTTCACAGCCCTCCCCTCATAATTTATTTACTAAAAAAATACTTATAATTATTGTTACTATAATTGTTTTTTTTTCTAATTTTTATAGATAGCGCTTTTTCGAAAGTAATTGTGTGGTTGTAAGATAGATATTATTATGCATTTTTAGTATTGAGTTATTTTACGGTTACTGCTTGGTTGCCTGTTAACGGTTTTCGAATAAAATCGGTTAAAATTAACCCGTAGCTGCATTTTATTTAAAACGTAAAATTAGTAAAATAATGTGTTCAAGCTTGCCCTGAACTTAGTCAATTATATTGGCTTTTTTTATTCAACAATATATTCATTTAATTATTATTAATATGAAAAAAACGGTTACACAGGCAGCTAAGCAACACATAAGTTCCTCAAACATTATCAACCGTTAAAAAAAATCATGTTACATGTCGAACGTATGGCATTTTGTTTCTATTTATAAATACGTGCGTCTTGTTCGACGGCTCAGCGGCGACTGACTGGTCGGTCGCGGATGATCCGCGTCCGCGAGTCACTCCGTCGTCAATGTATGGTATTTACGTTACTAAGTGCTTTAGTAATAACATATTACCATTTGAATGATAATTATGGTACAAAAATAATGTAAAATCAAGTTATTAAAGGTCGATATTTGAATGCGATGGGGCGTGAGTTTTGACTGTTATGTTATTTTTAATGTTTTGTGATACAATATTAATAAAAGGTTTCGTCAATTTGCTCATTCAGTAGTAAAGCTCTTTGAGAAGGAGCTCGTCCGAGGAAGTACTACCACCATACATATTTCTGCCGCCAAGCAGCGTTGCTGTGTTCCGGTTGGAAGGGTATGTGTGCCGGAGTAGTTACAGGCACATGAGACTAACTTTATTACAGAACTTTTTTTTTTAAGTGTGTAGAGACGGAAACCATTTTCCATCAGGTGGGCTGTCTACCTATTGTATAAATTACTAGCTTTCGCCTGCGTGGTATGTCGATAAAAAGCCTTTGTCTTTGAACCAAAATCAAAATCGCCTTCCGTCGTTTCGGAGGTTAGCCGGAATAAACAGACAACCAAAAATTTTTTTAATGTGTTTTTGTTTATGTAAGTACCGTATATACTTTCATGTGCATTTAGTAAAAAGCTGTTATTTTGACATTACAAATAGACATTTCAGTTGTAATTATTTGTATAGATTGTTTTCCAATTAATTGTTATCATCTCAACTTGTATTTATTTATTTAAATGTATGATAGAATTACTCCGTTATTAATAAATATTGTATAAAAAAAATATGTTTAAATAAAATTAAAATAATATGACAGTTAAAACTCCTAAACGGCGGGTTAGAATAGTGTGTTCAAAATATAAAAATAAATATATATTATATGAATTGTTAATGCTTGTCTCGATATACGGAACCGCTGACAACTTAGCTTAAAAATAAATAAACGTGTTTTGTAATTTGATAGAGATCCCTAAAAATTGGTCGCACATACGTATTCATAGATTTTTTTAAGGCAATAAACTCACCCTCTATTACATGGGACTTAATGTGGGTGTTTTATGCACCTCTAGCTGCCAAACCCATAAATTATGTCATTTTTCTCTCTACAGAGAAAATTTAAATTCTTATTTTTAATTCAAATTATTATTTTTATTTTTGTACAAAAATAGAAATAATATTTTTCACCCGTCCATAAGGTTAGTGCAGGAAATAATGAAACAAACTCAATCTCGAAATAAACATAAGTTACTATAGAAAATAATCAATTGGTCCATATTTTTAATTTACATTAATTTCTCTAGTCAATCGTTACTGTGTATTAGTTCTCTCGCCATACTTATTTTCTGTTTATAGCAGATAATTATTTTGTTTTTAGTAAAAATGTTGAAATTCTAATTATAGTATTAATAAAATTAGATTCTATATAGCAAATACGCCTGGATTTTTGTACTTTTATGAATGCTTATTATGTAATTGCAGTACAAGGTTCTAATACGTCACATGAAAAAAGAAGTTTGTCTTGGTAGACCGTTGTCTCTGACACACCTGGGTGACGGTCTCTTTCTTTATGTCTAAGGGACAGTTTACGAACAAAAATTAGCACGCGTATTCTACTGGGATTGGCTATTGATAAAACATTCAACTAATCGCACCAATTTACGCGCGCTTGATAATTTGTCGCCTAAATTTTGCGATAAGTTTCGTTGGAGAAACTGGCCCGATGTGTCATTATATTCAGGCGCTCCTTCATCCGGAGCATTCGCCTGTAATGTAACAGTTCAGATTCGAGCATTACATCGGAGAGTGAGGAGAACGGAGGTAATTTTATTGTGATTATCACTAACAATACAGAAGCAATACAGAGGTAATTCACGACAAGCTATTTATTTACAAGCAATATAGAAAAAGTACTCAAAATTGAATCTTGGATTGTTACATTACAGATGCCGTATTATGGCGGTTTAATGTCACCATGACTCCAGTGTAAGAGAGAGACGGAGCTAGGCATGGCCAAGAGCACCATCCCTTTTTCGCATTGGAATCATAATAGCATTAATACTTTATAATTGGCCCCAGGTGAGGGACCGCCTCTAGCGCCCGAGTACTGTACCTTACTTTCTAGCCCGTTCTTTCTAAGGTAGGTCTCAAAAATGTATGGATACGTATGTAGTACATGAGGGAAGTGTCGTTTATCTATTTTTTACAAAAGTTTCTAACCTAGATATAATGCCGATAGTTAAGGATGCTTTGACGTCGCGCTTACATCCGCCTTAGTCAATGGTTAGTGTAAAAATATAGCTAAATATAGCCCTGTGTCGGCATTCGGCCTCGGAAGGCCGAATTCGGAAACGGTTTTAGCCGAATTCGGCTTCGGCTTCCGAAACTCGATGTAAACGCGACTTTCGGCGTGGTTGTTTTCTTTTTCTATAATTTTATCATTGTTATATTGTTTTTAACTTGAAAAGTTCGCGGGAATCTTAATTTTAACCAAAGAATTGCTAAATCGTAGTGTTTCTGTATTAATGATAAATAAAAATAATTTATTGTAATAATTATTATTTATAAATTGTAAAATCGTCGGCGCTCGTCGGCTATTTATGTAAAAATACGTAACAGATTACTATTATATAAATATATATTTAAATGAGTAAATTATTATGAAAGCTGTTTTATTTTTAGCTATACATATTGTGTTTGTGTCCTTATGTAAAATACTGGTATTCAGCTGCATCCGGTTAGACTGGAAGCCGACCTCAACATAGTTGAGAAAAGTCAGGCAGATGATGATTACTGCGATTATAAGATACAATGAAGTTTGAAAGTTATGCTTGTGATTGGAAGTTGTGTGAAACTCAGAGGGGCAATTCTAGTAATTTTAAGAACAGGGGGCCTAAAAAGGCCACATTGCAGAGTCATAAACGGATAACATCATGAATTATAAAATGGCGAAGACAGTTCGTGTTTTTCTTTTTTTCGCGGCACTACGTAGGTACAATCAAAGAGATTGGGATTGGATTGATTGGTATTTTAGCACAGACAAAAAAAGATAACTGAAAACTACTTCACCAGTGTGTGATTTGATACGATTAACTTAACAGTTAACTGTCCATTCTGTTTCCTTTTATGATTCTGCCAAAGTGGCCTTTTTAGACCCCCAGTCTACCATCTGTCTCAATCTTTACCTCTACTTTCCCTACATTAGTTTTTGACATTGATTGTCGCTGACATGAGTTGCGACGTTTTCGAAAATGAGCCTTGCCGTGGTATGTATGAGCACGTGATGCGGATGATTGAGGAGCATTGAGAAGAATATGAATGAGATGCTATACAAGAGCAGGAGAAAAACTGAAATTGTGTGTGAAAGATTTGGCTAGAAAGCTGTGTTGAAGAGTGTGGAGATTAATGGTCACTATCAATTACTTAAATAGATTCAAGGTTCAACAGAAAAAAAATATCCAGAGCTGGTGCAAGCCATGTAAGTATGAATTTATAAATGGGGGGTATGATATTGGCGTCGGTGGCCCACCTAGGTCAGATTGAATTGGTAATGTACAATACAGTCAGTATCATAATTTTCCGACATGAAATTAAGCCATATGGGTAGCCTAACCGGTACAACCCTACTTTATCTCTATCTCCTCTATTGGGAGAGAAAATATAAAAGAAATAAAATAATTTTGTTTTTAACACCGTCTGTGGTGGTCAATGCTCCTGCCTTCCCTTAATAAGAGGCCAGTGGCCTGGTGCCTCATTATCAGCCTATAATGTTCTCAATACTGTGTGGGCCGTAACAATGTTTTCCTTCACCGCTTTTTGAGAGTACTGGTGCTGAAATCAATTACACAAAGTAAAGCGCCAGTCAGGGTTCGTACCTACGACCTACGACTCGTAAATCGCAGCCGTTTCTATTGCATCACTACTACTCGGATCTTCATCTACTGCCTCGTGCCTAGCAGAGGGAAACTACATAATGAGCTGAGATTTTTTCCAAATTTTATTATACCGGACAGCCTGAACCTGTGATCATTGCAGAGAACAAAATGGTCAGTGGGTCGTCTTAGGGGATATAACATTTTTTAAATCAAGATAATATTTATCTTGATTTAAAAAAAAAGAAAGTGGTAGGTATATTATTTCCCTGACAAAATAAAAACTTTTTGCAGAATAAACGGAAATCCGGTCACCAATAAACTTGACGTAAACAGTAATATTTTTTTAAAGAAAGCAAGTAGGAGCAAAAATTTACCGCTAAGAACTATAAATACGAAATATTTTAAATTACTTATTAATTTACCTGATAATTTCTCACATCTTGGGATCAATCCTTCAATCCAAGTAAAAACCAAGACAATTTCCTACTAATACTTTGTACCAAGAGACGGGTGTAATGCGCGTGCGGCAGATCTATATTATGGCTGTAGCTCTAAGGTTCCATAAAGAGGCTTTAGCCAAAGTAGTGTCTAAAGAGCATTCCCGAAGGAAGCCCACATGGCATAAACCAAAGTGTAAACTTCATTTTGGTAAAAGGTGTTTTTGCTATATGGGGCCATTCCTTTATAGTAAACTTAACGATAAAATTAATCTATTACTCATGACAAAAACGTTATGCAAATCTCACATCAAAACTTACCTAAAAGGTCTGGATTACGGCGACACAGAGAAACTATTAAATACTTGTTATTAAACAACGATTACAATCTACCATGACACTTAGTTTTTTGGAGACACGACGCGCACAACCACAAACACACACATACATACCTGCACCAACACCACACAACTCTCACCTTTGTACACTCTTACTGCAAAAGCCGCCATGTAGTTATAACTAGTGGTGGTTAATATATCATATAGCAAAATAAAGCACCGTGCTTAATACGCATAACATAAAGCAAATGCTATCGTGGCTCTCACAAGTTGCTATTTGCTTATTGCTTTTTTACATCGCACTCTGTCTCTGTCATCGCGCGAAACGCATTAAGCAATGAATGACTGAAAAAGCATTAAGCAGGCCGGCCGGGCGGGGCGCCCGTCGCATGCTAGCGTTTCCTGTTGGTCGTGCGTTTTAGGCACCGCGTGCGATTTGCGATCTCGGGCGGCTCACGTAAATACGTAATGTAATGAATGAGACATATACCTATGCTATTTGCATAAGATGCGCATACTGCATGTTATTACTAACAAAGATTGTATGATCGGGCTGGATAAATAAATGATTATTATTATTAACGGCTCTGTTTTATCGTAATTCATAAACGCGATGTAATATTCTTTAGCATGCTGTCAGTCACCGCGCTTGCTTTATTCGCGCCCGCCCGTTATGCGGTAAGCCCGTAACATAACAAGTCAAGTACCTACGCGTATAAAAAAAGCATGCTTTAATAAAGCATATAAAAAAGCATGCTTAAAATATAAAGCATTAAGCATTAAGCAAGTGATTGCCTTATAGCAACTTTGAACACCACTAGTTATAACTATTGTTTTTGTTTTACTCTTCTTTATTAGTTTATATTATGTTATACTGTATTTTTTGAACCACGATGAAAGAGACTGGCCTCCACGACACAGGGAATCCTAGTGTGGAGACCAGTGATTTATCTGATAAAATTATGTACTTTTTTCTGAACAATAAAGATTATTATTATTTATATTATTATTATTATCTAAAATATTAGTCATTTATTGATTGAATTGAAAATCTCAATCACCATTTGATTGGTTAGCTAAGAAAAAGTTCAGTATGGCTGACAACTACAAGGTCTAAACTAGAAATGTCAATCTGTGACCCGAAAGTGAATTAATAAAATCGTGATGTGAGCTTCTGGTGTTATTTTGGTGAAAATGTAATCGGGAAATCGTGTTAGGCAAGTATCATTTAAAGACTGTGGTATTACCTACCAGTTTTGTGAAATGAAATGTTCTGTTGTTTACGTAAAAGTTGTGTTCAAACATCAATCCGTTATTATCGTACCTATTGTTATTGTTTATAGATAAATTGGCTTGTAGTATGCTTTACTTGCTGGTTTTATCGTAATATGAACGGCTTGCGTTGCCTAGCGCGTCAGTTTGCTTTGTTTTTGGCAAATTTCATTTTGCATGGTTTGCATTTTGCATGCAGCTTTTTTCTTCTATACAGGACTTGTAAACAACGGCAATGGTAAACAGAGGCGAGGATTCACTTTTAGTACTAAGGTAAGTTATTATATGTTATATGTAAGCTATAAAAACATAAAAAACCGCAAAATACTTACCTACTGTGAAAAGGCAACTTACAAAAGTTAAATAAAAATACCAAGCAAAGAAACTTGGATACGAACACATTCTTGCACAATTTCTTGACATCTGTCTGATTTCTATTTAGTTTGATTTCATTTCTTTCTTTTTTGGTAGCTATCGAAGTAACAAAGCACTAAAAAGTAAACAAAAATCATCAAAAATGTTTGTGTGACATTTGTTCAAACTTCCCGCCCGCTACTCATGTGACAGTACAAAATGTTGCCTTGCTATAAAAATCATCACTCCAGCTAATCATACATTTTTGTGAATGAAGCAAATATATTCATAGTAGGTACCTATTTCAGTTATGAAATAATAACCACAAAATACGCTAACAATAGTGATAAATTTATACATTTTGATTTTTAATAATCTCGCATTGCCAAACAAAAACGTAACAACTTAGCAAAAATAAGAGCCGAGTGCCCGAGTCAGATGCACACAAATTGCAAATGGCGCCCGTCTGACGGATGATTGCTCGCGTCAAAATGCATTCGCGATGTTACAAAAACGTGTAAAAAGCTATAATTTATCGTTAAAACATCTACAATTAACCTAAAAAACGGTGAGTATTGAGATAAATCAATGTTATTGTGGTTACGTAACGCATTTTGTTATTGTTAAACGCTTCCATAGTCCATCGACTGTCTCTTTCGTTTGTTATGATTCGTTCCTCATCATTATTTACAATCGCCGACGTATATGCATCTCTTTCGGTACCACAGTTTTCTTGCAATGGGTTTTTCATTTTTAAGTGTCGGAGCGAGACCACGCAAGAGAGCGGGGGCCCGACGGAAAAATATGAACAAAATTTTGTGCTCTTAAAAATTATTGATTTTCCATCGTTAAAAAATAAGGAGACTGAGTCGCTAATTGCATACGTGATGTGAACGACGGTCGGGCTCACAAATGTGAGTATTATGTCTATTTTCGTAGTTTTCCCTTATACGAAGGTTGTGAAAAGTCACATTTTTTCAGTAAAATGATCATCGACCATATTGTCGTGTGTTGTACTTGTATTGCGCTCCGTGCGTCGCGTTCAGTGAGATTGTTTAAATATTGATTTTTTTTTATTTGCATGTGTGCGTTGAGAATGTTTATAACTTTAGTTGGGGCCTGCTACATGGTACTATTTTGGGAACGACCAAATGTTGGCTTTGTACTGTCGAACACCATTGTAGCTCTCGCTTTAAGACCGTACGGAAACTGTGTGTAATTTGTGTAAAATTCCCTAGAGTCGGTAAGTGATTTGAAAAAGAACCTTCTGATTATTTGCGCTTAGTTTTTTATCGGTCATAACTCTAGCTAATGTTTGTCGCACAGTTTAACGTAAAATGCCGATAAGATATTAATTGAGGCCTATTTTTCAATAAAAGAGTACAGGAAAATGTTTTAGATAAGAACTCTGAATATCTGCCCAGTGACAGTGTTGAAAAACGTGAATCATGTAAAACTAGTGTTATTTTTATGAATGTTTCGGACCCAAATAACATGTCAAAAAATATATGATTGTGCATTTTTCGGCCAAGGCATGTGTGCACCTGTACTACATCCTATATCTAAACATAGATAAGTCAAGAAATTGATAATTTCCGTTTTTTATCGTTATCATTTTTCGGTGTAAATAAAAACGTATTTTTGATCTGTGCGTGTGAAAACGAGGAAAAATCTTAAAATAATTTGATAACAGTAGGTACCTACGTACGTACGTACGTACAGGTTGTATCTACGCAAATTGTGTTTAGAATACCATTTCCTTAAAATTTTCAGAATATTTAAAATTCCTGGCAAAGATTGTTTACCAAGAATTATTCTTTTTTTATTTATTTTATTTGAGTAATGCTCTTGACCTCGATCTCGCCTGATGAAAAGCGATGGATGGTCAGGCGAGGAGGTGCCCAGAAGATGATGTTCACTCTTGCTTTGAAGGTTGAATGGATATCGGAAGTAGGCAACACACGGCTAGACTAGATGTTAGCATGTATTTTAAAGAACCCTGCGTTTGTTTCGCCATTCTCAGAGATAGTAAATAGGAAATGTCGACTCAGTCTAGGCTATTTTTTATGTTTAAACTTGTGTAAAAGTGATTCTATATCCTATTTTACGAAATAAATAATTCCATGTCGTTTCATGCTGGCAGGGAATTTCCCACTTTGGGGATATTGTTAAAATAGGTACCTACTTACTTGACAGTTTATGCCAAAAATAAGATAAATAATTTTTCTGGTTTAGTTTGAAACAGTCAGAATACAATAAGAAAAAAATCTGGGTTAAAGTAACATTGTTTAATTAATTTCTCACAGGTGTAAACCTCTCCCATTCGCAATTAATTTGAAGCCGTAAGTTAACCACTTCTCAGATCATTGATACCTTCTATTTAGGTCATCCTAATGGGGTATCCTTAATAAACCTGCTCTGCTGATTTCCATAAATCGATATCTTCTTCTTAGCATGTCTATGGCCATCTAAAAGGAGTTAGCCCAGGGGATCTACATCTACTCCCTAGTCACGAAATTCGTAGTTTTGGCCGAAATTTGTGTAAATGTGGGTGTTTCCTACTCCATCATTTTTACCATCTATTGACACCAACACCAGCCAGCACAATCTGTTTGCGCACCTGCCAGCCAAAATTGTAGCCAGAGGCGAATCCCCAGTCTATCGTACTCTAAAGGTGCTGAATGCCCTTCTGGCTGCCAGCCCTGAATGTGATGTGTTTGCGGGTGAATTGATTAAATTTATGCGAATAATATATGTCTGGTGTTCTGTGAGACAAAGTATGCAAGGGAGTATCCCATGTTGGTTTTAAATTATAATAGACACACATCAAAAAAGTCTAAGCCACATGTACGGTATTGGTTGTGTGTGAAATATATTATGTATAAAATAAAGTTAAAACGAAATTAAACTTTCCCGTTTTACAAAATTAAATAATGACATTTTTTTTTAATTATTTGGTAATTCAATACAAAGTATGATCGTCTCTGTTGTTTAAAACTTGACGTCAACGATTTTTCATTGAATTTATAAGATTGTTTAAGTATCTAATCCTAAAGCAATCGCTCCCAACGGAATTTTAACAAGTCTTCCAGCTGTTTGGTTGTCGACCCTCCGTCCAGATTCTCTAGAACACGTCTCTGGAGCATGTCCCATGCGTGCTCGATGGGATCGAGGTCTGGCGATTGTGCAAGCCATGGCAATATCCGGATGTTTTCCATTGTACTCTCTGGTTCTCCGAGCTGTGTGAGAACGCGCATTGACATGCATCAGCCTGAAATCTGAGCCAAGACTTTATGCAAATGGGTGAACATAAGGCCCGAGGACATCTTCAACGTAACTTTCAGCGTTCGTATTGCCATCTACAAAAACGAGCTCAGTACGTCTGTTCTTCATAATACCCGCCCATACTATAACTGTGGAGCAACTGTAAAGGTGCACTCCATGGACGCATCTCAGCTGTTCAGCATTTCCGGGACGACGATACACTCTTACCCTTTTCGTATCAGACCTAAATCCAAACCGGGACTCATCGTAAAATAAAATTTTATCCCATTGCTCCTGGGTCCATCTCAAGTGTTCCCTACACCATTCGTTTCAACGGGTGCGATTCCCACGGCGGATAGTTGGGCACCTAAGTGGGCGTCGTGCTCGTAGGCCGTATTCATGCAGCCTGTTTCTCACGGTTTGGTGGCTAACAACAACACCGCTTGAGAATTGTAGCTTTAAACCTATCTCCCGGGCGGTTAACATCGGCTGACGTCTTGCAGTCAGTTGTATGTATCGGTCCTGTCGAGCAGGTGTATTCCTTCCACGTCCTGGGTGCTGCTCAGCAGGATCCCCTATATTAACGTAACGCTACCAAAGACGACAAATCACGCTCCTATTGACACCAAAATGCCGAGATAACTGGGACTAATTTCTTCCCGCTTGTAGCATTCCTACAGCTCTCTGCGTTTCATTAGCAGTCAAATGGCGTCGCTTCATGACATAAAAAATTACTCACCACGCAATTTTTTCAAAAACTGTTAATATCAAAATTATAAAGGTGAGATAAATACCAAATTTATCAAGCAACGAAAACAAATGAAATCGGGGAAAACAATTGTTTTGATTTTATTGAAAACAAAACAATCGAAAAGTTTCTATTTTTTAAATCAGCCAGTATACGTGTCCGAAAACAAAATGATTGTATACCAATTTAGTTAAGAAAAAATAAAGTATCAATTAATAAACATGCAGTTTCTGTAAATGATGCATGTTGATTAGACTTTTTTGATGTGTGTGTAGGGTTCAGACTGGCCTTTATCTTCGTTGACGGACTAAGGTAGTAGACCACTAGAATTCGGCTACCTACGAGTTTGGCGCCTTCAGTAGCGTCCATCGGTTCCTTTAACATGCTGACTACAGGACACCCTGAATATGATATTAAGTGCCTTTTTTTTTTGGATGGGAAATCATCAAATGACTCCTCCCGCTCTGGGTGGAGCGGAAGGGAGTGTCAGACTCTTACTGACTAAAACCCACCCGTGTTCCTTCCTTAGCCTTTTATGTTCCGGGCCAGCGGTAACCCTTTCGGATAATCCCGCTGACCCGGCAGAATATTAAGTGCCTCATTGTTGGTTGAACATCACCACATTTACACTCGAGGGCGGAGTCATCTATGAATTTTATTTTATAACAGTTTTCTTTGCTTCGGCCAGGGGTCCGGAGTCTGTCTATAGTCTCCCAAGACAGCTCGTGTCCATAGATCGATATTATGAACGGCGATTGATGCCAGCAGAAAAGTGTATGGGCATGTGATGAGGAGGGAGGAAACGTATTTGACTCATAAATATTTATGATAGAGAGGGAGATGAAGGCAAAAGTAAAAATGTAAGGATTGTGTGACGAATGATATAAAAGAGAAGGGAGTGAATGTGATAACTTGACGGTTGATAGGCGAGAATGGAAGAAGAAAACGTGTTGCACCGATCGCAAGCAATATGTGACAAGGGCAGGAAAATGTTGATGAAGATTGATGCCTGAATCTCCACGTTTTGTAAACGCATTGGTGATTGCTTTCGGTTTTACTAGATAAGAGGTCGCTGTTGTCTATTCCCATATATCGATCCACGTTTCACGATTGACGATACTATTTTAGGAGCTCATTTTTTGTTCAATGCTTATTAGATGGGAGAGTAGTTAGGTTCTTATTGGAAAAAGTCTTAGATCCAAATGGACAATTATTATTCATTCGTTACATCAGCTAGCTAGTAAGTTTTAGAACTTGAATCCTACCGAAAGGACTGGCCTGCAATGGCAGTAGTGTGTGGAAATGGGAGAGGGAGGCCTTTTCCTAGCAGTGAGACATCGTCATGACTATTCTCCTGCCCGTATACCAATTTATTTACGGACGGCGGACATGTATTTTTCTATCATATTTCTCTATTAGTCGTCCTATTGCGCAGCAGTGAGACATTAAGGGCTGAATAGATAGGTAGATAGAAGCTAATGACAATACTTTATGAAAACAATTTTGTAAGTGGCGAGTAGAATAAGCATTGTTTCGCCTCGATCCCGGGCAGGTAAAAGCCACCCTATATGCATACTGGGGTGAGCTATGTATAGCGTATAAAAAGAGTTCTTGTCGGCTCTTCGCCATAAGGAACGGCCAATTAGAACCGTGCACCTAGCTTCTGACGTTTCATAAGTGCCTATGTTGGTTTATGTGAAATAAACAATTTTGATTTTGAAGGTGTATAATATTGTACCCAAGCAGCCGTAAAAATTACACATCGAGTTTTAAAAAGTTCAGTTGTCTCACGTCGTCTCTGTCACTCATACCTGTGTGACAGTCTCTTTCTAAAACCTAGTGCTGTCATGTTCAGAAATGTGTAAGCCCTCGTAAGGTACCCACGGGCATTTTTTTTATCGCACACTGGATTTCCAACGCACTGCATAGCGCTGAAAGTTGAAAATCCCACAGTGTGTTTCTTTTGACGCGCTGAAAAACACTGTTGGATTCTCAATGCTCGGCTCAAAACCGAGAGTTGAAAATCCAATGCGCGATAAAAAATCGTTGCGTGAAAAAATCGCACGTGGGTACTACGCGTTAGGTTAGGTCAATTTAAGAACACAGGAAATGTGTCATATAAAAATACCTACCCTACTAATACTGATTAAAGAATTAAATGAGAATCCTAATGAGCGCAAGAATGGTCTTTTAAAGTATGTGGTCATTGGCAATAGGCCAGAACAATACTCGGAAAAACATAAATTATAGTGGTACATATTGTACCTTTTACAGCAACTAGGCAACTCTAGTAAGGTCTGAAGAGTATACTCGCTCGTGGCTAAATGATTACAGCCGCACGGGTTGATCGATCGGTTCGTGGATGGGTGACCGTCCGTTACATATCGAGACCCCTCAGTGCCTCGGAAAGCATGTTAAGCCGTTGGTTCCGGCTGTCATTCGTAAATCTTTGACAGTCTTTACGGGTCGTCAGAAGCTGACAACCAGTCTTACGAAGGGGTATCGGGTTAGCCAGTAACTGGGTTGAGGAGGTCAGATACTCAGTCGCGCATGTAAAATACTGGTATTTAGCTGCATCCGGCTAGACTGGAAGTCGAGCACAAATTAGTTGGGAAGAGTATGTATACTCAAAGGTACGTGAGTCGCACCCTGGACAGTCAGCCTCGCTACCACCTTGCTGACTCGCTAATATTGTTACCACGACATGAGATATCTTAAATTCATTAAATCACTGACACACAACGCACAGCTTAAACCTGGGGTCTAGAAGCATGAAATTTTGCGCAAGAGTTCATTATGTAATGAAAGTTAGCACTAAGGAAGGATTTTTGAAAATGCGCCCCTAAAGGGTTAAAAAGGGGATGAAAGTTTGTATGGCAGTTCGTCAGTTTTGCCGGTGGGAAATGCCGGAGACCCGAAGAAGGGCACAGGCTACTTTTTTGGTATTAGTTACAGAATATTCGCAGACATAGTCGCTGGCAACAGCTGCTTCTTAAACATGGTGGACACAACAATACGACAATAAATTAAACTTCTTATATGTTTAATGACGTTCCCAGTCTGCTTAAAAAAGTTCAACAAAATTTATCGAATAGTTTAGTCACTATAGACATTTATTGTTACATTGTGACTGTTAGTTATTGTCTGTGCTTGTTATCCTGTCTGTATCCTTTTATGGATCTGTTTGTATATGTGTTGTTGAATTAAACTAATTTTAATTTAATAGCTAGTCAAAGATTGGCAAAACCCATAATCGGACCATCACTACTATGTATTTAGTTTGTAAAATCACTTTTTTTTCATTTAAATATTAGTATTTATATTTGATAGTTACAAAATACTCCTATGCATTAGTGTTGCTAGTATTTCATTTATTGTCGTCTCCACATTGCATAGTTCTTGCCGATAAAAGAGAAGAAATCAGATATATTAAGGACCCTCTGAGCAAAATACGGTCTCATTTATTATTGATACCACATGTTTATCTCTCCATCGTTCTGTCTCTCTCCCTCTACGTCCCTGTGTACTCGTTAGTCTGGGGTCCCGTCCCGAAGCTATTTCGGCTCATACTCTTCCGGCTCGCTACAGCCACAATCCGCCTACACCCATTTGATTTGGCCGCTGTCTTAACTGCGTTGGATATTTGCGTTTTGTAAAATAAACATTAACTTTACGAACTCTCAATTTGTAGTTCAAACAAATTAGACTTTGGGTCTTGACTCATTTAGCCGCTCTGTAAAAATCTGACGTTGAAAATTTTGCTGTAGTGAGCTGTCATTCAACGGTTCCACCTGATGCTAGGGATTGGCATTATTGACAGCTGAGACAGCTCACTTCGCCTAAGTTTTTACCGTGAGATTTTTACAGAATAGAATAGCAGGGCTTCCGAAGTTTTGGCTAAAATTCAGGAGTATTATCGAAAACCTTTACCTATTACGTTATGTAAGTGTTACTATAGTGGTAATAGCTGTGCCCCAACATTGTCAAAGGTAGTCCGTCAATGTAGAAGTAACGACGATTGAAAACACTAGAAAGTAGTTTAGGGCGCGTTTTGGGGTCTGTCTTATGTTTTTTGACGTTCAAAAACTGCTGATTCTCAGCCGTATTTGAATGAATGAGCTTTGTTTTTGATTTGTGACATTCATGGCCCACGTTTTAACGTCAACCCTATGCTTAAACCTTTTCGTAGATCACAACGTTTTTGCAAGTGCCATACGTATTTGGCAAGGTGCCTGTCAACCAGATTAGTCTCCTAATGCTTCAAACCGGAACACATCAATACGGCTTTACTGCGGAAACAGACAGTAAATCCCTAGATAATCATCATCATCATCTGCCTGCCTTTTCCCAACTATATTGAGGTCGGCTTCCAGAAACTTTTGAATGTAAATGTCGATGGGATGGCTATAAGAGTAGGGGAAGACGCAAGAAACGGTGGATGGACTGTGTGAATGATGATATGGTTAGAAAGGGGTGACTACCGACATGACGACTAATAGAGAAGAAAAAGACATCTTGCGCCGACCTCAAATTGATTGAGATAAGGGCAGGAGAATGATGATGATTGGAGTCAGCTTCCAGTTTAACCGGATGCTGAATACCAGTATTTTACATGAAGCGATTCTCTAGATAATCATTTCCTGTATATTTCACACGCTCAAAATCATCGGTTTTATCCCAAAAACTCATCTAAATCCCAGTAATCTTACCAAAATTGTTTTCCTAAATTCTCAAGATTCGATATTATAAGTCTTGTTCCACAATCTTGTAAATGACTTTGTTCTGACGTCAGACACTTACAAACATGTACTGTCTGCTATGTTATAGTATTTACTGAATTCTATTAGCACTAAAGGTGTACTAGGTTTTTCTGTGACTTTATACCTCTCAATTAGTGTACCCGTAACATATGTATCGAAACATATTTTGTTTCTGTTTTATTCAAGAAATCATTGTTTTTTTGCATGCCGATAGTCGCCGTTTTTAACCGACTTCAAAAAAAGAGGAGATTCTCAATTCGACTGTATGTATTTTTTTATATGTTACGCGATATCTCCGGCAATTGTTAATCGATTTCAAAAATTCTTTTTGAATAGATTGGGTATAAAAAATATGTGGGACCACCCCTCCCACATATTTTTTTATTAACTTTGCTTAGGTAGTTTTTATACGAGGTTGTGTGGGGTAAGTTCAACTTACAAGATAAATAAAAACTTTTTTACAAAAAAAAATAAACTACCGACTTCCAAATACGACACTATAAGGTGAAAAATAACTTTAATTTCGGTAGTCAGTGGCAAACAACGAAAATGCGAACCCAACGACACCGACTTGCGAAATTAAAGTTATTTTTCACTTTTTAGAGTCTTATTTGGAAGTGGGTTTTTTTGTAAAAAATTCCTAATGGAAAAACCCAATAACACTATGCCCGACCTGGGAATTGAACCCAGAACGCCACGCTTAGCAATCGCGCTTGCGACCATCGGAGCAGTCCACAACTAAATGACGCAGGCATTAAAAAGAAAATATTGTCTCATAACGATTACCTGAGTTGTCCGGTTAAATTACAGTCATGGTTAGAGATTGACCAGCATTAAGATATATTAAACTCGTAAGTGTTAATGATAAACAGGATAAACTCATAGCATTTATTTCATTTAAACTATTTACATGCACTTCTGAATCGTCAAAGAGGCAGTTAGTCAGAAAGTAGAAGAACGGGCAAGAAACTCCAAACTCCAAGGACTCTCTTTTAAATCAAGTTATTACAAAATCCTGGGTACATTATTCTTGTTGCTTCTATAAGAGAGAACAATGTACAAAAATACAATGAAGAAACAATTCGAAATATAAGGTTAAAATTAAACCTTGACAGTTATAAAAGAGATGACCAGTCTCAACCGACGGCGGCCGTTTACGAACATGACGCTATATAAAACGCCATGATAATAATAGGTAAAGGTGGTAGTTTCTTGGACCCTGACGAGCTGAAACCGAGGGTTGGTAAATGTAATCCTCCCCGTTATTGTAATATTTTTATTTTACTGGACTATACCTGGGAACCTTCATTACGGAGATATTGAAGGTCATAATTCCGGTGGTCAAAATGGCTTCTCATTCTATTGAAACAGACATGCGCTCGACTGTACCAAGTGTTATACCTACTCTTGTGGTAAACATACGTATAAGATATAAAAACCGGGCAAGAGCGAGTCGGACTCGCGCACCGAGGGTTCCGTAACATCCGGGTTTATGCATAAGGTTTATGTTTATGAAATTAAATGTTTTTTTTATTTTTGAGTTGATTGAATGAATGGTAAATTGTGGTTTACGATTTATGACGTATTACAAAAAAACTACTTACTAGATCTCGTTCAAACCAATTTTCGGTGGTAGTTTACATGGTAATGTACATCATATATTTTTATTAGTTTTATCATTCTCTTATTTTAGAAGTTACAGGGGGGGGACACACATTTTACCACTTTGGAAGTGTCTCTCGCGCAAACTATTCAGTTTAGAAAAAAATGATATTAGAAACCTCAATATCATTTTTGAAGACCTACCCATAGATACCCCACACGTATGGGATTGATGAAAAAAAAATTTTTGAGTTTCGGTTCTAAGTATGGGGAACCCTAAAATTTATTGTTTTTTTTCTATTTTTGTGTGAAAATCTTAATGCGGTTCACAGAATACATCTACTTACCAAGTTTCAACAGTATAGGTCTTATAGCTTCGGAGAAAAGTGGCTGTGACATACGGACGGACAGACAGACAGACAGACAGACGGACAGACAGACAGACAGACAGACATGACGAATCTATAAGGGTTCCGTTTTTGCCATTTGGCTACGGAACCCTAAAAATGGAGGAAATACGTACTATTTGCTTCTTATCTCTACGCTAGAATTAACTTGAGTAAAGGAAATGAATCATATTGCACGATCGCGTCGTTACTATCAACGGCAATATGTTTCTCTGTCGTATCAAGACGCCAACCGACCTTGTGGTCTGGCTTTTATGACAGAACTAGCTTCTGCTCGCGTCTTCGCCCGCGTGAAATTTCTTGCTCGCCGACCCGCCCCGTCATATCGCAGCCCGCAGTTTTACTTCGTTTTTGCTTAGCGTTCTTTCTGACTTTGTTTGTTTTTTCTCGGCTCCTAGGCGTCTTAGCTTGAACTTAGATAGCCTATTTACGTTCCTCAAGAATTCGGCTATCAAATATTTTTTCAAATCCGACCTGTACTCCCAGAGATGGGTTTGGCGCATTTGGTGCACATTTCAACTTGTACACCATGCTCAAATGGTGAACTTAGCAACTGGTGCACTTCTCAATTGGTGCACTTCGCAAAAGGAGCACTTTTTAAGATGAGTGGAGATTTGGAAAAATTGTCTAAAAATGAAAGAATCTTTGGTTTTGCGTAGGTAATTTTCTTAAAAATACAATCAACAAATATCTTTCAAGTAGGTATTACACACTTACTTAAACTTAAACAATTTTCAATAATAATATAAAAAGTCACACGAAAGTAATAAAAAAAAATATGTAAGAAAGATTTACCTACTGCAAAATAGAGATGTGCACCAAATGCGTCAAACCCCCAGAGATTAATTCTTCAGCATTATTATTAGTACTAGCTTCTGCCCGCGACTTCGTCCGCGTGAAATATCTTGCTTCCGCGACTCATCCCGTCTCATCGCGTCCACGTCGCCTGCCCGCGGTTTTACTTCGTTTTGCTTAGCGTTCTTTCTGACTTTTTTTGTGTTTGCTCGGCTCTTAGGGGTCGAAGCGTGATGTTAGGTAGCCTATAGCTTTCCTCAAGAATTGGGCTATCAAAATGCTTAAAGAATTTTTTATATCTGACTGGTAGTTTCAGAGATAGCGCGTTCAAACAAACTATTCAGCGTTACTGAGTTCATTCTTCTCATCTCCTTTGTAGTCTGCAGCGGTGCATGGATGGATTCTTGTTTTGTCTGTCTCAAGGCTCTTTTCACGGTTTTATGAATGAAACATCTCGGTATAGTAACGCATGCGCCTGCACCGAAGTCTCAAATAGTAAAATGACCATCTATCACTGCATATTATAATATTAGGTATACATTAAATTCGCTTGTCGTATCTGTCTGTGTGACTGCGTTGTTCTTATAAACTACGCAACGGAGTTCATTGCAGTTCACCATCATTTAGAGAATTTATTTCCGAAGATTTGTGTGTATAATACATAGGTACAGTCACGAGCACTAATATGTCAACACTTGGCAATTTTCAATTACGATTATTTCGTGAAATAACGAATGCGACATTTTACATAAACCTATGGGTTCGAAAATACTATGTTCGTAATAACATAAAATTTCATTCAAAATTAAATAAAACCAAGTGTTACCGGAAATGTATGCAATCTAGGAATTTTACACAATTCCTAGGAAATATATGCAATTCCGAGCCTACTTAGGAAACGTGTAAAATAATCTTTCAAAGATTCTATAATACACACATTTCCTGTGAAATGTATGTATTTCCTAGGAATTGTATGCAATTCCAAGATGATACTAGGAAATATATAAAAATTATTGCTTTTAGTGACTAAAAGAAATAAAACACGTTTGTAAATTTCTCTAATCATAATAATGATTAAGCATAACATTCTAAAGCATAAATTTAGCATGTGCATGTTTTATTTCTAACGACGTCGTCGTCGACGTCGACGTCAGGTCGACGGAGCCCAGCTATTTCTGTCTGCAGGGTTTAAAGGAACCTAACCAAACCGAACCTCGGGGTGCCCTTAGCTCGCTCTTGCATCCACGTCGTCTAGTAGCGCAACATATTGCATTTTTAAGATTTCCGATTGCTATTTAGGAAATGTATAGATTTCCTAGGAAAAGTGCATATAAAAAATATATCATAGATTTCCTATCTATTTTAGGAATTGTACACATTTCCTAGGAATTGTATAGAATGATGGATTGCACACTTTTCCGTTAACATATTATACTTTTGCTCGTGACTATACATTAATTTTGTACTTACGTGTATTAAAGAAATCTCGATGTTTTATCGAGTCGTAAAAAGCTTGCGAAACAGGGGCGGCTCGCTGGTATCATATTCCTAATATTATCTTTTATTTCTGGAAATAATATTCAAGAGCAAAGAGTTAAGTACTGCAAACTCGCTCCTCGTAGAGACTAATGCTCTCTTTCTACAATATTAATGCTGATATTCACCTGCGCCTGGTTGGGCTAGAATCTGATCCTTTTTTTTCCGGGGTGGAAAATCTTCATGTATGTCCTCTGCTCTGGGGCTGGCGGAAAGGTCTGGTCGGCGGAAGTCTGTCAGACTTACTGACTAAAAACCATCCCGGTGTTCCTTTCGGATACTTGGATCCGATCCTAACCTAGTTAAGAAAATGGTTACCCTTAACGATGTCGTTTTGCTTCCAAGATATACACTCCACATAATATTTTCCCACAAAACTTGACATCTTCGTCTTAGTTCTCTTGGCGAGCTGCCAAGATTCGTTTAACTTATAGAAACTGGTCATAGGTTCATTAGTAATACTACAAAATTGGACCTTAGTAATATTCTGGTAAATAAATACATTCTACCATTCCTCTTAATGAAGTCACTCATCGCCTTTCCATCAGGAATTTCTCAGTAGCAGTCCGGAATCAACTTTGTGTCCTGTTCATAGCACCTATTACATGGAACTTACACATAACTGATGAATTGAGGGTGGGTGGGGTGCTATAGGTACTTCTTTGTAACATAATTCCTAATGGAATTTCTTAGTAACAGTCCGGAGTTTGGAAGTTGGCGGTTTAATACACCCGTGCCTCGGAAAGCATGTAAAGCCGTTGGTCCTGTGCCTGAACTCTCCCCGGTCGTTTCGGATTGCCGCCCCATCGGATTATGAGAGTAGAGGAACAGAGAGTGCACCTGTGTTTACGCACACACTTGTGCACTATAATATCTCCTGCGAACCTGGCTAATCTCCGTTGAGATTGGCCGAAATCGGTCGGGAGGATATTATAGGTACTTCTGCCTAACCCTTTGGAGATTACAGGAGTGATGTCGTGTTTTGTGGCAAATCCTGGATTACGAGAGAAAGTGAAATCCAACTAAATATATTAAGCGCTTCTCCTACAGATTTATTATGCGCACAGCCATAGAGTAGAAGTCTGCCCGCGTCTGTGTTCCCTTCCACATTTAACCCGTCTGCCTTCAAAACAAGAGTGAACAGGCATCTTCTGGGCACGCTCGCTCCCTCATAGACCTTATCCATCGCCTTCCATCACGCGTGATCGAGATCAAGAGTAGACCCATTCGGTAAAAAACTGATAATTCTCTACTAGCTTTTGTCGCGGCAAAAGTTTAATATTATAGTATGGATTTGATTATTACGTACTTTCTTATGTGGTAAACCCATTGTATGTTTCCCTCTTCCACTTCATCTTTCATCCAGGTTTTTATTTTCCTATTCGTTTCTTCCTCAATAAATGACATTCAGACATATTTCTGTAAATCGGAAGCTGATTCAATAATACCAACAAACGTAGGTCTGTTACTCATCAACTAAATATGATTCCTTAGTAACTATGGGCGCTCTATATCTATTTATTCTACACACGGACCGAAGGTCAGAAATTGCTCAGCTGTTCTCTATAAGACAATTTATGTAATACTCTGTGGCTTACTTTATTTTTGGCTCAACAATGACGAACTGTGACGTTTCTATGGTCTTTAAATGACGTGCGTATTGTTAAGGTCTTAAGACACAGATTGCACAGTTTAGTCCAGTTAAAGCTAGTTAGTATATTATTACTGTTATACGAGCTCCCAATCAGGGGGCCAGGGGCTTGTGGCTATATAACCACCGCCGCACCGGTCGCACGAAGGTTAAGCTACGCTTGCCGCGTTTGATTTGTGGATGGGTGACCATCCCATTACATATCAAGATCCCTCGGTCCCTTAGAAGGTACGTTAAGCCGGATCCCGGCTGTCATTCGTAGATCTTTGACAGTCGTTACGGGTAGTCAGAAGCCCAACGTCTGACAACCAGTCTTACCAGGGGTACCGTGTTACCCAGTAACTGGGTTTTGGAGGCCACATAGGCAGTCGCTCCAAATAAAATACTGGTATTCAGTTAGACAGGAAGCCAATCGCAACATAGTTGGGAAATGGCTGAGCAGGTCTGTAAGCAGACATACTACACCTATTTATTCTGCACACGTACCGAAGGTCTGAAATTGCTCAACTGAGCTGAAGACAGTTTACGTAACTCTGTGGTTTACTTTATTTTTGGTTCACCAATGACGAAGTGTGATGTGTCTGTGGTCTGCGAGTCTTTAATGGTGTGCTTACTGTGCAGATGGGTAGCAACGTTTATTCCAGGTGGAGACAGGTAGACTGTTACCGTATTACACACGTGTAACACAAACTTAAACTCACACCTTCTTTTGGAGGTTGGCAGAAACTACAGAACGACACCTGCTACGATCCTTAGATACTCCTTTTGCTTCGGTTACGTTCATACATCAGTGGCCTTAGTGTGAGTTTTTTCGACTCACGTTCGTATGCGTGCGCGTTAGAATTTTGTATGGGAAATTAGGTTTCTCCTAGTGACCACCAGGTGGCGCTATACGCTAAGTTTTGTTTTGTCCATATAAAATTCTAACGCACTCGAAATCGAACGTGAATGAAAAAACTCACACTTAAGCCTCTGGTCATATACGCAAATACTACGCACCTGACCGTTCTGAAGGACATTACCGATATGGTTACTATATTATGTCTTCCTAAATCGAAGCTTCCCGCGTTTTCACTCACATCTGCCGTGTAAATTCGAGTAAGCACATTGTATTAGTCGTTCATCCTCTCAACAATTTGAAACCATCTAAGCATATTCTTTGCAACTTTTGTCACTACATTTTCTTTCAAACCGCGCCGTTGCTTCCCAGATTTCAGTCAGATTTCAGTCGGTTCCCAGATTTTAAGTGATATGTGGGTATATACCCACATATCACTTAAAATCTGGGAACTTCTCTTGGGTTGTCATGAGCGATTTACCATTCAGCCTTTTAAAATATTTTACGTCAAGCTGGTTCTGATACTGTTTGTTTTTTCGTTAACCTATATTGGCGCCGATTCTAATGTTCACAAACTAAACTAAATTTAAGTTCATGCATCTTTTTCTTTCTATTTCATTAAGAAAAGGACAGTAGATAAATATTAGTATAGTCCTGTCAAATTAAGATACTCCATAGACAACTTTAGACGAGATTAAAAAATTGGCTATTAAAAATACGTCAATTTACGTCAGGCGCTGACTATTTTAACAGGACTAAACTAATATTTATCTTCTGTCCTTTTTCTAATGAAATAGAAAGAAAGAAAAAGATGAGACAAACTAAATATAGTTTAGTTTGTGAACAACAGAATCGGCGTCATTGTCCCACTGCGTGGTAAAGTCTTCCCCCATATCCTTCCACCTTTCTTTGACCCGTGCCTTCTCCGTCCAATCGGTTAGGTACTAGTCCAAATCGTCTCGCCAGCGCGCAGGGTTTCGACCTACCTCGGTGGCGACGCCCGTCTTCAGGCACCCATTGTGTGACGATTTTTGCCCATCTGTCTGGATGCATCCTATAGGTGTGACCACGGAGTAAATACAAGACCCGCCCATTCCCACTTCAGCGTAGCAGACTTATCACCAACATCGGCGATACCTGTCTTGGAGCGTAATGTGGTGTTGCGACGGTGTGTCGCTCTTAAATTAATTAATTCAAATTAATAATTTAAAAAATCCAAGTACCTATATCCTCGCCAGACTTTAAAATCTTACTTAAAAACCTTGAGAAGAATTTGTAAGATTTATTATTTATTTGCATCTCCTAGATGCATTCCCTTACTCAGATGCCATATTTTTAGCCCTCAACTAGTCGCTCCAACAGGAATCTAGTTCAATCTACTGTCTTTGCATGGGTCTACTGCACTTGTTGGACCCACACTGTGGCTATTTTAGACCACAGCTCGTTCACATGTGGTGGTCCTTTTGGAATCATTTACAATATTGTTTAAACCCACGGCCCGATTATCGATTGTAGGATATTGTTTTTTTACTAAGTTCATACTAATATTATAAAGATGTAAAATTCGTGAGTTTGCATGTAGGGGGTAATCTTTGGAACTGCTGACCAGATTCCAAAAATCTTTCACTAATGGAAAGTTACATTATCGCTGTCAAAGGATTAGGTGTATATTACCCGAAGGTTTAAACCAGGGATGGCCAGCCGTTGGAAAGTTGCTGGTCAAACCATAGATCACTAATGAAGTCACGGGCCATAGGTACATGAGGAAGGTAATGGATGAGTGAGTGGCGATAAAATTGTGATTTACAAAATGTTGTTATACATTGCTTGTAGACACTGCAAACTTATATGAAAAAGGTGCGCAAAACAAGCAATGGACAACATCTATCATAAAAGTATCCATAATCAGCCTATAATGTTCCCACTGCTGGGACACAGGCCTCCTCTCGGTGAGAAGGAGTGGGCCGTAATCCACCACGCGGGCCCAGTGCGGATTGGCAGATGTCACATGTCTTCGAATTTTTGGTTCTAGGACATGCCGGTTTCCTCACGATGTTTTCCTTCACCGGTTTGAGGGCAGTGGTGATGAAATAATTTACACAAAGTAAAGCGCCTGTCTGGGTTCGAACCTACGACCTACAACTCGTAAGTCGCGGCCGTTACCACTTGGCCACCACTGCTCTACTTGGCCACCACTGCTCTATAAAAGTATCATCTATCATAATTTTTTTCGCGTTAGGTTTGAATCTACGAATGCTATTTCTTTCTTATAGGCGTGAACTGATAATTAATATCCTTTTTTCACCCGCGATCAAATGTTTTGCGGGTCGGTTCAAAAGCCGGATCAGGCCGCTTCTGGCCCGCGGGCCGGGTGTTGCCCATATAATATGGTAAACTAACAGCATCATTTCTGACCGTTTTCGGAACAGCAATCAGATGGAATAAACTAAAAGTATCGGTTATTAAGCCAGTATTTAAAAAAGGACCCAAAGCTAACATGAGCAACTATAGGCCCATAGCATTGATACCTGTTTTTGGAAAAATTGTTGAAAAGGTAATGTTTAACTGTCTCTATGCTTTCTTTGAAACACACAACATTCTAACGCCCAGTCAATATGGTTTCAGGAAAAACAAATCCATAAATGTGGCAATTTATAACTTTTTACATAAGGTAATGTCTAACTTGGACAAAGGGCGACCGGCTGTCGCGTTATACATGGATATGTCAAAGGCTTTCGACCGGGTTGACCACGAGATCCTCTTAAGAAAGATGTATGCATACGGTGTAAGAGGTAATGTGTACAAACTGATAGAATCATACCTTAGCAACAGACAACAATTTACAGAAGTACGGAGGTTAAATCCCATTACTAAAACAGAAGAAATATATGTTTCTGAATCTGGAACTGCTAAATTCGGCGTTCCTCAAGGGAGTATTGTGGGTCCATTATTCTTCCTTGTTTATATAAATGACATGCCTTCGGTAACAAATCATGACATTACACTATTTGCTGATGATAGCACTGTTTTATTCGTTAATGATAATACAATTGATCTAGAATCTGACATTAACCAAACAATATTATTAATTATAGACTGGCTTAAAATAAATAATTTAATGATTAACATTGAAAAAACTAAAATAATGAACTTTAGAATACGAACTCGGCGTACGGATACTTTAAAAATCCATTACTTAGATAGCGTCATTGATGAAACTGAAGTAACAAAATTTCTAGGGTTACATATTGACAACAAACTTAATTGGAAATTACATATTGACCATGTATGCAAAAAGCTGGGACAGTTTTCATATGCGCTTCGCAGATTAGGTAAAATAGCGAATCAGCCTACTTTATTAACAGCTTACCACGGTTACGTTAGCTCTCTCCTCAGATACGGAGTAATATTCTGGGGCAACAGTACAGACAAGGAGCGTGCCTTTATTGCTCAAAAACGTTGCATCAGGGCTATATTTAAATTATGCGAAACTGACACCTGTAAGCCATTTTTTAAAAAGATGAACTTATTAACTCTGCCATGTGTCTATATATTTGAGGCCGCAGTATTCGTCAAAAATAATATTGACATGTATAATTATTACACGCGTATACGGCGTAAGGACAAATTGCGCACAGTAGCTTGCAAGACTCATTTAATGCATGAAAGTATCTTTTGCACAGCTTCACGCATCTTTAATAATATTCCGGGGCCCATCAGAATAATTACGGAAATTAACAAATTTAAAAAGTTTCTCCATGTTCTGTTAGTAGACAAGTGCTACTACTCTATAAAAGACTTCCTATCAGACAAATCACTGCTCCAATACAGTGTCCCTCAGTCATGATGCGTTCAGTGGCCCACTGTATGTGTACCTACTCAAATTCGTTCCGTTTTATTTTTATATTTTTCTTAAAAATTTGTAACAATAATGTAAGTAAACTTAATTTAATTTATTATGTGCCTAACTATTGTATGCCCTAAGGGCGGGGGGTTCCCTACGTGTATTCGAAAGTTGTTAATTCGATTTTTATTATATCGAACACGGTATGTCGATAATTCAGTTGTACGATGTTTTATTACATCGATGCTTTATTAGTGCGATGTAACGTTTGTGCGAAACACCCTACAGCGATTGCTCATTAGTTCGACAGTATGTCGGTTCGAAACGCCTACTATTTTCCGTAACATTTTATTAATAATAATAATTAGGTTTTTTGTAGCGGTAATCGACATCCACGCAGGCGGAGCCGCGGGGGACCGCTATAGGTTATATAAATCAGTATAACACATAGGCTACTTTTTGTCGCGAAAACCGACATCCACGCGGGCGGAGCCACGGGCGACCGCTAGTAATACATATAAACGTAAATATTTTTACAAATTTTTACAAAGCATGAAACAAAAATTTTTTAATATTGTCAGTTAATGAAATGTTGAAAAAGATGCAAAATATTTTTTTACAGTAGAATTTCCACTTTATTTTCTGATTTTGTTTTTTAGAATAAAAATTACCGTGGGTACAGTTACCGGCACGTAACTTGGCAAGAGATTTTCGTAGTGGGGGCAGTTCGCGCATATAAAAATGTATGAAATTGTGCGTGCGCAAACTTCCCCCACTACAAAAACTCTTGCCAACTTGCGTGTCGGTAACTGTAACATAGCTTGTTTTCTTGTAAATATTATTTATATTTAAAAAAAAAACTGTTTTTTTTTAAATAAATTTTATTCTTTTCCATTTTATTTTATTTTTTTAAGTATAAATAGTTGTAGGTATAATTTAGGTTAGCAATGTATATGTCTTATAATTCCCAGCAAATAAATGTATATGATTTATATTAAATTTAAGTATAGGTAGAATAAGATTATTTTCATTAATGTATCTTGATGTAAATAATGAACTAGGAATTTTAACACCCATTGCCATTGCCCCGCCCATTGTAACACCAAAATGTAATTTGTTGTAGTGTCTATTAAAGAGTTCTATAACTATCTACACATTTTTTTTTTTTTAATAATTATAAGGAATGTATTTTATTAACGTCTTGCAAAATAAGATTATTAATAAAATGTCACGGAAAACAGTAGGCGTTTCGAACTCAAACTCAAACTCAAACCATTTATTTCAATTAAACCATTTACAGGCACTTTTGAATTGTCAAGAAGTCGGTCAGTCAGAAAATATGAAGCTAGTTGCCCATTCCAAAGCGTAGGTACCTATGGAGAAGAACGGGCAAGAAACTCCATGGACACTCTTTTAAATTGTATTTTTACAAAAATATTAGTTACATCATTAATGTTGAATTTACAAGTAAATGTGAGAACGATGTAAAAAAAATACGTACGCGTTAAGAGCGTCCAGAGTACAGCAAATAGTAAGAAGACAACAATCATAAAATAATTAAAAATAAGCCGAGGCAGCTGAGTGATGACCAGCCCCAACTGACGGCGCCCGTTCACGAACATGACGCATAGATCAGCACCATTCAGCTCAACCATTTTGAAGGGAGCTAAATGATCCAATACACACGCCACCGTCAGCGAGACATTTGTGTGAGCATGACATACTATCAGCCGCCATGGCACATTCAAGTCAATGAAAGACACATATTACCCGGTAAATGGTAAAGAAGGTATACTTACATAGAACTCACATCTGTGCTATGCAGTTATACAATGCAAAGGAAATTGAGTTTATACAATGCAAAGATAATCTTACAATCTTCAGCAGCTCCAATAGTATTTTCCAGTGTTAATCAATTAGTTGTGGTTGTAGAGCAGGACCAGCATTGAGCCAGGCATTTTTATCAGCGATGTAATCCCCTAACTTATAATATGCCTGACTGCATAGTGTGCGTTTTATACAAGACTTGAATTTTGTCTCATTCAGTTGAAGAATGTGGGGAGGTATTTTATTATAACATTTTAAACAGTACCCCATAAAAGATGAGTCTACTTTAGCCAGTCTGAAACCTGGTTGAACTAATAGGTCCCTATTCCTAGTACTATAATTATGTCTTTCACCTCTTTTACCAAAAAGATGTAAGTTTTTTCTTACATACATGATGTTTTCGTAGATATATTGACAAGGCACCGTCATGATGTTAATTTCCTTAAACAGTTCCCTTAGAGAATCACGCCTGCAGAGGTTATATATGGCTCTGATGGCTCTTTTCTGCAGAATAAAAATAGAATCGATGTCTGCAGCCCGTCCCCAAAGCAAAATACCGTAAGACATGATACTATGAAAGTAACTAAAATAGACCAGTCTCGCGGTATCTACATCAGTAAATTGTCGGATTTTTCTGACAGCATAAGCTGCTGAACTTAGCCGTCCTGCAAGAGATGTTAAATGAGGACCCCATTGTAGCCTTGAGTCGAGCGTGATCCCCAGGAAAACCGTTTTATCGACGAATTCTAGTTTCTCTTGATTCAATACTATCTCACAATCACTACTCTTTACATTTGGTAAAGAAAATCTTATGCACTTAGTTTTTTTCCCATTTAATACTAAATTATTAGCAGTGAACCAACTTTGGACCTGCACTAGGGCGTTATTTACGTCGTCATAATTTGTAGCACGTCTATTTACCTTAAAAATTAAGGAAGTGTCATCAGCAAATAACACCATTTGTGGTTGATTTTTTAATAAATGGAGTAGATCATTAACATACACTAAAAAGAGGAAAGGACCCAATATCGAGCCTTGTGGCACACCCATTTTTACTGTTAAACCATGTGAATTGACACCATTTATTTGAACTTGCTGTTGTCTGTCATTTAAATAAGAACTAACTAAACTGAGCGCAAGTTTTCCAAGCCCGTAATGCTCAAGTTTCAAAAGCAAGGTTTCGTGATCGACGCAATCAAATGCCTTAGAGAGGTCACAAAAGATTCCTATGGCGTCTTGGGCCTCTTCCCACGCGTTAAAAATGTGTTTTAATAAGGTTACACCGGCGTCGGTCGTACAACGTCCTTTGGTGAAACCATATTGTTGATCGTGAAGGATTTTATTCGTGTTAAAATGATTGAGCATTTGATTAAGCATTATCTTTTCAAACACCTTACTGAAAACCGGCAACACGGATACGGGTCTATAATTATTGGTGTCTTTACTGTCCCCAGATTTGAAAAGTGGTATTACCTTACTGAATTTCATTAAATCGGGGAAGACTCCTTGATCGACACACGAATTAAATACTAAGGCTAAATAAGGTGCAATAGTCTCAATTATGGAGGCACAGACTTTAATGGACATTCCCCAAAGATCTTCGGTCAATTTGATCTTAATTTGCTTAAAAGCTTTTATTACTGTTACGGGGTTAATATGTGTAAATTGAAATTCAACCGGGCAGGCTGGAACGTTTGCTCTTAATAAATCCATTGATACGTCGGATGAGGAATTTAAGGCTTCCGTCGTTTTTGATGGTATATTAGTAAAGAAATTTACAAACTCCTGAGCTACTTCTAAGTTAGAGCTTATGGCTCCACGTGAAGTCTCCAATGTGTAATCAGTGTTTCGTTTTTTATTTCTACTAGTTTCGTTATTTATAATTTTCCAAACTGTTTTTATTTTATTTTCAGCTGATTTGATTTTATTGCTAATGTACAGGGCTTTGGCTATTTTGCATGTATTTCTAAAAATTTTGGAATATGTAGCAACATACTTGCTGAAAGTTACAGTATTGATGTAAGGCTTAAGGCCATACAGCTCGAACAGTCTTTCCCTACTTATCCTAATACCTCTAGTTGCCCAGTCACTAAATATAAAATTAGGGCAAATGTTTTTAGTTTTCTTTTCAAAAGTTGTATTGAATTGAGTGTACACTACTGCAAAGAAATCCTCGTACAATTTATTTGCATCATCCATATCATGGCCCAGATCATTTAACTTATTATTTAGGGTACTATTGAATCTATTTAGTTTACCAGTCGTTATTGGTCTAAATTGTATTTGCACTTTTTGCAAAGGTGTTTTAAACTTAAAAGATACCGTTTGTCCACTATGATCAGACGGCAGATAATTGACGATGGCTTTATCTAAATAATCACAATCGCAAAAGACATTATCTATACAAGTAGCAGAAGTTGGAGTTATTCTAGTCGGTTCTATAAAAACATTTGATAAATTGAACGATTTAAAAAGGCTTAATAATCTACTGCTATTAGAATTATTTTCCAAAATATTAATATTAAAATCACCACAAATAATTGCGGCTTTGTTAATGGATGCAAGTTTCGCTAAGACATCTTCCATTATTGACTCAAATACAGAAAAGTTCTGATAATTAGGGGGTCTGTAAACGCACACTACGACATGCTTATCTAGCTCAACACAGGACAGTTCGATGCAATGTTCAATTGATAAACCTACTATGTCATTTCGTTGCTTAGATTTTAAACAATTTTTTATCAAGATTAGGGAACCTCCACGTAGCATAGATTTACGGTTAAAACAACTGCCCACACTATAGTTCTCAAAATTAATTAACATTTGGTAATCCTTTAACCAATGTTCAGTACAACAAACAATGTCAAACTTTGTTTTTTCTAAAAACATTTCAATTTCTAATAATTTGGAAGAAATGCCTTGAATATTTTGATGAAATAATGTCAAGGCATTCTGCTGATCTCCTTTTTGATATTTACTTATTTTAGAGCAAGAAGATACCTTGTTGTTGTTAGGTATAAGAATATTATTACTGGTACCTTCTGTTGTCTTACAAACTAGTTTAAATGATTATCCGGAGTTAATCCCAAGACTTCAATGTCATCACCAGGCAATGAGCTCATAGTGCGTGAGGGAAATGGAACCTCCTTCGTATAATTTGTACAAATATTTATAGCATTTGAGCTACATTCATTCAGGCAAACCACCTTATTATTAGTATTATTACTAACTGTTGTGGTGTTAATAATACAAGACTTCGACATAATACTTATGTCTGAGTTTATATAAAAAGCTAATAGCCTTGCTATTATGTGTCTAAAGCTAACAGGCAGATACACAGTATCCCTAGTCGACTTTAAAGTTTCAACAAAACTGTTGGTGTCAAAATATACAAGCTTGTCACTGTAATGACTAACTAAAAAGTGCATATGCTTATTAAGCATATGAATATAATTGTTTTGTCTATTTGTTAATTTTTTAAAATATGGAAAAGCACACAATATTATTTTATTACAAATACGAACCGACATACTGTCGAACTAATGAGCAATCGCTGTAGGGTGTTTCGCACAAACGTTACATCGCACTAATAAAGCATCGATGTAATAAAACATCGTACAACTGAATTATCGACATACCGTGTTCGATATAATAAAAATCGAATTAACAACTTTCGAATACACGTAGGGAACCCAAGGGCGGGACATAGCTGATCACATCTAATTATTTAAGACCTGTATTATGTACCTACCTATGATCCACAATAAAGCTATTGATTGATTGATTGGAATGACAGACCACTTCAAGCTCACTTCACCCAAGTTTTCACCGTGTAATTTTTACAGGATACACTTTCGCCTCTTCATCATCATCATCAGCCTACAGCAGTCCACTGCTGGACATAGGCCTCTCCTATTGCACGCCATTCAACTCGATTTTAGCAACTCTCATCCAGCTGCTATCAGCCAGATTTTACCAGATTTTCGCTTCTTGAACGACGTACGGTCGAACAAGCTATTTGGTATACAGGCAGCTAACATGCAACTACTTTTAAAAGATGATGTGAGTGTGCTGAGTAGTCAATTCTTTTACACCGCTCTATTAAGGATGCCATAAGCTGAAAAAGTTATACCTACAAAATAAAACTAAATATTGGTAGTGTAGTGGAAAGATGAATATTTTTGCCTGTATACCAAATAGTTTGTTCAACCGTACATATTATTTTTATTCAGCACTAGGATAACTAATGACAACAAGACATAACAACAAACCCAATAGTTTACAATCAAACAAACATGATATAACTCGTAGTAAGGATATAGTAAACCAATAGTATTTTCACGTTTACAAACTGTTTTCAATTGGAGAAAAACAATAACAGTTGCATCATTATTATAATTTGGACAATTGGAAAGTGTAAATAAAAAACTAGTGCCTTATGCGTACAAAGAAAACATGAAAATGTACGGTACAGTGTTTTGAGTTATCAAAGTCAAGTCATTTATTTAAAAAAAACCAGTGAAGAGCGAGTCGGACTCGCGCACCGAGGGTTCCGTACCATCATATGTTTTTAAATTTTCATCGGCGAGGCCTATATTCGTCAGAAAACTTTAACACTGCACTGCGGTGTAGAATATTGCAGTTTAATGTCAGCGTCATCTCTTGACCGATAGTGGAACTGATGTAACTTTTGTTGATGATTTCTGAAAAAGTGTGCTATTTAGAGACTTCATTTTATTTTTCCTGTAATCTTTACATAAACTTCTATCACATAGAATAATTTCAGATTTTTCTCTTTGCAAACTTCGGAGATTAGGGAGGTACGATATTTTTTTTACATTTTTCATCAAAAGTCGAAAACTATGCGGCCTAAAAAAAAGAAAAAAATGTTTAAGAATGTGCAAACTGCGCTCTTTCATATGAAATCCCACATGCCCTCCTACTTCGAATTTTTCAGACCCCCATTCAGTCCCTGTTGCAAAAAATATACATATATTTATATTTCTTTCTTATTTGCAAAATAGTTGGGCAAACATCATCAAAAACTATTCCAAATTTCAAGTTGATGGCATTAGTAGTTCTTGAGATATCCAGCTGTGACTGACAGACAGACAGACATGAGTCTCACCATAAGGGTTCCGTTTTACCATACGTACGGAACCCTAATTAGGCTGAGAATTAATTAATTGTATGTATTTATAGTATTTGTAAGTCATATTAATATTCTATTGTATGTGTTTATATGGGCCTTGATGCCTGAAATAAATGAACACTATTTGAACGTCAAAATATTACATGACAGTTGCCTAAAGCGCCCGCCCTTCACAACTTTCCTAGTGCTTTAGTTGGTAAACACCGCATTATATTGTAGTCTTTGGTTGGGAAGAAGAAGTGGCATAACAAACTGTCCAGCAGCACAGCTGTCTGTTCACTTAGGAGAACTTGATTCGATATGGAAGACCTTGGACTTGCAGTGGGACAATACAGGCTAGTCAAATTAGGTTTGCGTGCCATATAACAGTAGGAATGGCTTTCATTTTGACATTTCAACATTCTGCGCTATTAGCGTGGTTGAGCAAACAAATTTTTCAAACATATTTAGCAACTAGCTGCGCCACACGGTTTCACCCGCGTGAATGTCGATCCCGTGGGAATATCGGGACAAAAAGTAGCCTATATGTTAATCCAGGGTGTCAGCTACCTCCATACAAAATTTTATCAAAATTGGTCCAGCCGTTTGAGCGTGAAGAAGTAACAAACATATAAACACACACACACACACTCACTCACACACTCACAAACTTTCGCCTTTATAATATTAGTTAGTGTGATGGACTAACTTGGGTGCGCCAAAGTTCACCTAAATTTTCAACTCCGATAATTGGAAATCCGAAAATGTTCTTCCTAAAATTTTTCATCCTAACAATCACAATTCCTAACTACTCTGTCTCTAATGTTCATAATTCCGAAGCATTCAACTTCATAATGTCAGTAGCAATAAACATCTATTATACTTTTATTTGTTATCCTATATTTTCTCAACATAACCATCTTTTACACTATTATTCAAAGTCATATCTTTTTTGTTTAAATTTCTTTTTATAGATTTTTTTTTGTTTAGATTTTATTTATAGTGGTAACCAACATAATATACAAAAGTAACACATTTGTAATGACAACTTAGGATGCAAGAGCGAGCGAAGCGAGCTCGGGACTTTGGGCACCCCGACTCGGACAGGTTAGGTTCGAAGGGGATGACGGGGGCTCGAGTGAGCGAGCAAAGCGAGCGAACGAGCCCCCGTCATCCCCTTCGTGTTAGGTTCCTTTAAACCCTGTAGACAGAAATAGGGGCCCCGCGAAGCGGGGCTCCGTCGACTACGTCTAACCACATATTTTTGTAGATAAAAAAAAACTTTGGGATTTCTTTTCTCGGCCACTATGATTTTGCGAACTTTGCGGTTTTCAAATTTACACTAAATAGATTCTATCCAAAAAAAAAAATAGCTACTATCAAAAAGCGCCGGGTGTAGAAGAACAGTGGTTCCATAGACACAACTCAGTACGTTATGTAAAGCATACCCCCAAGCCCCCAAATAATAATCATACCCACAAATTAAAACTATAAATATCATCTTCTAATATTATAGATAAAAGCGTTATGATAAAAAACAGTAGGAGTTTAAATATATTTACATTCATGATATTATTAATTACAATTTTCGGAAACATGAGTGTTATGAACATCACCGGTAGCACTACAAATAGTATGAATGAAAACTTTAGGATGAAAAATTTTAGGAAGACTGATCATTCGGATTACAAATCATTAGGAAGAACAATTTCGGGTAAAGAATTTTAGGTGAGCCAATATGGACCCGGACTAACTTTGCCCGCGACTTCGTCCGCGTGAAATTCCACCCTCTCCTCATTCATCCCCTTAGTGGTTGAATTTCGAAAAATCCTTCCTTATTCCTTGTCTGTCTACATTATAAAGGGAACCTCTGTGACAAAATTCAGCTTTATAGGTCCAAGGGTTTGGGCTGGGCGTTGATGAGTCATTCAGTGAGTCAGGACTTTTCTTTTTAATTAAGTATATAGATTAGCAATACCCTTTCGGCCTTTCCCGTGTTATTTCAAATTACAATTACAAAATTATGGCCTTGACCTACGTCGAATAATCACAATTACGTACTAGTTATTATTTGACGTATGTAGGTATATTACGTTAACCAACCGTTTGAAACAACCGGCGGCCCTAACAAGCAATAAAAAACTGGCCAAGTGCGAGTCGGACTCGCACACGAAGGGTTCCGTACCACAAGGCAAAAACGCCGAAAAAAACATGTTTGTTGTATGGGAGCCCCCCTTAAATATTTATTTTATTTTATTTTTATTATTTATTATTAAAGTTAAAATACAACTGAGTTTTTCGTGAATATTTCAAGTGCCTACCTGTTGCCATTTTTGATATCGAGCAAAAAAGGACAAAAAAATCGCGTTTGTTGTATGGGAGCCCCCCTTAAATATTAATTTTATTTTGTTTTTAGTATTTGTTGTTATAGCGGCAACAGAAATACATAATTTGTGAAAATTTCAACTGTCTAGCTATCGCGGTTCTTGAGATACAGCCTGGTGACAGACAGACAGACAGACGGACAGACGGACAGACAGCGAAGTCTTCGTAATAGGGTTCCGTTTTTATACGGAACCCTAAAAACTAGACGAAATGATTTTACAAAAACATAATTTTAGTAACTAATACGCGCGCCAAAAGAGCGCTGACCTCGTGATCAGCTGTTTACCTAAATTACGATTCATGAAGTCGTCGTTTTTTAGGGTTCCGTTGCCAAATGGCAAAAAAGGAACCCTTATAGATTCGTCATAACTGTGTGTCTGTCTGTCCGTCCGTATGTCACAGCCACTTTTTTCGGAAACTATAAGAATTATACTGTTGAAACTTGGTAAGTAGATGTTTTCTGTGAACCGCATTAAGATTTTCACACAAATATATATATTAAAAAAAAACAATAAATTTTGGGGGTGCCCCGCCCCATACTTAGAACTGAAACTCAAAAATTTTTTTTTTCATCAAGCATATGCGTGTGGGGTATCTATGGATAGGTCTTCAAAAATGATATTGAGGTTTCTAATATCATTTTTTTCTAATCTGAATAGTTTGCGCGAGAGACACTTTCAAAGTGGTAAAATGTGTCCCCCCCCTGTAACTTCTAAAATACGAGAATGATAAAACTAAAAAATATATATGATGTGCATTAACATGTAAACTTCCACCGAAAATTGGTTTGAACGAGATCTAGTAAGTAGTTTTTTTTAATACGTCATACATACGTCGTAAACCGCAATTTACCTTTCATTCAATCAACTCAAATATAAAAACAAAAAAAAAACATTTAATTTCATAAACATAAACCTTATGCATAAACCCGGATGTTATGGAACCCTCGGTGCGCGAGTCCGACTCGCTCTTGCCCGGTTTTTTTTCTATTAGCAAACTCAAAGCATTTATTTCAGATAAACTCACTTCACTTTTGAATTGTCAAGGGGTCGTCGGCCAGTCAGTAAGATGAAGCTAGTTGCCCATTCCAAAGTGTAGGTGTAATTACCTATGGTGAAGAACGGGGAAGAAACTCCAAGAACACTCTTTTAAATTAAAATACAGAATATGTTTACAAAATATTGGTTACCTACATCATTCATGTTGAAATAATGTATGTGAGAACGATGCAGAACGTTAAAAGCGTCCTGAAAAGATTAAAAAAAAAAATTAATACTAATACCCAAGTGTCTGTGAAGATTCGCTAACAGGTTTTCTAATAACAAACTTTCTTAAACATCATAATATTAACCTAAAGGTCAAATCCTAACCCAAAGTAAATCATTCCTCACAATAATTCCTCGACTCATAAAGAATGACGCTACACTGCTTACCAAGAAACCGTCTGGCCTCAAAAGTCGCTCCAAATTTAACCGCGCCTGCTGGGGACCCCCGCAATGTCTATTTTCGGGCGCCCCTAGGGTCGACGCCCGGACCATGCCCGGACCCGTTGCAAGATAACACTCCCTTCCTGCTTTTTAGAGCCCTCATACATAATTATTCCAGCCAGTATTTTTTGACAGACGGCGGGATACTGAACTACGTTCTAATTTCAAGTAATTTTGACGTTTTTCTTGACGAGCAGCGCCACCCCTCATTCTCAAGTTATAGTGGTCATGGTAATGAAGGGCGTTTATTTTCGAATCTTTTTTTAAATTTAGTAGTGTTTTGAGGGTGGCGCGAATCTTTTGTGCAAATATGAATGAGAAGATTTTTAAAGATCCCCATGCATTGCTTTTGTTGATCCAAATTGAGATTTTTGTCTGCTGTATTAAAAATTTCTTTTGATCGTGAAATGAAATGATATTGATTTCAGTAAACAGGTAACACTTTTAATGTCAATAATATTTTATGTTTTAAAACTACATAGATCAGTTCGGTGTTTTCTATCCGACTACTCTGAGAAGAAATACCGAAACAAACTCAGAGGTCACAGTCTCTTTTAAAGTCCATACATAATCTAATATGAGGACCATGCAGGTTGATTGGGAATATTCGGAATTTAGTTTACTGACTGTGATTTTAAAAATCTCGTTTAGTAGACTCAGAATGTGACTAAAAATACATCGCTTTTGAGACTCAAAACTCACGTGTTAGTTTATTTTCAGCTTTTGTTGAACATCTTGATTTCATTTTATAATTAATATTCATCATATCGAGACCCTCCGTGGCTCGGAAAGCACGTTAATCATGGTTAAGCAGTTGGTCCTCTCGGCTGTCATTCGGAGATCTTTAACAGTCGTTACGGGTAGTCAGAAGCCCAAAAGTCTGACAACCACTAAGAGGCATCGCGTTACCCAGTAACTGGGTATGGAGGTCAGATAGGCAGTCGCTGCATGTCGAATACTGGTATTCAGCTGCATCTGGTTAGACTGGAAGCCCTAACATAGTTGGGAAAAGGCTAAGCTTTTAAAACTTTTTTTTAAAATCTTTTATTTTTAGTTACTGTGTAACATCTTGATTTTATTTCATAAAATTAACGTGTTTAGCAAAAACATTACTTACTCTTTTTCTGGAGCAGTCACAGTCAGGTAATAGACAAGACATTGTTATTATTTTAAAGAGAAGAGAAAGATTACATTGCCTGTGCCAACCATTCTATTAGCATAAATCAACGTTTTGTTTTTACCTTCAAAATATACACTGCAACAACGGGGATTATTCTTTTATTTTAAATAAATATTTTTTTTGTAGCAATTCTTTAGAATCCGCTCTAATATTATAAACTAGCTTCTGCCCGTGATTTCGTTCATGTAAAATTTCTTGTTCCTCCGCCCCACACCGTTGCATCGCATCGCATCGCCCGCTCTATTACTTCGTTTTCGCTCAGCGTTCTTCCTGACTGTTTTTCTTTCTGCTCGGTTCCTAAGAGTCCTACCGTGATGTTTAATAGCCTTCCTTCCCTTCAAATCCGACTGGAAATTCCAGAGATAAGCGCGTTCAAACAAACAAACTCTTCAGCTTTATTATTATTATATAGAGTATAGATTCGAAAGTAACTCTGTCTGGATGTTCACGCCAAAACTACTGAACGGATTTCGATAAAATTTGGCAAGGAGATAGATGTCACCCTGGAGAAGGACATAGGGTACTTTTTATCCCGGTAGCACGTTCCCGTGGTATAATTTCCAACATCCGCGCGGGCGATGTTCAAGATGCTCAAGCTCAGTACATAATAAATGGAAATCTTCACTACTTCTTCTTAGCGTATCGATAGCAATCTAAATGGACTCTGCCCAGAAATCGGCTACTTGTTTGGCGCCTTCACCAGCGTCCATCAGTTCCTGTAACGTGCATCTGACAGGATACGCAGGACACGATATTAAGTGTCCCATCGTTTGTGGAACAGCTTCTTCACTTAAGCTGGTTATTTTGCGATTTTTGGATCGAAGGACCAAACTCCTTCAAAATTATTGCTTTACACTTTTCAAGACCATTAAATTACCGTAAGATGCTTTCCTTGACCACACGCAGCGTTACCCTGTGTTCCGGTTTGAAGGGTACGTGTGTCGGTGTAGTTACAGGCACATGAGATGATTCAGCTTCGTTTGATGGGGTAGCAACACCTCTGCAATGCCTCTGATATTGCAGATGTCTTTAGACTGCGGTGACCACTTACCGTAACGACTGTCAGGGACCTTAACGTGCTTCCCGAGGCACGGAGGGGTCTCGGTATGTAAAGATATGGTCACCCATTCATGGACCGACCGCGGCAAGCGTTAACCTGATCGGTCGACCCTGTTGTTAATCGACTGCAAGAACGTAAATAACTCAAACTCAAAGCATTTATTTCAATTAAACCACAGGCACTTTTGATCTGTCAAGAAGTCGGTCAGTTAGAAAATAAATCGTAGTAGATCTATGGAGAAGAACGGGCAAGAAACTCAATGGACACTCTTTTAAATTATATTTTTTTACAAAAATATTAGTTACATCATTAATGTAGAATTTATAATTATATGTGAGAACGATTTAAAAAAGACGTACACGTAAAAAGCGTCCAGAGTACAGCAAATAGTAACAAAACAACAATCCAATAATAAAATAATTAAAAATAAGCCGAGGCAGATATGTGATGAAGCTACGGACATTAACGTAATGATCGTTAGTGTGCTGTGAAAATGAAAGGCATTGCCATTAAAAGTGTGTTACGCAACTACCCCGCAGGTTCCAGGTCTAGAACCTAACAAAAGGCTGCTAAAACCTGCCAGATTTAAACCCTGTAATTCGAATACTCGCAGAATTTTTCGTGCGTCATGGCGGTGTTTAGTTATCATAATCTACGTCAAAACACTACCGTTCTTTGTAAACAAAGGTAGGTACGTGGTTCTCTTTACTATTTGGTGGATAAGTATTATAACTGTTTGGGCTGGAATCCGAAGAAAAGGCTGGAATTTAGCTTATTTGAATTCACACTGTTCTTATTAATCTCAATATGAATAATTTTGTAGGATATTGCTAATCCTTTGCTTCATATGTTCGAAAAATGTGTCTGCTCAACAACGGGAATAACGCAATGAATGTTGTTGAACTGTCAAAATGAAAGCCATTCCTACTGTTAGTGTGTTACGGAATTACCCCGCAGATGTATGAACCTAAACGGGGCAAAAGAAGATTGTAAGGATCGCAGGCAGTGTTCTCTAGTTTCTGCCTAACCTCATGCGAAGAAGGCGTGAGTTTACGTGTATGTATGTATAGAAGTATGAGGAACAGGGTGTAAAGTTCACTCATACTCTATAGAAAAGGGAGGATCCTCCGACCAGATGGGTGTTGTGTCTGGCGGGCAACTGCCCGATGATTCATGGCCGTTGTATATATGCTAGTTGCACGGTAAACTCTGCTTGCGCGATGCAGGATTTTGCGTGACGTCAGTATGACGCGTTGTTCGCACGTGGCGTTGTAGATACCGCTACATATGTAATGTCATAAAAGGCCATTAGATAAAATCTAATTGAAAACCCACGAAGTATGCCGTCCACATAAATCACACTAATATTATAAAGGCGAAAGTTTGTCAGTGTGTTTGTTACTTCTTCACGCACAAACGGATTTGGATGAAATTTGGCACACAGATAGTTTATAACTAGGATTAAAACATAGGATACTTTTTATCCCGATATTCCCACGGGATCGAAACTTATGCGGGTGAAACCGTGGGGCGCAGCTAGTAATGATATACAAAGTGGAGACGACAATAAATTAAACTGCTTATATCTAATGACGTTCCCAGACTGCATACGAAAATTCAACCAAATATATCCAATAGTTTAGTCACTATAGTTACTCAAAGATTGGCAAACCCATAGTCGGACCATTACTATTATTTAGTTGTTTATTTCGATGGTAGGATTTATTTGATAGTTTCTTAATACTCCTAGTATTCTCCATAGACAAGGCTCGTCTCCCATCTTGCACCGCATGCCGTGTCACCTGCACACGTGAGGAAAATTGAGGACCTAATAGCTGCGTCAGCGAATGCAATCCGCGTTGCTGAATTTTAGGCCGAACAAATTCCGATTTCAAAAAAAAAGAGGAGGTTCTCAATTCGGTTGAATAATTTTTTTTTATTATATTATTGTCTTCTCCACATTGTTTATCTAGTCTTCAAACTGAAGGCCTGTTCTCGTAATTAAAAATGTTCAAAATCTAGTATTTAGTAATCTCATTTCTAAGTGACAATCAGTGTCAAAAATGTCGTGTCAAAGATTAGAGATATTTTTGACAGATTGAGACCGAGAGAACGTTCTTAAAATTACGAGAATTGCCCCACAGTTATGTTACTTACTGTGTACTATTAATTTGCCTTTAGGGCTGATTTTTCAATCAACTGATAACTTTATTCGAGGAATAATTTTGAAATGTTGACAGTTATTTCATACAAAAACTGTCAAACATCAATTTTATTCCTCCAATAAAAGTTATCTGGCGATGGAAAAATCAGCCCTAATAATGTTATCATATATTTCTTTCAAACCGATCACATTTCAAATAGCCAGGCCAATGACATCCACGTTAAAACAACATAATATTAAGATACAGTTCGTAGCCATAGGGTCACAGTCGACGGCCCCTATCGATTTTTATGTACCCACATTTTGTTTCAAACTAAAGTCTCGAGGAGAGCGGTGAAACGTATAGCTGTCTCGCTCGCACTTGGTGTAAAACTTCGGCAATTATACGATGGAAGTTTTGCGCTGCATTCGCGTTTGTTTGCTTTTTTCGGGGGTTGTTAAGAGTCGGTTCTATGCTGTGCGTTAAGGGTATGGCTCAGCATTTTTTTGTTTTTTTTTTGTACAGTTTGAAAAATATTTTTGTTTTATTCTTTACTTGCGTTATGAAGATAAAGCTAAAAGATAATTTTCTGTATAGTAGTATGTTATCATTAATCACTACAAAACCGATCACAAAGGACGTATTTTTTGCTTAGAACCAAAACAGTACAGAAATGTTGTAAGAAATCTCATGGTTGCACAGTTTTTCATTAATGCACTGTTTTTTTATTTTTTATTTAGATATAAATTTACCACGGAGGTAAATAAAGTCAGGTCAAGTTTAATATAAAATCACATCGAAAAGATACTAGCTGAAAATAAAACTCGGCTATATAAAACCGACTCGGTGAAAAAAAAACACCATTGTAAAACTTTGATAAGTAGGTACTTCATATTTAGCAAGAAAAGATTTAACAAATGGAAATAGCGATAGCGAATGCAACTCCAGAAAGCATAAAAACAGCTGCAAATGACATTGTTAATAACCTTATGCCGCAAAAGTCGCGGGATAAATATTTAAAAGCTTAAGAAAACTGTTTTCATTAACTTGAGTTTTTATTTTGAGTAGGTGTATTTTATCACGGTAGGGAGATTGGTAGTTGAAAGAAAAGTAGATTACGCACCTTGCTAAAGTGAGTACTTAATGCACTCGTGTTAATTTAGTGCCTTCGCATGCGCTCGGGCGTGCACCAACATAACTCTCCTGCATTAATAACTCACTTTGCGCTCGATGCAACAATCTACTATTATTTGTAAAAACACGAGTATACAGTACAAATGAGGGAATTTAACGCTTTCCTAGTCGCTGGATAGATGGCGCTGAACTTGGTAAGTTACTGCAAGGAACGGAACGTCACATAATTTTTTTATTAATTCACTTGGATGTAATTTTGAGATCGTAAAACGAAAGCAAACGAAACTGTCACTAAACGAGCGTATATGACGTGACGCAATGTTTTTTTTTCCAAGCGTTTTGACTTTGGCACCTAGTAACGTAGTCAGTTCAACGCCATCTTCAGGGTTCTTCGAAACTATGTTTTTTTTTTAATACTCAAAAGAAAAACCTCTCATTGGGATTTGAAAAGAAGGTGATAATGTTTTAAATGTGCTGCTGTTCCACTAACGACAGGTCATTTAATATCGGGTCCAGCGTATCCTGTTGCCTGTACGTTACAGAAAATGATGGACGCTACAAAAGGTGCCACACTCGTAGTCAAATTCTTGGCCAACTCTATTTAGATTGCCCTCGCACACGCTAAGAAGAAGAAGGTTTTTTTTTAGCACAGGGTGGCAGCATGATTTTAGACCCCTCCCGTAGAAATGTTTCGTCGGTTACTTATCACAAAAAAATCTGTTGTTGCATAGAATAGTGCAATACCTATGCGGTCAAAATGTTGGAACAGCAATTTTTTTAAATAACTGACGAAAATTTTACAGCCCTTGGTTTAGAATCATGAACTGAGTCCATGGTAATAGGTAATAGGTAACACAATAATAGCCTACATCACCTACCGTGCATTCGCGATTCATTTGCCAAAAATGTAAACAAATATGAATTAATGGAAAAAAGACTTTCAATAAAGTTCAGTTTTCGCTACAATTTCAAACATTTTTATAACTTTTTTAATTTATTTATTTGGTTCACCAACAATTGTTTACACAGGTTCTATGCTAATGGTAACATGCGAATGTATGTATGCAATAGTGCAACAATCACTTACAGGCAAACTCCGCATGCATAATGAAATTGTACAAAACATAAATATTAATCTATTTTTAAAATTACTTAGGTATCTAAAAGTGTAAATAATGAACACATCGATCTAATGAAATGCAACAATAAAGGGTACTTATTATATGTAAACACATTAACACACACACATCTATTTAGGAAGGTATTTAAGAAGTTTGGCTTTCAATTTGCCCAAACTTTCATAGTGTAAATCGATTTTATCACTGCAGCTATTTATGACCTTGCATAACCTTGCATATGGGGAATTGGCACCTAGAACAGTAAGTTCTTCTCTGCGGTGGGTAAAGTGGTGTTATGAGACTACGAGGAATTCTTGAGGGAGCACGGAAATTAAAGGTGTGCAATATTTGTGGACAGTCAATTTTATGGTTCATTACTTTGCACACAAACACTGCGTCATTAATGCGTCGGCGATTGTCTAGCGAAACCATAGTAATAGTACTAGTCACTCTGAAATCAACTCAATTTTCATTGAAATAAAGTTGATATTTGTTGAACTTGATATAGGGTAGGGGTGTGCAGCACTGCGCACTTTTACCTTACATGTTTTGCCATAGATAATAGCGTACATTCATCATTATTTCAGCCCGGGGTCACCCACTGCTGGGTATAGCCCCCCCCCCCTTTTCTTCTGCCATACTTCCCGTTTCTGTGCGTCTCCCATCCAGGCATTTCCCGCGACTTTGACGATATCGTCAACCCAGCGCGGTTTTGGACGGCCCTGGTTTCTTTGACCGAACCTTAGCCACCAGTCGGTCACAGCTTTACTTCATCGGCCATCTCATCGTCTAGCTAGATGTCCTGCCCAACTCCACTTGAGACGCAATCCCCGACGTCGTAGACTTTCGACCGACGACGGATTTCGATGTTACGCACTCGGTCTAGTAAAGGGTATGCCAAGCATGGCTCACTCCATGGCCCTTTGTGCTACTCGTATGCGGTGGACTGTCTACTATATACGAGAAATATCTATCTACATTGGTAACAAAAAAAATGTCTTGCAAACCAATTAGCGAACATGAAAGCAGGAATGGCTGCTAAGGGTGTGTTCCTTTTAGAATTAATGTTAAAATAGCTCCTGGACTAGGTTTTAAACCCAAGGACCAATAAGGACTATAGGTCCAATACTTCATTGTGTTTGTGTTATCACTACTTCAACCTTATTGTGGTTGTTAACACAATCTAATAAGTATCTTACGTACCTACTTGTAACTTATCTACATAGGCCACGAATATGTTGGTATATTTACTTGTTTTTCACTGATTTGACTGCTTTGTAGGGTTTCTAATCGAGCAGCCTATCTTCAATATCGGTATATTTGCAAGACAATTTTCAATCTTGCGGGATCCCAGTATTTGCAGGATCGCGCATACGTAAATTAATACCTAATCCTACTATCACACTAATATTATAAAGGCGAAAGTTTGTGAAGATATTTGGATGTTTGTTACGCGTAAACCCTTGAACAGATTTGGATGAAATTTGTCACATAGATGGATCATATACTTTTTATCCCGATATTCCCACAGGATCGAAACTTACGCGGGTGAATCCGCGGGGCGCTGCTAGTATTAAATACAAGATGAATAAAACAATGAAATAATCAACATTCAATTCAAATACCTAGCTTTTATTTGCAATCTTACAAACTAATTTAACAATATATTTAAATTAAGAGTTTAGACATCTCCAGATTTCTTAGCTCTTTGAAATGGTCTTCGTCTTTTCTCTTTCCTTCTCTGGGATACCATTATGTCACTTCTCTGGCCCATCTTTCGGTTTTACCCCTGACGACATGACCTGCCCAACTTACATTTTAGGTTTTGTAATTGTGTAAGTCTCGTCTGCTACGTTTGTTTTCCTTCATAAACACTATTTTTTTTTTTTTAGATTGACTTTGTGTTTTTCTTTGTATTTAGTATGCTCCTTTCCATGTTGTGTTGACATGTTTCCAATCTTTTTATGTTTTCTTTTGTTAGGGGCCTCGTTTGGCAACCGTTGGTCATACTAGGAAGAATGCAGGAATTAAATATGTAACTTTTTAGTTTTGAGTGGTATTAATGGTTTTTTTGTAATTTCTTTTAGCGACCAGTATGTTGTCCACGATGTGATTATCCTGTTTTTTATTTGTTTAGAAGTGAGTTGTACGGGGGAAATGATTTGACCTAGGTAAACGTCATGCTAATTTCCCTCGCAATTTCCTCCGCAATAATCAACATAACTTTGTTTATATTTAAGTTGTACTTTTAGCAAGTTATCAATCAAGTTGCACTATTAATTTAAAGAGACTTTAAGGGGTAGGCGCTACATAATATTGCTTCTTTTTTTAACTTTTTTCCATTGAAAAACAACCTTAAAAAATAAATTACTTTAATTTCGGAAGTCGGTGTCAAAAAACGAAAATGCGGACCAACGACACCGACTTCCGAAATGAAAGTTATTTTTCGCTTTGTAATGTTTTTTTTTTTGGAAGTCGGTTGTTTTTGCAAATCCGTCTTTAGATGACAAAGTTAGGCCCGAACATACCTACATATAAAAAATATATATAAACATTCAAATTGAGAACCTCCTTTTTTGAAGTCGGTTAAAAAAGAAGCAATATCCCCTCACTGTTATGCGTCTATCACTGAACTGTTGTTTTTTTTTTAAACACCTATCCAATTTTGAAAACTAAAGGCCGATTCAGATACAAACGATATCGCTGTCGCGCTCGGTAGAGATACGGAATCGATACGCGATATCGCTGTCGCGCTCGGTAGTACTGGTCCAATTGAAGAAGGCGGACCAACATCGCTGCCGAGCGCGAGAGCGATACCGTTTATATCTGAATAGGCCTTAATTCTACACTCGCTTGAGTGATCAAACACAACCAGTAATTTTTCTACTACCACCCTGCATGATGTAAGGTTCCCTTTTACTACACAAGCCGACTTCTGTTCTTCTGTCTCTCCCGTATTGAGCCCGACCAATGTATTTACTAATAAATTTTTTTTGTCTCTTTCCAGGTACCTATATAAATACAGTTCCAGTATTCAAACCTTAAAAATATACAGTCTAGTCTAAAAAGTTTCTACTTAAAATAAAAATAAAACGAAAGTATTCGTCGTACTTAATAAATTAGCAAAAAAACAAAAAGAAAAAATATTTTTTACTTGTTAGAATTAGAATTTATACACTGTGATAACGATTTTGGTGGGAAATTTTTGAACTGTGCAATTTTTAAATAAGGAATAGTAACGGTTTTGTGCAATTTTTTTGAAAAAGGAAAGTGAAGTGTTTGGCCAAAGATATGTTAAGATAGTTGTGTAATAGTTCGCCTTCTGAACGAAAGATGGCGTTGCCCCCGCAGCAGTTTTGTGTGCGGTGGAACTCTTATCACACCAATTTACAGGTATGTTCTTGTTTTGTATTTTTGTTAGTTTTACAATATTTCTTTCAAACAGCTATTATTTTGTGTGTGCTGTGACTCTTGTGTCTTCCGTTAACCGAACTTGCTACAATACTCGGCCGTACATACGAGTATGTAGCTAGTACTTTTAGAACTATCACACTGGTATGAGTGATAGAAACAACGATATGAAAAGGTAAACTTTTTACAAACAACAACAAGGGACTGTAGCTGGATGAGAGTGGGGAGAATAGGCCTCAATGGCGTGCAGTTGGAGAGGCCTATATCCCACGGCGGGCTGCTACAGGCTGATGATGACGCGACAAATACCTATCAGTCTATAATGTTCTACTCGCCCAGTACTGGATGTTACATATTGTCATGGAATTTTTTAGGGTTTCCTCACTGTGTAGTGTGTATTCCTTGAGACGCATATTCATCTAATCTAACTAGCCTGTATTGTCCCACGGCAAACGCCTCCATCTTCCTTTTCCACAAAACCACCGATTGGGTCCCACTAAAAGCACGTCGCCATCGCGGCAGGCTAAGACGAAGATGGCAGGACGAGCTTGACTCCTGCCGTAAGGACTGGCCGGCACTCGCAAAAGACAAAATTGTGTGGAAAAGGGAGAGGGAAGCCTTTGCCCCGTATATTCATGGCAAACGAAAATTGCAAAACATGTTTTTGTGTGGCAGGTTACAAATTGCAGGCAAAACGCAACGTTGCATTTTGGTGTTCTCAGCAATACAAAATCTTGTTGCTGCAACAAGTTTCCAGAACCTTTGTTTACCATCAATACGGGGAACCAATTTTGGAGTACTAGCGACAGCGATAAGTAATGTATTTTTATTCTAATACCACTTCTTTCTCCATTCCAGTCGGTGTTCCCCCGCCTGCTCCTCACAGAGCAGTTCGCTGATGTGACGCTCGCGTGCGAGTCGCGTCAGCTGCGATGTCACAAGCTGGTGCTGTCAGCATGTTCGGCGTACCTCGAGCGGCTACTGCTGCAGAATCCCTGCGACCATCCCATAGTGCTGATGAGGGATATGCGGTTAGTCGTCATCTGCCTAGGCTTAGGTCGTATTTCAGTAATTGGGCTGTGGAGCTCAGATAGGCCGTCGCTCCATGTAAAAAACTGGTATTCAGCTGCATCCTAACCGGATACCAACTGAATACCAGTTTTACAAGGCGCGACCTCCTGACAACCAATACTGACAACACGACAACTTCTAATCTAACCGAATGCAGCTGAATACCAGTATTTTGCATGGAGCAACTGCCAACCCACCACGACCCAGTTGCTAACACGATAAAACCCAGTAAGACTGGTTGACAGACTTTCGGGCTTCTGACTGTCAAAAATTTCGAACCACCGATTTATGGGTTTACGGGGACCACTGTCTTAATGTACTTCCCGAGGCATGGAAGGGTCTTCTTATAAAATGCATGGTTAAGAGCGTTTACGCCGTTTGGCGTTTCATACAAACTTTCAAGCCCTTATTTTTCAAAATTAATGAACCGATTTTAATGAAACTTCATACGCATAAGCAGAATACAAAGGTCTAAAAAGTTAGTAGAGAACATTCTCTTATTTAAAAAAAGATAACAGGAAATCTCTGTTTCTATGGAAAATTTAAAATCAATCTAATTTGGCTGTAACACTATTTTTCGAAAATGTTCTCTACTAACTTTTTACACCTTTGTATCCTGCATATGCGTATGAAATTTCATTAAAATCGGTTCATTCATTTCGAAAAATAAGGACTTGAAAGTTTGTATGAAATGCCGTACGGCGTAAATGCTCTTAACTATTCAAGAACTGACCTTGATTAGAGTAGCTCTAACTTGATCGATCGACCCGTGCAGCTGTTACTTAACCCCGAGCTCCTCTAATTGCACATTAATATGTTTATTATTTTAAATACCAGCCCGATGAGATTTCCCATCGGAAAAAATAACGAACTCCATACAAATTTTCATTCTCTACTTGACTCCTGTTGAATTGTAAAAACCATTCCTTAGTGCTCACCTTTGTTATATAAGGCACTCTTGTGCTTCTTTTTCTTAGCGTGTCGATAGCAATCTAACTGGACTCGGCCCAGAATTCGGCTACTTGTTTGACGCCATCGCCAGCGTCCATCAGTTCCTGTAACGGCAGCTAACAGGACACGATATTAAGTGTCCCATCGTTTGTGAAACAGCACCACATTTACACTCGAAGGCGGTGTAGTCTATGAATCTCCATCTGAACAGGTTTTCCTTGCTTAAGCCAACCTGGGTCCGGAGTCTGTTTAAAGACTTCCAGGTTACCCAAGGTAACTCATGTCCTCTTGTGCTAAATTTCATGCTTCTAGACCCAGCGGCTTAGGTTGTGCGTTATCTGCGAGCAAATGAATGAATTTAAGATTTTTATAAAATGTTGACCTCTCTCTTGCAGGTTCAGCGAGATGCAAGCGCTGGTAGACTTCATGTATAAAGGCGAGGTCAACGTGACGCAGGAAGAACTGCCCAGTCTACTCAAGTCTGCTGAGGCGCTGCAGATCAGAGGTCGATTTTCATCATTCTCCCGTCTTTACATAATTAGCAGCACTTTTTCAAATGTGCCATATTTGCACCCGCCTGAATATTGTACTAGACAAACTGCCTTGTCCTGAACTCCTGAGTCAGGATGCTAATAGTCACCTCCTTCTGCGAAACATTCATGCTAGCGAAGGAGGTGGCGGGATGGATGAGGGAGAGAGCCTCCCGTCCCAGCCGCCGCGGGAGACGCTCCGGGTGTCGGGAGCCGCGTGACGACTCCCGGCCACCGTAGGCGCGGGCCTGCGGGCGGAGAGTAATGGGTAGCTCACCGTCCGATCAGGACCAGGCCCGTGCCGGACGGCGCGTACGTGTTCCACGCGCACCTCAAAGGGATGTCAGCATAAATTGAAGGGGCCCCTTAGAGCCGAAGCCTGCCGGGTCAGCGGGATTTTCCGAAAGGGTTACCACTGGCCCGGAACATAAAGGGCTAAGGAAGGAACACGGGCGGGTTTTAGTCAGTAACAGTCTGACACTCCCTTCCGCTCCGCCCAGAGCGGGAGGGGTCATTTGATGATTTCCAACGCAAAAATAAAAGTGTGCTAATATAAGTTTATTACGATCTCTTTCTAAAGCACTCTCTTTAGTTTGTCATCTACACGCTAAGAAGAATAATTAATTTTAGACATTTTACAATTTTGCTTTGTTCTTCCCCAGGTCTATGTTCAAGCGACACGTCGAACCTATCATCGGAGCTCGGCAAGCCTGACAGCAAAGACTTCACGGTCGCCAGCGAAGCGCTCGTCGCGAATGCGCAGCGAGAGAACGCTGTAAACGGTGACTACTTTAATATTTCTTGCTTTAGGCTGAGAATTTGCCCTTTTTAACGTCCCAAGTTACAAAGCACAGTCCCCAAAATGCCCTGCAATCATCACTTCCTAGTGTTTTAGCAGGAAAGAAGTATTGGCGCAACATCCTCCCTAGTAGTATAAACGCAACGCAGAGTTTCAATCCTGTGGTCTATCCTATAGAACCCGTGCATTTATCCGGGGTAAAATTGTACCATAAACTATCTCTATGCAAAAATTCACGTCGATCTGTTGCTCCGTTGTAGCGTGAAAGAAGAACAAATCTACAAACACACTCACATCACATCACACTATCACACTAATATTATAAAGGCGAAAGTTTGTGAGTGTGTGTGTGAGTGTGTGTGTGAGTGTGTGTGTGTGTGTGTTTATATGTTTGTTACTTCTTCACGCTCAAACGGCTGGACCAATTTGGATAAAATTTGGTATGGAGGTAGCTGACACCCTGGATTAACATATAGGCTACTTTTTATCCCGATATTCCCACGGGATCGACATTTACGCGGGTAAAACCGCGTGGCGCAGCTAGTTTATAATATTACTAAGATTAGTTTTCAATGTTTTCTCCTCAATTCCAGGTCCAACAACACACCAGTCAAAGCCAACAACCAACAACAACAACGCAACAACAACCAACGGTACTAAAAAGAGGAAGTCTGAGGAGAGAGCGGACATCAAGGAGGAGACTGTGGAAGAGGATGGACTTTACTATGGAGAACTGGACAATGATAATATGGAGTATAATGAGGTGAGCTTAGAGAAATTAGGGGCGTTTGGAGGGAATAAGGATGTGTTGAGGAATATTAGCGGTGTTTAAGGTGGAAACTAGGGTACTTAGGAAAAATTTAAGGAATATGTTAGATAACCACATTATAGCGGTTAATAAGTCGAAAACTTGAGGAAGTAGTTTTTAGAAGTGTATTGAAATGTGAATTTTGTTAGAGAGAGAGCGGTCATTAAAGAGGAGGATGGAGAGCTGGACAATGATAATATGGAGTTTAATGAAGTGAGGAAACCTTATGTCCTAGGAACGGGGGAAGTTTGTAGGAAAATAGTGGTTTTAATTATTTAGTATAAAAGGAGCTTAGAGTGATGCTGGAGAATTGACTAAGGGTATTTTCGAAAATCGCTGCGAATTATACGTTTTTTGATTCGCCATTTCGAAATTACTGAGATTTGCCGTGAAATTCAAGCAAAGAAAGGCAAATATATAAGTTATTGTATAATATTTTCAGGACGATGAACCAGGGAAGGCAGGCAGTAGTCTAGGACAACCATCCGGTGAGTACAAAAAAAAACAAAAATAAAAGATTTTAATATTTTATTTTGTTAATTTTTATTATTTAATTAATTAAATAAATCAATGTTTGTTTGCAATGTGACTTCTCTCTCGTCACTTGCTAGTTTTATTTTTTATAATTTTTATTATTTTTTACTGAATATTTTCAATTTTTTTTTAACAAAAAATAAATACTTACTTAAATAAAATTGGATTTCTAACGCGGTCAAAAACGTCCATAGACAAACGTGTGTGTAGAGCGAAGATCATATTGTGAATGGACATTGTCGAAAGAAAGAAAGAAAACCAAAGAATTAAAAAAAAATGTCTGTAAGGTAGGCCAGTTTTTTTTACTATAAAATTCGGTAGTTTTATTTTACATTTAGCAAAAATAAATTGAACCATGAATGTTGTCTTTTAGGGTTCCGTAGCCAGGTGGCAAATGCCAATGGTGGGGCTTGTGACTAAATAAAAACAGCCGCATGGGTCGATCAAAGGTTAAGCTACGCTTGCCGAGGTCGGTCCGTGGATGGGTGACCATGCATCAATTACATATCGCGACCCTTCCGTGCCGCGGAAAGCACGTTACGGCTGTCATTTGAAGATCTTTGATCTTTTTTACTGGTAGTCAGAAGCCCGAAAGTCTGACAACCAGTCATACCAAAGGGTACCTAGTAACTGGGGTGTTACCTAGTAACTGGGTTGTGGAGGTCAGATAGGCAGTCGCTCCATGTAAAATACTAGTATTCAGCTGCATCCGGTTAGACTGGAAGCCGACCCCAACATAGTTGGGAAAAGGCAGGCAGATGATGAGCCAAATGGCTAAAACGGAACCCTTATTTTTTTTTTCAAATTGGAATTAGTCTTTTTGACTATCTTACAGACATTTCAGTCAAGTATAAAATAAAAATCCTCCCATTCATGGTTCAATACTTATATTTCCATGATTTAATTTTATATCAACTGCCTCGATGGTCCAGTGGTCGCAAACGGTACTGCTGAGCAGGAGGTCCTGGGTTCGATTCCCAAGTCGGGCAGTGTTAATGGGTTTTTCCATCAGGAATTTCTCAGAAACAGCCCAGAGCCTGGATTGGTGCCCAGTTGATGGCAATAGACTCGTCCCCTATAATTACATGGGACTTGCACTAACTGGCGACATGTGGGTGTATTATGGGTACACCCCTGCCCAACCCAGGCAAACCAGGCGTGATTATATGTAAATTTTTTTTTAGGCCGTCGCCCTTACCTTCGTGTGAAGCCAGAAAGCGAGTTATTCTTCCAAACTAAACTCCAAAATCTCGCAAAAGTCAACTCCGAATACATAAACAGACTCTCAAAAATGTCAACCATTGAAATTAGGAATGAATTTTCGAAGTACGGGTTCAATACAAATCCTACTGACGAAGCTTACATACAGAAGACCAACGAGAAATCTGAAAATGACTACTACAAGTCTTGGCTCGAGCAAAATGGAGAACTAGAAGTGTCCTTACTGAAAGCTAGCCAAGTGAAGAAAACTAAACCCGATACCAAAAACCAGAAATCCGAAGTAGAGTTGATACCAAAGAGCAAAGACGGTGTTGCCACTAAAGAAGTTTTCCCTAAATTGGGGGAGAAATCTCAGATGAGAAGGCGGGGCAGACCGCCCATATTTAAAGATAGGAATGTAGATATCGGGGAGACTGTGCTGAAGTCTGATTTGGACCAATTTTTGGAAGGGAAAGATGTTAGTTCCTCAGGGTTGTCGCGTAAGGATTTGGAGAGGGTGATGATGGGGAAGTTCAACCCTAATAGAAGGTACTCGAATGAGGCGATGTGGGCAGCCCTCATGGATGTTAAGAAAGGAGGGAGTATATACAGGTGAGTTCTTTTAAACTTCTTCGTAGCACTCTTGTCAGAGCGGTCGTGATACTCGTGTAGTTTCTTGTCTAGGGGCTGATGTGACTCGCCTCACGATGTCTCGCCATCTACTCAGATTTTTGGTATCCTTGCTGCACTCATACAAGGGATCGCCCATTGCGGATTTAACATGGTCAGTCCATCACATGGGTGAGCGTCCTCGTGGCCTAGTGTGCCCTCCTCTGTACCCTGCACGACAAAGCGCTCTATAGCTTTACGCCTCGAGACGTGTTTGAGTATTTGAGGATGCGTTTGGACCAGAACAGATATACTTATAAACTTATTTATTACTATTCAGTCCCACTTTCAAGTAGTGGTCGTTGTGGCGATGCATCGGGGAGGCCTATGCCCTTATCAAATCCAAAAAACTACCTATTTAAAAAAAATGTTGTGCTAATAAATGTTTGTTCTTTCGAATACCTATATTTCTTATATTATTTCAGAGCGGCCCAAACCCACAAAGTCCCACGGAAATCCCTCCGCAACTGGATGAAGCGATGCCACATAAAGTCCTCCTTCCCAATGCCACAACAACTCAAACAGTTCGTCGAGAACAGCAAAAAACAAAAGGAATACAAAAATTTCGACTTTAACGTCCCCGAAACGCAGAACTATGAGAAAAGTGGCACCGAAACTGAGGCTTACGAGGCCGAAATCGATTTCGGAAAACATTTTCTTACTTTTACTAACTCTACCGTTTCGAGCGAAGATGAAGGGGTAGCGAAAAATGAGGAAAAAGATGGGGAAACGAAAATTGAGGATGGCAACTCTGCGTTGAATATGTCATTGCATGAATAGGTTTGGTAATTGAGTGGCGACATTGAGTTTTAGAATAGCGTTGTCTCTGTCACTCATACTCGTTTGACAGTCTCTTTCTGAAGCTCGATGTGATTTACATGTTGGTGCGGATAAAAAATGGCGGGCTATTATATACTAATTGGCGAAATTTGGGTGTACCTTCTATACACCTCTGACTACATCTTCGAGGATTACAGGCGTGATGTTATGATATCAAGATATTATATGCATATTTTTCTTTTAAATCAAATGTAAAGTACATGAGAATAATACAATGCCGTTTTCGATAAAAATATGGGTTTTTATCCGCTATCTGAAGGTCAATTTCCGTAATTAACTACATTTGAAATCTAAGGGACCGTTCAAGTATTACGTAACGCAATTTGGGGGGTGGGGGGGTCTTGTAAAACGTTACGGTGCGTTAAAGGGGCGGGAGGGGGGTGTATTGGCAAACGCGTTACGTAACTTTTTTTTAAAAACTAGGAAATTAAAATGTCCCAAGTTGGCAACTCTTTTCGTTTATGTTTTACGGAAAATCCCGCAAAATTCGCAAAGGTTGAATTTATAGTTTTTTTTTAAAGATACGCAACATAATAATAATGTGACTTTTAGGTAAAAATGGTTACTTAGATGTTACGTAACATTGAGGGAGGGGGAGGGGGGTACAGAAAACGTTACGATGCGTTACATGGAGGGGTCTAAAAACTACAAAAAATGCGTTACGTAATACTTGAACGCTCCCTAATCGTAATCTCATTTCAGCGACAATTAATGTCAAAAACTTGTCAAAAATGTAGGCCAATTAGAAGTATTGTTGACAGAGTTGAAACGGAAATTATAGTCCATTCACAATTTGATTTGACCTTTGATTTTGACTCGCTGTCAAAATCACAGTGATCCTTATACTCCTTAGTATAAGGTTGCTGTAAGGCTGCTGCCACATACAAGTCTCAAAATCACAATGATCTTTAATCTCGTTAATATAAGGTTGCTATTAGGCTGCCGCTGTCGGAGGTAAAAAAAAACTGTGAAAGGACTGTAAAATGCGATTTTTTTTATTTAAAATACGGGAATTGTTCCTCAGGTCAGCAATTTTTATAGCAAAATGTCTGTAGAGGTAGAATTCCTAGTCCCACCAACATGAGTCACTACGCCAGCCAGTAGCGTCAATTTTGACAGTCCATTTTGACATTGACAGCTGTCAAAGGTGCTTCTATGCAATTTTTCTGTTATATGCAATTCAAAGTTCTAGCAAGTAAGGTTTAAATCATGTTTTTTTTTCTTTGTTAAATAAACGACTTATTGTTATAATTAGGATTGTATGTACTTTAAAAAATTATGGCTCTTTTTAAGAGCAACTACTTAAAATTGTCGAGCAGTTTTTGAGATTGGGGCTGCAAGACTTTTTTTTATAAAAGATAGGCCCAAAACGGCCAGTATACGAAAGATAAAAGAAACTGCCAAAGAAAAGCAAAGATAAACGAGAAAATCTAATTTATGAAATTTTTTGAAAATTATTATTTAAATTAAGATCTACTATTTTATTTATTTTGTCCAAAGATATGATTTTTTTCTTATTATTTAGTATTTTTGTATGTGTATGTGTGTGTAAATATTTGAGTAAAATACAAAAAGTGTTCTTAATTATATTTGGATGTTCCGAATCTAGGTCTCCTTAAAGCGTCCGCAGTTTACCGGCGAATGACGTCACTGAAACGTTGTCTATGTTTTTTAGAGAGTGTTTTTTCACACCGTAAAGTCAAACCCGGTGCCATCATTTACATAACAGCGGTCACTGCGGCCGTTATGTGGCGGCGAGCGGGCTTCTAGGAGCTCATAACTTTATTGATAATTCGGTAAACTCCAAAAACATTCAGATTTGTCCCAAATATTCACACACTAACAATGCAAGCCTTCTGACGGCTCCATACAAAAAGCCACACAGTACTAGTAAATATGACCCATCGAGTTTTACAACGAAATTCCGCAGACGGGATTAGTTCCGATATCTAAACACTAAGTAACAAAAAAAAATTCAAGATGATTTTAATTAGGTACTTGAATTAAAAATCTTTTTTTGTGTGTAAATTTCTTCAAATAACTGACTTGACAGCAATATTATGTGGAGCGTTTAATAATACAATGTTATATTTATTCCGATTATTCCAAGGAAACGAGTTTACTTCTATGCGCCTAATATATTACTTATTGGTTGGGACTTTTCCCTCAAGTGGTCACAAATCGATTTGAAATCTTACCTAACTACACTAAGGAAAAAAAACCATCATATAATTTTTTTTCTTTGTTCCTGCTTGTTTAGATATTGGTCTGCGCTAGCTAATTTAATTTGGCCGTGTCTCGCGTCGTCTCTGTCACACATACCTGTCTGACAGTCTCTTTCTAAAGCTCGATGTGTCATATTAACATCCGGGTACTGTACAAGTATTCCTAATATTATTTTGTCCCGCAATATTGTACCCAAAGATAGATGTTTCTTAGATAATTAGAAGAATGTCTCAAATGTATTGTTTTGTACTTCTTCTCTTGAATTGTCATGAACTATCTCGTTATCATCAAAATCAAAATATTTTGTTTCACATAAACCTACATGGGCACTTATGAAACGTCAGAAGCTAGGTGCACAGTTCCAATTGGTCGCATCCTATGGAGAAGAACTGGCAAGAAACTCCACGGTTACTCTTTTAAAAATAATTTATTTGGCTTTTACAATGTTTTCAAATTACAGTGTTGACAGGTATGGAGGACAGTGCAGGCCTGTCAACAAGTACCTAGAACGTTCTCACATTCATAAAATATAAAATAATTTATATAATATACTCACATTCATAAAATATAAAATAATTTATATTTAGATAAAGTTTATTTATAATACATACATATTAAACAAATACAAACTATTTACTCTAGATACCTACTAAATGAAATGACTAACTAACTTACTATACATATAAATACAAAAACAAAGGACACTTAGGCGTCGAAGTACTCGTCCGCATCGCTGTCATCCGGAAACGTGTCCAGAAGACTGGCAGCATTGCCACGTTGAATGGCAAAGCTAATAAAAAAAAAAAAGAAGAAAAAAAAAAGTTAAATTGTCAATTTGTAATTTTAATTATAAAATAATAAATAAAAATTCACGTAACCAGAGGGCTGGCCTATTTCTGGATTTTATCTTCATATTATTCTTTAAATTTAAATTGGGGGTGTAATTTTGTATGGAAGATTGACATTTTTACCTTGTGAATATGATACGGTATGAGAATTGGTTATCATCATCTGCCTGCCTTTTCCCAACTATGTTGTGATCGGCTTCCAGTCTAACAGGCTGCAGCTGAATACCAGTATTTTACATGGAGCGACTGCCTATCTGACCTCCACAACCCATTCGATGAGAACAGCTCATGTCGTGGTAACAATATTAATAAGTCAGCGAGGGTTCAGAGAGTGGCGCTGACTGTCCAGGGTGTGTCGAAAGTTACATTTTGTTACGTGTATAGCCATTTGTGGAGGCTATTAAAATACAGTATTTATTTTTTAATTAGGGCTTTATAAGTAGTACAATTTATAAAAAAAATAGTGATGTAGGTCACCAAAAATTTTAAGGGTTCGTCTTGATAGAACTGGTTGTTTTTTTACAGTATTTGATTGATGTACTTAATTTATATTATTTATAAATCAACTTGAAATCGCATAAAAATTGATTTTACAATATTATTTGATTCATATTATTTGTTAAACAAAAAATGGTTATAATGTTGCCACCTTATTGGGGTAGTGTTGCAAGTATACAAAACATTTGAGATATTCTCCCATTATAATTATTTATTAGTAAGTTTGTCGTTATATGCTTGTGTAATAAATTAATTAGTTATATAAATTAAAATAATTATTATATTTAATTATAAAAATGAAATGATTGGCCTTTTTCAAAAACTGAGTGCTTGATGGGACTTCGTCCAAATATATATAAAGAAAAGACTTAAAATGAAATTTTTAGTGTTTAATATTAAAATTATATTAAGCTTTTTAATGTTGGAGTGGTTATTTTTAGAAAATACATTAAAAATAAATCAGAAATTTTACAAAAAAGGAGCTGGTTTGAGATTTACATTAAAGTTTTGTTAGTGGCTCTAATTCTACATTTCAGTAATAATATAAACCAAGTGTTCTTCTAAACTACGCTACGGCTGTCGATGCGGTTTTCAACATAATTTAGAGAATTTTTCCCGAATGTTACATAGAGTAACGAAATCTCAATGTTTTGTCAAGCTATAATAACCGTGTGGAGCAGGGGCGCGTCGCTTGTAAACACTATTTGATACATTTCTATTCGGTGTGATACAGTTTCTGCCTAAAACTAATTGATACAAATTTCTAAAATAACCACTACACAGTAACTATTAAAAACGGCTTAAAATATATTATATTTGTATTAAGTTATTTATATTATATTATGATATAATTATACATAATTATTATATATTATAGTATTTTATAATTATTATTGTACTTAATTAGGATAAATTATGTTTGGGCATCGATTATATTGAGATTTTTAACTTTAAAAAACTTTACTTGGTGAGTATTTAAAGAAAATTGTTAATCATTAAAATATAACAAAGTCATCATCTGCCTAGCCTTCTCTCAACTATGTTGGGGTCGGCTTCCAGTCGAACCAGATGTAGTTGAACACCAGTATGTTATATGGAGCGACTGCCTTCCACACCCCAGTTACGATACCCCTTGCTCTGGTTGTCAGGCTCTCGGGCTTCTGATTACCCGTACCGACTGTCAAACATCTACGAATGACTACAGTGTTATATTTTAATGATCAAATTTGTTTTTCCTTCACTAAGTATTTGTTATAGGCCTTAATACTTATACGAAAAAGAGCTAAATCAATAATTATTTGCTTTGTTAAAATTCCGTCATTTTATTCTGATAGACAATTTAACTACCTATCTTGACGGTTAACTATCGTGTTAGTTAAAATGATATTCTCAAAAATTCTGGCAAATAGTTGTCTAATATTGTAAGGGTTAACATTTTCGTAAAGGGATAGTTATTTAATCTTGTAATTGACTACTTTAATTAACTATTGTAAATGTTTGCTAGTTAGAACTAACTATAGAGATAGTTAGCTATTTAAGTAGTTAATTACCAGGATAGTCAACTATCACACTGATTAATTATGCTGGAATATAATCCTACGCCTTTTCAAACATTTTAATTTAAAATCAATTTCATAGCTTAACCGATAGTCGACTATCTAAACGGTTAATTAACTATCCCTACGACTAACTATCGATAGTATCATTCTCTATCTATACCGTTTCTCAGCTGGTCTGATAGTTGACTATAAAAACGATTAATTAACTATCCGTACGGTTAACTATCCGAATAGCCACAGTGAATGGCCTAGATATTACCTACGTTCCTATCAAATAATACTGTTCTAATGGTTTTAGTTATAATTCTCTTGTAACACCGTGTTTTGTATATTTTTATGGTTCGCTAAAAAAGTGCAAAAAAATAATAATATTAGATCAGCTTTTCATCCATAAAATATAAATTCTAGGTTTCTGAAAGCCTAAGTATTTCAACTTACGTGATTGGTTATTTTTTCTGTCAACCACTCACTCAGTAAATTTATTGATCCATGACTCGATTAGACTATTTGTTATCCGTTACAGTTTTTTTCATCTCACGTGTTTGTACACTTGGCGATCACAAGTAAAGCACGCGTCGCGTCGTGAGATAAAGATACCACAACCGTTTGAATAAAGAAGCAATAACTAATCACAAAAGTTGCTATATGCTGAGCCTTAAATGTAAAACTACCCACATAAATATACAAAACGCGTTATAACCCATGAAGTGCCTACTAGTATATAAAATATATACATAATATACATAATAATATAGGTATAAGTGTCTACTGTAGATATATACATTGTATTAAAATGCTAAGCCTTGTACAAGTTTTATTGTGAACTGGTTTTTATACTCGCACAGTGGTGTAAATTCTAAAATATTAAGAGGTTTCTGTTCTGTCTCTAAAATCTTTTCATCATCAGCAGATAGCACATAATCCTAAGATTTTTCTATAATATTCCCACTGCTGGGACACAGGCCTCTGTGAGGGGGAGTGGGCTATAATCCACCACGCGGGCCCAGTGCGGGTTGGTAGATGTCACATGTCTTCGAATTTTTAGTTCTAGAACATGCCGGTTTCGTCACGATGTTTTCTGTCACCGTTTTTGAGAGCAGTGGTGATGAAATTATTAACACAAAGTAAAACTCCTGGCTGGGTTCGAACCCGAGACTCGGTAAGTCGGTGGCGTTACTACCGCTCTCCCGGGCCACTACTGCACTGGCTTTGCCTATAGCACAGAAAAATTAAATTACTAATTCTGTAAGTAATCATCTTACTGCCTTCCCCCAACTATGATGCTTCCAGTATAAGTGTATGCAGCTGAATACCACTGTTTTTCGTGGAGCGACTGCTTATCTGACCCCCAAAACCCAGTTACTGGGTAACACGGTAAAACTGGTTGCCAAACGTTTGGGGACTACCCGTAACGACTGTCAAAGATCTACGAATGACAGCCGGGAACAACGGCTTAACGTGCTTCCCGAGGTACGGAGGGGTCTCCGTATGTAATGGATGGTCACCCATCCACGAACCGACCGCGGTAAGCGTAGCTTAGCATTCGATCGGCTCGTGCGGCTGTTATCAATTAGCCACGAGCACCTTTCTGCCCGAGCAGTGGGCACGTACAGTCAACAAAAGAGATAAGTATGCAGGATCGTCGGATATAGTTGAAGTTTAGTAAGAAACAGATGGATATTCTCGAATAAAATTTTATTTTATTAATAGAAAACAAACAGCTCATTTATCCGACTAGCCGTAGTAGCCGTAGTAGTAGCCGGCTCGTAGCCGGTGGCAGTAAGGAGTACCTTTTGCCCGTTGACTTTCTGAAGATCACCTAAAAGTCACTATAATTATGTCCTCCTAGAGCGTCCCCTCCCTCCTAGTGGGAACATTATGGGCTGAAGATGCTGAAGACCAGTTCACAATAAGAAACTATAAATTCAGCTTCATTGTATGTTAAGAAACAGTATTATGTTGGTCATTGCGTTCTCGTATCATAATTATTTACCGGTTGTACTTAATGTATTTCATACCAATTGTAATTATTTATGTTTCAATTAAATTGAGGTTTACCGTACGCATTGGTCGTTTTATTTAATTGTGTTGAGATTTTTGAGAAAATTTCCAATTTTTGTGACTAATTTTCGTTTCCAAATGTTTAGAAAGTTTTATTTTGTTTATTTTTTAAACTATAATTATATCTTAATTTTTACAATATCAAATTATGTTTATCAAATTAATTTATTACAAAATAATAATAATTTAATTTTATGGTCCGTAAAGGAACCTACACGCTTGCTCAATTTCGTCGATCCATAAACCGTTTGATTTTATTAGTCGAGCAACAAAATTGAATGTCTGTACGTATCTTACAATGCCTGTTGAATTTATTTGACTATATTGTTTAATTATAAGAATAATTACGCCCGCAAAAATCTAAAAATATTTTGTTTTTCGAACCAAAAATTTATTTGATACTAAACCACGCTTGAATATTTAAATCCCTAAAAAAAAAACCCAGACGAGCGGCTTTTCCTCGCTTTTTACAAAACGCATGCTTTTCCCCGTATTTTAATAAAGATAGTTCACTCTAAGTTAAATTGCTAAACATCCAATTTTTCATCCTTTTTCAAATTCTATAGAGATCATTTTAACAGAGCCAAGTAGTTTCCGAAAGAATAATTATTTTGTAGAAGTAGTACTACTGGTTAACTAATGTGTTAAATAGTAATGTGGCTATACCACAAATAAACCTTTTTAATGATGTATTTTAAAGTGAATTCTCCCATTTTTTTTTTCTTTATTGTCATTATGTTGGCCAATAAATCTGGCAAATAAGATTAGTTCCCTCCAAAAGGATCCATCGGTCCATCTTAGTTCTTAAAGTAGCATAATTTATATTTGATAAGTCTTAGATTAATTATTAGCAAATTAGAGTGAACTATCTTTCAGCTGTACGTCATAAATACTTTGGATTTGTATGACTACCCTCGTTCTATGAGACCGAAATTTTTAACTTACGAACCTTCCCATCTACGGAAAACATTCGAAAGTTTTGAATTCCGAAAGAAAACAATTGAATATTATAGTTCTAGCATTTCACGAGCGCACGTAAAACAGTTGAAATGTCAGTGTGCATAAAATACACGCCATATGCGCTTCGTGTTTTCAAGAACTATACCAAAAAATCTCATAGAACAAGAGTAGCTCTACAATTCCCCGCGAAGACGCACAGCTGCCTGTAAGAAGCCAGGAAAAGAAACGCCCATGTTTCTTCACTCCCTCTTATCTATGTTTTTAATTGTAATTCTAAAGGGCGGTTTCTTGACCTTGCTTGTTTCAGGAGTTCGAACTTCAACGGAAATAGTGACGCGCCATTTTATCGATATGGACCACGGGATTCCTTTAAACATCCATGCAAGGCCGCGACTAGTTGGAAGACGACCGAACGAGATCGTCAACATTGAAACTGATGTTTTTCAAGAGAAATCTTATAAGCAATATTCGTCGCAACATCTTAGAGACGCCCTAATCGCAGTCAAAAAAGGTTACAGTGTATACGCCGCCTCAAATAAGTACGGAGTGCCAAGGAAAACTTTACGGAATTGGATGGAAAAGTATGATATTAAGAGTCAGTTTTCCAAAGGTAGGCGCGGGGCCAGGACGCAGATTCTGGACCCGTTAGATCTCATGGTTGAGTCGAGGGCCGAGAAATATGATGATACGTTGTAAGTCTTTTTGTAATCTTGCCAAATGTAATGTTTAAGTTTGTTGGTAGCTCTGTTGATAGGTACACTCGTTAAAACAGTAGCCGAACAGTAAATATGATACGTCTAGTTTTTTAAAAAGTTTTTCTGTGTCTTACGTCGTCGGTCGTCGCTGTCACTCATACCTGTGTGATAGTCTCTTTCTAAAGCTCCATGTGACATATTTCACGTCAGGTTACTGTTCTTTGATTTTCAAACGAATGACTGAATGAAACAACCTTTTTAATGATATAACATTTTGCTCATTTCCTAAATATTTATATTTTCTGTTCTTCTAATCTTTAAAGTTATCTGCAACTTAACAGTTGCTTAAGGAACCTAGAGACTTGATCGATTTTGTCGATCGAAAAAGTTTTTGATCGACGCCAAGTCAGCTTAAAGAGATGTTTCACTCGACTGCACCAGAATGAGGTCAATGTTTTTATCTGAATTATTTCACGAGTATTGATCGACAGAATCACAAAAGTCTGTAGCCACTTCAGCGAATTACCCAACCCGAAAATGTTCGTAAAACGAGAGTACCTCTATTCCTTTCCGACTGTATTTAGTCTTACAATTACTATGGTACTACTATTCTAACCTCTGCCATTACATAGTCTGTAACCATGAAGTATTTATGGCCGTATTCTCAAACGCCACTCCATTTTAAGTCACTTTGCTGTCTCTTTCTATCACTCTCATTTTGACAGAAGAAACTCTTGCCCACGTTCGCACAGACGTATAAATATTGCAGCGGGATTTTATCGTGCACTGGATTCTGAACTGTCGTTATTGAGCCGTGCATTGACAATCACACCAAAGCGCATCAAAACAATACACTGTCGGATTTTCAACTCTCGACGCTAATCAGTGCGCGATAATAAAATGCCAATGGGTATGAGGACTAACGCTGTCTTTGTCACTTTGACAGAAAGGCTTTTAAGACCGTCTTAAAGTTAAATCCATCATCATCTGCCTAGCCTTTTCCCATCTATATTGGAATCGACTTCCAGTCTAAACGAATGAAGCTGAATACCAGTATGTTACATGGAGCGTATGCCTATCTGACCTCCACAACACAGTTACTGGGTAACACGATACTCCTTGGTGAGAACAAGACTGGTTGTCAGGCTTAAAGTTTAGTGTCGTTTGAGAAAACGGGGATTAGCGTTCTAAGTAAAATAATCTAGATTTTTCTATCGATATACTTAAAACTGCTATAAAGTTTAGATAAAAGGAGTTTGTGTCTACAGGGAGATAGCATTAAGAACCAAAGATTGTAAAATGTAGTCAAGGTAACGTTAATGTAGGGAATTATTATGGGCATATCTTTACTAGTAATATTTTGAGTAGGCGTCCCGCGGGGTATTTACGTAACACGCATGTAATGGCAATTGATCGCAATGCCTTTCATTTTGACAGCCAACCACGTTCATCAGACTAACTGTTCAAACCTATGAATTTCCTTCAAACCCCTCGGATTGTGATTGAAAGTATGTTACGTAATTTGGGTGCTGGTCATCATCATTTGCCTGCCTTTTCTCAACTATGTTGGGGTCGGCTCCCAGTCTAACCGGATGCAGCTGAACACCAGTATTTTACATGGAGCGACTGGATTTATAGATTCAGGTTCATCACTCTATTATACCTATTTCTGCCGCAAAGAGGCGTTGCTGCATGTGTTCCGATTCGATGTGTGCCGGTGTATTGTCTCTGGCATGGCAACTCATCTGCGATGCCTCTGGTGCAGCTGTCCACAGGCGGCGGTGACCACTTACTATCAGGTGGGCCAACTGCTGAATTGCCAATCAATGCCAACAAAAAAGCTAATATATTTCTGCTTTACCACAGTTCAGAACACTGCGATCCTCATTTGATTGGTATTCAGAATTTTTTAGTACGACGATTACGATTTCGACGATCGTCAATGTCATTTACAAATCGATTCGTTAAAATCACTATTTTTTACTCGATTTTTGATCATCGACATATATCGCAAAAATCAAGCAATTTTCGCCTTTGGGAAGCAATAAGAAATATTCTTAAAAGTAGTTACTTACGTGCGTGTTTCTCAATAAAATGTAAAGATATGTCCTCCTAAGATATATACATTGTGTCTAGTCTAATTTACACCTAATTATAAAAAATATATATTATTATTTACTTCATCCAAAGTTAAAATATAACTAGATTGCGGCGATTTGTCGTCTATCTGACAAAAACAAGCGATCGATGAACTACCGGTAGTTAAAGGTTTTGATATACTTACATAGATTGCATCATGGATCGACCGCAAACTAGTTGCATTTGTACAGTCGGGAAAATGAATTGCTTATCACATTGACATTGCGTCAATTTGCCGTGTAATAAGCATTTCAACCAACTGTCAAAGAATGACAGTTGAGATTTGAATATACGAAGAATTTAAGCTGGTAGTCAATTCCGTAAACAATTACTTTTTTACTTCTTTGACTTGATTTATATTTGCGTTCAGCGTGGGCGCATTACTTCCATATACTATCATGGGATCCAAAGAGAAATCTAGACTATGACTGAATTAAAAAAAAATCCATTCTTTTTCAGACCGATTTAGGAAAATATTTTTTATCCACTGTCTCTACTAGGGAGAAACAATCAATAAAGAAAAATAAAATGCCTTTAACATTTTCAGTTATGTGGGTAGATAATATCATAAATAATTTATGATTTTATTTTATGATAAACTCACACGAGTTGATTAAATGTTACTAAGTGCCAATAGATTACTTGACCAAAAACTATAGACTTATTACGATTACTCGAATAGTCAGATAAATCGACACCTATTGTGACAGTTTTAGTCAATAGAAAAATACTTCGATGAATTAAAAACCTTTGAATATTTTGAGTCGGTTAAAAAAGTATATAATTAATACCAAAAACAGTATTTTTACTAATTAAAAATATAAGTATTTCAATAAATCAGTCTTAAAATAATAATAATATGTACAAGTATATAAAAGGGAGGGGAAATCATGAAAGGGCATCAAAAAATTCGTCCGCATCGCTAACAGGAAACGTGCTCAAAATTTTTACTTGAACTTGATGGTGATTTATTATTTTTTACAGCTGAATAAAATGGTATAAACGAGCAAAAAAAATATTTTTTATCGTATTTTTCTGACTATTTCGACTTATCTGACTGCATTAATGACTGTCTGTATACACTGACTAATATACATAAAACATTACCCAATAGTTAAATATAAGTCAAATAATTATATTTTTAGTTCCTAATTCGCCAAAGTAGTGTTAATCCAACCCAAATATTTAATAAATTATTGTTTTTTTTTGTTTGTTAATTATTTATAATTATTGTTGATTTTGTTTTTCACTGGCAACGACTAAGTAAGTAAATTAATTATAAGAAAATAATTATTGTACTTAAATAATTATTGTACTTAATTTTTTAATGTGAGAATAATTATAATATTTTTGTAATTTATTTAAGTTGTAGAATTATTTAGGGCACGTAGTTATTTTCTTTCCTCGCGAGGTGGTCGGCTTGAGTAGATTAATTACTTAGCTTATAATTTAAATAATTAGGAAGCTGTATTTTTCCTAATTATAGAGTTATCCCGCCCTATTGGCAGGTTTCGCTTTCGCAAAGAAGTTAGCAATAACACGACTTAAGATGAGACCAGTTATTATTTAGGCAAACGAGTTATTTTGTTTGCGCTGAGTCTTTATTAAAGTTAAAGAAACAATTCTTGCGCAGTATCTATTGACTTAACGCAGTGAGTTTGATTCTTACCCAAAACAAATAATTGTTTTGCTTATGTTTCAAGTTCACGTTAGAACAAGAAAACTAGAGAAACCCATTTTTGTTAATGCCTGCTCTTGACCTCGATCTTGCCTGGTGGAAAACGATAGATGAGGTCTACAATGACATGAGCATACCCAGAAATGTTTGCCTCCAAATTCATTCTTGCTCTAAAGGCTCATGAAGGCTGACGGGTTATTGGTAGTAGGAAACACAGACGTTAGCAGGGAGTTCCATACTTTAAATTTGCGCAATCATAACCAAGCTCCGCGAGTATTCTATGTAATACGATACAATAGAAAATCAATTGTGTCTCATTAGCGGAGCTTGAGAGGTCACAATCATAATTTTGAGTTCGTAACTGGTCTTGTATGGTAGCCTTGACGCCCTACAGAAAGGTGCCGGATGGCTTATCAGTAGCCGGGACCACGCGGCAATATTGTATACTTAATTGACTAAGTAAAATAATTTAATTATAATTGATTTACACTTTTTTTATCAATTTTAGCAATTTTTTTGTGTTTTTACTTAATTTACAGTAAGCCAAAATAATTATTAATCTAAAACATATAATTGATGTACTTAACTAAATTGTAAGTAAAATAATTATAATAAGTGAATTAATTATGTAACGTAATTAATTAATTAATTCTTTACTCTGCGATTTTGTCGTGAATTTAATTCCCATTGAGTACGATTGAATTTCCTATTTGTATCACAGGTTTTGGATATTTTATTCTCGCGTACTTTTTCACAAGCGAAATTTATAATTCTCGGTTAAATCTTAAAATGGGTAGGTTCATTTAATTATTTATTTTTTCTGTTACCTATCTACCTCATAAAATCATAACACTTGTGTAGGTAACTACTGATCATGCGTGGCATTTTTATATACCTTGATTATCTCATCACTGGGATGAAACTCAAGTATTCATTTTAAAATAATTGTACCTTTTTAAGGGAATAATTTAGTCACAAAATCTGCCATTACAGAAAGAAAGAAAATAAATTAACACATTGCGCAAATAAAATAAAATGTGTAGGTATTACTTTGTAAGAAATCAGCAGGAATATGCCTCACGTGTACCTACTTGAAATAGGCACAGCACAGCAAAAATGCCAGACAACTAGTGCCTGACGCTGGTGTTCAACTGGACCTAAAAACTCAATTCCTATCTATGGAAATATTGTCGTATCCAATGGGAATATAAAATGTATAATCGTGGAGTAACAAGCCAGTATCTAGAAGCTATGTGTTACGGGTGATTGTATGTACGGATAATAATTATTAATAATAATGATTTTTGTCGTGTATTTCATGTTTTATAATTTTAAACCTTATATAATTTTCCCCTCCTTACTTACTTCTTTAATTTTTTGTGACTGCCTCGTTGGTCTTGTGGTTGCAAGCGCGGCTGCTGAGCGTGGAGTCCTGGGCTCGATTCCGAGGTCGGACAGTGTTGTTGGGTTTTCCATTAAGAATTTCTTAGTTACAGTCCGGTGTTTAGAAGTTGGCTGTTTAATTCCCCCGCGCCTCGGAAAGCTCTCTCCCCGGTCGTGGCGGATTGCCGTCCCTGAGGACTAAGAGAATAAGGAACAGAGAGTGCACTCGTGTTTACGCGCACACTTGTGCACTATAATATCTCCTGCGTTCAATTACCGGCACGTAACTTGGCAAGAGATTTTCGTAGTGGGGGAAGTTCGCGCATATAAAAATGTATGAAATTGTGCGTGCGCAAACTTCCCCCACTACAAAAACTCTTGCCAAGTTACGTGCCGGCAACTATACCTGACTAATCTCCGTTGAGATTGGCCACCGTGACTGAAAACGGTCGGGAGGATATTGCTTTTTTTTTATAATTTTCCCCTCGTGGGTAAAGTGGCGGCGCCAGCGTTTAATAAATCGTCGAAAGAAGAGTTTACCATGTTTACCGAATTCAAAATAAATGGAGGTTTATTTCATTTATTTCATTACGTACCGTGATTCTATCAGTATCTTTCAAATTTTTTTATGATAATTCTAATGTTTTCTGAGAATTCTATACTCTATATGTAATATGGAGAAATATTAAGGAAATAAAAACAAAGCCTGTAATTGCCTTACTACAGGACAAAGACCTCTTCTCATACAGAGAAGGAACGAGCATTGATCACCACTTGACTCTTCTCTGTATGAGAAGACACTTTTTGCCCTGCTGTGGTCTTCTGAAAGAGCATGAGGTATTTTTCTACAAGCTCAAACAATTTAAAGGTAAAAGTATGAATATTTTATTTTCTATATAACTATTTCACTAATCAACAAAACCTCACAAAAAATGTCTTCCAACAGATTTCCCGATAGCAAACGTGCAGTGTCAGTACGACAGTCCATCGGACACGGAACCGGACCGGCACGGAACCATCGCACGGCCGCCGGACGACCACACGTACGACACGCGCGACGAGCCGCCCGCGTTCATCATAAGACATGTTAATAATGTAAGTCGAATCGTGAGCCTCGTATTCGCTGGGAGACAAATGTCCCGCAACATCTGTCGCTAGGGATGTTGGGCGAGGTCGAGCGACGTCGCACGCTCGGGTCATTTGTCTTCTAGTGAACACGTGTAGTGGTCGTCTTCGTAAGTGCGACTGCTGAGCATGAGATTCTGAGTTCGATCTCCAAGTCGCGCAGAGTCATGAGGTATTGCAATACGAATTTCTCAGTAACAGTCTGGAATCTGTATTGTTCCCGGCCGATGTCAATATGTTCGCCCCCTACTATTCACAACACGAACTTCAAGTCGTTCATGGTGCGTGTTCCGACACATCTCAAGAAGTTCCTCAAGGAAGAGTTCTGGCCGAAGGGTGTTGTGTACCGCCGGTTTCGTGGCCGGATACATGACACCAGTCAGCGAAACACGACGCAGACACTTCGTGTTCGTTAGTTTTTTAGTGTACCTACCTACTTAGTTTTATAATGTTGTATGTATTTATAGTATATATTTTTTTAAAGTTATTAATAATGTATTCTACCTATGTATTTTTGTATGGGCCTTGATGCCTGAAATAAATGGATAAATAAAAAAATTAAATAAATTGGGACTTATACATAACTGGCAAAATGTGGATGTGCTGTTTACACTTCTGTCTATACGTTCTAGGAATATAGGCGTCATGTTTTGGTGTATCAAACCATAAATCGTTTATAAAAAATTGTACTACGAAAAGCTCTATTTTAACATCAAAAGTTATGAAAAACGAGCGTTTAGTGCTTAGCTAACGGCAAACTGAGTACTGATAAGAGAAATTGCGTACGCGCGTACGGTCGGCCGCTCCGTTAGCTTCGCACTAAATGCCCGCATATACCAATATAGCGCGTCAGTCATCCGACGTACTTACGCTCGACCGACAGTCCTCGTCAGCGCGCGTAGCGTTTCATCAGCCTTACACTGTAGTTGTTCATAAGTTTTCATTGATATAGCTACGTTCGACCGATGTCAGCGCTGACCGTCCGTCGAGCACTAAGTCTATCCTTAGTTTCATAGCTGTATGTTATATCCAACTCAAACATACATGCCAAAAAAGGGCATGCTATAAACCTAAATATTCAATCTTTACAGGCCCTACACCTCCAAAGCTCCCCACACTTCCGCGAGATCAGACCCAAGATCATGACGATAGGGCCGGGCTCGTCGGCGTCAGTTAACGTCATACACGTGGGGGACCAGGCGCAGCCTCCCACTATGGTGAGTAGCGACATCTGATGTTGAGTAGGTGGACTAATTAGATTGGTTATAGCGCCATCTAGTGTCGAGTAGAAGAATTAACTAAGCGCCATCTCAGTGTAATCTGTTTTAATTAAATTGAAAATTACGCCAGACATTTAGAATTAAAATAAATACTGTTTCCTACATTTTTGTATGGAACATCTTTTTGTTTTAATATTCCATAGAACTTGAATATTCTAGAGTTGGTTCCATATTATTTTTTTTCTTTTATTTTCTGAAATAATACAAATGATTTGTTTTTTTTTTGTATGTTTGTTTGTAACGCTTTCACGCTAAAACAGCTAAACGGATTTAGATGAAATTTAGCACATGGGTAGACCATGACCTGGATTAGGACACATGGGTAGATCATGACCTGGATTAGGACATAGTTTATTTTTTATCCCGATGCGGGTGAAACCACGGGGCACAGCTAGTATCTAATACAATAATAATATCCCATTCCGATATCGTTAATATTGCCACAATAGGCCACCGCAGTCTTAGGACTAGCAATATCTGTTGTAATTAAGTACCTGAAATTACGATTTAACTTATTTCTGTTGGTTTTACTTCTAGTACATAGTTACTATCTATTAAATACTGACTGCCTCGTTGAAGTAGTGATCGCAACCGCTACTACTGAGCATGAGCTCCTGGGTACGATTCCCGGGTCGGGCAAAGTGGGCGAGTCCGGTTTCGTGCCCGGTTGATGACAATAGGCTCGCCCTCTATTACATGAGAATGAGATTTCAACATAACTATCAAAATAAGGTTGTACTGTAGGTACACTTCTGCCTACCCGTTATGTTATCAAATCTATTAATTTCCACCAACAAACAAAAAAAGTTCCTCTTAACGCAGACCATTAGGACCTTCCCTTACAGCTGCTCCCGTCCCAACCGTCAGAGTTCAACATCAACAAGCGAATCCGACGCAGTGAGGTTGTGTTACGTCAGGCTGCAGACTGCGTTAGTCGCGGGCTGACGTTCCAGACTGTCTCCGAACAGTTTAATATACCTATATCTACGATACGGTAAGTCATCATCTGTCTACCGTTCGCCCAACTATGTTAGGGCCGGCTCTCAGTCTAACCGGATGCAGTATTTTACATGAAGCCACAGCTTATCTGACCTCTACTACCCAGTAACTGGGTAACACGGTACTTAAATAAGACTGGTTGTAAGACTTTCTGGCTTCTGACTACCCGACCCTACTCCTTGGCTTTCCGAGGCACGCAGGGCTCATGATTCTCTTCTATACCAATTTATTTGGGGTGGGTGCAGCGTATCTTCTTCATCCATATTTCTCTAGGGATCTCAGCATGTAATGATCCATTTACCGACCTCGGTAAGCATTGTTGCACCATGATCGAAGGGGCTCGTGGCAAAGTAAAAGCCACAAAGGTCGATCTTTGTGGTTTTTACTTAGCCACGATTCGAGCCCCTCTACTTAACTTATAGTAAGTTATTGTCAATAGCAACATTTGCGTTCATAAAATCTTCAGTATCATTGTTAACCGTCTTATGTCGCTAACTATAACCTACTCTAAACAGTTGTTGACCAAATGTTTCAGATTCTTCATGGCGCGTAAAGGTATCCTGCCACGACGTAGACGAGGCCGCAGTACTCAGGTAACTACTCCACTATATTGCAACTTTTCTGCATAACACATATACTAACAGGGATGCTTAAGATACTCAAAGGCGGCCCGCAAAGTTTTCTTACGAACGCGATAGAAGAAAAATTTACTAGATCGACGAAAAGTTATTTTGTACTAGCTACGCCCCGCGGTTTCACCCGCGTAAATGTCGATCCCGTGGAAATATCGGGATAAAAAGTACCTCCATACAAAATGTTATCAAAATTGGTCCAGCCGTTTGAGCGTGAAGAAGTAACAAACATATAAACACACACACACACAACCCCACACTCTCATACTCACAAACTTTCGCCTTTATAATATTAGTGTGATTATTGCAGAAATTCAAGATTTTTCTTTCAATGTTATTAAGATATTCCTAATCGTTACATGACATTTTGGACATGATTCCATTACTGCAGAAATTGGGGATTTATAATATGAGGGTATAAGCATGTTTTTAACTAGAAATTGTATTATAAAGTAACATACCAATAAATCCACTTTATTTCTCTCAGCCAACCCGGCCCTGCAGTAGTCCGGAGCCTCCGTTCCACATGCAACACTTCAAACTGCCCGACATGGTCGCGTTGAGAGCCGACGATGAAGACCAGCCGCCTCAGTAAGACTACCTTCGTTATGACACGAAAAAGTTCTTTTATCTTTGTCTCACGTCGTCTCTGTCATTCATACCTAGTGTCTTTCTAAAGATCGATGTGTAATAACGATAGCCATGAAGTGTCAGTCTTCTTTAAACAGCTTGATAAGAATTTTGTATGGAACCCGTGGGGTCATTGCGTAACACACCAGTAACAATCGCTTTCATTTTGACAGAGTAGATTAATGGGTTGTTGGTAAAACATTAACAACCTCTTAAGAGATCATTGTGCTCATCATTTGTTATGAACAACTTTTACTATGGGACCAAACCTGAAATCGCAAAAAATATACCAGCTGTTCCCTACATTTTGACGAGGTATACGAACATAAATGTAGGGAACAGCTATTTTTTTTCGCGATTTTAGGTTTCAATCACAATCTTAATAATTTTGAAGGATATTGCTAATCGAATGCTTCATATGTTCGAAAAATGTGCATGCTCAGCAATGTAAATACCTACCATTCCCACCGTTACACAATGATCCCCGCTAACAAGCATTATATGTATGTAACAACAATAATGACTATGGATGATATTAAATGACAAACAAACGGACAGCCTACCTGATGGTTGTGGACATGGCATCGCCATCCCAGAGACAAGCTGAAATGTCTCATGTGCCTGAAGCTAGATAGCCTTATCTAGCTTCAGCTAATATTACGTGCCTACGTAATATTTAACTGAAAATGTAACTTTGTGAATATTAGTATTTAGAATCTCAGCATCTTAAAAACTGTATAAATATGATAATATGTATGTAGCTGTAGAATTAGTAATATATAACGCACTTTGAGAGGAATAAAGTCGTATGTGTACATACATGAGACCTTACTGAAAAAAGTGCAAAGTGTTGATTTGATTTTGCCATCTGGAATTTCTAAGTAGTAGCTTGGAGTCTGGATTCGTGCCCAGTTGATGGAAATAGGCTCGCCCCCATTACATGGGACTTAAACGTAACTGACTAAATTCAATCTGCTTCGCCTTTTCCCAACTATGTTGTGATTGGCTCCCAGTCTGACCAGATGCAGCTTAATACCAGTATTCTACATGAACTAGCCTTGTGGGCGTCCATGTGGGCATCTCTGCTTATATTTACGACTTTATAATTCTCTTGGTGTAATATTTATATAAACTATATATATTATATACACCTGTGAATCTAATAGGAAGGTCGATCTCTTATAAATATTATTTTCAATGTACGCCTATAATGTGTTATAAAAGACATGAAGAAATATTTATTAAAAACATCACAATACATTTACTAGGATTATCAGTAAATTAAATGATATAAAATATGTATACCGATACTCAGAACCTAGGCCTTGCAATTTTTAAACTCAATCTGTCTGTTACAAATCCAGTTCAAACCTTCGAGCCAGTTATTGTATTTTGAACTTTATTCCGACTACTATAAAGTTCTTAATAGATACAAAATGATCAACTTAGACTCGGCTCTAAAGTAAATTTTTCTATTAAGAACTTTATAATAGTCGAAATAAAGTTCGAAACACAATAACTGCATCGAAGGTTGGGTTTGAACTAAAGATAGAACTAATTTTGTAATACGGAATAAAACTTAATAAAGTTTTATTTAACTTGCTGACAATAGTAACACGTTGGTCGCACACATGTCGCAGATGAATTGTAGAATCCGCTGTTTTACAAAACAGCTCCGTTATGTAAATCAACTGAACAACATTCAGCGGTTTTCCATAATGACTGAACTTGAACTCGCAGAATTGCATAAACGTTTTGCATTTATCAATGCAGCGGGTCAACGATTAGCGGTTTTGTAAAACAGCGTAAAATGAAACGTCAGATTGTAGATTTTAGTTCTAAATTTTGTTTGTCGCTCGTGGTTCAGTGTGGCGTAAAAACAATAATGGCGTCCGAAACATAAATAAATAAAACTAGTAATACGAGTAAAAAATACCTTAACTCAAGTGAAAACAGTAATTTTAAGGACAATATTAATTCAAATTTATTAGAGTTTTATGAAAGACGCTCATTGTGACTGCAAATAAGCCATTTTGCATTACGTCTAAACGTCGGTAGCAGTTTTGTAAAACATAGCGCAATGACAATCCAGCTGAACGTTGTTCAGTTGTTTTACTTATCGGAGCTGTTTTGTAAAACAGCGGATTCTACAATCTATCTGCGACATATCTACATACAAGATGTATAATAATTGACTACGGAAGGCACATATTTTATCCAATAATTTTGTATTCAAAAACAGGCCTAACTTTTTTTAAAGAATATTATGGATTCTATAATTTTACACACAAATTGTATTCTGCAGACTTAGAAGTGTCTGAACAAAAGCATTGTTGTATAATATCGCTCTAAACAATATTACAGTACCCATCTGTAAGTTATCGCCGAGTTTCAGAAAAAGTTCGTCTCTGTCCTGCATACCTGTGTCTGTGTGGCAGTCTCTTTCTAAAGCTCGATGTGTCAAGGGGAACGCGGTAAGGTAGCCCACGAAATTCAAATTTTCTTACGTTTTTTTTTCAATTTGCAGGTCAGTATCAGAAGTTCAATTCCCATAATTAAAAACCTTCAAAATCTAGTCGCAATCTTATCTCAGCGACAATCATTGGCGCCGATTCTGTTGTTCACAAACTAAACTAAATTTAAGTTCATGCATCTTTTTCTTTCTATTTCATTAAGACAAGGACAGAAGATAAATATTAGTTTAGTCCTGTCAAATTAAGATACTCCATAGACAATTTAGACGAGATTAAAAAATTGGCTACTAAAAATACGTCAATTTACGTCAGGCGCTGACTAATTTGACAGGACTAAACTAATATTTATCTTCTGTCCTTTTCATAATGAAATAGAAAGAAAAAGATGCCTGAACTTAAATTTAGTTTAGTTTGTGAACAACAGAATCGGCGCCAATGTCAAAAAATTGTGTAATTCGGGGTATTTTTGACAGATTGAGCCTGAGATCAGACTGTGAACGTTCTTAAAATTACGAGAATTGCCCTCAGATTGTTTTTTGATTTAGATATGATTCGCGGGCTCGCTGATGCTTTCGCTGAACCCGGGTACTGTATTGTGTTTAACAATGATTGTGAATATATAATGATAGTAAAATAATAGCGGTGGCCTTGTTGTATGGACAATTGTCACTAGACTAAGTACTTAATATTAAAGTAGTAGGAGTCTGCATTACCGCCTTGTGATCTTTAGTATGTTTTCTTTAGCAAGAAGTTATGTTAAACATTTTTGGAACGAAGTTCCTTATCGCACTCCCGCATACTTGGCGAATGAGAGCTACACCGCAAAAATAGTAATATTTTGACTTTACACTTGATGTTGTGGAGCAGTGGCGGCGGGTCGTAGTTCCGAACCGATACGCGCAATAGGCTTTACTTAGTGTATATTATTTCATCACCACTGCTCTCAAAACGGTGAAGAAAAACATCGTGAGGAAACCGGCATGTACTGGAGCAAAAATTTGAAGTCATGTGACATCCGCCAACCCACACTGGGCCCATGTGATGGATTACGGCCCACTCCGTCTCACAGAGAGGAGGCCTGTGTCCCAGCAGTTCCATTATAGGCTGATTATGCAGGATAATAATCCAAAAATGAATTATTCCTTAGTTCGGCAAGCAACCGCTCGTCCATCACAATACAACTTTGACAGCGCCTTTATTTCGTAGCAGTAAAGTTGCTTTTAGTAGTTAAATTTTTTCTACAGACGTGTGAGTTGTGACGTCGACCTTACCTATCATTTTTCGTCTTTTTAGTAAGGCCGTTGTCCCGCAGTGGATTGCGTTCATTGAAAACGTACTAAATATCAGAATGCTACCTGTATCTAAAAGCGTCTAGGCTTTACGTAGTTAATGTGACAATGTAGCTGGCACTAAATAGTGCAAAAATAACACTAAACACAGTGTAGCATAGTAGACTAAAAGTACCATTTGAAATTATTATATAAACAGTGTATTCCGAATTATGTCACAAATATGGTGTATAATTTTTAAGTGCCACACTAGCGCCATCTTTTATCGAGTAGCTGAACTAACTGTTTTATTTTTGTAATAATAGATGGCGTTGTACGCTAAGAAAATATTTTTACACGAGTTAATTTTCGGCAGCTATTTTTGAAATCAAAAGTATTTTTTATTGTTAAGATCAGTATTATATTGAACAATTTGTTTTTTTTACTAAGTTATTATTAATTAAATCTGCAATGTCCGTTGTTGGTCAGTGTTCAGATTGACCCGGTTTATAACATTACACTTGTTTACTAATTCGACCGGTTAATCTGGATACTGGTTTTAGTTATGGTTTTTGTTTGTTACGTCATCTGTCTTTATATTTTAGGAAAAGAGTTAATCCTGACAATCATAGTACCTATAAAATGGGTAGGTACTGACAATACTTTTTGTTACAGCTTTGTTTGCATAAAATAATCCTTCAGCATCCGTACACTTTAGTATAGTGTAAACAGGTTTTTATTTCTCTTTATTTTTGCACCAGAAACTAGGCTCAGGCGCTCACGAGCAACTTAGTCGCCCAGCAACTTTTTTGTCTCTGTCGCTGTCTCTCGTCGAGATTTGGACGACACGCATACGGGAGCGACAGCAACGCTACATTTTTTGTTAAATTTTCGGTTGAGCGGCACTGGCTAGCTGGCAACATTTTTTTCGCCGTGTGCGCACTTGCATTTCAACCACCATACACGGGCGACAGTTACGTCCAAACCCGCGGACAAAAATGTCTCCCAGCTGTGTCGTGTGTATCGCGCACTTTCATACAAACCCGTAGACTCGATGTGAGAGACAAATTACTCGCGGAGACAAAAGTTGCTCATCCCTTTAGAGTTCGCGCAGACAGCAGAAAAATGCTTGAGCAATATTCATTGATAAAATTGATAATGAACTCAATCACACCTAAAATATAGAGGAAAATAGCACGCTCAAACATACGCCCTCAGGGAAATATCTCTTACAAGTTATTTTCAAGTCTGGGCTGCGACCCGTATCAAAGAAGCTAAGTACTAAGCCAGAACCACAAGTACCTATACATTTTTTCCTGTCACACTAATATTTATAAAGGCCAAAGTATGGGAGTGTGTGTATTTATATGTTTGTTACTTCTTTGTTGTAATTTAGTTCAAAATGAGTTCTGGCCTAAAATATAAAGACAGATGATAATGAAGACGTTGTAGCTCAGTGCCATGAAAGTAAAGCGTCTGCATTGTACACGTAGCGTGTGTAGCTAAATATACAATGTCTAATAAAATCGTATTTTGTGTACAAAAAACCCTTTTATTTAAATACACCGAAACCTACCACTACCGTTCCTTTTTTATTCTCGTGCTGAACGGGATTAAATGTTTCTAAATTATTATATTACTAAAAAGTGTCGACGTAAATTGCGGTTAAAAATTGAAAGCTCGTCATAGGTGGCAGCACTGTTCACCGTCTACAAGCCGCCATATTTTTTTTAATACAGGTATGACTTCGACATGCTCTGACGTGCCGATCAATTTTCGAGCAGAGAATCCGCATTCGCTGGAAACCACAGGCATTGTCGACGGCAACGCCGAGGTGGTCACGACGTGACGTGTCTCGCATACTTTTCCTGCCGCAGCGAAAACTCGAAAAATAAGGTCTTCAAACTTTCCTCAGACTCTCAGACTTATGAACACGGTGCGAAGGTGTAAGACAAGTGTATCTACCCTAAGTACCAACACCCACATTTTGCCAGTTATGCGTGCAAGTTCCAAGTACTTACTTTAGATATATAGGAGGCAAGCTGACTCCAGGACCTCCTGCTCTGCACCCGCGGGGTAATTGCGAAAACACACAATAGGAATGGCATTTGTTTTGACAGTTCATCAACATTCTTTGCGTTATTTACGTAGTTCAGGAGAAAAAAAAATCAAATATATGAAACAATGGATACCATTATTCTGCAAAATGATTCGAGATTGTGATTGATAGTATGTTACGCAATTAGGGTGCCGCGCTTGTGACCACGAGACTTACGAGGCTGTCTTCTGTGTATTTCAATAAAATTGGTGATTTTCAATAAAATTACCAATCATTTCATTGGTCATAAATGGTTACGTGACACTTCTGCAGCACGTCGAGAAAAGTTTGTAGAGTTCCACACTTTGGAAACTTCCATAATAAATCTGGAGGAGAAGCGCTAAGTACGGACTGGTCAGGATATCAACCATGTGTGGAGGGTACGCTGCAGTACGTCTGGTATTTCGGTAATGAAATAAAAGGCAAGTAATAATGTAAACATAATAGTTTTATTAGCTTACGTTAGGGTAAGGCATCGAAGGTAGGACGCGACAATTTGTACTGACAGTACCACTGTTGCTCAAAATATTACGGAATACAGGAATAAGAAAGATATCACAATAATAAAACAAGGGGGTACCGTGTTACCCAGTAACTGGGTTGTGGAGGTCAGATAGGCAGTCGCTCCATGTAAAATACTGGTATTCAGCTGCATCCGGTTAGACTGGAAGCCGACCCCAACATAGTTGGGAAAAGGCTAGTTGATTACCTTGACACTATAGGGTTCTCTTTCTAACTCACAGGATGTTTGTTGAGAAAGAAAGTGACATCCATATAGTGAATCTATTATTATTTTTCCGAGTGCTCAGGGCGAAGCAGTTGACATTCAATTATAAACCCTATTTACAATGTCAAGTGCAAAAGAAATCCTTTATAGCACTGTGTGACCTAAGCCCGCACTTAAGTGCGTGCGACTTAAGAGTGAGTTTAGGTCACACGAGTTATGAAATAGTATCCGATACGGCGTGAAATGAACTACTTAAGTCACACGAATCGCAATGTACTTTTCATATTTGTGTCGGACTTTTAATTACTTTGCACTTTATGGCACTGCGTATAAAGTGTATTATTCGATGTCGTTACAAAATATCCTGCTGTACGCTCTTAATATTTAATCATATTAATAATATCTCTCTTATGCCTAATATCCGAGATAGTTATACTAATTCTATGTGCTGTTAACACAACTTATATAACACAAAGCTATTTTTTATTAAACATTTTGCTAGCGGGAGTAACCATTTTTTTAATTATGTATTATTAAGTTTTAGACAAAATATCTTATTTTTATTTCTATTTATAAGTCCAAAAGCCTTAGGTTTAAAGATTGCGTTTTTTATTTTTTCGTATTAACAGCACAACGAAAGAGAAATTTTCCTAAAGAATCGTAGTAAAATATTTATTGATATGTAATTAATTATTGTTTCCGTGTACATCAACTATAACTAAAGTGTGGCGATTGCAAAAATACAAGATTACACCAAATATTGACGAATTTAAATTATATTTCTATTATCAATTAGCTTTTGTCCACGGGTTCACTCGCGTGGAGGTCCGATATATCCAACAGGAACGTACTACCGGAATAAAAAGTACCTTGTTAAGGCCCAGATGGAGATGGCGGGATGAGCTGAACTCCTTCAACAAGAACTGGTCCTTAGCAGTTTTAAACAGAAAGAAGTGGAGAGTAGGGAGGTCTTTGCCCTGCAGTGGGACATCACAGGCTTTTAATAATAATAATGTGTTAATCTAGATTATATAAACTATCTGAGTGTCAAATATCATCCAAATCCGTTCAGCCGTTTTTGCGTGATTGCGTATCAAACACACAAAAATATAAACTTCCACATTTAAAATGTTAATAATGATACCTATGAATAGAACAAGAAATTTCCTGCAGACCAAGTCGCGGGTAGAAGCTAGTAATATTATAAAGATGTAACATTTGTGGCTTAGTAGCCAGTTTATTATTAGTGAAAGTTTTTAGTAGTTCAGTATTAGTGAAAGAATAGGCGTGACGACAGTATCAAATAATCAAAAATTTAATGATGTTAGGGGAAAATACATATTAAAAGGATTAAAAACAGTGATTTAGTTTAATTTAAAAACTTGAGATTAATCGGATTTTCACAAAAATAAAAGATTAAAATACTGCAGTCGGCCATTTTGACTGAAACACCAATCACAGCGCATGACGTCACGGGTATGTAAACATCACTGTTCACAGAGTACACTATAGATAGTATGCTGACAACATTTGATTTTTACCTAGGCGTGACATCAGATCCGACGCCATGACACTGTGAGCTGTTTTCGCGCCCTATTGAAAAAATATTAGAAAAATGGCTTCAAACTTCGTTAAACTTTAGTTTATTACCGAAATATAGGTGTTTTCGTAAATAGTAAATGTGTACGTACATTACGGAAGAGGATTTGAAAATCATTCGTCATGCCTATTGTGTGGAATCGGATCGGTGATTACCCCCTACATACCAATGAAGGGGGGGTAATCACCGATCCGATTCCACACAACTCTTTCACTAATGGGAAGCTACAATATTGCCGAGTGTCATAGGATATCCTCCCTTTTATTCATAAACGTTGCTTAAAGTCTAGTATTGATTAACCGCACATTTTTGACGTTCAAACGTCACTTAACTTTGTTCATCGTATAAAGATAAACCTCTCTATGTTAAAACAAGAAATTTCACGCGGACGAAGTCGCGGGCTGAAGCTAGTCTTGTTACAATTTAAATTCGTCAACACTGTAACAGTGATTGAATGCAAAAATAGTTGCAGATCTAGATCACTAATATTAACTATAAGAATAACATTTATATTTTGATTATCATAAAGTTATACTTTCATAGAAACTTTAATCTAAGCTGCTAGCAAAACAAATTATAGGGATAATTTATGGTCCAGGGGAATTACCGAAATGTAGCTGTACAGTCAGGGGAATAATTCTTACCTTGGAAGTGCTAGACTAGCTCGCGACATTCAAGTTTTCTTACGTTTTTTGCAATTTGCAAGCCAGTTTCATGTTGAATGTTTATTATAATTTGATTCGTGAGCGTAACAAATATGACTTTACAGAATTATAATCATTAAAGTCATCAATAACTAATAATCCTATTGAATAATTATTTAATAAAATATCAATCGAAAATAATTCTGTAAGGTCGGCCGGTTTTGTTATGGTCCCGAATCATATTTTAATCAACAAACAACCTGACTCTGACCTGCATATTGCAAAAATCGTAAAAAAAAAATTAGAATCTCGCGGCCTATCGTGGCGCTTCACAACTGTCAAAGGATGACAGTTGTGACTTGTATGATACGGACAATAAAAGTTGTTATACCTAGTCAATTTGCTTAACAAATAATTTCTCTAACTTTACGATACACTTCTGGTTAACCCTTCTGGAAATAGAGGCGTGATGTTATGTCTGTTTCTATAAAAATATAACTTTACACAACCGCACACTAACATACATGTTTATTTACAAATTCACTAAATTGTTATAACTTTTATTTCATTTTAAGATTTAAGCCGATAAATTCCAATATTTTTGTTTAAGTATACATTTTTTAATTATTTTTTAAACTTACATACATTTTGTATTTCTTTTCTCTATCTAATTATCATTTTTCGTGACTATATATCTACTAGATAAATGAAATTATAGTTTATAGCACTCTGTGACCTAAACTCGCACTTAAGTCACGCTGTACTGTGACTTAGTAGTCCATTTTTACACAGATAAGCGTGACTTAATTGCGGGTTTAGGTCACATGAGCAATAAAATAGTATACGATACGTGTGACTTAAGTAGTGTATGAATGCACGGCGTTTCGCACGTGGACTACTTAAATCACAAGTATCTTAATGAACTAATCTCGCGTACCTATTATATTATCGCTTGTCTAAAATATATGTAAGTTTAAACAATATTGATTACGTATTTCATTATAACTGGAGAAATAACCGTTCATATATCATACAATATCAGCTAGTAACCCTATACTATTACCATCTCTCTCTCGCACACATAGTACAAGAAAAAGACGGCAACTAAATGACAGCTGTCAAATTAAAAAGCTTATGGCGTGGTAGAAAGACTTTACTCAAGCTAAGTATAGTAACGTTTCAAAGGAAAACGAACCTTGTTTCTATGAAGTTAATGTGCACATTCCATAAGCGACTGTGAGCAAGCGTTTCATACGAATATGAACATCAAAATTATACGGATAAGGTTTATTTTCGTGTGAACAGTTACTTTACTTAATTAGAAGTCAGCTTAAGCATCGCCAATTGAGGAGACTATATTTGATATTGAATATGATCATTAACTATAAACACACAAAGTTTATTTTCGTATGAAACGTTGTGCAGGCTATTTGATATTGTATGATACACAAAAGTGACAAATATTTATGAGTATATTGTATCGTAAAGCATTATTTGGTCGGACTGTAGTATTTACTAATATTAGGGAGGTAGAACATACATTTTCCATACATTTCGAGTTCGTTCAGTATCGTCTTCGGCTAACTTCGTGTATTTTCGGTTAAAAAAAAACAGATATGACGTGTTTTGGAAAAGGGTTTATGTCCAGCATAAAATCGCATAAGTTTGTACGTATATCAAAGTATTATAATACTAGCGAGCGAGCTGCTCCGAAGTTTTTACGGCTTGGCAAAACATCGAGATTAAGTTTTCATTACAATTTAGATCATTTTTCCTCAGTGTGTATAATATTTAACTTATAAGAAGCGCAGAAATCTCGATATTTTGACCCATCTGAAGCAGGGGCGAGTCGCTAGTGAAGAAATATTTTACATAAATATATTTAAAACCAAATAATTTAAATAATTAACCGAAAAACGATACTAAACTCACTCATATTCATAACATATACACTAAAGTAATACTTAAGTACTAACATTTGAAACTATAATACACAGATATAGGCAAGCTTGGTGACTATACTGTCTAAGTTGCTAATATACTGAGTTGTAGGCCGAATAGTATGCTACGCAGGCCGGATACTCCAACTGTTTGTGTCGAATTATTCGGTAATTTTGCCGTTGGTCCCGGCTGTCATTCGTAGATGTTTGACAGTCGTTACCGGAACTCACCAAGGGGTACGGTTACCTAGTAACTAAAACTATATATAAGGTCAGAAAGGCAGTCGCTCCATGTAAAATACTGAATCAGCTGCATCTGGTTAGACTGTAAGCCGACCGCAAAATAGAAAGCTGGGAGATTAAATGAAACAATTATACTAACAAATCCGAATAATTTACCGAAATATTCGGCCTACAAACTATTCGGCTTCCGTCAACTATTCAAAATCGAATACTGAATGTGTTAGCAACTTCAACATGAATTAGTTTCCATACAAATATAACATTGAAAGGCGTTTTTCACTAAAACGATTTTGTGCTAAGTAACAAGATATGTGATACATATAAGCGATTTGTCGCACTCACTGTGAAAGCGTGTCGCATTGTCGATTAAAAGTCGTGAATGCATCCAAGATATTGAACATTTTGTCAAAAAAGCAAGTCTTTCTTATTGAGTTTTGTAAATGGACGCACTTGCGACACAATTCTGTGACAAAAAACACGTAACAGTGAAGATAAGGATATAATAACTAGACAACAATAACAGAATAATGAAATGCCATCTGAAATACGACCTACACTATAAGGCAGACAATTTGTAAGTTTAGTCGCGAGTGCGATTATTTTGTCGCACAACAGCTTTTTTTTTAAATAAGATAATTCGATTTGTTAAGTATGCCGTAGACCGCGAAATTGTTTACCACCTTAAGGTTCAATATCGCATGCACGTTATAAAACGAAAAGGTCTATTTGACTAAGTGACAGATAGTTTCAACCTTATTGAAGTTTAAGTTTACTGCTCGCGTAGCATGACCAATTTTATGTCTATTCTACCAAGAATAGACAAAGTTCTTTCTATCCAACTCGACATCTTTTAAGAGCGTTTACGACGTACGGCATTTCATACAAACTTTCAAGCCCTTATTTTTCGAAATTAATGAACCGATTTTAATGAAACTTCATACACATAAGCAGGATACAAAGGTCTAAATAGTTAGTAGAGAACATTTTCGAAAAATAGTGTTACAGCCAAATTAGATCGATTTTAAATTTTCCAAAGAAACAGAGATTTCCAGTTATCTTTTTTTAAATAAGACATTTCGAAAATTTTCTCTACTGACTTTTTTTGTCGACTGAAGAATAGAAACATTTCTTCTCTTCATCGCTTGCATGCTTAAGACGGTAGAAATCTTTCTACAATCTGACATTTTGTCTATTCTTCGGAAAGTGTTAAAGATATTACGAGGTTGACTAAACAAAAAGATAACGGCAATTTGTCGCATCAAAAAACAAGGACGGCAAAAACGCACGACAGTGTCGCCCGACATAAAAATCGCAACGACTATAGACCGAAAACGCAACTAAAATTAATATTATTTACAATTACAAATGAGTATCACTAATGTTGCTATACAATAAAAATATTATTATATTATAATTATGGCAACATAAAAGCTTACGTTAAATTGTTCATTATTTATAAAACAGTAGATTTCACAAGTTGTGTCATTATTTGAATGAATTATTATAAAAACATTGATTTTATCATTGTATAAAAATAAAGCCAAGATTTAATCAAAAAATAAAGTAATACCAAATGTTGGTATTTAAGTTACCGTTATTAACGGTTACCAGTACCGCTAATATCGATTAACACTGGCGTTAACGTTGCTATCAATAGCTAATCTTTAAAAAAATATTGAGACGCATGTCATTGCTAATTATTTATAAAACAGTAGATGTCACAAGTTGTGTCATGATTTGAAAGAATTATAATAAAAACATTGATTTTATCATTGTATAAAACTAAATCCTTGATTTAAAAAAAAAAGTAATACCAAAAAACGGTATTTAATTTACCGTTATTGTATTAACGGTTACCAGTTCCGTTAATATTGATTAACGCTGGCGTTAACGTTGCTGTCAATAGCTAAAGTTTAAAAAAATATTCAGACGCATGTGTCTTATATTTGTAGGTTCTAGGAACCTAAAATTAAGACATGTGAAACCTACCCACCCGCACAGGGCCCGCGTGGTGGATCACGACCCACTCCCTCTCACAGAGAGGAGGCCTGTCTCCCAGCAGCAGGAACAATAAAGGCCGACTATGTAATGGTGTTTTGTCTATTTCAAGTGTCACCTCCTCACGTACAATGGTCCGCACAAGTAAGTTTTTTATTTTTTTATTAGATATTTATCCTTTTGATAGATTCTTATTTTGTAAATGTGAGGACTTTGTAGGCCTTATAGACTTTAGATCTGTAGACCATTTTCTATTTTATCAAGTACTTGGTACTCGTTGACAGGCCTGCGCTGTCCTCCCATACTTACTGTAATCTGGAAACATTGTAAAAGCCAATTATTTTTAAAAAGAGTAACCATGGAGTTTCTCGCCGGTTCTTCTCCATAGGAAACGACCAATTAGAACCGTGCACCTAGCTTCTGACGTTTCATAAGTGCCCATGTAGGTTTATGTGAAATAAAATATTTTGATTTGATTTTGAAATCACAGCTGTTCTATAATTCTTAACGTCTTGATGTCACAACTTGCGCGCTGTACTGTAGATATCGTGTTACGTTTATATTTAACTACGTGAATCGTATGTTAGTGCAAGATGGCGGGATGAGACGGCAGCAGGAAGTTATTGAGAAAACGATAATTTGAAGATAATCTAGAATAAATTAGGTATGTTTTGTTAGTGTGTCGTTGAACGTGGGATATTGGGTTCGATTCTTAGGTTGTTAAAGATAGTTTTAGGTTGCAGTATTGTGCCCAGTAAACGGCAATTGGGTCGCTTGACTAAATATAAAATACAATTTACACGGGACTTTATGGCAAAAGTAAAATGTCCCTTGTGATCAATCGTATAATATTATGTCAAGATTCTCAGTATGGTTCATTGAAATTATTTCGTTTCACGTATTCGTTGATATTTAATACAGGAATAAACAATTTTCCTTCACACCATCTCTCTGTCATCACATTCCGCCATTACAAGACAATCTAAGGCACTCCTAACTATATTTACGGTGGTAATGTTAAAACTATACACTTTCGAACTGGTACACACCTATCCATTTCGCAACCTCATCTATAGCTGCTTAACGTAATAAATATAACTGGTTACAATGGCAAGATTAGGTGACCCATCTTTTTGGTTTTACATGACCTGATTTTATACCTGCTTAACTTAATTTTGAAGCTGTATAAACGTATATTGGCTTGAACTGGTTTAAAATATAGTAAAAAGCGTATATTTTCGTTTAACTGGCATATTTTTTAAACTGGTATAATAAAAGGAAAAGTCATTGTTATTTAAAAAGGCAAGTTAAAGAACAAACATTTTTTTCAATATTAAAGCGAGCATAAACATATAAATTTTAATATTAAGCTGCCAAGATGAATATTCAAGTCAATTTAGTACACTCAGACATCAGGTAATAATTTGACAATGAAAGCGCCTTTCCATAGCAGCAGTAAGGGCAGTTTTCGTAGTACTGGTCTGCGTGTGACTGTACCTATATTTTTTGTTTAATTTTAATAATTCTCGCGCCTGCGCGTTTCCAATATAGGGTTTCTTGTTGTTAGGTGCCTAAAGTGTACAAGTTTTAACAAAAAATCGTGCATTTTACAAATAACGGTTATTAAAAGCGTTGGTCTCCTAAGAAAGCGGTGAACTGTCATCCGTGGATCTTTTGACAGTCGTTACGAGTATTCAGAAGCCCGAAAGTCTGACAACCAGTCTTACCAAGGGGTATCGTATTACGCAGTAACTGGGTTGTGGAGGTCAGATAGGCAGTCGCTCCATGTAAAATACTGGTATTCAGCTGCAGCCGGTTAGATTGGAAGCCGACCCCAACATAGTTGGGTAAAGGCAGGCAGATGATGCAGTAGCGAAGGGACAATTTTTGTATAGCCGGAGTAGATAATTATCTTTAAATGATTATATTATTACTCTATAGAATACTGACTGTGCCATTTTTCAAAGGGAAGCCGGTGGCAATCAAGTTGTATGGAACTTTCGCCAGTGAGATGATGTAATCTCAAAAACTGGTGAAATTAACCGATTTTCATGACTGCCGTTATAATATGACGGCCACCGCTCTTCTAGAAAACCGTAGCTTAACAGTTAATAGCGGTATCATTAGCATTAACATCGCTATCAATAGCGGGCAAGTTATTTATAATGGAGCTTATACTGTGAACGTTATTCATATTCGAATCGTTATTAACGTTAACCATTTCGTTATTAGTAACCCCTACTGCGTCATTTTGTAACGCATTATTATTGTTATTCGTTGCCGAAGCGTTATGAATACCGATATTAGCCGTTGCGTTATTTCTTGTGTTACCGTTACTTTCAGAACCGCTATTTAAAATAGCAGCTATTGATCTATCTCGAACACTGCCGTTATTTTCAACGTTGTTAGAAGCAGCTACATTATCACCGGAAGTACCGGCATTTGAGCTTGACGCCGCCGTACCGGTACGAACCGTCTGCGTACCGGTATTATTGCTACCGGTTCCCGAAGCCAACTCGTCGTAACAGGGCGGCATTTCAACGTTATTCCTTGCTTCTTCATCTACCCTCGCGTTTAGGCCTTCGCGACTCAAGTACTCCGGCGGAGGTCCGAAGAACTTACACCTCATAGCCTCATTATAGGGCGGAGGCCGAGTACCGTCCGGCAAAACGGGATAATTTTCAAAATTCGCCCCTAATAGGCGTATCGTACGGCCGTTCAACGTGTACGTATCATGTGAGGTCATGCGAACGAAATCTAAGTCATCTATATTAATTTCTGCGACGTTCGGAGTGTCTGGCCGTCTGTCCGTTTCAGCTCGGCGACCGAACCTAGGTATTGTCAACTGAAACCTACCCAGTTGTAGTGTAAGTCTTTGTCTATCAAGTTGATCTATAACCCTCTCCAAGGTGTTGCTAGAGTTCCTCCTCATATATTCGACCGGTGTTGCCATGTAATTTAAATCCCTAGCGATGTCTCCTGTTTCGGGGTTGGTGAAGTAGAATTCTGAAGCGTTCAGGTCGCAGTAGGTCGGGCTGCGGTAGTTGTCTAGGGTTCGATTCCGTGTCGGTGAATTGTTGAGGGATGTTGAGCGCACGTTTGTTAGTTCCACGTCGCTTTGGGTTGGTACCTGTGGGAGAAATGATTTGTGTTATTAAATATAATCTTATGGTTGTATTAGGCAGATTTCGAGATTTCGCCAGTTATGTATAAGTCCTATGCCTTTAGGGGCGAGTCTATTACCATCAACTGGGGCGAAGTTCAAATTCCGGGCTATTACTTAGAAATTCCAGTTGGAAAAATCTAATATCACTTTTTCCGACCCGGGAAACGAATCCAGAACCTCATGGCCAGCAGTAGCGTTTGCGATCAATAGACCAAGGAGACAGTAACTTATGTAAGTTCTATTTTGAAATGGATAACATGAGTTGTTATTGAATGCCTGTTGGATCTTAACAACCCAGTTACTGGATAACACGATGCTTTTTGGTGGTCAGACTTTCGAGCTTTTGACTACTCGTAATGACTGTTAAAGATCTGCAAATGATAGCCGGGACCAACCGTGTTTTTCGAGATACGGAGGTGTTATGGACGGTCATCCATCCACTAACCGATCTCGGCAAATGTTGTTAATTGGGAAGATCGACCCGTGCGGCTATTATTATTTAGCTACGAACCCCTTTTTTTCGGTGGGAAATTATCAAATAACTTCTTCCGCTTTGGGCGGAGCGCGATGTCAGATTTTTACTGATGAAGCCCCACCAGTGTTCTTTTAGTTGCCTGTGTCAGGGGCCACGGTATCTCTTTCGACAAGCTCGCGATTCTGGCAGGCATCGGCCCTAGCGGACCCCGTCAGTACTGCAGACATTTCTTTGAGGCGTGCGTAGAACACAACGTGCCGTCGCCTCGCGCCTGCCCCTTATCGGATGGCGAGCTGCCTATTGCCCACCGTCTGCAAGCCCGCGCCTACGGTGGCCGGGAATCGGCTGTAGATTCCCGACGTCCAGGGCCGCTCCTGCAGCGACTAGGGGCGTGAGGGCGCAATTATTGCCTCTCCCTCACGCGTTTCGCTTAGCTACGAACCCATATTTGAGGTAGGTAACATCAGCCCTACGGTGTATAGTTATACCCACCTGTCGATACCGCGAGGAGAAGATAGCGGACAGTCTCGCCAGCCCGAACCCCGCGCGCTCGGGCGGCGCGGGACACTCCGTGCTGCACTGTGTATAGTTATACCCACCTGCCGGTACCGCGAGGAGAAGATAGCGGACAGTCTCGCCAGCCCGAACCCCGCGCGCTCGGGCGGCGCGGGCTCACCGTCGGGCGCGACGCCCGGCTCCGGCGCGGGACACTCCGTGCTGCACTGTGGACGAACAATTTAAATTATATTCTAAAATGTATGAACGTTAACGAGACAAAAAGAATGTGTAAGGATCATAGCGGGAGGCATTCTGTAGTTTCGGCTAACCCCCGTACCAAAAGGAACGAACATACCATTGAAGAGAACTGGCGGCAAGGTTGTACCTTGCTAATACTACGAAAATTGCCAATAATGATCGCCTGATACTTCGTAGTGTTTACAGCTAAGCCAAATCAGACCAGGTTTTATGGCTATCGAGTCCTTATTTAATTTGTCGATAGCTTTAGGTAATTTATCTTCCTTCCCTTAACAGTACAACTGCAAGTCATCTGCATACAGATGATACGCACACTTAAGTTCGGAAGTTATAAGATTAATAAAAATAGAAAACAAAAGAGGAGAAAGTATAGCACCTGGAGGAACGCCAGTTTCCAAATCACACCAGCTAGAAGAAGAATCCCCAACATGAACGGACCGCTGACGTTCCTGAAGGTAAGAGGAGAACCATTCCAATGCTTCGGGAGAGACCATAATATAGGACAGAATGGCTAACAGGATGTCGTAACTGACGGTATTGAAGGCATTCGAGAATTCAACCAACACTAGAACAATAACTTTGGTGTCTTCCAGTCCTGCCCTTATATCGCCCGTCACTTTAAGGAGTGCGGAGACATTGTGGGTGTACCATACAGATCGACTTATCCTTTTCAGGAATACAGGCGTGCTACAATCATACATAAACTCAAAACTCACGCCTTCTCCCCATGGGGGTGGGCAGAAACTAAAGTACGACATCTGCTACGATCCTTACATACTCCTTTTGCTTCGTTTACGTTCATACATTTGCAACCTCATTTTGTAACACACTATCAATCACAATCTGAATAATTTTGAAGGATATTGCTAATCGAATGTTCGAAAAATTCGTTTGCTCAACATCGTAAATATAGCAATGAATGTTGTTGAACTGTCAAAATGAAAGCCATTGCTACTGGTAGTGTGTTACGCAATTACACGCTGGTCACAAGGCGTGATGTTATGAGTTACCTGTAGCGCGTGTCTGTCAGGTGCGTGTGTGGGTGACTGTGTGGGCGACGCGAGGCGGCCCTCTTGTTCTAGCAGGCGAGACGCCTCGTAACACGGGGGGAAGCGGTGCGTCTGGAATAGAAAGGTCAGTTGATTAGTTTTTTGGGACGAAGTTCTTTGCCGCGACTTGCGGTATGAACAAACTGGTAGAAAACGACACGGAACGAAAAAGCGTTATGCCCTCTCCATGCGACTTTCTCAATCGTGAGAGATAGTTTTTATTGTTTTCGAGTGTGCTGACCTGAAGCCAATAGCGACATCAAAATGAAAATCCAAGATTGCGGCTACGAAAATTTTCAAATTTATCATCATGGGTTTCGTTTTCATGGTTTACGAGGGTGCTTAAGGCGATAGTGAGGTTATTTATATATATTTTTTTATAATTGGTTTCGTTTACTTGGGTTTCGAGGGTGCTAAAGCCAATAGTGAGGTATGGAGTAGTGTACCTGTGCGTACTGCATGGAGTAGTGTACCTGTGCGTACTGCATGGAGTAGTGTACCTGTGCGTACTGCACGGAGTAGTGTACCTGTGCGTACTGCATGGAGTAGTGTTGCCGGGTGGCTCGCTCGGAGTGCGCGTAGCTGCGCAGCGCGGCTCGCTTCATGTGCATCTTGCAGATCGTACCTGTGCGTACTGCATGGAGTAGTGTACCTGTGCGTACTGCATGGAGTAGTGTTGCCGGGTGGCTCGCTCGGCGTGCGCGTAGCTACGCAGCGCGGCTCGCTTCATGTGCATCTTGCAGATCGTACCTGTGCGTACTGCATGGAGTAGTGTACCTGTGCGTACTGCATGGAGTAGTGTTGCCGGGTGGCTCGCTCGGCGTGCGCGTAGCTACGCAGCGCGGCTCGCTTCATGTGCATCTTGCAGATTGCCGACACGAGCAGCACGACTGCTATCATGAAGATCAGCGCGCAGGCTAGGGAGGAAAGAACATGTATCCATTTAATATATTTTATTTAAGGGTCAAAATTTTCAAATTTTTCTTGGGTGTCGTTTTCATAGTATTTGAGGATGCTGAAGCCAATAGTGAGGTCAAAATGAAAATCCAAGATGGCAGATGTAATTTTTTATTAAAATTTCATCATCGGTGTCGTTTTTATTAAATTATTTCAAAGGTGCTAAAGCTGATAGTGTAGTCAAAATGAAAACTCAAACTCAAACTCAAAGCATTTATTTCAATTAAACCTTTCAGGCACTTTTGAATTGTCAAAATTAAATAGTCTGTCAGTTAGTCAGAAAGTTGAAGCTAGTTGCCCAATCCAAAACGTAGATCTCTATGGAGAAGAACGGGCAAGAAACTCCATGGGCACTCTTTTAAATCAAGTTATTACAAAATCCTGGGTACATTATTCTTGTTGCTTCTATATGTGAGAACAATGTAAAAAAAAGACAAATGAAGAAACAATTCAAAATATAAGATTAAAAATAAGCCTTGGCAGTTAAGAGATGACCAGTCTCAACCGACGGCACCCGTTCACGAACATGACGCGTGGATCAGCACCATCCAGCTCAACCATTTTGTAGGGAACCGAATAATCCAACACACGCGCCACCATCGGTGAGACATTTAAGTGAGCATGACACGTTCTCAACTGCCATGCTCTTTCAAGTCAACAACAAAAAAAAATCATAATAAACGGAAACATGGTTCTTACATTTACAAAATTAAAAAAAAAATGCTTCTAAATTATACAAAACTATAGTTTGCAATTTATTTAAGATGTTAATATAATTTACTACCAAACAGGAAGAGGTATCTAATATTGCAGTATTCAACAATTAAAACTGGTTTGAATAAAATAAAAAAGTTATGTTCGTAATGTCAGAAATATTGAAAAAGAAAAAGGGAAGCACCTCTTCCAAATATTGAAATTTTAACTAGTGAGCCCAAGTGCCTGTGGAGCAGGACCAGCATTAAGCCAAGCATTATTATCTACGATATAATCATCCAACTTGTAATATGCTTGTCTACATAGTGTGCGTTTAATGCATGTTTTAAATTTCTTCTCATTTAATTGAAGAATATCCTATGGTATTTTATTATAACATTTTACACAGTAACCCATAAAAGAAGTTTTTACTTTAGACAATCTGAAACGCGGTTGATCTAATTTGTCTCTATTTCTAGTGTTAAAATTATGCCTGTCACTTATCTTACTAAAAAGATGTAGATTTTTTCGAACGTACATAATGTTTTCATATATATATTGACAAGGAACCGTCATGATGTTAATTTCTTTAAACAGTTCTCGTAGAGAATCGCGTCTGCTGAGCTTGTAGATGGCTCTGACAGCCCTCTTTTGCAGAATGAAGATAGAATCAATATCTGCAGCCCGTCCCCACAACAAAATACCGTAAGACATGATGCTATGAAAGTAACTAAAATAGACCAGTCTCGCGGTATCCACGTCTGTTAATTGGCGAATTTTCCAAACAGCGTAAGCAGCCGAACTTAGCCGCCCTGCAAGTGATGTTAAGGACCCCACTGTAGCGTTGAGTCAAGCACGATCCCCAGAAAAACCGTATTTTCGACGAATTCAAGTGTCTCCCTATTCAATACAACAAGACATTCATTACTTCTAACATTCGGTAAAGCGAATCTAATACATTTAGTTTTTTTCTCATTTAATACCAAATTATTCACAGTAAACCAATTATGGACCACATGCATAGCGTTATTTACGTCGTCAAGCTCCTGTGCACGTCTGCTTACTTTAAAAATCAGTGATGTGTCATCAGCAAATAACACCATTTGTGGTTGGTTTTTCAGTAAATGAGGTAAATCATTTATATATACTAAAAATAGGAATGGCCCCAATATTGAGCCCTGCGGTACTCCCATTTTGACTTTTAAGCCCGATGAATTCACACCGTTAATTTGAACTTGCTGAAATCTATCATTTAAATATGATTCTATTAAGCTAAGAGCAAGTTTACCTAGTCCGTAATGCTCAAGTTTGAAGAGCAGTGTTTCGTAATTCACGCAATCAAATGCCTTGGATAGGTCACAAAAAATGCCTATAGCATCTTGTGCCTCTTCCCATGCGTTAAAGATGTGTTTTAATAAGGTGACACCGGCGTCGGTTGTACAACGTCCTTTGGTGAAACCATACTGTTGATCGTGTAAGATGTTATTACGATTAAAATGATTGAGCATTTGATTTAACATTACTTTTTCGAACACCTTGCTAAAAACCGGCAAAACCGATACGGGTCTATAATTATTAGTGTCTTTGCTGTCCCCAGATTTGAAAAGTGGAATAACTTTACTGAACTTCATTAAATCCGGGAAAACCCCTTGATTTACACACAAATTAAATATTAAAGCTAAATAGGGTGCAATTGTCTCAATAAAGGATTGACAAACTTTAGTGGACAAAATCCAAGATAGCGGCTGTAACTGTTTAAAAAATTTTCTTCATGGGTGTCGTTTTTATGGTTTTCAAGGGTGCTAAAGCCCCGAAGCGGACCACGTGGACGACGACGACATCCCTGCAGTGACCGGGGTAGAACTGAGAGCGGCGGTAGGAAGGCTAAAGGCCAAAAATACCGCCCCAGGACCCGACGGCTTGCCAGGTAAAGCCTGGGTTCTGGCCTCGAGGGCTCTCGGGCCTCAACTGGAGGCGTTCTTAAGCGCATGCTTGGAGAGAGGCCAGTTTCCACTCCGTTGGAAGACGGGGAAGCTGGTCCTCATTCGGAAGCCAGGGCGCCCTGCGGACTCTCCGTCCGCATACCGGCCCATCGTGCTGCTCGACGAGGTCGGCAAGCTCTTTGAGAGAGTGATTGCGGGCCGCCTCGTCGGGCACCTGGTGAGGACGGGGCCGGATCTTGCGGACAGCCAGTTCGGTTTCCGCAAGGGGCGCTCGACGGTGGACGCCATCATGCGCGTGAGAGCCCTCACGACGGGGGACGCGGTGTCCCATGATGGGGTCGTCGTGGCGGTGTCACTCGACATCGCCAACGCGTTTAACACCCTGCCCTGGAGCACCATTGTGGAGGCACTCCGGTATCACCGGGTGCCGCCCTACCTCCGTCGAATAGTCGAGGCGTATCTGACGGAAAGAGCCGTCAGCTACCCCGGTCGCGATGGGGAGTGGAACCGGCGAGAGATGTCGTGCGGTGTCCCACAGGGATCGGTCCTGGGGCCGCCTCTGTGGAACATCGGGTACGACTGGGTGCTGCGCGCCGACCTCCCTGATGGCGTCAGCGTGGTTTGCTACGCTGACGACACGCTGGTCCTGGCGCAGGGGAGGTCGCATCAGGCGGCGGCCGACGCGATGACACGCGGGGTTGCGATAGTCGTGGAGAGGATCCGGCAGTTTGGTCTCGAGGTGGCATTGCACAAGTCCGAGGCCATGTCGTTTCATGGGCCCCGGAACGCGCCGCCATCGGGATCCCAACTAACGGTAGGAGGGGTTTACATCGGCGTCGGGATGACGATGAAATACCTGGGTCTCGTCCTCGACAGCCGGTGGAACTTCGTGGAGCAATTCCGACGTTTGGCCCCCAAACTGGAACGGGCCGGGGCCGCCTTCAAGCGGCTCTTGCCCAACCTGAGGGGGCCAAACGCCTCCTGCCGGAGGCTTTACGCAAGGGTCGTGCGGTCCATGGCCCTATACGGGGCCCCGGTGTGGGCGCGTTCACTGCGGCGGCGAGCCACCCACTACCTGAACGCGCCCCAGAAGGTGGTAGCCATAAGGGCTATCCAGGGCTACCGCACGATCTCTGGCGAGGCGGCAAGCCTCCTTGCCGGACTGCCGCCATGGGATCTGGAGGCGATGGTCCTCGCGCGCCTGTATGAGTGGCGCGCGGAGGCACTACGCCGGGGGGAGGATCCGCTTCCGCGGCAAATCGCTGCAGAGCGGACGGATCTCCGGCGCGATCTCATGGCGGCATGGAAAGAGCGACTGTCGCAACCCAGCGCAGGGCACGCCGCGATAGCGGCGATAAGACCCCTCTTTGAGGAGTGGCTAGAGAGGCGCCACGGCGCCCTCACCTACCGCCTGACGCAGGTCCTCACCGGACACGGAAGTTTCGGGAGGTTCCTGCACATTATCAGGCGGGAGGAAACGCCCGGGTGTCACCATTGCCAGGATCGCCCAGAGGACACGGTGGAGCACACGGTGGAGGTCTGCCCCGCTTGGGCGGAGCACCGCCGTGTCCTCGTAGAGGCGATCGGCAGCGACGGCGACCTCTCGCGTCCGGCCCTGGTGCAAGCCATGGTCCGGGGCGAGAGGGAGTGGGAGGCAGTCACCTCCTTCTGCGAAGCAGTCATGCTAGCGAAGGAGGTGGCGGGACGGCTCAGGGAGAGAGCCTCCCGTCCCAGCCGCCGCGGGAGACGCTCCGGGCGTCGGGAGCCGCGTGACGACTCCCGGCCACCGTAGGCGCGGGCCTGCGGGCGGAGAGTAATGGGTAGCTCACCGTCCGATCAGGACCAGGCCCGTGCCGGACGGCGCGTACGTGTTCCACGCGCGCCTCAAAGAGATGTCAGCATCAAGGAGGGGCCCCTTAGGGCCGAAGCCTGCCGGGTCAGCGGGATTGTCCGAAAGGGTTACCGCTGGCCCGGAACATAAAGGGCTAAGGAAGGAACACGGGTGGGTTTTAGTCAGTAAGAGTCTGACACTCCCTTCCGCTCCACCCAGAGCGGGAGGAGTCATTTGATGATTTCACATACGCAAAAAAAAAAAAAAAAATGGTGCTAAAGCCGATAGTGAGGTCAAAATGAAAATCCAAGATTGCGGCTACAATTTTTTTTATGGTTTTCGCGGGTACCGGAGCTGATATCATCTGCCTAGCCTTTTCCCAACTATGTTGGGTCGGCTTTCAGTCTAACCGGATGCAGCCGGAGCCGATAGTGAGATCAAAATGAAAATCCAAGATGGTGGCTTTTTTTTTTTCATCTTTAGTGTCATTTTTATGGTTTTCAAAGGTACTGAAGCAGATAGTGAGGTCAAAATGAAAATCCAAGATAGCGGGTGCAATTTTTTTTAAATTTCTCGTCATGGGTGTCGTTTTCATGGTTTTCTAATAATTAATAACTTTTTACTTAAAGTGCGTACGTATCTAACGAAAAAGTGTAAACTGAGGCCAGACATAACAATAGAACAAAAACGGTTTTTTGGTGTCTAATCCATCAAATTGCATGTTTGTGTGATACATTACGCTCTATAATGTGTCATTAGCTTATCATTATTAGTTGGGATACCTGTCGGTGGTAAAAAATAGTTTCCTTTCGTCCGACTGATGAAGATTTTTTACATTTAAAGTTCGTAGAAGGCACATAGTGTGTAAGAAAATAATAAGAATATTCAAAATAGAATACTTTTATGTTTCTGATTAGTGACCGCGTCTGCCTAGACTAGACCCGGCCTAGTGCCTGCCTACCGTCAAACGCGGTGAATAGGGATGCAGGGGTGAATCGGGACGAAAGTTTAAAATGGATTTTAACGTCGAAATAATATAGTTTGTTGCCAATAAGGACACGTAATCGGTAATTAAATAAGAGTAAACACAGTAGGGTTCTTTTTGGCAACAAACTATATTATTTTAATGTTAAAATCCCATTTAAAATGTTATATTCATATATTTATCATGTTCACCCCGTTTGTAAGGTACCTATTCTGAAAAGTTATACATAACTAGGTACTCTATAAGACATCAGTCCGCTACTGCCTCACTCCTGTATTTTTAGTGATTACTTTCTATTTCTTTTTTTATTTTATCTGAAAATGTGACATATTATATGTAAAACTAATCTATTGACATTAAATTAACTGAGATAATAAAGACATTTTAGAATCTCTATATTGTAATATGAAAATGATAATTTACTTATTTAGTTTATAGGAATGACATACATAATGTATAATAATAATTAATTTTTTTTTAAATATTCTATATCAACAAATTATGTGAATAATGAATAATGATAGCATGTTAAATTAATTAAAACCTGTCGCCTATACATTGCTGTGCCCTAGCAGGGTTCATTGTTTGGAACTATCATAATGTAACAACCTGTAAACAACATGAAATGCAATAAATGAATATGAATATGAAAACCAATGCACGCCACTGCTACTTACATACATTTATTGACGGATTCTAGAATTATTTATTTCAAAAACGGAAAGTTTGTTAACTGAACTACATACAGGGTGACAGAGACATCGAGGCGCATCTGGTTATAATGGATCCAGTACATGATTCTGAACCCACTGCGTTGAGATTTTTGGCCGGTTATTAAAAAAAAAAACCTGCTTTTCCATACATTTTGATCGCGTAGGTTTTCACTTTTCTATGAAACAACAGATTTTTTTTTATAACCGACAAACATCTCTGCTTTTAAATTTTGCTCTCAAAAAAATAAAATTAACTTTTCTTATTGGAGTGTACAGTCAGCAACAAAAGTCGATTAACACTTCAGTTTTTTTTAATCTCAGCTATTGAGCAAAATATTCGTTCAAACTTGCATTGTACTTCTGCTGCAATTTTGAACAAATATTTTGCTCAATAACTGAGTTAAAAAAACTGAAGTGTTAATCGACTTTTGTTGCTGACCGTACTTGCGAGAGGTGTTGTAGCTTATTTATGTAAAAAGAATAATTAGAGTCATTCTCACCGGTAACCGTGTATATGGTGGACTGTATGAACCCGTAGTCGTCGCCCGCGTGCCGGTCTTCAAACAGTGGAGGGTACTCCACGTCCACGTAGCCTGCAAACAGAGGGTATGGTCAACTAGCTTCAACTTTCTGACTAACTGACAGACTATTTAATTTTGACAATTCAAAAATGCCTGTACAAGGTTTAATTGAAATAAATGCTTCGAGTTTGAGTTGGTGTCTAAACATAACAAAACATCACGACGTGTGTCCCCAAAGGGTTAGGCAGAGGTGTATAATACACCCACATTTCACCAGTTATGTTAATTCCACGTAGTTTCGTGAGATAAAAATACGGTACAAAAAACATTTTTAGACTCAATCAATATTCTTATGTCTGGATTTAAGGTTCGTAGGCGATTTGTCGAACTTTCTAGCTGTTCCGCGCGGCTACGTCTGCGTGTATTTCATTATTTTTCAATACAACGATAAAATATATAATTCTCTCTGACATTCTCTTTCTGTCTCTCACACTAAATTTTCTTCATTTTTTTAAGACGCAGACGCACGCGCCATTTTTTAAAACTTTTAAACTTGTTACCTTCTAATCTTGAGTATCTCGGATGCTCGTCGCAGCACGACGGTTGCTGACACAGCGCGCTGCTGGTGCGACAACATGCCGACTCTGATATACAGCGGCCTGTTGAGCAGTTGAGTTTGTCGCTACCTGAGATAAAGAAGAGAAATTGTTAAGAAATAGCCATTACACAAGCTCAGCATATAACGTTCCCATTATTTGTTTTGTTTTTGTTGCAAAATGAAATGAAATTAGCCTGGTATTTTGTTTAATTTTATTGTGTTGACATGGTTGTATATTTTTTCTATTGATTGTGAGATTTTTTTTTTATGCATGTTCTATGATTATGATTGGATTTAATTGAATATTTTTTGTAGCTTCAAATATTATTTTTTATCGACATACCTCGCGGGCGAAGCCGCGGGCGGAAGCTAGTAGTTTATTCAAATAAATAACTAAAAATAAATAAATATTGTACACATTTTAAATCTTATCGGCTACACTAAGGGTAGTTTTTGAGGCTCCAGTACTGGTAATCGTGTGTGTCGGGTTGTTGAGCTATCTAAGATAGGGAGCCGCTGAGCCCAAACGCCCCAAAGGCAGGAAGTTTGAAACCAGTATTGCCCTGCATAATTAGAATACAGCCGCCATAAAACAGTGGCATAAAGTGGTCCAACTTCAGCTATCACATACCACAGTTTGAAACATTTTAAAACCAATTTTTTTACCAGAATTAATTTTATTTTTTATTTTTTTGAAACATTTACAATTTCTACTAATTTATACCTTCTGCTTTTTGTATTTCTATATTTTTTATTGTTTATATCTGCTTAATACATGTGGTATCACATACAAATAATTTTGTTAATGTATTTTAAAATTATTGAAGTTTTGTATGGGGCCGTTGATAATTTCTTCGCGATTACTACCTCCCATGGAGGAAATTGTTGTTTGATGGTCTGTACCCCACCCTTAAATATGAGCACACCTTTCTGATACATGCTGCAGAGACAAGATAGCAAAATGATGTTAATGTTACACTAACGTGCACAAACGCTGAGCGGACACATGTGCGGCGCCTCGTCCTCGCCCAGCTCGCAGTCGCGGCGCCCGTCGCACACGTACTGCGGCGCCATGCAGCGCTGGCCGCACCAGAAGGCGCCGCGCCCGCAGTACTTAGGACCTAGAGACGGAATTATGGGGGTCAAATTATAGTCAACGCCTGACGTAAATTGACGTATTTTTAATAGCCAATTTTTTAATCTCGTCTAAAGTTGTCTACAGAGTATCTTAATATGACAGGACTAAACTAATATTTATCTTCTTTCCTTTTCTTAATGAAATAGAAAGAAAAAGATGCACTGAACTTAAATTTAGTTTAGTTTGTGAACAAGGGAATCGGTATTTTCGTGCCCGTAATAGAGTAACTTAGAAAGGCTAAGTTACTCTAGCACGGGCACAAAAATATTCATCGTATTAATCTGACGGGGGCGGTCACTTTCAATAAAAACGGCACTGAAATCAGTCTATCGGTTTCGGAGCTCACGACAAACACTTATGAAAGTTGCCGAGGACCGAGTTAAAAAGCATACGATTGAAAAGCCCTAAGATGTCCAGCAGTGAACTTCTGTAGCATAATATTGTACTAACCTCTAGTCTGCACCAGTATATACTTGGTGACGCTGAACGGCGGCGCGGAGCACATGTACTGCCCACTGTCTGCCGCTTGTAAGTCCTGCTTCGAGAGCGAACTGCTGGATGTAGGGCCTTTAGGCTCGCCTTTGAGGATACTGTAGAACAAAAAATAAATCATTGAAGAAAGCAATATATGGTTGTGATATTTGTGCAGGGATACCTTTGTACAAAGTGACTTAAAAATCTGACCCAGCAAATTAGGACAGCTAACTTCTGTTAAAAGCTTTCATGTTGCGATCACGTCGTATAACGTGTTGTTGAGCTCGGTAAAATAGGGTTGAGCTACACGATGACTAATGCATAAAAGCCGTATGTCGAGAAAGCTCAACTGAAACGTAGCGGGCAGCAGTAAGTAATGGCTTGTTCATTAGATTGTCATATTACAATTAATTGTAACATAAATTTTAAAAGCACTGACCCTAGTTGCCTAATACACTATCAATCTCAATGTGAATCATTATGGTAGGATATTGCTAATCCATTGCTTAATATGTTCGAAAAATTTGTCTGCTTACCAACGCAAATAACGCAATAAATGTTGTTGAACTTTCAAGATGAAAGCCATTGCTGCTGTTAGTGTGTTAGGGAGACATTTTTATCCGCGGGTTTGAACGCAACTGTCGCCCATCTATTGGTTACAATGAAAGTGCGCGCACGACGACAAAAAGGTGCCGGCTAGCCAGTTGCCGTTCAACCGAAAATTTTACAAAAAGTGCGTATCGTCCAAATCTCTGCGACAAGACAGCGACTGATACAAAAAAGTTGCTGGGCTAGTAAGTTGCTCGTGGGCGCCCTTCCCTTACAGAATTACCCTACTGGAGCTACGTGACACCAGAGTACGCGCTAGTGTCATGTAAAGCCTCAGGACTACACGTCGACAGATTCATCAGCAGATGGCCATCTGCGAATGCCTCCGCCGACGTGTAGACGGGTTAATTTGCTAGACTGTGGTAGGTATTTGACGTCGGCAGAGGCATCTGCCACCAATCCGTTTGTTGTTGTCGGTTTTTGTGGCACGGATCAAAGGGTTTCAGCGCGAGCGCCCGGCATGTGTCCACACGTCTGCCGATGCATCAGTATTATCGTAGTCGTGAGTGAGAGTGCACGCGTGCTTCTTGCAGTTCTTTTTTCTCATTTACCTATTAATCTCGTTCGCTGAAATGGCTAATATGAACACAGACTAAACATTTCAATTCCTTGAGTTGTATCAAAGAGAAAACTGCATGCGGAATCCGAAAAATAAGTACTACAAAAATAAAAATGTTGTAAGTTTAGGCCTATACAATTAATTAAAATAATTTAATTATTTCAATTAATTGATTATGTTGAGGCTACTGGAAATTGGATACTTTAATTGCAAATTGGACATCTAACAGAGTCTGAGTAGGTAATTTTTATTTCGGTTGGAATTAAAACAACTTAAATACCTACATGACATACTATGCACACTCAAGAGTAGTTAAAAGTACTAAATAAATAAATAGCTGCCGCAGCTACGGTCTCAACATCCATTTTTTTAATTTTGCGTGCGAACGAGTTGCTCTGTCGGGAATTAACACAGACTGAACTACCAACAGACGTGTGGTCGGCTTGTGCATCAGCAGATTATCACCACGTCCATCTGCTGATGCATCTGTCGACGTCTGCGCACGCGTCTGCCGACGTGTAGATGAGGCATAAGACATGGTATAGCTGAGTGGTCAGATCATTATCCGATTATGTTTAATTGCTCTGTCGGGAATTCACACAGACTGAACTACCAACAGACGTGTGGTCGGCTTGTGCATCAGCAGATGTATCACCACGTCCATCTGCTGATGCATCTGTCGACGTCTGCGCACGTGTCTGCCGACGTGTAGAGGAGGCATAAGACATGGTACTAGCAGAGTGGTTCAAATTCTAATTCAAAATAATTTATTGTGGATCATAGGTTCATAAGATGGTGTGTTAGTTACAGATAAGTCTGCTATGTCCCGCCATTGCGGCATACAAAATTCACATTTAAGTTTGGTTCATAGTTACAATACAATACATCAAATTGTCATGCAATACATTAAGATTAAATTAGTATAAATTTTTGTCAAATTACAAATTAGTCATGATTAATATTTAGTATGTACTCATTTCAAATTACAAATTCAATTCAATTCAAAAGTCAAATTACAAATTATTCCTGAATAATATTTATGTCAAATTACAAATTAGTCCTGAATAATATTTATGTCAAATTACAAATTAGTCCTGAATAATATTTATGTCAAATTACAAATTAGTCATGTTACAAAAATAGTATCATTCAATGTATTGACATTTAGAAATTCTCTTATAGAGTAATAACATTTACTTATCAATAATTCATGTAGTTTTTTTTTAAAGGCATTTATATCGCTCATATTTCGAAGAAAAGGTGGAAGTTTATTAAAGACACGTGGGCCCATACAAAAGATGCTCTGGTGCAAAAGCTTTGTTTTACTGGCTACGGTGCGCAGCTTGTCTTTCTTTCTGTGGTGGTCAGATCATTATCCGATTATGTTTAATAAGCGAGACACAATATCAGTTTTATTGTTATTACGTCTGGGTGCGTTTAGTGTTCAGCAAAGTGTTAATAGTATTATAAAATTTGTACATAACATCACGCCTGTAGTCCTCGAAGGGTTAGGCAAAGGTGCACCTATAGTACCTACACCCACATATCGCCAGTAACTTTTAAGTCCCATATAATAGGGGGCGAGTATATAGGTCGGAGCCCTAGCAGGCGCTATATTTTTTGTAAATTTTATCACCACTGCTCTCAAAACGGTGAAGGAAAACATCGTAAGGAAACCGCATGTCCTAGAACCAAAAATTCGAAGACATGTGGTATCTGTCAACCCGCACTGGGCCCGCGTGGTGGATTATGCCCACTCTCACGGAGAGGAGGCCTGTCCTAACAGTGACTGTAGTCTGATTATGCTTGAGCTAAGTTCACCCTTAGTAACTTAAATTATCATAATAAAACAAACCACTTACACATCAGCATTACTCCCGTTATCATTCATATAGTTCCAGACGTAGATCCTGGGCGTCACGTCCCCCCTCAGCTCGCACACCAGCGTCAGATTGTCATGCACTCGCCGCACGAGCACGTCTGTGTACTCCGGCTCGCCAGGCATGTACAGCACGAGGGAGGGGGACGGGATGTCGCCGCAGCCTGAAATGGGAGACTAACTTTAGTAAATGTTGAATTGTAGAGCTTTGTGAAGGAGCTCGTCCGGGGAAGTCATCACCATCAAATAAAACATCGTCGAATCAGCACTTTTACAACATCAGATATTACATAAGACAGGCCCCCAAAACGCCCGTCCTCCACCACTTTCTAATGGTGTTGGAAGAAGAAGCAGCAACACATCCCCTGCAACACATCTGTCTGTTAAGTTAGAAGAACTTCATCGGCTTAGCCTTTTGCTAACTATGTCGAGCGGCTTCCAACTTAGCCGGATGCCGGATGTTACAAGAAGCGACTGCCTATCGGATCTCCACAACACAGTTACTAGGTAACACGATACCCCTTGGTAAAGTACAGACCAGACTTTTGTTGAGCTCCTCAAGTTCTAAGTTGAGCTACACGATTACTGACAAATGCGTGCACTGACTGGACAGGTCCACTCAAGTCTGTGGTACTTTCCTGAAAATATCATCAAACATCAATCTACATGGTCCTCACATTATCTGACGAAGATTATGTCTGGACTTTATAAGAGTCTGACCGCTGTTTGTTTCGCCATTTCTTCTCAGGGGTAGTCAGATAGGAAATGTCTTAAACATCTAGCTTATTTTTTAATAATATGACGTGTAAAGAAGATTTCGATATCCTAGTTACAAAATAAACACTTTCATTTAATTTCCCATTGGTAAGGCACACGGACTTGTGCAAGTCTTGCACAAAAACATCGTTTATTATGTGCCTTAAAGCCGGCTATCTACAAACACTGTCATGGATGTGCAACCACATTTCATATGTGAATTGATAATGAGTTGCATTGCTAATATCATTAATATTGAAACAGCAGGACGTGGGTGTCAAGTGTTGCTAAATTGATGCCTTATCAACTACACTACATACTTTTATACAAACTTTTTTTGATTATGAAGCATTATTTAATCATAGCATAAAAAACAAGTAATTAAAAAATCTAAAAAACCCGACTGTGGTAAAAAAATTAAGTTAAAAGAAACCGAAAAGCTAAAAACAAGGCCATTTTAAATTAAATAAAAGTTAGTAATAAAAAAATGGTACTTGTTTTTTATTTCCAGCTTTTTAGTTTACAAATTTGAAAGATTTCGCAGACGATTTAGCTCTTGGTACGTGTTTTTTACGATTTGTCACTTCGAATTACTTTTAACCATATAAGTTGTATATACACACATCAAAAGTGTCTAGGGATCAAGCATTTTTATGCGGATTTCTTGAGATTGAGATGTGGCTTTGTAATAAATTTATGATTTTATAAATTTATATGGATCCTTTTTGGTGCATTTCATAATTTGAATCAGGAACTGTGAATCAAATTCGAGTAAAAGATGAAAATCAGCTGTCAATATTTTCCCTATAAAAACATACAACGCATTGAAGACATTATTAGTGCTACTGTTTCCCTACTACTGATTAAAACCAACGTTATTATGGAGCGGCGACGTCATTTAAGCAGGGAAGAAATGCTCAGAGCCGTGGGAATCATAGAAGCTGGTTCCCGGCAACGTACTGTGGCTTTAGCTCTGAATACAAGTCAGAGTGTTATCAGTCGACTTTGGACACGTTACCGAAGCACTGGTACCGTGGCTGAGCGCCATGGAGGACGGTATCGCTGCACCACACGGAGACAAGACCGATACATTCAAATCTTAACTCGAAGAGCTCCAACAATAACCGCCATGATGTTAGCCGTGAGGCTTCATCACTCTTCAGGGAACTTAATTAGCGACCAAACAGTCAGAAACCGCTTGCATGAAGTGAACCTTCATTCCCGAAGACCGCTACGGGTACCACCTATAGCAATGCACAATCGTAGGATTCGATATCAATGGGCTCTTGAACACAGAAATTGGGCAGAAGAACAATGGCGTTTCGTGTGCTTTTCTGATGAGTCTCGTTTTGGTATGAGACCGGATACAAGACGTATACGACACTGGAGAACCCCTGGACGCCAACAGCGATTAAAATCCTGCCAGGAAGTCCATCCTTATAGTGGTGGAACCATCATGGTATGGGCGGGTATTTGGATCGACGGAAGAACTGAGTTGATTTGGATCAGAGGCAACCTCAACGCTCAAATTTATGCTGAGACGATTGTATCAGACGTCATCGTTCCTCTACAAGTACAAATCGGTCCCTTATTTCAGTTAATGCATGATAATGCACGACCGCACACCGCAAGAGTTGTAAGACAGACTCTCGCCGCAGCTAACATCAATGTCCTGCCCTGGCCTGCTCAGTCGCCAGACTTGAACCCGATTGAGCATGCATGGGATATGCTACAGAGAAGAGCTCTGCCGAATATGGAGGGTATCCAGTCGCAAGAAGACCTTTTTTTGTTGTTGCAACGAACATGGGCGGCCATTCCACAGCGTGATTTGGATGAACTCATTTTGAGTATGCCAAACCGATGTTCTTGTGTTGTTAGTGTTCGCGGTAGAAACACGGATTATTAATTGTTTAAGTTACCCAATAAAATTTTAAAGAAAACTGTTATTTCAGTCTTTTTTTCGAACTTTTGTGTTAGTGGTTCAAATGTCAAAAATCCCTTTATTAGGAAAATGGCAAATTTCTTTATTAATGCAAAGGTGACTTGGTTTATCGTTACTGTGACAAACGAAAACACTTTATTTGATGAATCCTTAAATTTTAATTAATATCAATCAGGAGAAAAGTTATTGCAAAAATATATGTTGATCCCTAGACACTTTTGATGTGTGTATTTTTGTAATCACCTTTAAAAACCCTTTATTTTGATACCCCACTCGATAGGTTTCGAGAAAAATATTTTTTTTTAAGACATAATATTGCGTCAAAAATCCATTTTATATTTTTTCAATTTTGATATACTTACCCAGAGACACTCGCGCTACCAAGACAAATCTAAAGACGTATAATTTATCAAAATCCGTTCATTCGTTTAGAAGTTACGAGGGAACAAAGAAATGGACATACATACATACATACATACATACAGGTCAAACACATAACCCTCCTTTTGGGCTTCGCCGCAGTCGGGTAAAAAAGGGCCGTTCATAATTTTAAGTGCTGACAAAGCCAGACATTTGTAAGAAACACATGTACATCTTTCTTTTTCCAGTATTAATTTCCCATTTTTATTTCATGAAAACAATCCCATCAAGCTGGTAAGTCATGCAGACAAAATCCAGACGGGGCCTAGCTCCAACTGCTCCAAGTGACTTTTAGGTAATACAGATTCGTTAACTGAAATTATGTTTTATCAAGTAAGTACTAGTTTCCGCCCGCGGCTTCGCCTGCGAGGTATATCGGTAAAAACTATCCTATGTCCTTCCCTGGGATGCAATCTATCTCTCTGCCAAATTTTATCGAAATCCGTTCTGTGTTTTAGGCGTGAAAAGGCAACATACTGGCAGACAGAGTTACTTTCGAATTTATAATATTAGTATGGATTTGTTGCCTTCTAGCATTTCATACTTTTCATACATTTTCTAACTTGAAAAGTTTCAAAATCAAAAGTCATTTATTCAAATTAGGCTGAAAATCGGCACTTTTCGGACGTCAAAATCACTAGTGCTTTCGCTGGGAAGAAGAATAATAAGTTAATTATTTAAGCTTTTAGCACTCATAACTAAAATATTCAAGTCATTAATTACCTTGGGACTGTACACAACTGTGCATTCTATTATTAATGACTAAGCTCTCTAATTAACAATCTATTCCTCTCAAACAGCAAACATAAAGTACTTAGCTAATTAGTCATGCATACCGCTTATCATAACAAAGTAATTACAATACACCTGGTCTGTACTAATTATTATCTTCCTGTGATTCATATTCAAACTCAAACTTAAAGCATTTATTTCAATTAAACCATTTGCATTGTCAAAGAGTCGGTCAGTTAATCAGAAAGTTGAAGCCATTTGGCCATATATAGTTATAGGGTTTGGTTTCCGCACTTAGTCCTTCAAGTCGACCATTGTGCGTGGCGGTCTCCACTTGCCCATTCCAAAGCATCTATGAAGAACAGGCAAGAAACTCCAAGGACACTTTTTTAAATGTGTCCTTGGAGTTATATTATGAGTTACATTACAAAATCCCAGGTACATTATTTCTGTTGCTTTTATGTGAGAACAATGTAATAAAATGTAGAAACAATTCAAAATATAAGATAAAAACTTAGTTAAACTCCATATTACACCCATAGTGGTGTAATATGGAATACCACTAGGTACAATTTTTTTTCAGAACCTGTGAATGGGGAAAAATTTCTCACAAAAATAAGGACAGTCTCCTAAGACCGTTTTTCTGTAACTACAATGATTAAGGTACCCTTACTGCCTCGTCACAAAAATCCAGCCTGAATATCAGATACATGACATATAAAAAAGATGCGATTTTTATTCATTCACTTAGATAAATAATAATCAGTTTACTAAAACAACACGTAACAATATAAAAATTATAACATTATTTTAAAAAGCATTTGCACACATCAAGGGATTCCCATAAAATTGAAATTTATTAACTATAGAGGAATACCTTATAATAACGTAATCTTCAATAAACCCTATGATATGGATTTTAAGTTTGAATTTCAATAAAAAGCTAACTGTACTGCACATTATTCTTTTAATCCCCAAAACTTATGAATATATTACTACTTTGAGAAAGTGAAGTGTTGTTAGGGTAAACTTTAAATCTGCATATAAGCATAGTTTTGACAATAAAAATCAAATGATTTATATACACGTAAATATTAATTGATATAAGTATATCAGTGAACCCTGATATATTGTCAATTTCATAGTGTAACTCTAAAATTATTTATTCTTCATCAAATATTTGATCAAACCAGTTTTGCTCATAATATCTCTAAGATTAGTAAAATATGCGAACAAAACAAAAAGGATAGTGGGGCAAAAGAGAAAGGATCTAATATCGTTTTATAATTCCCGTTAGTTACCTCACTAAAAATTTAGTAGTCGAAAATAAGTTTCCAAAATGAAAATATTTTTCCTGATGCATTCTGAGATACACATAATACGATTAACCACGAACCTTGTCCTTAATTGATAAGCTATACTAACAACCACGGTCAAAACAAATTTCAAGGCTAAAAAACCTGTATTGAACCAAAAAAATAATTTGGAGGATGCCAAATTTTTTCAAAAAAAAAGGTTCGCCGTTTTTGAAGGGATAGCGGTTTTTCAAAGAATACTTACATGTTTTTGAACTATACAGGAGTAGGATTACACATGATAACAAACAATTAGGCAACGAAAACATTTTTATTTACTTTTTACACATTTTCGACTATTGACATTCAACAAATTACGCCATTTTTGTTTCGTTAGGTATTTACGTTCCAATTGACATACGCAGACATAATTTAATAACATGAACAACGCTTCATTATTTCTGAGAAGTATTTTTAGTCCGTAATTAGACAACTATTGTAAAATTAAAAGCAAAATATAAAGTTAAATTTAAATATAAAAATATATAAGAGGCAAACAGAGTTTAAACCTTTTCCTCAAAAGTGAATTTTGTGTTTCTTTACTGCGTCTACCGCAACGTTAGATAAAAAGTAAACCCAATTTAAGCGTTGTTCGTAGATTCGTAGAGGTCAACATTTTGACCCAATGGTCACAAAAGTGGCATTTACCCCCCAAAATATAACAACCTAGATTTAAAACTTTAGACCTTTCATTATTACCTTATAGAAGACAACAGGGTTCTACTAAAACAAAAATTAATTCACCAATTCTAAGTAAGGCAGAATGGAACGTAGAAGACATTGACATTTGATTCTTGCATTCCATATTGTCATCTTTTGAATCTTTAGCATTTTATGCAGGTTTGAGTGAGACAGCTCGATATATTCGTAGTAAGTCAAACCGAGACAGGCTACATGTTATGCTTAGCTATCATTTAATGAATTTTGAAGTGACTCAACTCAAGAAATCTTTGTGCTCCAACCAAAGCGAAAAAGTGTTTTCAATTATATTTTTACTTTAAAATGGACCTAACACGGCTTCCTAATGACAAGAAGTTGGAACTTTGCAAGTGGTATTTCAAAGGTATCGTATCAATTCAAATTCTTCACAGATGTACTAAAAACACAACATACGAGCTAGCGCCCTTTCCTTATTTCATCCAATCTCCACAGTTACCCTCCAAAATAACGTAACTATTAGTGGCCAAAAGGATAGGTTGGTCAAAATCTCTTGTGTTTCGTTGATATACTGGTAAACCTAATTTCCTGTTATAAATTTATAATCATTTCGATTACTCTGCGTATTCTTTAGCTATAAATTCATAATCAGTGATTCTCTATTCATTATAACGTTAGTCAAATTGCGGCCCTTCAAGGCACTTTTATGACCATTTCTTCTAGTAACATTTCAGATTATCTTGTGGCCACTGATGGGGCCCAACTAATCTAAAAAGTATCATATCGAAAAGACAAATACCTACGTAGCTTATCTTGTATGCCTTGACCATTAGCATTATGCTGTGTTGAATGGGTACATACTGGAGTCAAATTCATTATTCATTTGATAGATATTCTCCTTAAAAAGGGTCATATTTATCTGCTGATATATTAAATAGATTTTAATATCTTAGAACAACATTTGGTCAGTGGGTCGTCTTAGGGGTGGATTTCATTTACTTTATTTGGGGTTAGTGCAACTCTCTATTTCTTCCATACTTCTCTATCAGTTGTCATCTCAGTAGTCACCCCCCCTTTATCATCTTCCACACAGTCCATCCATCGTTTCTTTGGCTTCTCCATACACTTATAGCTGTCCATATCCACTCAAAACTTTCCTTCTTTTTTTCTCTTTTTTCTTCAGCAATTTTTTTTCGACCTTTACTGTCTCACTTCTGGGCAAAGTTCTCCCCAACAGCTTTTCACTCTGCCCTATGTGTTGCCTTCTCCAACCGATCTCCCACATGTCCTCATAGTCCCCACACCAGCGTTTCCTCGATTGCTAACAATTGGTATTTTTTAATTTCCAGTGGGATGCCTCCTCCTGCCCTTTGTGTGGGGAGTGAATGCCATCTGGTTCTTTAAAGAGGCATTCATGAAGCCTCCTTATGAGGAGCAGAAGCAGATTAAGAAATGTAAGTAGTTTTCTAATCCAGCTCCCTAATGTAACACACTATCAATCACAATATCAATCATTTAGAAGGATATTGCTAATCCATAGCTTCATATGTTGGAAACATTTGTCCGCTCAGCAATGTAAATAATGCAATGAATGTTGTTGAACTGTCAAAATGAAAGCCATTGCTATTGATAGTGTGTTACACAATTACCCCGCTGATAGGTCCTAACTGCATACAGTGAGGTTTGTATGTGCTGCATTTGGTTTGACACTTGTTCTTGTTGTCACCAGTGCAGCTATTCAGCATGAGGTTTGGGTGCACCGGTCAGTGTTTTTGGCTTAGCCCAAGGAATTAAAATTTTCTTAAGTTTTATTGTCAAAATCAATTTAAGTATTAGAATGTGCTTTCTCATTCCTTCATTTTTTCACCTTCCGTTTCCAGATGTACTAATGTCAGCAGTGGGAGCAATAACATGGATGGCTGTCTTCGCAGTCTGGATCACGATATTCCAACTACAAAGGGTTTCCTGGGGATCCACGGGTGACGCGTTGTCTTTCATCGTGCCGCTGGGACGAGCTTAGAAGTAGAGGCTATATGAAGATTGTGTTATGTAACGAAAAGGACTTTGATAGGAGCAAGCCTGAGAGCATCTAGCACACATGAAGACCCAGTTATTCCAATATCAACCAAGCCAGTAGCCAAAGTAGTTCAAAATTAGGATAGTTAAAGTTGACTAATTATTAATCTTTGCATAAATTCCTCTTCTTGCTATTTGCTAAGGACTAGCAATACCAGCAAAGCTATTCAGAACCATTCGCCGGCGGAAGGTTAATTCTCGTACGCAATCTCATCTCAGCGTCAATTAATGTCAAAAACTGGCCAAGTGCGAGTCGGACTCGCACACGAAGGGTTCCGTACCACAAGGCAAAAATGCCAAAAAAAACATGTTTGTTGTATGGGAGCCCCCTTAAATATTTATTTTATTTTGTTTTTAGTATTTGTTGTTATAGCGGCAACAGAAATACATAATTTGTGAAAATTTCAACTGTCTAGCTATCGCGGTTCTTGAGATACAGCCTGGTGACAGACAGACGGACAGACAGCGAAGTCTTAGTAATAGGGTTTTTACCCTTTGGGTACGGAACCCTAAAAATGTATGTAAATTGAGCGTATTTTTGGCAGATTGACACTGAGATTAGAATGTGAATGTTCTTAAAAATATGGGATTGGATTAATTCTGATTTGCTAAGACGTCGACAGCAAATGTTGTCGAAAGAATAGCGGTCGCGGTCGGTTTGACGACATTAAAGCTACGGATTCCTACGATAGCGGTGGCATAACGGCCGCAGAGACAGGTGTCATGAAAATGATAGCAGCGGGGTCTCAATTTACGTTGTAAAAAAACGCTCTCTAAAGAAACACTAACTTACTTTCATAAATAACGTCTCAGTGACGTCATTCGCCGGTAAATTGCGGATCATATGTGGCGGCCATCGCAGTCTTAGGAAACCCTAGCTCAACTCGATTATTGAGATTGTGGGTAAGGTTCATTTTGGCATAACAGGGAGCAGTTATTCTTTTAGCAGAGCCAATTAGGGCTGTCTTAAAGCAATAATCAAGCTACCTTATGTTCTATTATTTATAGAAGACACTAAAACTGCACTGTACAATTTTGGAATCAAACCTGGGATCTCATACCCTACTACTTAACGTAACTGGCAAAGCTAACATAAGATTTGACAGCTCATTAACTGATTAGGGACTTTGATTAGGATCTCACGAATGTAACGTAGAAATATCGTGTCGGGATTTTATCGCGCACTGGTGTTTCAACCCTCGGTGTTGAGCGGAGCATTGAGAATCCAACAGAGTGCATCCCAGCGCGTCAGAAACACACTGTCAGGCCTCCGTCACTCCATGTACGTGCGCGCTATAATTACCTACCGCCCAGCCGAGCGGTCTCGGGCCGTTTGCGGACCAAATTCAGTGCGGTTTTCGCAAGCGAAGCGCACGCACGTTGTTCAATTTTAATCGTTCCATTCGTTTGTACGCGTACCTACGATGCCTTCTGGTGCCTTATGTGCAGTAGATGGATGCAAATCAAGTAAAAGAAGGGATAAACACCTAACATTTTTCCATTTATCTGTCATTGAAGATGTCATGTCATGTTTTAGATGTATTGCACAGTCAGCAGCAATTTATAAAAAAAATATTTTTTATACGATACAATTTTAAATTACCACCTATAGTCAGAACATATTCACAGTTCTCAATAAAATAGACACAAATAGTTATGTTAATTTAATTTTATCGAAGAGGCAGCCCTGCGATCGCGCGGTGCATTTTTGCATGCAGCGGTTGCTGACGCGACGGAGTAGACTATTATAGCAGTAGGTATTGGACATTTTCTACTGAGTGAAGTATCTGTTACGTAGTAACTATTTAGTAATCTGTGACACTGTTGGATTTTCAACTCTCGGCGCTAAGCAAAGCGTTAAAAATACAGTGCGCGAAAAAATATCTCCGCGAGTAGTGTACCCGTGCGAACTTGGACGTACCAAAAACTGTTAGATTTGCCGTCACGACCTAACGGTTTAAATCTTTGATTTTAATAACACCTAGATATAAAACTTTGGTTTCCTAAGAAAGTGGAACGGCTGTCTAAATGCAGATCGTTTTAACACGCTTTTATTAGCTTCATAACTAACAAACAATGTAATAAAATCTTAGAAGTCAATTTTAACCCACTTCTAAGTGTCGCATCGAAATGAGCCTTTGTATGTATATGTAGTTCGGATGGCAAAAATAATATCTGGTATCTTGGAGCTGATCTGATGGAGCCAGGAGGTGGATAGTGGAACTCTTCAGTGGCTACTAGTAAACCCCACGACTTTAAGCTCATATGATTTGTTTTGACGAGTCAAATAGATTGGATAAGCATGGTTTTTAGTTTTTTTTAAACAACATATTACATTTATTGAAACCTTAATTTCAAATACTGGTGAAATTTCGTGACGGCCGTTATATCAAGACGGCTACCGCTTTCCTAGGAACCCAGAGCTTTACAGACACTTTGTAGTTTTAATTAGCTTGCTTTTGTACTATATAAGATTAATTACTAAGTTAAATTAATTAAATAATTTGTTAATTATGAAATAAAAATTAATTTAAATTTGAAAATTGTATATTTATTTATATAAGACACATTTGTACAATATATACAATACTATGTTGATAATAAATGCTAAACAAAGAAAAAGTGACCTCTGCGCTGCCACCGACGACGGCGTGGAAGTGGCGAAGTTTTGGGAAAACAAGATTTAAATTAAAATACAGTCGTGCCAGCGACACGCAGATGAATAAATGCTAATTACTATTTTAAATTAAAATGCAGTACCTAACCGGCCAAAAGACGGACTTTTTTGAAAGTTGATGTGACTTCACATCAACTTTCAAAAAAGTCCGTCTCTATTTTACGTCGTTTTCTCATCATGACTTGTCCGTTGTACGACAAGCGAACCTGCCTGTTAGAACAGGCAGGTTCGCTTGTCGTACAACGGTCAACTTCAACGGTCAACTTATAATCAAATATGTGCGTTAGAACGCACATATTTGATTATAAGTCTATATCTTTCCTGATGAATTTTGACTCTGACCGTTGTTTCGAGATTTTGATAGTTATTCAATGACAGACTTAAGACGAAAGCAGCATGGTATCCCGCGAAATTAAATTTTTCTTACTTTTTTTTGCAATTTGCAGGTCACTATCAGGTTTTATGGCGATCTAAATAGGAGTACCATATATTTAGTTATAGAATTACAATCACAACAATCAAATAATATTCTCTAAGTTCATATTACCCTATTGAGTGACTATTTGAAGAAACCATGACATTTGAGGCAAATTCTAACTCAAGTAGTTGTATTGCTAATTCTAATGATTATAATTCTGTAAAGCCATATTTGTTACGGCCGCGAATCATATTTTTATCGACACAACAACCAGTCTTACCAAGGGGTATCGTATTACACAGTAAAAGTTGTGGAGGTCAGATTGACAAATACTGGTATTCAGCTGCATCCGGTTAGACTGGAAACCGACACCAATATGATTGAGAAAAAGGCTAGGCAGATGATGATGATACAACAGATCTATGTGCGTGTGGTGTGAGGGCCACTTTGTTAAAACTCTTTGAAAATGTGCTTAGGATTTAGTGAACATTCCCAAAGAATTGTGAAAGTTGGTATCAGATTTTGTGAAAGTCTAATAACCGAGTTATAGACTGTAAAGTTGGGCCCTCAGTTCTCACATAGAGGATTGAGGGCCCACCTGAAACTGATAAACTATGGACACTACAGAAAAAGTCTTTATGCCAAAATCTAAGCTAATGCCAAACAAAATTTGTGAAACCAAGATATTATCTCAAAACACTGTCCTACTTTGTATATCTTCGTACAAAATGGGCCCTCAATTCTCATACACGTAAAAGTTTATTACGCAATTATAATGAAATCATTAACTTACAGCTACTGTTTGAAATCCTATATGCTACTAAATAAATTGGTAAAATTTATGAAAGCAAGAACAGGTCACCACTTTTTGTTGTTTAAAAGTTATGACCTTGATAAAATTCGGGCCCTCAGTTCTCCATTTTATTTTGTTTTCGATTTATTACGCTTATCGTATGAAAGATAAGACAAATACAAAATTGTCTCTTTTTGTGAACAAAATTGTGCAACAAATGCGATACCAGAAAGAAATTAAAAGACCCTTTATTGTATAAGTAAATTGAGTTTTATTTTTATTCTCTGTATTAGGAAATAGGGTGACCACAATTTCTTTTAGATTCCAGTAAAGATTAGTAAATGTAGTCATAGGTTTTAATAAACTTTCTTCGATTTTTCGCTTATTATCGTCATAGCATTTGTACTCAAGTTTCGTGATAAAAAAAAATACTTCGGAAATTGAACGATCACATAGAAAAATACTGTTACCCAAATCATGTTTGCTTGAAAAATCGTTTGTTCCGAAAAAACTAATGACAATAATCAAATAATTTATTTATTATTTCAATAAAGGCTTTTGCCCAGCAATGGGACAATGTAGGCTAAATATAATCCTAACTAATATTATAAATGCGAAAGTAAGCTTGTTTGTTAGCTTTTCACGCCTAAACCACTGACCCTTTCATCCCGAAAAAGTGCTGTTCCCGAGGAAAACAACAATAATGTTATTATGATAATAGATGGAGCCATGTGACTTTCGAATTTCACGCGGACGAAGTCGCGGGCAGAAGCTAGTACCTAATAAAGCAGTGCGTTCCTGGATGTTTTTTTTATTCGTAGGTAGGTACTTGCACAATAACAAAGATGTTTTCTGGAGTATGAAATAATTATATTTTACTTTAAAAACTTTACAATTTATAAATAGGTGAAATTGAATTAAACAATTCTTAGAGTGACTATCTAAGTACTATTTAGTAAAATATTACAAACTTATAAAATTATGAGTACCTACCTATGTATCAAAACAAACTTTACTTACGCAATAACAAAGATGTTTTCTGGAGTATGAAATCATTATATTTTACTTTAAAAACTTTACAATTTATAAATAGGTGAAATTGAATTAAACAATTCTTAGAGTGACTATCTAAGTACTATTTAGTAAAATATTATGAACTTATAAAATTATGTATCAAAACAAACTTACCTTGAATGTTTGATATCTTGACCGAAGATGATCGAGTGTCTTGACCGAAGATGTGTTTGCGTATTAAAAAAATATTATTATTTTTATTCTTCACTACAACTGTTTCATAAAACTCGCTTTAATGCTTTATTACCTACAACTTCCACTGCACTATCATAAACTATTGTGTAGTAACTACACTAAATATTACAACTATTGTGCATATATGTAAACAATAATTATATAATACATGTAATAATATTTTTAATATAATATTAGCTAGTTATTAGTTTTATTTATAATATTAGTTAGGATTATATTTAGCCTACATTGTCCCATGGCTGGGCAAAAGCATTTATAAACGTAATAATAAATAAATTATTTGATTATTATCATTAGTTATTTCAGAACGAACGATTTTTCAAGCAAAAATGATTTGGGTAACAGTATTTTTCTATGTGATCGTTCAATTTCCGAAATGATTTTTTTTTATCACGAAACTTGAGTACAAATGCTATGACGATAATAAGCGAAAAATCGAAGAAAGTTTATTAAAACCTATACTCTACATTTACTTATCTTTACTGCAATCTAAAAGAAATTGTGGTCACCCTATTTCCTAATACAGAGAATAAAAATAAAACTCAATTTACTTATACAATAAAGGGTCTTTTAATTTCTTTCTGGTATCTAATTTGTTGCACAATTTTGACACAAAAAGAGACAATTTTGTATTTGTCTTATCTTTCATACGACAAGCGTAATAAATCGAAAACAAAAGAAATGGAGGACTGAGGGATAACTTTCAAACAACAAAAAGTGGTGACCTGTTCTTGCTTTTATAAATTTTCACAATTTATTTATGAGCATATAGGATTTCAAACAGTAGCTGTAAGTTAATGATTTCATTATAATTGCGTAATAAACTTTTACGTGTATGAGAATTGAGGGCCCATTTTGTACGAAGATATACAAAGTAGGACAGTGTTTTGCGATAATATCTTTTTTTCACAAATTTTGTTTGACATTAGCTTAGATTTTGGCATAAAGACTTTTTCTGTAGTGTCCATAGTTTATCAGTTTCAGGTGGGCCCTCAATCCTCTATGTGAGAACTGAGGGCCCAACTTTACAGTCTATAACTCGGTTATTAGACTTTCACAAAATCTGATACCAACTTTCACAATTCTTTGGGAATGTTCACTAAATCCTAAGCACATTTTCAAAGAGTTTTAACAAAGTGGCCCTCACACCACACGCACATACAGATCTGACACTAACCTGTAAATTGCAAAAAAAAAACGTAAGTATGTTTGAATTTCGCACGCTCCCTTAGCTCATCCCTCGTAAGGTCACTCTCACAATGAGAACGGCTTTCATCCGCTTGATGTCATGACATTAGTTGCTAATTAGGAAATACAGCATTAAATAGAAACAGTTTAGGTCAAGATAGAATACTACAATATTCTGGATATGTCAATATTAAAATATATTAATTTATTTTACTACATGTGTGACGTACATTTGGCTTCAATTCAAATTAATCACATTAATGATTATTGTAGATTTGTGCAGTTACGTGTGCATTGTATAGTATTACCGCGTGGTATCTTATTTCACAGTAACTGGTGTTTTGGAGGTCTGATGGGCAGTCGCTCCATGTAAAATACTGGTATTCAGCTACACATCAGGTTAGACAGGAAGCCGACCCCAACATACTTGGAAAAAGGTTAAAAACTAAGCTTGCACAAAATCATCAAATAGTTACACACGAAAAAAAGAGAATTTGTTAAACTAAATGACACACATAATTGCACAAATCTACAGATAAATTAATAAAAATAGTCAATATATTAAAATACATTACAATTTACACAAAATACTATCTATTCTCACATTTATAGACACTTGTGCCAACGTAGCAATACGTACCGCGGAAGATTGGAACCAATATTGGAGCCAACATTTATGACCAACATTTGGTTTAAGCTTGTCAAGGTAAGTAAGAATAAGAGCAGTTCAATAAAATCAAAATACAAAGATTTATTTATTGACAAAGATACTTCGGTAAAAATTAGCACTCACAACCTTTCGATTCGTTTCCGTGCCAAATCGAACATCAATCAATGTTGTCAAGAGTCCTCTGTTAAAAAATGAAATAGACGACCGCTATTCTTCCCATTGTTATTTGTTGTCGGGGACAAGGCAAATCAGTATTTAAAAATAGGTCAGTTTCGATACGACAACCTGTCAAATGGTTGTGAATAGCTACGCAAAAAAGTAAAATGTAAAAAGAATTGAATGTTCAGTAGGTATTTTTCATTAAAACTGCCATTGCTAATTGTTAGATCCAACATTGGCGCCAAAAATAAGCCATAATTTGCTATAATAATTTAGTAGGTTATAAAAAAACGTCACAATTAAAATTAAAGGAATACATAGATTTCACTAAAAGCTAAAGTACCTCTACATCGACCAGTTAGCCGTTTTCCTACGGGATTTAAACTATCGCGCATTGGATTTTCAACTCTCTGTGTTGAGTCGAGCGTTAAGAATTCAACAGAGTGCATCCCAGCGCGTTCAAAAAACACATGGTTGGAGTTCCAACTCTCGACGCTAAACGGAGCGTTGAAAATCCAGTGCGCGAAAAAAAAATCACGCAGCTTAAAGTGGGCTATGGAAGTTAGCGCATTGTCCAGTCGATGCAGAGGCTATGAGGAATGACTAATACTAAAGGTTTCATACACAATTCTCTATGAAAATCTTAGAACAGGCTTGCTATAGACACCAGGAAAACGTAATTAAAATTGACATTGTAATGTGAGTTTAAAATGAGCTTTGTGCCCGAGTGTTATCGTAGGTGCTCCTATTATATTTTTCGTTTGCATTAGTGTCAGCTATCGACTTATATAGGTTCCATACGTGGCCGCCATTTAGAAAAAAAAAATGGCGCGACAGTAGGTAGGTATGCTAGGCTCCTAATCTTCAATCCCCCTTTACTTCTGAATTTAAATACCATAGACTATTGTGTAGAAACCTAACTAAAACATTTGAATGGCAGTATCTCTGGTCATTCTCTATTGTTAAGCTCCTATATGAAACGAATTGTTTAGTTGACAGATAATAATTCGGTAAAATATAGGAATCCAGCAACAGGGTATTAAATGGAAGAGTACATAGGTACGAAATATGTTCATTTTGAAGATTAGTTAAGCTATGGTTTCTAGAAAAGCGGCTACCGACTAGAACGCCGCAGCGACGGATGTCATGAAAATGATGACAGCGAAAAAGATTTAAATCGTTATAATAATATACGCCTTGCAGTGCCATAAGTTATTCGCATTTCTGTTTCGTTTTGAAACTTCTGTCACACAATGACGCAGTGACTTGACTTCATTGTCATGGAAACGCTACTTAATAATGTGTGAGCTCAGTATGGACACTTTTTCGCGTGACTAAGTACGGGGAGAGCTAATCTAGCGATTTAATTCTTTGGGCAGCGAGGTTTCATTTAATGTCAAATACAGTAAGTGACAGTTTTTCATGACGGCTGCTATAATATGACGGGACCGCTTTGCTAGGAAACCAAAGCTTTACAGAAAAATGATTCGATCTTCATTTTTTCATTGATTTATAAATTCGGGTTTTATTGATGTAATTGAACTACTAATTTGTTGAAAACGAATTGTTTATTCACTGCTTACCCAATTTACGCCAAGGCTATCGAAATAACTTAGTTCAAACACATTGCGTGTTGATCTATAGTCAAACATCGCGCTATCATTATAAAGGGACTAAGGAGCGAATAAACTATACGAAAAAATAAAAGAATTTGATAAATATTTTCTAATTAATACTTTTAAGTAGAATCCTTAAGGTTTAACTAGATTGCGTTCGATTGACGAAATCGACCATTCAGATTTACCTAGTGTGGTGTATGGCTGCTGGATTATTAATCGACCATCGATTATGTTCTGAAGCGATCAATATCATCATCTGTCTGCCTCTTCCAAACTACGTTGATGTCGTCTTCTAGTCTAACCGGATACAGCTGCTAGTAGCATGGTAAACTCTGCTTGCGCGACGCAGGGTTTTTTTGACGTCAGAGTGAGGCGTAGTACGCATGTGCCACATCTTTTGAGAATCTTATTTTTTTATTAAAATCACTTTTGTCAAGTTTCGCCAACTAATTTAATTTGACCTTGTAGATTGGTTGACGTCATTCGACCACAATCTAGTCACACCTTTAATTTTTAAATAAAATTCACACTATTTAAATAAACGTCTATGCCCGACTATAAAAAGCACCGTTCTTCAAGGTGTCACGAAAAGGATAATTATAATATGTAACTTGTGTTCAATCTACGTACTATCTTCTTAGCGAATCGATAGCAAAAAATTCAAACATCTTTGGCCTAAAATTTAGTCGCGCGAACTCCGCTCACTGACGCAGTCATAAGATCATCGCGTGCGCCGGTGCCTCATGCGGCGCTACCTTGTCTGTGGGGAGGTGCTCCATACGCACAAGAGATCTGAGCCGTCCTTGAATCGCAATACGCAACTTTATTTTTTTTGACATTTTCAATAATCGTTCTAAAATCAACTTTAATTATATTGGATGAAGTCGATATTAGTTTATACCCTTTCCGTTACACATTGTTGTAGATTAATATTAATTAAAAATAAACAAAAATAAAATAATGCAAAAAATAAACTACTTGTACGTACTACTGAATAGAATATTTTACAACATTGAATTAGGAATTACAACAATACAGTGATTAGAATTGAGGACCTCCTACTTGTAATGTCGGTTAAAAAAGACGAGAGATGTCGTGGGACACCCGGTTGGAACGAAGTTTCTTTCGCTGTCGCAGTAAATAAACGAAAAACAATTAATTTTTTATTTTTTATTTGAATAGTTAGGTGACAAAAGAATCGATTTATTCGATTAACATTCGGTTAAAAATTGATCCATGGTAAATTTATTTTATAAAAGAGGATAATAGTAGAGGAGGATATTTATAATGAAATTGAGGCTAATATAAGTTTACAATAAATAAAATTGTGCAACGCTTAAATTATTGTTTGTCCTCACGTCAGAGTAAAAAATGAAACAGCGTTATTTGGGAGTAAAAGTTTGATAAATTTTTAGTACGACTAGAAAAACGATCAAAATCGGCCTGTGTTCGTAATTTTTATGATCGAGTAAAGTTGTGAATATCATTTTTTGAACCATAAATAATCAAGACCGATTGAAACTACAATACATATTTTTATACGATTAATACAAACAATATTTGATTGTTTACAGTTAAATCAAAATTGTAAATTTTGAATATACTATCCTTAAAACGACGTTTCATTGCGTTTTAATCACATCACTAGTCGAGATTGTGTGGCAACATTTTTTAACGAAATGACAGGAAGAAGTGTCATTTTACTGCAGCTAATTAAAAGTCCGACTTTAGCTCTCATTCGTCAAGTGTGCAGAGTATAACGTGCAAAAAAGAACTTCGTTCCAAAAAGTTTTCTTAATTTTCAAAATTAAGTAGCTATCATAATATTCTACAGAAATTCACTCGTACATCGCTTGATATAATAAAACTTTCACATAATTTTTATTTCCAACATCTATTCAGTACTTACATAATTACAAAATTCATTTGATATAATATTATTATATGAGATATTAAATTTTACGTCACATAGTCGGGTTGATATAGGTACGTGAACCACAGCCTAATAGACAGTTAACTCTTGACTAAAGGTAATAGGGCGTAGCCTGGACTCTGCTGTATAATTATTTATTTACTTAGTTATAACAAAAGTACATTAGTCATGACATAACACACAAATATTGGGCAACATTAGTTTGACATTACGTCATGTTCCAAGTTTTATTCGAATTAGAGCCTAAATTTTTATGGCAAATATTGGCCAAACTTGTGTAAATGTTGGCTATAATGTTGGGTAAATATTGGCCATAACTTGGTTAAATGTTGGCTGCAATATTGGGCAAATCTAGACTACAACATTAGACAATGTTGGCCAAATATTACCCATTTTCTTTGATATATTCTGTATCCGGATTTTTTTTCTCTAATATATTATGAATTTTGGATTGGCACAAGTTGCATTTCTCATTTATAAAAAGTAAATCAACACAGAGACCAGACTACAGTATCCGTTCATAAATGTGCCACACTTGCGATTCAGCGTCACCGACCGACTGGAGCCGAGTATACCCGATCTAGGCCCGTATTAATAAACGTCACTCAGTCCAAGAGCTCGCACTTGATATCGATCTTGAGGTCATGATCGTATTAATAAACATATTATTTGACGTTCTCAAGCTACGGTTTGGGTTTACGATATCAGCCGAGTGATGAACTGATTAATAAATGAAACTTGGCACTTAAGTATACAATAGGTGCGTGTACTCAAGATGCTAAAACCTGAGTGTAGGCGGTCCGTGACTTGAGGTCGTGATTAGTACCGCGAAACACGGAGTTTGAAAATATTTTGGATGACATTAATTATTATGATGAAATAGAGTTCTGTGTGTGTGTATTTTATGGTCTTTGCGATATCGTTTACCAAAAATCTATAATTTATTTATATGTTGAGGTCGGTCCAACCGCGTTAGTCTACTGCGAAAGTTGTATAAAATTGGTAATACTACACACCTATCCGAAAAGTAGACCAATTCAGTGAAAATATGCATGAACAACCTATTCTCGTACTGAAAATATGCAAAAGGAAAAATAAAGATATTGGCATTCTGTCTGCATTCTTACTTTTACCATTTTTCATACATAAACTACATAAAAAACACGATCAAATCCTGATAAATATTACTAAAAATTGTGTTGCGACGTGACACTTTTTGCTTTTTAGTGCTGACCATAGAAAGACGTCCACCCAACTTTCTTATTTCGATTCAAAACTTGCATTCAGCCTAATCGATATTCGCGATAAAAGAAATGAAAAAGAATTAGAAACTGAATAACAACTCTTATAACTAACACAAAGTATTGAAAGTGTTTGCAGAATACCCAATTTATGGAATTAATTTATCATTATTCTCAAATAAAATTTTACTAAGCCTACCTAATGAATATATACTGGGAATTCTGTAGGAAACTATTAGAAAGTATCAGAAAATAAAATCCACAATAAATAATAGTTGTCCAATAAATTAAAATAATTCTAAACAGCGAGCGCATTCCGAATATAAATTCAAATATAGAAACATTTCGACGCGAAATTCAGTAAATGAGCTATGGCCTGTCTGTTATTGACTCTGTTTCAGTATAATGTCCAAAAAACGATTGAAATGTCAATAGAAAAGCATAAATCATTATTATAAACAATGCTTATTGTATTTACTGCTTAAAATAAATTGATTTAATTTCCAAGTATCGATTACATTCGTCATATTATCAATCGAAATTAAAAAAAAAATGTTTGGAATATTGCAATAAAAAAAAACAATAATGGTCGACGATTTTGAACACAGATTGAGTACCTAGTGGTTTTGATTAATACGTGTTATTGGACCTGTCTTTGAATATTACGTTAAGACCTGGGCATTTTCGTGTTGTTCACAATATTTTCAATAATATTTGTCACATTTGAAATCTGATCTACATCTGTGTGTGTGAAATTTGTGAAAAGTAAAAATGTAAACACGCACGATTGGCGCGAAACTTCGACATTAGATAACCAAAACTTCATTACCACTAACCCTAAACTATGGACAAATTCGTCAAATAAGTAAATGATATATTTTCACAGCCCCTGTGGTGAAGTTCCTACTTATTTACCCTAAACTATGGATAAATTCGTCAAATAATTAAATGATATATTTTCACAGCCCCTGTGGTGAAGTTAGGGTGTTCGAAATCTCCAATTTTTATGTTTTTTAGCCTCGACCACCACTGTCATCAAAATGGCGAGTATCGTATGACTTGAATTTATAATAATAAACTAAACTACTAATAAACTTGGGCGCTAAATATGAACATATTATGAGGTTTTATCCCACACTCCTAATTAACGCACATTCATTCAAGATTTGATGGGTAGCATAGTAAATATTTACATAATCAAATAAGGGTGTCGTATGTCGTTATTCTTGGGTACGATGGGACCTGGTACTGAACCAGCGGAGGTTCGTGTGATCGGGGCGCTTCCAAAGTATACTCTACAAAACGTGATACAGCGCTATTCATTAAAATTTTAACAAAATACAAGTATTTCAATAAATCTTACGACAGCAAGAACCATAATGAACGAAATGTGATGAATGTCATTCTAAACTTCGGTCAATGTGACGTAATCGTTCACGAGATCAAGCCCTCAAGTACAGCATCTTGAGGAGCTGATCTTGGTAACTGAGATACTGTTTTCATGTGTTTATTAATTAGCAATGATCTTGAGATGCTGATATCGTTATAATGGCGTATCAAATGATATCGCACTTGAGTACGTCATTGAGGAACGTTTATTAATACGGGCCTTAGTGTCACCGACCTGAACGAGACACTTCAGAGTTCGGTTTTGTAGAGCGGCGTCTCTGTCACTTCACACTGTTTTTCTAAAACTCGATGTGACTTGTTTACGCCCGGTTACTGCCCATACCTTGTTACATACGTATGGTCATATGCGTAAGTAACCGGATCGACCAATTTTCAACCTTATTTTTCATATTAATAAGGTTGAAAATTGGTCGACCACTTTTCGCTGCCCTGATATAAGAGCGAAAAGTGGTTGACCGGGAAATTTCGCATTTGGTCATATTGACCATATGTTAACCCTATGGTACTTACGTGAGGTCATAATAACCATATAAGTTCTTATGTTACTCAATACGCACGCGCGGCGGGGAAGCCATCCGTCGTTCTTGTCTTAGTTTCAAGAATTCAGATCGAGCTATCCTGTTGACAAGAATTTAAAGTGTTAGCATACAGTCATATCTATTTTCTATAAGTATTCCAAGAATAAAAAAATAAAAAATTAAGATTGACATGCACAGTCAGCGTCAAAAATATTGGGGCGAACAGATAGTTCAAAATGAACTAAACAACTAATAAAATATTAAAATGTATTACAATTAGATATAATTCTTGACAGTTGTCATGTCTCGTGATTTGTCAGCAGTGTCGTTGTATAGCTTAGACAAAGAAAAGTATAGACGGCGAGTATCTCCATTTCATTTCCACAAGAAAGGGATAAAGTATTGAGTTATTATAAGTAACAGAAAAGGATAAAGCTATACTATTTCCGTCTCTCAGTGCGTGCCAGTTTTTTCAAGGCAGCTACTTATGTTGCTCATGTTAGTTAGGTTAGTTTTTGTCTCATGTGTGGCCACGCTACCCGATGCTCTATAGCTTTCTTACTCTAAGGTGTATAGGGTACCCAACTACCTACCCCTTGGGAAATACGGTGATGTTATGTTCACTAACCTTAACAACAGGAAGAGCGCCATAAAGTTGCACGCGATGAGCATGTAGAACACGTGCGTCCACGAGTGACTCGACACCACGCCGGCTAGCATGGGACCTATGGCTGCTCCTGTGAACAAAATCATTGTAAAAATAACTTTTACACACAATTAAAGTTCTTAAAACTATACAAACTGAGATGTGTTGCTGGCAGTTTAATTGTAAAATCGAATCATTTATTGTTGGCGCCGCGGATCGCTAATGTGACGCTGTCACTGTCACGAGATGTCAAACGTCCCGCGAGTGAAGGCCGGCGTTTCCCGCGCCATTCCGTTGAAGAAATGACATGACATGCGTTTCTGTGTCAGTATGTTTCATTGTAAAAGTTGTTAATTAAACACCAACCATCGAAATAACAAGGAGTTCGTTATTTACCTTCCAAACACTTATTTCAATTGGATCCTACACTTTTGAAAATCCAAAAAAATTATATAAAAAAGAGAACAGAATATTGTCCATTCCATAATGTAGTTTTCTATGGAGAAGAATGGACAAAATACATACTTTTTCCAGCTCAAACACTTGATAGTGGTGAAGGACAGTCGCTTTGCGGGCCATATTATGTTAAGTTGTGTTATAGATTTCCAAGAAAAGAGTGCTAGTGACTCTCAACGTCATTCAATAAATGATGTTTGATTTTAATTTCGGTTAGATTTTTGAACTGATGTTTAGTGTACCTACAGTCAAAAAAAGAGATAAGTATGCAGGATCGTCGGATATAGAGTCCGTTTCACGAAAGAAGTCCCGCGGCAATAAGTGGAACTAATAATTATTATATAGTTAGCAACACTCCTACCTTTAATTACCCAGAGTGCCTCTATTAAGATGGCGAGATACATAAATCAATCAATATTTAGGATTCCGTCGACTAGTGGCGCCATTTCTACGAGACTTCTTTCGTGAAACAGACTTTAGTTGAAGTTTAGTAAGAAACCGATGGATGTTGTCGACTGAAATTTAATTTGATAAATGAGCTGTTTGTTTTCTATTAATTCAATTAAATTTTATTCGAGTACATCCATCGGTTTCTTACTAAACTTCAACTATTTCCGACGATCCTGCATAGTTATCTATTTTGTTGATTGTACATAAACAATAACTGAAATCCATTTGAATAGTAGTAAGCACGATGGCATATCACGCTATAGTATATTTCCAGTACAAGCTGACTTCTTATTGTACGAAAAACCTATACAATGTGAGGTCAGGTAAAACTGGAAATTTATAGCTTATTATGTCGTCATGTGCACAGTGCCTTAAATATGACCCATCGGAGTTCGAACTAGTTAAGTTTTGACTCGCGTCGTCTCTGTCACTCGTACATACAGAGTCCATCTAAACTCTAAAGCCCAAATTAGCATGTTGACGGCCGGGAACTGTTACAGAAATAACGGACTCACCAACACTCCCGGTGCCGTCTATGATCGCGGTGACGGTCGCCAGCGCCTTGCTGTTGCCGGCCAGGCTGCTGTGCGTGCCGAGCTCGGCGCTCACGGCCGTGGTGATCAGTGCGTACGGACCGTTCACCATCATGCCCGTCAGGATCAGCAGCACCACGTTGAGCAGGTACGAGGTCGCGCCCCAGTATTGGTAGATGAACAGCTGGACATTAGGAAAAAAGATGGTTGAAAATTGTGGCTAAACCACAACAAGGCCCGGGCTCCACTGAAGCGGAGTTGGGAGGAGCGGCCCGGAGACGTGCAGGAATCGATCAATCACAATGGTTGAAATCCTCATCGTGTCACTCGTCTCGTCTGTGATTGGACGATTCCTGCACGTCTCTGCTCCGCTCCGCCCAGCTCCGCTTCAGTGGAGTCCGGGCCTAAGAGGTGTTAATATGAAACGTCCTGTATAAGGAGCTGTTGCACGCGGTGTAGAAGGCGACGCACACGAGCGCGGGGCAGCCGCGTGCTATACTCGCGGGTACTAACTCACCATGGGCGCGCACGCGGTGTAGAAGGCGACGCACACGAGCGCGGGGCAGCCGCGTGCTATACTCGCGGGTACTAACTCACCATGGGCGCGCACGCGGTGTAGAAGGCGACGCACACGAGCGCGGGGCAGCCGCTACAGTCGGCGACGAGTCCCGCCAGGATGGCGCCCGTCACGCCGCCCACGTCGAACACTGTGCTCAGCTCGCCCGACTGGCGGGCGGACAGGTCCGCTACAAATAGTAAACATTATTACTACCATCCAGATTCAAGGGCAAGGGTTCCCAACCACAGAGGGGCGCGACGACTCCAAAAATAAACGGTATATGTTTTTGGTATTAGAAAAGGTTAAGAATATAATAGAATTCCCTTTATTACAGCTCTTAGTGAAGGCTCGATTCCAATGTTTCCAATCCCCAAACGTTTGATAATATTATTAAGGTGCTTTAAATGCACAGTACAGGACAATAATATTAATAGAATTTAAAATGTTGAAGTTTTAATTGTACTAAGAACTACATTCAAAATAACCACTACGTGGAGCCCTGATACAGCCAGAAGGCGTCGCGGCAGAACCTGTAGAAGATGGCAAGCCTTGGATCAAAAGAGTTGGAAGTCATGAGGCGATGCTTATGCCCAACAGTGGGATGATGCAGACTAGCAGTACATTCATATAAATATATCTAAAATTATTAATGCTATGGATAATATTTTTAACACTACTTTTTGAACAAAACCGCTTACTTTTCACTTACCCATTGTAAACTTGATATAAGACGGCAGCCAATACAGGAACGTGTAGCTGACGAGCTTCGCGAAGAAGAGGGAGAGAGAGAACTCGACCACGCCCGGGATAGAGAGAGCGCGCGATAGTGAGACCGCGCTCTCGGAAGACGCGCGGAGCAGCGAGGTGCGCTCTGTCGCCTCATCTTGCTGAGAGAGAGATGACATGATTAGTGTGAGTAGAGCGAGAACTCAAACTCAAACTCAAACTCAAACTCAAAGCATTTATTTCAATTAAACCTTGTACAGGCACTTTTGAATTGTCAAAATTAAATAGTCTGTCAGTCAGTCAGAAAGTTGAAGCTAGTTGCCCATTCCAAAACGTAGATCTCTATGGAGAAGAACGGGCAAGAAACTCCATGGACACTCTTTTAAATCAAGTTATTACAAAATCCTGGGTACATTATTCTTGTTGCTTCTATATGTGAGAACAATGTAAAAAGAAAAAGACAAATGAAGAAACAATTCAAAATATAAGATTAAAAATAAGCCTTGGCAGTTAAGAGATGACCAGTCTCAACCGACGGCACCCGTTCACGAACATGACGCGTGGATCAGCACCATCCAGCTCAACCATTTTGTAGGGAACCGAATAATCCAACACACGCGCCACCATCGGTGAGACATTTAAGTGAGCATGACACGTTCTCAACTGCCATGCTCTTTCAAGTCAACAACAGAAAAAAAAAAAACATAATAAACGGAAACATGGTTCTTACATTTACAAAATTTAAAAAAAAATGCTTCTAAATTATACAAAACTATAGTTTGCAATTTATTTAAGATGTTAATATAATTTACTACCAAACAGGAAGAGGTATCTAATATTGCAGTATTAAAACAAACAACAATTAAAACTGGATTGAATAACTTAAAAAAGTTATGTTCGTAATGTCAGAAATATTGAAAAAGAAAAAGGGAAGCACCTCTTCCAAATATTGAAATTTTAACTAGTGAGCCCAAGTGCCTGTGGAGCAGGACCAGCATTAAGCCAAGCATTTTTATCTACGATATAATCATCCAACTTGTAATATGCTTGTCTACATAGTGTGCGTTTAATGCATGTTTTAAATTTCTTCTCATTTAATTGAAGAATATCGAATGGTATTTTATTATAACATTTTACACAGTAACCCATAAAAGAAGTTTTTACTTTAGACAATCTGAAACGCGGTTGATCTAATTTGTCCCTATTTCTAGTGTTAAAATTATGCCTGTCACTTATCTTATTAAAAAGATGTAGATTTTTTCGAACGTACATAATGTTTTCATATATATATTGACAAGGAACCGTCATGATGTTAATTTCTTTAAACAGTTCTCGTAGAGAATCGCGTCTGCTGAGCTTGTAGATGGCTCTGACAGCCCTCTTTTGCAGAATGAAGATAGAATCAATATCTGCAGCCCGTCCCCACAACAAAATACCGTAAGACATGATGCTATGAAAGTAACTAAAATAGACCAGTCTCGCGGTATCCACGTCTGTTAATTGGCGAATTTTCCAAACAGCGTAAGCGGCTGAACTTAGCCGCCCTGCAAGTGATGTTAAGTGCGGACCCCACTGTAGCTTTGAGTCAAGCGCGATCCCCAGAAAAACCGTATTTTCGACGAATTCAAGTGTCTCCCTATTCAATACAACATGACATTCATTACTTCTAACATTCGGTAAAGCGAATCTAATGCATTTAGTTTTTTTCTCATTTAATACCAAATTATTCACAGTAAACCAATTATGGACCACATGCATAGCGTTATTTACGTCGTCAAGCTCTTGTGCACGTCTGCTTACTTTAAAAATCAGTGATGTGTCATCAGCAAATAACACCATTTGTGGTTGGTTTTTCAGTAAATGAGGTAAATCATTTATATATACTAAAAATAGGAATGGCCCCAATATTGAGCCCTGCGGTACTCCCATTTTGACTTTTAAGCCCGATGAATTCACACCGTTAATTTGAACTTGCTGAAATCTATCATTTAAATATGATTCTATTAAGCTAAGAGCAAGTTTACCTAGTCCGTAATGCTCAAGTTTCAAGAGCAGTGTTTCGTAATTCACGCAATCAAATGCCTTGGATAGGTCACAAAAAATGCCTATAGCATCTTGTGCCTCTTCCCATGCGTTGAAGATGTGTTTTAATAAGGTGACACCGGCGTCGGTTGTACAACGTCCTTTGGTGAAACCATACTGTTGATCGTGTAAGATGTTATTACGATTAAAATGATTGAGCATTTGATTTAACATTACTTTTTCGAACACCTTGCTAAAAACCGGCAAAACCGATACGGGTCTATAATTATTAGTGTCTTTGCTGTCCCCAGATTTGAAAAGTGGAATAACTTTACTGAACTTCATTAAATCCGGGAAAACCCCTTGATCTACACACAAATTAAATATTAAAGCTAAATAGGGTGCAATTGTCTCAATAAAGGATTGACAAACTTTAGTGGACATGCCCCACAGATCTTCGGTAATTTTGATCTTAAGTTGCTTAAATGCCTTTATAATGACTATGGGGTTTATATGTTTAAATTTAAATTCCACAGGACAGGCTGAGACATTCGCTCTTAATAATTCAATAGCTAGTGCGGGCGAGGAATTTAAAGTTTCTGTAGTTTTAATTGGGATATTGGTAAAGAAAGTTGCAAATTCCTGAGCAACATCGATGTTATCGCTAATGAGACCGCGGGAAGTGTCCAGTGTGTAATCAGTATTATGTTTTTTGTTCCTGTTCGTTTCATTGTTTATAATTTTCCAAACTGTCTTTATTTTATTGTCTGCGGATTTAACTTTGTTACTAATGAAAGAAGCTTTAGCTGCTTTGCAGAGCAGAGAGAGAGTGAACTCGACTACGCCCAGGATAGAGAGAGCGCCTGATAATGAGAGCGCCCTCGGGAGACGCGCGGAGCAGCGAGGTGCGCTCTGTCGCCTCATCTTGCTGAGAGAGAGATGACATGATTAGTGTGAGTAGAGCGAGAGAGAGTGAACTCGACCACGCCCAGGATAGAGAGCGCCTGATAATGAGAGCGCCCTCGGGAGACGCGCGGAGCAGCGAGGTGCGCTCTGTCGCCTCATCTTGCTGAGAGAGAGATGACATGATTAGTGTGAGTAGAGCGAGAGAGAGTGAACTCGACCACGCCCAGGATAGAGAGCGCCTGATAATGAGAGCGCCCTCGGGAGACGCGCGGAGCAGCGAGGTGCGCTCTGTCGCCTCATCTTGCTGAGAGAGAGATGACATGATTAGTGTGAGTAGAGCGAGAGAGAGTGAACTCGACCACGCCCAGGATAGAGAGCGCCTGATAATGAGACCGCGCCCTCGGGAGACGCGCGGATCAGCGAGCTCTTATTGCTAAGCGGATCATTAGTGTGTGTACAGCGAAAGATAAATCTCGAGCATGCCCCTTAGTACGGGATAGAGAGAGAAAGATATAAGAAGAAATGAGAAAAACATTTTCAAAAAATGCGACCAGAAAGAGAAAAATAATAAAGTCTGAAGTCAAGTGAGAATTTCCGAAGAAATATTAAAAAATCGTGTAGCTCCTGAACTATAAATAATCATTGAACATACACATGGGGGTGTTTCGGGAAGCCAATGGAGAGAGGCCTTTGGTTTTTTTCTTTAAATGTCGTTTCACGGTTCACAGGCCACCTTGTATTTTATTCTCTATAGTAATAACGAAAAGAAAAAGTTCGTCTTTGTCTCACGTAGTCTGTCACTCATACCTGTGTGACAGTCTTTTTCTAAAGCTCCATGTGTCTTAAACGGTGTTATGTATGTATCTATATGTAACGTACCGTGGCTGAGACCCGGTTAAGTAACCCGTCGTGAGATATTAAAGTTAGTGTGTCAGTGTGTGTTTACTAGCGTGTTTGACTGTTGTCCGTCCCATACCTGCATATCTAACAAACGGGTATAGTAAATATTATTAATTCTGTGGTAATACTTACTTGTGCTGCATTAGACGAATGCCTGTTAGGTCGTAAACTTGCCGACTGCAAAATGAAAACAAAATATTATTTATATGTCACTTTTAAAATCGTACGGCCGACAGAGGGCTCCTTTTTCTGACCGAAAAAACACACTTATCCAATCTATTGGACTCGTCAAAACAAATTATATGAGCCCAAACTCGGTAGCCACTGAAGAGTTCCACTATCCACCCCCTGGCTCCATCATCAGATCAGCTCCAAGATACCAGATTATTAGTTTTGTCTTCCAAACTACATATATACGTACAAAGTTTCATTTAGATAAGATTGTCAGAACTAGGTTAGTAGGGCTTGTGGCTAAGTAATAGTCGATCGATCAGGTTAGGCTACACTTGCCGCGGTTGGTCCCTGGATGGGTGACCATCTTCACATACCAAGACCCCTCCGTGTCTTGCAAAGCACGTTAAGCCGTCCCGGCTGTCATTCGTGGATCTATGACAGTCGTTACGGGTCGTCAGAAGCCCGAAAGTCTGACAACCAGTCTTACTGAAGGGGTATCGTATTACCCAGTAACTGGTTTGTGAAGGTCAGATATTAGGCAGTCGCTCCATGTAAAATACTGGTGTGCATCCGGTTAGTCTGGAATCCGACCCTCATGTTGGGAAAAGGCAGTAGTTAGCGTGTTAAAAAAGTGATATATGAATGCGACGATCGCGTATCACGATCGCGCGAACGATCATTTTGGTTAGGACGCTGGTTAAGTCCCATGTGTTTCCCATCTATAGCATTATTAGCGTTTTTTATTTTTTTTGAGTATGCTAACCAGAACAGGCGTACCCTTTGTACCTTTTGATTGCTTCGCAAATAAAGTCAATCAATCAACTTTATTTCTCACCACAATATACATGACTCATTTTACATTACACAGATTCGACAATGACACATAGTACATAGTTCAGGTAAGTATATATTGTGGGAGACTGGTGCCTAAGCTAGGCTCGTGGCCTGTGTTTCAGGACACCAGGATCCCACCCCTTTACATTATCATTTCATAAATTATGTACTAAGCGCGCTGATAGAATGTAGTAAGGTATCATACGAATTTAATACATAGTTTTAAAGTGATGATTGCTTACCTGATCCCCCACTATAACGGATGAAGCGTCGTCATCATCCGCCTCGTCCTCTTCATCTGAGCGCGTTGATTGTCGTGACGGCTGTGAGATAGATTGATTTGATTGTTTCATAAAATTAAATGTCATTGTAATGTCAATATTTAGAAGAGTATAACGGGTGTAAAAAGACACTTAACGAAGCCGAGAGCCACTTGTACTTTGTAATCATATTTTTGTACTGGACCATACCTGGGAACCTTCCGGTTACGGAGATATTGAAGGTCAAAGTTCCAACTTTTACTGACTTTTTTTAAGAAAACAAGTTTTTAACTTTAAATAACCTCACAATCCCCGTACCGTTGCATGCACCCATAAGCACAATGTTTTGTGTGCGTTACATTGCGTACTACCGCAAACAGGAAATCATACCAAAAATAAAAGTCGTTTTCTAACAATTATTTTTTGTGCAATGTTACTTAGTTAGATGTACAGTAGGGCTGCAAAAGTGCATGGTTAGCAGCGTTGCCAGATCGTTCCTTTTGGAACATTTTGCGTTCTATTTTACGGTCATGCGTTCCCTTTGCGTTCCCATCTTTTGTGCGTTCTCTTCGTTCCTTTTTGGTATGGTGATACAACCTGACACAGACCTGCAAATTGCAAAAAACGTAAGAAAATTTGAATTTCGCGGTCTCAACTACCCATTCTCCTTAAGTTCGTGTACTGAAGACTGGGCTGTAAGTATTTACAATCCTTTGCCTAACCAGAAAGGGTGGATCAAAGAAAACTTAAAACCCAAAGATTGATTACTTTACTTTACAATTTAATACGTCTGTGCTTTGGCTGGCGGGGAAGCCAACTTTATTTGTGAATTGAATCGTTTCGTGTTTTTTTGTTCAGTTTTCGCCCTTGAATGGTAAGGTATTTGCTTTGTTTTCATTAAATTCTACTGTGCTGAATGGTAACCTAAGTAAAGTTAGAAGCTGCTGTTTTCATTTCCCAAACTACTGGATGGCGCGCGGGGCAAAATATAACTTTTCTATCTCAATAGCCTACTAACTAGGTACCTAGCTAGCCTACGTGCCTATTATCCTTAAAAAACAAGTTGAGACTTCATTTATGTTATGACATAGGTATGCTCGTCGTTTGGTTGGACTTATGTTGAAATAACCGAATCATACGGTTCACTCTTGCCTTTCAATTTTGATGAATAAACCAAATTCATATTTGTAAACATCTAACATTCAGAAAAAAATAATTCGTTCTTATTTTGTTCTTGGTTAATATTTTCTAACAAAATCTATAAAACATAGATAATGATGCATTACAAAATTTGGTGATATTCATTTGTTACCGCCAGAATTGACAGCATTGATTGACATAAGGGAGCTAACCTAGTAGAGCCATTATTAAACGAAAAAAAAGTGCTCGTACTCAAACTTGGTCCGAGTCAATGATTTCTTTAAGACTACGCCGACCGCCTAGTGGCGCCCTCATCGTTTGTGTGGTTATTTCTTTTATTTTAGAATAAAAATGCAGAAAATAAGCACGTTAAGTTGTGCTCCACAAGATTATACCTACGTTTATATTATTATAAACGGTAGTTTTACATAGTTTAGTTTTATTATAATCACTAAAACGGAAAATAGTGGCCACTATTATTAAAAATAACCAAACAAACGATGAGGGCGCCACTGCGCAGTCGGCGTTTGGTCGGTATAATACACTGACCTCAGAGGTCAGTGGTATAATATCATTGGCCCGAGTACTCAAAACTAAAGACCGCGCCGCGATCGGAGAGCGTAAACAATATTTTTAGCATTAATTGTGAACGCGATTCGGAACGCGGCCACAGTGACCATAGTCTACTCTGGGATACCAGATTAAAAAGATTTTTCCAATAGTGGGGAAATTTCAAGGTTTATTTAAAATATTGGCTAGTTTTTGTAATAGCACAATTTGCTTATGAGATGTTTAATTTAATTACATAAAAGATTTAAATCATAGTTTAGAAGTAATAAATGAAGTCTTAGCTTCTAAATCAGCACAAAAAGTTAGTGGACACTTAAAAATGTTTGAATAATTTGATATATTATGCACAGAAAAACTCAATTGAAAAAAAACTGAATTGAATTTATTCTTCACTTAAAAGAAGGAATGCAGATATTAATATTCTAAATAATATGTCCATTTTATGTGATACTTAATGGTAATGGGTAATAAATGCATGACATCTTTGGTGTGTTGGCTTGCAGATATTAATATGTATAGGTATTTAATAACACGAAAACGTGATTCTGATGGCTCAAATACTCGTGCTGACGATCAAAAACGTCCGGGTTGCTCTAAACTTCCAAAATTACACCAGACAGAACAAAATAAAGAAATAAAATCTTCTAAGCTTAAGATCTCAACACAGAGTACAGAATCCAACTTAGAGACAAATAAATTTGTGTTTGTGTCTTTATTTTTGTGCGTCATGTTTGCCGCAAATAAACGTATTTCTTCTTCTTCTAATGATCTGCAAAATTAATAATATGTGACGTTTGCCGCCTGCATGATACTGACAAACTAACATACCGAACTAACATAACATACTACAAAAATTGATTCTTCTTTACGAATCAATAACAAAAAAAAATCTATTTATTCATTAATAAATAGTTTTTTTTATATATATATTTTTCGTTTGCGTTCCTTCACGGCCAATTTCGTTCCATTTCAGACATCCCAGCGTTCTAAATCTTCAATCACTACTGGCAACACTGATGGTTAGTTCAGAAATATAATCGTGTGAAGCGAGAAATGACGCCATCTAGCGCAAAACCAGTTAACGACTAACAAAATCTCATTATACTGTTACTAGATGGCGTTGCTTTGCTTTTTATGACAAAATATTTTTGTAGTTTCTTTTTGTCTCTTCAAACATTTAAACAATTTATAATAAATATTTACTTAAAAAAAAAATTGTTTCTAACTATTAACCTACTATGTTAAAATTGAATATCAATTTATTAGCAGTAAGTAAGAAATAACCAAACAAACGATGAGGGCGCCACTGCGCATACTTAATTATTCCTATCGGTTTCTTTTATCATTTTATTATTTTTTCATATGCTAGCAAATGTAATGTAATAGTTAGATAAATATATTAGCTGTGTAACTCCTTTCTCAAAACGTTTCTTCCCAACTGCTTTCTTACGTTTCGTAAATTAGTCACAGTTGTGAAGAAACCAACGCCATCTAGTTTATTTTAGAAAACTTGAACTCAAACGTTCACAGGAAAATAGCAAAAGTGCATGGGTACCCTAATTGGTACCCATGCACTTTTGCAGGTGAGTGTACAGAATGCGTAGCCGTCAAAGCTATGTGATGGGTCTTTTTACACCCTGTAATATGATTAATATTAGATATTAGCTCCTTTTAGATAATGTGGGATCAATTAAGATTCGCTTGTTATGAATGATTGATTCAAACGGTTAGTGTCATCTATGTTATGCTTTTTCTATGTAACTTATCGATTCAAGTTGAACCGATTGATCTATGTCACTACCAGTTAATATCGGTATTAATTTGAAATGACTAATAATTTAATCAATTCACATGCAAGTAATCGATTCATATCAGCCTATAATGCACTGCTGGGACACAGGCCTCCTCTTGGTAAGAGGAAGTGGGCCGTAATCCACCTCACGGGCACAGTGCGGGTTGGGGATGTCACATGTCTTCGAATTATTGGTTCTAGGACATGCCGGTTTCCTCACGATGTTTTCCTTCACCGTTTTGAGAGCAGTGGTGATGCATTAATTTACACAAAACGCCAGAAGGATTTGGGGGAGGCCTTTGCCCAGCAGTGGGACAGGAAATACAGGCTTATAATTTTTTTTTTTAATCGCCAGTCTGGGTTCAAACCTACGACCTACCTACAACTCGTAAGTCAATGCCGTTACCACTGGACCACCACTTATCCAGTATATTGATTCAATGTCAGATAATTGATTTCAGTTTGTGCGTCGAAATCCCTGCCCCCTTGTTTAATGATCATCATAATATATTTGAATTAAGATTTTGAGATAACTTTCAAATTATGGAACCAAAAACTGAATTTCACATTAAATAAGGTTCAAATTCCATTGCAAACAAAAACTCACTAGAACCTAAGTATTTGTTACAAATGGTCACTCAATAATCAACTTATAATACGTTTTACTAAAGTAGACTAAGTGGCGATGGAATGTAAATTATCTGATCTTATGAATTCTTATACACAATCTGATACTGACCTGAAAATTGCAAAAAAACTCAAGAAAATTTGATTTTCGCGCATCGCATCATCTTAAATTATAATTTATGTTCATCATAGTTTGAATGACTGAATGATTGACACCTACTTTGTTTATTTATTTATTTAATATTTCAAGCACATAAATGTACAGAGGCAGACTTAATGCCATAGGCATTTTCTACCAGTCAACCTTTGGGTGATGCAGAGACAAACAGTGGTAGGTGCAATCAAGAACATTGAGGAATAAATATTTAAAATATAAAGATACGCATATACCTATTAAAACTATGAATATATGGTTCTTTCCTCAAAAGACCATTTCAGACATCAATCTACATGGTCTTCACACGATCTGACCAAGATTTTGTCTGGACTTTAAAAGAGACTGTGACCTCTGAGTTTGTTTCGGCCTTTCTTCTCAGAGTAGTCAGATAGGAAACGCCGACCACATCTAGTTTAAAAAATATGATGACGTGTAAAAGTGTTTGTAAAAACCTACTTACCGAAAATAAATCATTTATCATTTATCATTATAATATATACGGTCGGTTTTTGTACAAAAATATTTTGTCATCTTGTTATGACAAAATATTTTTGTAGTAGATGGCGTTCAAAGCAACGCCATCTAGTAACAGTATAATGAAATTTTGTTAGTCGTTAACTGGTTTTACGCTAGATGGCGTCATTTCTCGCTTCACACGATTATATTTCTGAACTCACCATGCACTTTTGCAGCCCTACTGTACCTAATTACATATAAATATAAGTACAAATAAATATACATAAATACATGAATATACTTACTAAAAAGAAACAAGACAAACAATGAGAAAATATGACCGTTGTGTTGTTCAACTTACCGATTGCCTACTACTAGCGACGGCGGCCCCCAGCCCCACGAGGCGCGGCTCGGGCGCCAGACACAGCCACACGAGCGCGCCCGCGGCCCCCATGACCAGCGCGGGGTAGATGAACGACAGCGACCAGTCGGAGTCCACGTACTCCGCCGCCATTATCGTACCTGTAACAAACATCAACGTTCTGTATCAAACCGGAAAGGGATCGGCACCGTATCAACTGGAGCCGTTCGGAATCGTAACGTAATCGCCTCGCCTCGGGACAAGCTCACGAACCGCGGTGCGGTGCGTTACGGCTCGTCGTCCCCGCGCTTACGTCTCTCCGTTCCCGAGCTTACGTCTCTTCGTCCTCCCTTGCCCCTCTCCCCCTCCGGCCTGCCTGCTGCACCATCAACCAGCGGCCGGCGAGCCGTAAGCGCGGCGTCGCCTAGCCGTAGCCGAGTTGACGTTGTTGGTTACATGCTTACGTTAAGTTGACGCCTGTTTGACGGCGAGGCGAAAGGCGATGCGGTGCCCATCCCTTTCCGATTTGATACCTTTAGAGTATTATTTTTTGTTTCTTAAAGGTGAGTATACACTAGAGCATTTTCTCGAGCATTTCCATGTAATTGTAACGTTCTTACGAATGGTACAATACAGGTAAAAGCTCAGTCTCCAAAAGCATTTCCATGTAATGTAACGTTTCTGCTAACGCTCGACGCTGCGTTCGACGTAATGCTCACGGTGAGTGAGAATTTACCTGTAACATTTCTTCCTACCTTGCGTTCATTGTGGAAATGTCGGACCTACAGGTACCGCTCGTGCCTTTGCTCGATAAAATGTTACACCAATATGGTCGTTGATTTTTAAAATCAGTTCTATTCTATTCTGTAAACATCTCACCGTGAAAACTTAGGTGAAGTGAGCGTGGAGTGAGCTGTCAATAGTGTCAATTCCTAGCAAAAACAAACTCACTACACCTAAGTTATCACGGTGAGATTTTTACAGAATTGACCGGCTGATGGGAGGGATTGACACTATTGACAACTCACTTTAAGCTCACTTCACCTAAGTTATCACGGTGAGATTTTTACAAAATAGAGCGGCTAGTTGTAACAAAACATCGAGCGTGCTGCTCGAAGTGCGGTTCGATAAATCTCTAGTCTATACTCACCTTAATACGTACAGGCGGCCTCGTGAGTTGAATGCTTTACTTACCACCCTAAGGCCGAGATCTATAAACGTTACTTAGCTCTTACGTTGACTTAGACATAGGTTCCGTCCTTAGAGTAAGAAAGCTATAGAGCATCGGGTAGCGTGGCCACACATGAGACAAAAAACTAACTTAACTAACATAGGCTACATAAGTAGCTGCCTTGAAAAAACTGGCACGCAGTGAGAGACGGAAATAGTAAAGCTTTATCCTTTTCTGTTACTTATAATAACTCAATACTTTATCCCTTTCTTGTGGAAATGAAATGGAGCTACCCGCCGTCTATACTTTTCTTTGTCTAAGGTCCCGTCACTATCTTGCACTTGTAGTTTGACAGTTGTGAGACAGTGACAGTGATATCGCTGACCCAAAGTACGTGCTAAGTAACGTTTATAGATTTCGGCCTAAAGTATTACTTACAATAAAACGACATTCTCTATTTATCGCGATTAAGACGAATGTGATAGTTAAATAGTTTTAACCTTACTGAAGTTTTAATTTAAGGCTCACGCAGTTTTGAGTGACATATTTTATTTAACTATTTTAATTCAACGTAATAAACAATGAATTGTATTCTAATTAAAAACTGTAAAAAATGCTCAATACTAAATCGTTCAAAAGTAGTAAAAATTTGTTTTATGTAAAACGTGGCCTTCTAACTGAAATATCTCTTATCTATGTTTATAAAACAATTCAAATACCTACGCGAGTAAATGTCGGTTCTATAAGAAGTCTGCTAAAGTTGTGGTCAACGGTTACTCGTCAAACCTGTTTCTGACACCCACAGGCGTACCCCAAGGCTCCCATTTGGGTCCGTTGTTTTTCAATATATTTATCAATGACGTGGCGTCTTGTTTTGTACACTCGAAGATATATTTATACGCGGATGATCTAAAAATTATAAAACGAATTGAGTGCAATCAGGATCCATATAAACTTCAAGAAGACTTAGACCGTTTTTCCCAGTGGTGTTTGGACAATAACATGTTACTTAATGCTGACAAATGCAATCACGTACATTTTTCTAGGAAAAAAGGACCGTATTTTCGTAATTATAAAATTAATGACCAAGTTATTTACGAGAAAGAAGTTATTCGCGATTTGGGGGTTTATATTGACAATAAGCTTCGGTTTAATATTCACGTTGATAAAATCGCTACTAAGGGGTTTAAGATGTTGGGTTTCATTCTGCGTAACTGTAAAGGTTTTAAGCACGCCTCAACTAAAATTGCAATCTTTAACTCAATAGTCAGATCAGGCTTAGAATACTGCAGCATAGTTTGGACTCCACTCTACGAAATACATAAACGTCGTTTAGAATCAGTGCAGAAAAGATTTCTTTGGCACTTGTCATATCACTGCAGTAGGGCCAGAAATCTAACTAGCTACAGCTCACGCTTGAAACATTTCAAACTTATGAGTCTGGAAAATCGCCGTATGCTTTTAGATCATCTGTTCCTGTACAAAATAATGAACAATCATATTGATTGTTCGCGGTTACTGAGTCAAATAAATTTAAATGTGCCTTACAAACTTGCTCGTAGGTCTAGGTATCAGTTGCTCCGCGCTAAGGGCTTTAAAACCAATCTGGGTCATTTTTCCACCATTAACAGAATGCAGATTCAATTTTGTCGCCTGTCACGCTCACCCAGCGTAGATATTGATATGTCTTACTCTTTACATAAAGTCAAGGCTGCCTTGCATAAGGCTTTATCTTAAAAATGAAAAATTAATAGTACAGTTTCTATTGTCTTTCTCATTTATTTAATCTATATAAATAAGTTAAATATGCTTTGTAATTTGTAACTGCATTTCCTACTCCTATGTTTAATGCATGCCGTGGCAGCCTTTAATTAAGGCTACACTATAAAATGTTATAACAATATGTGCATCTTAACATGTATTTTTAGTGTATGCTTTGTTGGTTGTCCTTAAATAAATAAATAAATAAATAAAGTCTTTGCTATTTGAGTTTTCTTAAAATTACTTTTTTTTTTCTTTGAAACATCATCATCTGCCTAGCCTCTTCCCAACTATGTTGGGGTCGGCTTCCAGTCTAACCGGATGCAGCTGAATACCAGTATTTTACATGGAGCGACTGCCTATCTGACCTCCACAATCCAGTTACTGGGTAATACGATACCCCTTGGCAAGACTGGTTGTCAGACTTTTGGGCTTCTGACGACCCGTAACGACTGTCAAAGATCCACGAATGACAGCCGGGACCAACGGCTTAACGTGCTTTCCGAGGCACGGAGGGGTCTCGGTATGTAAAGATGGTCAGCCATCCACAGACCAACCGCAGCAAGCGTAGCTTAACCTGATCAATCGACCTGTGCGGCTGTTATTATTTAGCCATGGGCCCCTCTTTCTCTTTAAAACACATTCATAATTATAAATGTTTTACGAATTTATCACTCCCGTACTTATTTCGAACAAAATGAACTGTTAGGCGACGTTCGTAAGGACGTAAAAATATCGTGGCCGGATTTAATCGCGCACTTGATTTTCAACTCTAGGTGTTGAGCGGAGCATTGAGAATCCAACAGAGCTCATCTCAGCGCGTCAAAAAACCACACTGTTGGAATTTCAACTCTCGGCGCTAAGCATTGCAATGAAAATCCAGTGCGCCGAAAAATCCGGCCGCGATATTTCACGTCCATGCGGCTACAGGTTAACCCGTTAAGGTATGCACTTCGGTACTCTTCGTATTTCCGAATTAGTACGAATAGCTTCATTTTTCCTGCCGATCTTTGTAGTAAGTTTTCTCTCTGTCGGGTTACTTACTCCAGTCGTAGATCGTCATTTGTCACTCAAAAGTTTTTTGGGATTACATAGAGTTATTAATCTATAATTTTTGTAATCATAGTAGTCAGAAGCCCGAAAGTCTGACAACCAGTCTTACCAAGGGGTATCGTATTACCCAGTAACTGGGTTGTGGAGGTCAGATAGGCAGTCGCTCCATGTAAAATACTGGTATTCAGCTGCATCCGGTTAGACTGGAAGCCGACCCCAACATAGTTGGGAAAAGGCTAGGCAGATGATGATGAATTTTTGTAATCATAGTAATACAAAATTGGTAATCAAGCCATGGTTGTAACAGCTCTATATGAGATCTCATCATCGCGCGTTCGTTTCTTCGAAGATAGACGATGATTTCCGAAGGCCATTTTTTTTTTTGGGTTTTTGATAAGTTTCGTGCGGGAACCGTGCTAGCAGCCATCGGCAAAGGCAACAAATCTGCCAGCCCTAACTAAAAATAGCCCACAACTTGGCAACTTACCCAATATATTTCCCAGCGAAGTGTGCGAGTTCCATATTCCAAAGATGAGTCCTTTCTTGCTGTTACCGAACCATTTGCCCACTATAGCGACCGTGCCCGGCCAGCCAGTCGTCTGGGCAATGCCTGCCCCAGCCTGGAAAGTGGGCAAAACTATGTTGAAAGAATTACCTTATTTGTTAACGAAATTATCTGGCGAATCATCACAGACGTGATGTTGATCGTTATCGAATAATAATAAAATAAAAAACCGGCCAAGTGCGTGTCGACCACCGACCACGCACAGTAAAAGGATTCGTAGTTGGGATGAGTTTTTGCGCATGCACATTATTAATTTTATCGACTGCAAAAATAAGTTTGTATTTCATAGTAAGTACTTCTCGAAAAAAGTATGAAAAACAAAATCATTTCTGGATTTGTTTTTGTTATTTAACTAAAAAACAAAATTATTTCTGCATTTTTTTTCATCATCATTCATCACGTCTGTGAAGTTTCGCTAAGTAATTTAATTTGACCTTCTATAAATATTTATGTTTGCACCAACCTGCACTAATAAATAGTATGATATGTTATGTATATTGTACGTCCGTCCCATGCCGAACAGGTAACAAAAGATGGCCGAAGTCAACATGCCGAATGACAAGAAGTATCGGAGATCCACCCTCTCTGCTATCATACCTGCAACATAAACATATCATCACGTTTGTATTCCACGACGGGGTAGGCAGAAGTATACAGGGTTATTAGTAAAACATTAACATCCTCTTAAGCGGGCATTGCTCTCATCATTATGAACAACTTTTATTATGGGACCAAACCCGAAATCGTGAAATAAAATCTGCTGTTCCCTACATTTTAACGAGTTATACGAACATGTGAATCCGATGTGACATGTTAACAACCTGATAGGTTCTGTAGATTGTAAAATTATTATTTTGAGTGAAATCTCGCTTGTAACTAAATTATTACTAAAACCATAGATTTTTTACCCGACTGCGCGACGCAAAGGAGTGGTAATGTGTTCATCAGCCTATGTATGTATGTATGTTTATATGTTCCTTTGAAGCACTATACAGACCAAACGCCTGGGCCGATTTTTATGATTCACACGTTAATCGATTCCTCTTAGTCCGGCGAGTGTCACTAAAGACATGAAGTTAGTGAAAATTCAATATGGCGACTACTGGACGCCATATTAAATTTTTTTTTATTAAGTATTTTTTTTTCAAAACCTATCAAGTGGGGTATCAAAATAAAGGGTTTTAAAAGGTGATTACAAAAATATATACAACATTATATACTTAAAAGCAATTCGAAGTGACAAATTGTAAAAAACAGCTACCAAGAACTAAATCGTCTGCGAACTCTTTCACATTTGTAAACTAAAAAGCTGGAAATAAAAAAAAGTTATTTAAAAAAATAAAAAAACCCGACTGCGGTAAAAAACTTAAGTTAAAAAAAAACTGAAAAGCTAAAAACAAGCCCATTTTAAATTAAATAAAAGTTGGATGCAGGCGGGACCCATACCATTTTTATTATATTTTCAAATTCAAATGGGTCCCGCCTGCTTCCAACTTTTATTTAATTTAAAATGGGCTTGTTTTTAGCTTTTCAGTTTTTTTTTAACTTAAGTTTTTTACCGCAGTCGGGTTTTTTTTTATGTCTATGACTAAAACTATGAGGTCATGACTTTTTTTTTCGTTTGCCTAAGTATATTGTATCCCACTGCTCCCGTTTTACCTTCCAAACCTCCCCGTCTTGTGCGACCTCTGGCCGTGTTGGTCCTGCGAACGTTACCAGATCGTCCAGTGAGTGAGGTCATGTTATTTGTAAATAAATGTTTTATTAAACCTTCTTCCAGAATTCTTGAAGAGGCAACATAATTACGATTTGAATTAATTTAAGGGGAATGCTCCAACCAGCCCGCGAAATTCAAAATTTCTTGCGTTTTTTGCAATTTGCAGGCCAGTGCTAGGTTGTATGTTGATTAAAATATTATTCGCGGCTGTAAGACGTATGTAGTTACAGAATTATAATCATCAAAATCACCAATACAACCCTCCAACTTCATAAAGGTGTAAGAACAAAAAAAAAAACAGAAAAAGTAATTCCTACAGCTTTATGAACTTAGAGCGTTTTATTGATGATTTTGATGAACATAACAAACATTGCTAAAACAGCTGCAGACCATGCAAATATTTGTGTCGACGCAGCTATCGAACCTTATCAACCTTGAATGCCGAGGGCGAGCGATGCATCCACACAGATGGCCTTTCATTCCATTTATGAGTAAATATTTCTAATTATGTATAATTATCTACAAATGTGTAATTACCGGAAAAAAGCCTTGCAATTGCAAAGAACGTATGAATGAATGGTTGATCAAGTGTCCGACCGCCTTAGAACGGGTTGTTTCACGTCCACTTGACGCAGGCGCATACGTTAAAAATGGCGCTAACTATCTTCTAACCAAAAAAAATTAAAAACCCGACTGCGGTAAAAAACTTAAGTTAAAAAAACTGAAAAGCTAAAAACAAGTCCATTTTAAATTAAATAAAAGTTGGAAGTAGGGCTTGCAATCCGGATATCCGGATATTCGTATTATCCGGATATCCGCCGATTTTCAAATCCGGATTTTACTGGCATCACCATCCGGATTTTTCGGATGTTACGGATAGTCGTACTTCTCTTTTAAATATTAAATAAAAAGCTGTCATCTGTAAAATACATAACTGTTATTACATTATTTATTATTTCAATATAGTTAATCACTCTTGCAATTATTTATTCACTTCACAAATCACAATAAGTCAATTTAGTGACAGAGATCATAACAACATTGACCACTCGTTAACTTTAACTCACATCCATACTACACGCATTTTCAAAATTGTATTGTATTGTATCGCGCGCACGGTCGCTTCTCACTTAAAACCAGTTTTTGTTCTAAACTTTTCACCCGCACTGAGCCCTATTGTTATTGTCAACCGGCGGCGGTCCGGCCCTTCGTGCACTCATAAACAAGTTGTATTCCATGTAGAGAGGTGTTGTGTTAAGTTTGTAAAAAGCCAATGCAGTCAAATGTAATGTAAGTAACTTAACTTCATTTTCACTAAGGCTGTTGATAGTAATGTACGTACCTACTCGTATTAACTCGTATAGTGTCAATGTTGTGTAATAATAATAAGTTTGTTTCCACATTTTTGTGATTAAAAATATTCAGATTTGCTACAAATGGCATCTAAAACCCAATTTTTTGAATACAAAAAATGTTCGCAAATGAAGAACTCAGTCTGGCAGCATTTTAAACGCAGTGTTGATGGTGCTCAGGCATAATGCAATATTTGTAAACAAGTTTTGAAAATCGCATGATAGAATAGAATAGAATACTACAACAGCAAGAACAGATACAAATTATTAGAATAGAATACTACATCAGCAAGAACAGATACAAATTATTTGTGCGGTATCGGTATTTTATTGTATAATTTTAGACAGTGAACTAGTTTTTTTATGTGATTGTTACTTAAATATTGGTATAGTTTATTATTTCTTAGTCATTTTGTTTGAGAGACTGATTAAAACGTGTTACAAAAGCTTATTAGTTTTATTTATAATAAAAACGAAAAAATATCTGTATTATCCGCATTATCCGGATATTCCGGATAGTAAAATATTAATATTCGTATTATCCGGATAGTGAAAACGAACGGATATTGCAAGCCCTAGTTGGAAGCAGGCGGGACCCATTTGAATTAGAAAATATAGGTAATAAAAAACCGGGCAAGAGCGAGTCAGACTCGCTCACCGAGGGTTCCGTAACATCCGGGTTTATGTATAAGGTTTATGTTTATGAAATTAAATGTTTTTTTATAATGTTTTTATATTTGAGTTGGTTGAATAAAAGGTAAATTGCGGTTTACGATTTATGACGTATTAATAAAAACTATTTACTAGATCTCGTTCAAACCAATTTTCGGTGGTAGTATACATGGTAATGTACATCATATATTTTTTTTAGTTTTATCATTCTCTTATTTTAGAAGTTACAGGGGGGGAGGGGGGGGGACACACATTTTACCACTTTAGAAGTGTGTCTCGCGCAAACTATTCAGTTTAGAAAAAAATGATATTAGAAACCTCAATATCATTTTTGAAGACCTACCCATAGATACCCCACACGTGCGGGTTTGATGAAAAAAAAATTTTGTGTTTCGGTTCTAAGTATGGAGAACCCTAAAATTTATTGCTTTTTTCTAATTTTGTGTGAAAATCTTAATGCGGTTCACAGAATACATCTACTTACCAAGTTTCAACAGTATAGTTCTTATAGTTTCGGAGAAAAGTGGCTGTGACATACGGACGGACAGACAGACAGACGGACAGACAGACAGACATGACGAATCTATAAGGGTTCCGTTTTTGCCATTTGGCTACGGAACCCTAAAAATGGCGCTAACTATCGTCTAACAATAAAAACTGGCCAAGTGCAAGCCGGACTCGCACACGAAGGGTTCCGTAAAACAAGGTAAAAACGCCGAAAAAAACACGTTTGTTGTAAGCCCCCCTTAAATATTTATTTCATTCCGTTTTTACAGAAATACATCATCTGTGAAAATTTCAACTGTCTAGCTATCACGGTTCATGAGATACAGCCTGGCAGTAGCGGCCCTAGGGCGGTGCGAGCGGTGCGACGGCACCGGGCGTCGTCATGGGAGAGGCGCTGAAATTTTCAACGCCTCAACGATCAGCTTTATAGTCAGTTACTATCATCAATGACTGGTGGACTGTCCACCAGGCACCAGTCATTGATGATAGTAATAACTTACTATAAAGCCGATCATCCACAAGCTACCAAAAGCAAGCAAGCAACTGCATCATCATTTCAGCCGAAAGACGTCCACTGTTGGACATAGGCCTCTCCCAAGATTCTTGGGGGGGGGTTTGCCATAATCGCCAAGCTTGGCAGGCGGGTTGGCGATCGCAGTATAGTATGGTGGTGGAATGCATAGAGAACGCTGCTGCCTATTCTCCGGTACGACCCTTAGTCGCCTTTTTCGACACCCACGGGAAGTATGGGGTGGTGCTATTCTTTAAGTCCGGCACCACACAGACAGCAACTGCATAATATGCATATATCATAGGAACATGGTACATAGAGGGGCGCCACGTTAAGATTTTGCACCACCTAAAAAAATTCTAGGGCCGCGGCCGCCGTTGCAGCCTGGTGACAGACAAACAGACAGACGGACAGTGGAGTCTTAGTAATAGGGTCCCGTTTTTATCCTTTGGGTACGGAACCCTAAAAAGCGTTGTATCAAACGGCAATACAAAATTATGGTTATTAATTATAATTACGTTATTATTTGACCTATATTTTACGTTAACCAACCGTTTGAAACAACCGGACCTTAGTGTTTGGTATGGATAGTAGTCTAGGATATTAATTAATTAGTAAGTACAGTATTGTCACAGATTAACTAATAGTACTTAGTGTATTGTATAGAATCAAGTTCTTCTAACTTTGCAGACAGCTGAGTTAGTGAGTATAACAAATTCCAAGTAACATTATAATACTTCCATTTTTAAAAGGAGATTGATGATTTTTATATGGAGCTTGGCATACATACTGCCGCGCCATTTTGTTTTTTTTGTTTAAAAATGTATTTTTTGTAATAAAGAAAAAAGGCGGCTACGCTTGATTCCTTCATAAATCGATAGCTGACGTCAAAGCAAACGGAAAATTATATAGAACCAAACCCTGTAAAGTGTCACGATTCCGAGATATTAAGGGAAATGCTCCAACCAGCCCGCGAAATTCAAAATTTCTTGCGTTTTTTGCAATATGCAGGCCTGTTAGGGCCATACGCAAAATACGCGCATTGACGTGGAGTTGCGGACACCAGCCCGTAGTACCTATTACCTACAGAATTATAATATTTATAATCATCAAAATCACCAATACAACCCTTCAACTTCATAAAGGTGTAAGAACAAAAAAAAAAACAGAAAAAGTAATTCCTACAGCTTTATGAACTTAGAGCGTTTTATTGATGATTTTGATGATTATAATTCTGTAATTACATATATCTTACAGCACGAATAATATTTTAATCAACATACAACCTAGCACTGGCCTGCAAATTGCAAAAAACGTAAGAAAATTTGAATTTCGCGGGCTGGTTGGAGCATTCACCTTAACGTTCAAAGTTGATCACGTGACATCCATATTTATTTTTTTTAACTTGCGTACATCTTGTTGCTTATACCTATAAACACAACTGCGGGGTAATTGTGTAACACACTAATAGTAGGAATGGTTTTCTTTTTGACAGTTCAAATTGGACATAGTCTAGCAGAAAGGAATCAACAAAAAAATGCGTTAGCCTGTGTAATACTAATAATAGTATACATATATATAATAATAATAGTCAAGTTGACTCATGAAAATATTAGTATATTTGCCCATAGGTGACAATATTTCAAAATATTCCAAATACAACATCATTGCAGCAACACACACTTAAACTTAAAACTTCGATAACTCAAAAATGACTTTTTTTCGGTGGAGTCCTTTTTTAGTTATGTGAAAAACTTGTCTGCTCAAGCAAATTTTTCGAGCATAAAAGCTATGGATCAATACTCACTCTGAATGTTTAGATTAATCAAACATCTATGCAACAAGATGTAAGCAAGTTAAAAGGCTGATTTTTACTAAATAAATAGTAGTCTAGTAGTAGGGTAGTCAGAAGCCCGAAAGTCTGAGAACCAGTCTTACCAAGGGGTATCGTATTACCCAGTAACGGGGTTGTGGAGGTCAGATAGGCAGTCGCTCCATGTAAAATACTGGTATTCAGCTGCATCCGGCTAGACTGGAAGCCGACCCCAACATAGTTGGGAAAAGGCTAGGCAGATGAATGATGAGTCTAGTACAGGATAGATAGTAGTCTAATATTGTTGTTTTACCTGAGACGAACATGGCGCCCGCATATGAGAACAGGAAGGCCGAGTCCAGCGCGCCCAGCAACGTGTTGGCGTCGGTCGTATCTGCAAACAAATGGATGCATTATATTACAGGGTGAGGGCTCGCGAGACGGCACGCAATAAGGCTGGTTTTAGAGTCACGCTGACCGCCGGCGCTGACAGCCGAAACGTATGAAACGCACGCGCTGATAGCTACGCCTTATTCTAAAACGCTTCCTAGAAGTTCATACGTTTCAGCTGTCAGCTCCGACGGCCAGCGCGACTCTAAAACCAGCCTAAGAGGATATAAAAGACAGAGATGTAAAGCAAACCAGTCACGTTTAAGTGCCATCAATAGGGAACAAATCCGAACTCCATGCTACCGAATTCCTTAAGGAGGAACTTAAGATGCGATGGAACCCAGGACGATATAATCGGCACTTCAGAAAAGTTCTAGAGTGGCGAATGCGTACAGGAAAGCACAACGTGTGTCGGTATTCCACAAGGAGGACCGAAGATCACCTGGTCGTGTCGCGGAAATCTGCTAGATAGGGAAGACATCAGACTGGTCGTTGTAGCCAAGAGAAGCTTGAAGGAGGTGTTTTTCCAGCAGTGGACGTTTTTCCGACTAAATGACATTCTTCTAAATAAACAAAATGACTGTCTCTCTAGGTGTACCACGCCTGAATTCCCCTAACCTAAGGCTAGCTTATCGAAGGGTTAGAAGGGGATTGTTGAGGAATGTTGTTGTTACACATTAATACTTACTAAAAGGAGCCCAGTTACACCACTGGTCGTCATTGGGGTCGGTCCCTGGCGGCGGCACCAACGCCGAGCAGTTCTGATGCAGCACAGACTTCACCACGGAGATCGGCTTCCTGGTCAGGTGGTACGTCATGTACGTGAAGAACGTCAGCATGAGCACTGAGGCTTGGTACCTGCGGATGAGGAGAAGACACAAGATAAACGAGAGAATTTATAAACAGGCTGGCAGGGACATAACGCACAACCTGTTACCTAGATTCAGGTACAGACATCTGAATCCCACTGCGTTTAAATTTTTCGTCCGTTATTTAAAAAAGAAAAAACCTTCCATAAATTTTGACCGTTGACCGTATTATTGCACTTTTCTATGAAACAGCAGTTTTTAAGGTTCCTTACCCAAAGGGTAAAAATGGGACCATATTACTACTCCACTGTCCGTCTGTCTGTCTGGTAAGACTTTCAGGCTTCTGGGTAGTCAGAACGACGAACGTTATTATCAAGTACTCGTAAGATAGAATATTTCATGCCGACTGCAAAGAACCTAACCTAATGTTTTTTTTAGACCTAGTCTGGTACTCATCGCGCATCAGTGGTAACGAGCTTTTTTGTTTTTAGAAAGAGACTGTCACACAGGCCTATGTGTGAGTGTGACAGAGACGACGCGAGACAAAGCATACATTTTGCTAGAACTCGAAGTGCCAGATTCACATATGGCCGTTTTCTGTATGTGTTTGAGCTTATGTGGGATTTTTTATTCCCTCAAAGCTTTTAAACATCTGGATACATCAAACATCGCTTATTGGGATATCATTACATTCGTGACGTCTCGTCTCAATAAAGTAAATATGGAGGCCGCAGACGTCGTGGTTGCTGAGCATGAGGTCCTGGATTCAAAAAAGTGGTCGGTCAGTGTAATTGGGATTTTTCGATCACGAATTTCTCAGTAGCAGCCTGGATTTGTGCCCAGTTGTTGGCAATAGGCTCGCCCCCTATTACATGGAACTTAAACATATTATATGAAGAAGATTTTTTTCCATGTTCCACATTAAACGCGTAGCTTTATATAAAAAAAAAACTAGCCTCTGCCCGCGACTTCATCCGCGTGAAATTTCGGCCCCCGGCACATCGCGACGCACGCATCCCATCGCTCCCGCGTGCTACTACTCCGTTTTCGCTTAGCGTTGTTTCTGACGTTTTTTTAGGGTTCCGTACCCAAAGGGTAAAAACGGGACCCTATTACTAAGACTTCGCTGTCTGTCCGTCCGTCTGTCTGTCACCAGGCTGTATCTCAAGAACCGCGATAGCTAGACAGTTGAAATTTTCACAAATTATGTATTTCTGTTGCCGCTATAACAACAAATACTAAAAACAAAATAAAATTAATATTTAAGGGGGGCTCCCATACAACAAACGCGTTTTTTTCGGCGTTTTTGCCTTGTGGTACGGAACCCTTCGTGTGCGAGTCCGACTCGCACTTGGCCAGTTTTTTTAAATAAAGATACTGCTGATATTATTTGTACAAAGAAGTGTGCCAGATGCGTCAGACACATAGTAACTATGTATTTGATTTGTTTATCGAGCTCTATAAGGCGATAAAGGCCAAGTCTACGAGTAGGTGTATGCGAGTTTACATAAAAGGTACTGTGACAGTTAATCTGATGCCTCGTTTAAGGGCTCGTGGCTCAATAATAACAGCCACACGCGTCCATCTTCAAAGTCAAGCAACGCTTGCCGAGGTCACTCGGTGGATGGGTGACCATCCATTACGTACTGAGCCAGTGGGTCCCCATACGCATTAGAAAGCACGTTAAGCAACGCTTGCCGAGGTCAATCGGTGGATGGGTGACCATCCATTACGTACTGAGCCAGTGAGCCCCCACATGCCTTACAAAGCACGTAAAGCAACGCTCGCCGAGGTCGCTCGGTGAATGGGTGACCATCCATTACATACTGAGCCAGTGAGCCCCCACATGCCTTACAAAGCACGTTAAGCAACGCTCGCCGAGGTCGCTCGGTGAATGGGTGACCATCCATTACATATTGAGCCAGTGAGCCCCCACATGCCTTAGAAAGCACGTTAAACAACGCTTGCCGAGGTCACTCGGTGGATGGGTGACCATCCATTACGTACTGAGCCAGTGGGTCACCATACGCATTACAAAGCACGTTAAGCAACGCTTGCCGAGGTCACTCGGTGGATGGGTGACCATCCATTACGTACTGAGCCAGTGGGTCACCATACGCATTACAAAGCACGTTAAGCAACGCTTGCCGAGGTCACTCGGTGGATGGGTGACCATCCATTACGTACTGAGCCAGTGGGTCACCATACGCATTACAAAGCACGTTAAGCAACGCTTGCCGAGGTCAATCGGTGGATGGGTGACCATCCATTACGTACTGAGCCAGTGGGTCACCATACGCATTACAAAGCACGTTAAGCAACGCTTGCCGAGGTCAATCGGTGGATGGGTGACCATCCATTACGTACTGAGCCAGTGGGTCCCCATACGCATTACAAAGCACGTTAAGCAACGTTTGCCGAGGTCACTCGGTGGATGGGTGACCATCCATTACGTACTGAGCCAGTGGGTCCCCATACGCCTTAGAAAGCACGTTAAGCTGTTGGTCCCGGCTGTCATTAATAGATCTTCGATAGTCGTTATGGGTTATCAGAAGCCCGAAAGCATCGTGTAACCCAGTAACTGGGTTGTGGAGGTCGGATAGACAGTCGCTCCATGTAGAATATCGGTATTCATGCAGCTGCATCCGGTAAGACTGGAAGTACGGACTTTGATTTTGCGTCGTTTAGAACGGCAGACTAGAATATACCCCCCGCCAGGGTCGTGGGTTCTTCGAAAGAGATACCGTGGCCCCTGGCACAGGCAACTGACTGTACACGGGTAGGTTTTAGTCAGTAAGAATCTGACACTCCCTTCCGCTCCGCCCAGAGTGGGAGGGGTCATTTGATGATTTCCCACGCAAAAAAAAAGGCTAGAATATTCCTATCGTAATCTATTTGATAAAATTCATAACTGACACAACGAACAGCCTAAACCGCTAGGTGAAACATGAAATGCAAAGGAGTCCCTTAAGAGCGTTCACGCCGAACGGCATTTCATACAAACTTTCAAGCCCTTATTTTTCGAAATGAATGAACCGATTTTAATGAAACTTCATACGTATAAGCAGGATACAAAGGTCTAAAAAGTTAGTAGAAAACATTTTCAGAAAATAGTGTCACAGCCAAATTAGACCGATTTTAAATTTTCCATAGAAAAAGAGATTTCCAGTTATCTTTTTTTAAATAAGACATTTTGAAAATGTTTTCTACTAACTTTTTAGACCTTTGTATCCTGCTTAAGCGTATGAAGTTTCATTAAAATCGGTTCATTCATTTCGAAAAATAAGGGTTTGAAAGTTTGTATGAAATGCCGTTCGGCGTAAACGCTCTTAAATAACGAAGGTTAGCACTTAGGAAGGAACGGATAAAAACACTGGCCAAGTGCGAGTCGAACTCGCACACGAAGGGTTCCGTACCACAAGGCAAAACGCCAAAAAAACACGTTTGTTGTACGGAAGCCCCCTTAAATATTTATTTTATTCTGTTTTTAGTATTACTGTTGTTATAGCGGCAACAGAAATACATCATTTGTGAAAATTTCAACTATCTAGCTATCACGGTTCATGAGATACTGGTGACAGACAGACAGACAGATGGACAGTGGAGTCTTAGTAATAGGGCCCCGTTTTTGCCCTTTGGGTACGGAACTCTAAAAAAGTCGACGCTAGGGATTCTACAATCATGTGCTGGATTCATCGCTTCAGTTTGCGCTTCGATGATGTTACCCTGTATGAAGAATGAAGTAAGAAAGGAAATAAACCACATTAGGTCAAGCAATTATACCGAAAGGTGATAGCGTATATTGTTTAATATTAAATTAATTAGTTAATTAACTAGAACCACTAATTACGAGATATCACAACACAGTTTTAAAATGCAATAACAGATAACGGTAGTGAGTACTTATAATATGTGACAAGTGACAATAGCATCCTAAAAACAGTGGTGGAGAGTCCTTACTCCCCTTTTCTGAGGCATTATTTGGGGAGAATGGTCAGGTTCAGGTAGCTTGTCCCATGCATTATCGTTCTCTGCACATCCTGCCTCAGTCACCTACTGCTATTCGTATCGTTGTTTATGTACTAAACTAACACTAGTTATAAGATGTACTAACAAAATGGACTATTGTTGTCTGATATAAATAAATAAATAAAATACTTAAATAAAAATAATATTGTACAGTCAGCAACAAAAGTCGATTACTAGTTCAGTTTTTTTTAATCTCTGCTATTGAGCAAAATATTAATTTTGTCATCGTTTGTACGGCCAGCAACAAAAGTCGATTAACACTTCAGTTTTTAGGGTTCCGTACCCAAAGGGTAAAAACGGAACCCTATTACTAAGACTTCGCTGTCTGTCCGTCTGTCTGTCACCAGGCTGTATCTCAAGAACCGCGATAGCTAGACTGTTGAAATGTTCACAAACTATGTATTTCTGTTGCCGCTATAACAACAAATACTAAAAACAAAATAAAATAAATATTTAAGGGGGGCTCCCATACAACAAACGCGATTTTTTTGCTCTTTTTTGCTCGATATCAAAAATGGCAACAGGTAGGCACTTGAAATATTCACAAAATACTCAGTTGTATTATAACTTTAATAATAAATAATAAAATTAAAATAAAATAAATATTTAAGGGGGCTCCCATACAACAAACATGTTTTTTTTCGGCGTTTTTGCCTTGTGGTACGGAACCCTTCGTGTGCGAGTCCGACTCGCACTTGGCCAGTTTTTTTAATCTCTGCTATTGAGTAAAATATTAGGACTTCAGTTTTTTTAATCTCTGCTATTGAGTAAAATATTAAGACTTCAGTTTTTTTAATCTCTGCTATTGAGCAAAATATTAACACTTCAGTTTTTTCGTCGCATCGTTCTCACATGCATAATTTTTAACATGAATGATGTAAACAAGACTTTGTAACAATTGTAACCATATTATTTTGATTTACAAGTGTGTCCATGGAGTTTCTTGCCCATTCTTCTCCATAGGTACCTACGCTTTGGAATGGGCAACTAGCTTCATCTTTCTGACTTACCGACCCCTTGACAATTCAAAAGTGCCTGTAATTGGTTTAATTGAAATAAATGCTTTGAGTTTGAGTTTTTTAATCTCGGTTATTGAGAGAATTCAAAATTGCATTGTACTTCTGCTGCAATTTTAAACAAATATTTTGCTCAACAACTGAGATTAAAAAACTGAAGTGTTAATCGACTTTTGTTGCTGGCCGTACAAACGATGACAAAATTATAAATTTCCAGTATAAGCTGACCTGTCACTGAAAGAAAAGCCTACACAATGCGAGGTCAGCTTAAACTGGAGGTGTGTAGCTTGACACTATGTCACCGTGTGGACGTGCAAAGATAGTAACACGTGGACAATGAAATCATGACTGCTAAGCGTGTGGTCCCCTCATTGGTCCGATCTCAATCTGCCTGCCTTTTCCCAAATGTTGTGGTCGGCTTCCAGTCTAACCGGATGCAACTGAAAACGATTTTTACATGGAGCGACTGCCTATCTGATCTCCACAACAGTCACTGGCACATAGCATGTAACACTTTAGTCACTGAGTAACACGATCAGTGCTGCCAATAAAAACTTCTCGATTCCCCGCAAATCGGGGATTTTCCCCGCAATTGGCAGCGCTGAACACGATACCCCTTGGCACTGGTTGATAGCCTTTTTTGAGCTTCTGACGACCCGTAACAACTGTCAAAGATCTACGAATGACAGCCGGGACCAACGGATTAACGTGCTCTCCGAGGCAGGGAGGGGTCTTATATGTAGTGGATGGTTACCCATCCACGAACCGACCGCGGTACGCTCAGCTTAGACTTCGATCGACCCGTGCGGCTGTTATTATTTAGCCACGAGCCCCTTCGATCTCTGAGTAAGTATCATGTACATACTAAAAGTCAGCTTCATACTACGATCGACGATCGGCTCCATACAGCGAGACTTGCGACCGGCATTTATTTGAGATCGCCACGTCCCCACGTGTCTTATGTGTGCGTGCTTTTATTTGGTTCTTTGTATGGAGCCGGCCTAATTCTGTCTGTATAGTATTCTACATATACTGCTGGAGACCCTGGACAGTTTGTTGCCCCACTTCTTCTTTCCAGCTAAAGCACTAGGAAGTGGTGAAGGGCGAGCGTGTCGAGGGACTGTCTCATGTACCAAATTTCAGACGGTTCAGGGACTTCCAAATGGACCACGAAAGGTCTCTGCAGGGAGAGGCTGCACTAGTATAAAGTTGATATTCGTTTAAATATGGGCTGATTTTTCCGACGCCCGATAACTTTATTGAATGAATAATTTTAAATTTTTGACAGTCCCTTCCATACAAAAAACCCGACTGCGGTAAAAACTTAAGTTAAAAGAAACTGAAAAGCTAAAAACAAGCCCATTTTAAATTAAATAAAAGTTGGAAGCAGGCTGACCCACATAATTTTTATTGTATTTTCAAATTCAAATGGGTCCCGCCTGCTTCCAACTTTTATTTAATTTAAAAAGGGCTTGTTTTTAGCTTTTCAGTTTCTTTTAACTTAAGTTTTTACCGCAGTCGGGTTTTTTGATTTTTTTAAATAACTTTTTTTATTTCCAGCTTTTTAGTTTACAAATTTGAAAAATTTCGCAGACGATTTAGTTCTTGGTAGGTGTTTTTTTGCGATTTGTCACTTCGAATTGCTTTTAAGTATGTATGTATTTTTGTAATCACCTTTTAAAACCCTTTATTTTGATACCCCACTCGATAGATTTTGAAAAAAAAAAATAAAAAAAATAATTGAATATGGCGTCCAGTAGTCGCCATATTGAATTTTCACTAACGTCATGACTTTAGTGACACTCGCCGGACTAAGAGGAATCGATTAACGTGTGAATCATAAAAATTGGCCCAGGCGTTTGGTCTGTATAGTGCTTCAAAGGAACATATAAACATACATACATACATAGGCTGATGAACACATTAGGTACCACTCCTTTGCGTCGCGCAGTCGGGTAAAAACTGTCAGACGTGAATTTTATTCCACGAATAAAAATTATCGGTCGATTAGCCCTTCGTGGAAAATACAAGTCATATTGTTTAAGTTTGTATGGTCTGTCTCTATTTGCGTTTATGAAATGATGACTGTGACTCTTGTAATAATAATTACGTTATCATCTTTTGTTTAAATTATTCATAAAAACAATGATTTGAAAACATTTAGGCCACATCCAAAAGTAATAAATTATGTTTATAATGCCATATTACATGTTCGAACAAAACATAACATGCCGCCGTATATTATCGAACATAAGGTAAGTGTGACCATGATTGAATTCCCCGATGGGGTACGTAGATGTGTAAGCATAGCCTCATCATCATCATCATCATTTCAGCTGAAAGACGTCCACTGCTGGACATAGTCCTCCCCCAAAAGGGGGGGGTTTGCCATAATCGCCACGTTTGGCAGGCGGGTTGGCGATCGCAGTATGGTATGGTGGTGGAATGCATAGAGAACGCTGCTGCCCACTCTCCGGTACGCCCCTTAGTCGCCTTTTACGACACCCACGGGAAGTATGGGGTGGTGCTATTCTTTAAGTCCGGCACCACATAGACATGCATAGCCAAGCATAGCCTAATAAGCCTAAAATGTTCCCGCTGCTGGAATACAGGCCTCCTCTCTGTGAGACGGTTACCCACCACGCAGGCCCAGTGCGGGTTGGTAGATGTCACATGTGTTCGAATGTTTGGGTCGAGAGCATGCTGGTTTCCTCACGATGTTTCCCTTCACCGTTTTGAGAGCAGTGGTGGTGAACTTACACAAAGTGCTTGTTTAGGTTCGAACTGCGACCTATATAACTCGTAAGTCGTGGTCGTTTCCACTGGGCCACCATTGCTGTACATCTATTTTTAAGTCCCATGTAATAGGGGAGAGCCTATTAGATAATTTATTAGATAATAGTTATCTTTTAATGCTTTATTCATGTTCAAATCCGTAATGACTTGATAATATTGTTGTGTTTCCCATTTTAATTATCTTTTAACCAGTGTTTTGTAATTATGTTTTAAGGAAATAGGTATTATTTAGCGACATGCGTACTTTTCTATAGCGAGATTAGATAATTACATAAGGTGACCATCATCTGCCTGCCTTTTCCCAACTATGTTGGGGTCGGCTCCCATTCTAACCGGGTGCATCTCAATACCAGTATTTTGGTGCGACTGCCTATCTGACCTCCACAACCCAGTTACTAGGTAACACGATACTTGTTAAGACTGCGGTTGTCAGACTTTCGGGCTTCTGACGACCCGTTACGACTGTCAAAGATCCACTATTGACAGCCGGGACCGACGAGACGCGGAGAGGACTTACTTACTTAGCTATTATAACCAAGTTATAACCCCTGAAACACACTGTGGACAGATGATAACGCCGCGCCACGCGCCACATTGATATTCAGCCTCAGAGCGAAACAAACATAGTAGATACAAGGCTAGCTGGTAATAATTAACAAATTGGCTACACTGAGCAATTAACTTCATTAGATTGTAAAAACCGGGCAAGAGCGAGTCGGACTCGCGCACCGAGGGTTCCGTAACATCCGGGTCTATTCATAAGGTTTATGTTTATGAAATTAAATGTTTTTTTATTTATGAGTTGATTGAATGAATGGTAAATTGTGGTTTACGATTTATGACGTATTAAAAAAAAACTACTTACTAGATCTCGTTCAAACCAATTTTCGGTGGTAGTTTACATGGTAATGTACGTCATATATATTTTTTTAGTTTTATCATTCTCTTATTTTAGAAGTTACAGGGGGGGGGGGACACACATTTTACCACTTTGGAAGTGTCTCTCGCGCAAACTATTAAGTTTAGAAAAAAATGATATTAGAAACCTCAATATCATTTTTGAAGACCTACCCATAGATACCCCACACGTATGGGTTTGATGAAAAAAAAAAATTTGAGTTTCGGTTCTATGTATGGGGAACCCTAAAATTTATTGTTTTTTTTCTATTTTTGTGAGAAAATCTTAATGCGGTTCACAGAATACATCTACTTACCAAGATTCAACAGTGTAGTTCTTATAGTTTCGGAGAAAAGTGGCTGTGACATACGGACGGACAGACAGACAGACAGACAGACAGACGGACAGACAGACAGACAGACAGACAGACAGACAGACATGACGAATCTATAAGGGTTCCGTTTTTGCCATTTGGCTACGGAACCCTAAAAACCGGCCAAGTGCGAGTCAGACTCGCACACGAAGGGTTACCAACACAATACGCATGGTAACGACCCCGACTTACGAGTTGGAGGTCGTGGGTTCGAACCCAGACAGGCGCTTTACTTTGTGTAAATAATTTCATGACCGCTGCTCTCAAAACTGTGAAGGAAAACATCGTGAAGAAACCGGCATGTCCTAGAACTAAAAATTCGAACACATGTGACATCTACCAACACGCACTGGGCCCGCGTGGTGGTTTACGGCCCACTCCCTCAGCGACTCACTCTATCAGCGACACTATCGAATGATAATACAGTGAGTGCTTTTTTTTTCAAAATCAACGGGTTCGATTCCTGGCTAGAAATATTGATTTTTCAAAAATCCAATGATGCAGTTTTAGTTTTCATCAAAATCGAGCCCGCGACTCCTTTGAGTACTTTTCGTTTTTCCTCATAGTTTTGGATTTGGCCATCCACACCCACTTGGAAAATTCATCCTGTATATGGTAACTTTGGTAGTCAACTTGATAAACAATAATTTTCCCTGACTTTACTACGAGTAGTTGATGTAACCGTGACCTGTAGTAACGCATCAGTAATAGCCAGAACCTTGGATCGTTTTAACTGTTAGATAATATTCTTGTTAAGTCAAATGATTGAATCATTTAGTTGAATAATACATTTGAGGGCAAAAACTTAATAAATTCAACAACCATATTGTCTGAAATTATAAGATTGTTTGTTGTACGAAAAACCTATACAATGCGAGGTCAGCTGAAACTGAAAATGTATAGATTTATGTGTTGCCGCGTGTACATACATATACAACATTATTTTTAGTATATGCGAAACCCGAAACACATGTCTAGTATTTTTATGTAAAGAATCTACGAGTATGTTCAAAACTGTATCATGAAAAATCACAAAGTTATAAGCTTGTTAAGTTACCTGTTTGTCCGTACAAAAACATGCTGATCGCTCGCGCAGCGCCGTCTTGCGCTCATTGATAATAGTACCTAGGTACCTAACCGTTCGGCGCGGAGATTGGATAACCTACTTAGTGTCACTCGGTGTCCAACTTTTAACCTTTTTTAAATATTTTTGAGACATGGGGTAAAAATTATTAAAATCGATTCAGTTACTTATTCTGAACAAACAATATTCAGGTTTCGCATATACTAAAAATAATGGTGTATTTATTTACATAATTTCATATGAAATATATCAATTCAATTCAATCTTTACTGCATCCATAATGTAGTACACATACGGTAAGTACAACTCAATAGAATCAATTATGGGCCCTGTCGGGCACAGCAACATTTTACATAAGTAGGAAAGTGGAAGAGCGCTTTTATGGTTTTTCTTATTAATAAATATTTATTATCTGTTTTTAACAATAGTATTTGTTTTTATATAATATTTTACATAAGAGTTTGATTTGAGTTGAGATAGCGATCACTAGTATTGTCCGTGTTGAATGTCATAGACTTTGATACAAGACAGACAACATAATAAATGTAATACAACGCAAGTCAATTATAAACGTATATATCAGAGGACAATGACCACCTACTGTGAGTCAGTCATTGTCGGTTGTACCATGTGTGGCAGTAGATGATTGATTATAATGATCTAGGTACTGCCACATTGATATTTTTAGTTTTTTTTTGCTTGAATATAGTTGACATTCTATTTATTGGTATATTGGCGTGGCTAGCTCACACGTGGCAAATAGTTTAATTTCATGTTCTGTGTCTCGGAATATTAACTACTTTGCATGCCTACTGTTGTATAGAAGCAAGTTTTTTTTAACTGAACAGTCAGTGCTGGGGTGTTTGTTGCGCCACTTATTCTTCTTAGCTATATCATAGCACTAGAAAGCGGGGAAGGGCGGGCGTGTCGGGGGACTGTCTTATGTCATTTTGACTGAATAAATGACTTACTATAATTATATGGCTGTAATTATTAGGGCATGCAGTACGCCCCACGGTTTCACCCATATAAGTATCAATCCCGTGGGAATATCGGAATAAAATGTATCCTATGTCCTAATCCAGCGGGGTACTTGCGTAACACAGCAGCAGTGCAGCAGCAGCAGTATGCAATGGCTTTCATTTTGACAGCTCAACAACATTCATCGCATTATTTATGTTGTTGAGCAGTCAAATTTTTCAATCATATGAAGCAATGGTTTAGTAATATCCTTCAAAATGATTTAGATTGTGATTGATAGTGTGTTACGCGATTCTGGTGCTGGTCATGGGCTGCCCATGTGTCACCCGGTTCAGCTGTCTTAGCGTGAGGGTGTAATAAACAAACATACAAAAAATCATGTATATACTTTCTGAAACCTATATGTAATAAGCACACCATCTGCCTGCCTTTTCCCAACTATGTTGGGGTCGGCTTCCAGTCTTACTGGATACTTTACATGGAGCGACTGCCTAACAGAACTTCTTAACCCAGTACTGGGTAACATGATACTCCTTGATGAGACTGATTTTCAGGATTTTGGACTTTTGGTATCCATGCTCAGTAGGTCAAGTGTCAATTTGACGCATGTCTCGAAGGAGACTGTCACACAGGAATGAGTGACAGAGACAACACTCTCTAAAGAATATCTATTTCTGAAACTTTAGCCCATTTTTATAACATAACATCACACTTCTATTACCCAAATTTTTGTAAAATATAATTTAATAAAAAGAGTGTCCATGGAGTTTTTTGCCCATTCTTCTCCATAGGTACCTATTACGCTTTGGAATGGGCAACTAGCTTCATATATTCTGACTGACTGACTTTTTGACAATTCAAAAGTGCTGGAGCCGTTCCACACGGTGCGGTGCGGCAACGACGCGGCGCCGCACCGCACACACATCGGACTTGAGATGAGATTAGGCATTTCAGACAGCAATGGCTTGAGCCTAGTTTGCAGTGGCACATCACACTAACTAGGAGCGCTGCCGAGTGCATTAGTTAGCTATATCTTAAGAAAAGCGAATCATTAAAAAAAAATGCAACCAGGTAAACAAACCAAATTCGCCAGGAATTTGAGCTTAATTTGACGGTATTTACTTTTCTGAAAACTTAGAACATCACCATGGTATTACTTACACAGCTTAAGTGACTCACCATCGTAATCGGTTGATCTGCAGTCGCGGGCAGCAATAATTGCTCAGCTTCTGAATAAACTGCACCCCAAGAGGAGCGTCTCTGCTGACGCCGCTCATTCTCCAGTATTTTCTTCTGAATGTCCTCGAGATTTCGTCGCGCACGAGCTTCATTCACGCCCCCTTACCACACGCATTGTTTTAAAAACATCCCTTTTGTTTACATCGACAAAAGAAACGTAAACTTTGACCACGATTTTCAGGCTTATTTACGTAATTATTATGAACGTTACGAGTCAAATCTTTCGATGGAATTATTGTATTTTAAGTACTTTTTGCCATAATTCTATATTATCGCAGTTCAGATCAGAGAGTTCCGTGATAAAAATAATATTTTTAACCGTATGTGCACGACACGTCCACTATGACTGCGCTCCGTTAATAAGCACATCTTCCATTTTTGGCCTTGACATTTCTGTCTCATTCAAATGTGTGTGAAAAGACAAGGGCAGACGATAGAGAATGCTAAAATCTTTTTTTTCGCAACAATTTTATCCTTGACATTCAATATGTCAGCAGGCTGACGTTGTCATTTTGACGTTACGTTTTGTTGTTGCACTGAGAGAACAGTCGAAATCGACTTGGTTGCAAAATGGTTTTGATTTTGTTTTTCTGATAACTTTTAACATGATTGACTGGATCCTGCACCTTCAGTCGCTTACAAAACTACAATTTACAAAATAATTTTGAATAGTGAACTCAGCTCAGCTGTTGCGCTTTCGACCACTCGACGACTAGAACAACGAAGCAAGCAATAAATAATCTTCTTTATCACTTGCTTGCAAATCAAACCTCTGCCATCCTCATGATCGCGTCATCCATTCACGACATAAAACGTCAATTTTATTATGTTTGTTTACTATAATTAGCCAAGGGATTCCATAATTATTTAGAAATATTTTTCATTTTGATGCGTTTTGTTTAGTTCAGTATTTAGGAAGTTAGTCAAATAATAAATACAATGGGGATTGTACACGCAAAGGTAAATTATTTACAGAATATGACGCCTGCATTCCGAAAGAGTTAAGTAGGCCGAGGTGTCTAAAACACTGAAGACCCACACTTTGCCAGTTATTTCCTTAATTCCTTTTAATAGGGGTGGGGGCCTATTGCCATATAGGTACCGGGCACAAATCGAGACTTGGGGCAGTTACTTTACATAGAATTTTACTGGTCGAGAAACACATTAAAACTTTGCCTGAACTGGAAATCAGACCCAGGACCCCAAGCTGAGGGCTCAGTAGTCAATCAAACCAATTAAAGTCGCGCATGAGACCACTGGACAGGCTCAGCCAATGTTTGGCCAACATTTTTTCAACGTCGTGTGGATGATTCAAAAGTTTGCAGAGTGTCCATGAAATTTCTTGCCCGTTCTTCTCCTTAGGAACCAAAGACTATCTCTTTGTTAGGAACCTACACGCTTTGGAATGGGCAAATAGCTTCATCTTTCAGTAACCGACTCCCTGCCTGTAAATGGTTTAAGTAATAGAAATAAATGTTTTAAGTTTGAGTTAGATGAGCCAACATAGATGTCGTCAGTGACAGCTAGATGTGTTGTGTGTGTGCGTTTCAGGTGGAACCCCATTTTCCTGTGGATGTCCCAGACGAACAGGAAGTTGTGGCGGACGAGGAGGTTGTGCGCATGGCAGGCCACGCGCTCAACAGTGTCAAGGTACTTACGGACTATATACATACTCTGAGGGGCTTGTGGCTAAGTAACAGCCGTACTGGTCGATCTTCAAGGTTAAGCATTGCTTGCCGAGGCCGGTCCGTGGATGGGTCACCTATTGTCATATCGAGACCCCTTCGTTCGTTTTTTTCTTACAAGAATAATGTTCCAGGCTCGCGTGGACCGTGTAAACATTGACGGACTCAAGCGTACGAAAGACGACGTGGTGAAGGGCACCGTCGACGAGCTGTTCAAAGCAAAGGACTTCGAGGATGTCATCGTTCGTGCTCAAAAGGTACATAAAACACACACACACACTATTACTTGCTCAAGTTGCTCACACATGAACGGCCCCCACTACATAGCCCACACTCACAACCCTACACTACCCCACACTCACACACACACCCTTACCTACTTATAATGAACCAGCATAGCTATTCACAGCCATTCGACAGGCCATCGTATTGAAAATGACGCATGTCGATAACCTTATTTGCCTTGCCCCCGGCAGCAAACAGCTGTTGGAAGAATAGCGATCGTCTATTTGATTTAAACCAGAATGACATGATTTCCGGGTTTTGGACTTGTGAACAACGTTACCGTAGTGCATAGTCCTCTACTATGCACTACGGTAACATTGATTGATGTTCGATACGGTACGGAAGCGTATCGACTGGTTGTGAACACAAATCCGGTTAGAGTTACGACTTACAATGTATTTTAGCAACTGAAAAAACTGCTGGGCTGCTTAAGTGCTATAAAATGGCTCCAATGGGGCGGTAACTATTGAAATGCACGTCCAGTGCAACCTGTGCCACCGGTAGTCAGCCACCTAGCTAGCTGATTGTCTAATAGATCGTGCAGATACGAGAGACTTCAGCTTTGATTGCACATTCAGCTTGATGTGCCATAATTATCGCCGGAGTACTGTCCAGTGTACAAACAAGGAATACATTATGGTTAACAGCTTTAGATCAATTTTGACTTGCACTTTATCATTTTTCCGTCTACATCATTGCCAACATGATTATGGAAGATGTTGATGTACCATTTTGAATGAAAATGGTAGTCCGAAAAGGTGCCATGCGCGCGCTGTGTAGATAATTTACTTCCGACCTGCAAGAATGTAACTATTTTGTAGACATATTAGTTTGTGTGCAGGTACGACAGGCGCTCGACAACCTCGGTTGTTTCCGTAACGTGTGCGTCTACATCGACGTGTCCTCCGGGCCGGACGCCACGCCCGATGGACTTGAGGTACTTACTTACGAAAACCTGCTAAAAACTGCATACAGTAGTCTTACCAAGGGGCATCGTGTTCGGTGTTAGCCCACGTTTTAGCGCGACGATTTTTATCGCGCTCTGCATTTTCAACGCCCGACAGTTGAAATTCCAACAATGTGTTTTTTGACGCGCTGGGATGTAGTCTGTCGGATTCTCCATGCTCGGCCCAACACAGAGTTGGAAATCCAGTGCGCGATAAAAAAAAGTCGTCGTGTTACAACATCACCCGTGTGGAGCTGGACTACTGCAAGCAGTTTTAAGTAGCATCTGCTGTCATGTACTTCAGTTTTATCGTGTGTCCAGGTGACGTTTCAAGTCCGCGAGATGTCGCGGATGGTCGGCGGACTGAACGCGTCGGTCGGAGAGGACGAGGGCAACGTGGTGATCGGTACTCGTAACTTACAATATGCCCTGTAGTACAGAACCCGGCCGTAAACATGACACATCGAGCTTTAGAAGGAGACTGTCACACAGGCTCACAGATCCTGACGGCCGCAAGGAAGAACAATTCCTGGTGAAAGCCGTAGCAAGCCCCGGCATGAGGAGGCGTAGGACCGGTCGTTGTGGCTTACAAAGGCTTCAAGTTGAGGGCGCGGTTCAACTCTCGCACATAAATATAATATCTGAGTCATGATGCTCCAACTTCCGAGCTGGCTTTGCTCGCTCTTACATTCCATTAGTAACCCCATTGGGCCCAAAGTCATTGGGTACAGGGCCCCTCTAGGACTACTTACGCTACGGTTTATACCCCATCTAACTCCCAGTATTGCATAGGATTGAAGCTGCCAAACATATGGGGGCGCGGCGAGCGCGCGCAGGCGGCCTACAGCCTCGGCTACCGGAACACTTGCAGCTTCAACATCACGGTTACTAAGCCACTGCTACTCAAGCCTTTAGAACCCGTGTGAGTACTTTCTACTGAAACAAACATCATTATCAAAAAAATTCATTGTTGCAAACTATGCTGTACCTCCTATCCTGCCCTGTGTGTCCTTAAACATGCAGTCAAAGTGACCTCTGCGCTGCCACCGACGACGCCGTGGAAGTGGCGAAGTTTTGGGCCAGCAAATTCTGAGAAAAGTCGTGCCAGCGATACGAATAAGAAGAAGAAAAATTATTATCGGAATTTCACATCATGTTCGGGTCGGCACATTCAGTATTTTTTTAACAATTAAACCGACCCGAATTAATGACTACACGCATTCGGCTTCCATTCGGGTCGTGTCGATCGACAAACTTCATTCGGCATCTACCCTCACCTGTACCCTCGCTTAATGATGTTCGGTTCGGCTTAGGACAATTCGAGCTAAGGTTTTTCGCGGTGTAGAATATTGCAGTTTTAGGTCAGCGCCATCTCTTGACCGATAGTGGAACTAATGTAACTTTTGTTGATGAAAAACTGACGTCACGGATTTCTTCTTATTGCAAAATAGTTGGGCAAACGTCATCTAAAACTATTCCAAATTGCAAGTTGATAGCATTTAGCAGATAGTAGTTCTTGAGATATCCAGCTGTGACAGACAGACAGAGAGACTGAGTCCATAAAGGTTTCGTTTTACCATTTTGGTACGGAACCCTAATTACGCTGTGCTGTGCTTAGCTAAGCTAACTTTCTCCTGCTTTATTTTTCTACAAAAAGTTATTTGTAGAAAAATAAAGCAGGAGAAAGTTAGCTTAGCGTGTACTCCATGAACACTGCTTTATAAAGCGTAGCTACACGTAACGCAGCGCAGCATAATTTGTTTCCTCATTATAAATCTATGCGATAACGAATTTACTACGCATAGCGCAGCACAGGAAGACATAATGTAAAATCACCGTTTGTCCAGATTGTCGGCGTCTCTATACCAGCAAAACCAGGAGTACCCGTGGTCAGGGTACCACCTGCTCGACCGAGGAATACAATTCAACGTGGGCTTCAAGACTTCGCCAACGGTGAGACAACAGACTTCGCCAACGGTGCCGTCGGTTGAGACTGGTCATCTCTTAACTGGCTTATTTTTAATCTTATATTTTGTACTGTTTCTTCATTTGTCTTTTTTTTTTTTTTTACATTGTTCTCACATATAGAAGCAACAAGAATAATGTACCCAGGATTTTGTAATAACTTGATTTAAAAGAGTGTCCATGGAGTTTCTTGCCCGTTCTTCTCCATAGAGATCTACGTTTTGGAATGGGCAACTAGCTTCAACTTTCTGACTAACTGACAGACTATTTAATTTTGACAATTCAAAAGTGCCTGTACAAGGTTTAATTGAAATAAATGCTTTGAGTTTGAGTTTGAGTTTGACAACACACTCCTCATATCACACTTACTGCTATGACATTATAAAGGCGCTGTCAGTTTTATCACTAATGATGTGGGACAGTCATGCAAGTACCTACAGACGCCAGCACATCAAGCTACTATATACAATCCGTCTTTAATAGATTTTCAACTATATTGCTAAAGCCTAAGTGATTCAAAGTTGATTGGGAAAATTTGACAGTTTCGGGTAGCTTCATCATTCATCATCATTTCAGCCGAAAGACGTCCACTGCTGGACATAGGCCTCGCCCAAGTTGGGGGGGGGTTTGCCATAATCACCACGCTTGGCAGGCGCGGGTTGGCGATCGCAGTATAGTATGGTGGTGGAATGCATAGAGAACGCTATTGCCCATTCTCCGGTACGACCCTTAGTCGCCTTTTACGACACCCACGGGAAGTACGGGGTGGTGCTATTCTGGCACCACACAGACATGTCTGTGTCATGTTGTCTGTGTGGTGTCGGGTAGCTTAATGTCTGTATATTGTTGATATGCCTTGCAGATACAACACAAACTGCAGTGGGAGGGACTGATTCGAGACATGTCGGTCATCAACAAGACTACCTTCGCGGTCAGAGAGAGCAGCGGTAAATGACATGACAACATAACAGTATATATCATCATCTGCCTAGCCGTCGACAAACTTTGTTGGGGTTGGCTTCCAGTCTAACATTAGAACTAATACCTATGATAGCCCACAGGTTTGCGCGCTGTTCCTTGTCGGTCAAGCAAACACTTTTCAGAGCTTATTGTACCTCATTGTACACGGGCAACCTGTGGGTGAACCATACCCAAAAAGCATACAAAGCCCTCCGCGTCCAATATACCTAACAACGCCTTCAGAGCGCTGATGAAGCTAAATGTCTGCCAAAACTAGCGTATAAGGAATAACTCCGGCGACTTTTATTTTAGAAAAATGTATGAGGGATTTTCGCAAAAAAAATAAAAGCCATGAAATCCACCTCCACGCGGCAGCTCCACGAAGCTAGTTATCTAAATATAAAGTATTAGGTACAGCACAGCACATCGCAGCGCAGCATAAATTAGACCATAATTATTCTAACCTAACCTTTACGCTTATGATGTTAAGGTCCCCATCTGAAATCGACCATCCGGCACATAATCAACGTGGACGACAGAGACGAGGAGGTATTCCCGACACACGGTGTGTGGATGCAGATTAGCAACGAGGTCGCCGGCATCGGCGGCAGTGTTGCCAACGTGAAGTCTGAGATGCATCTGCAAGCTAACCATACGTTGTCTCAAGATTTAGGCGTAGTGAGTACTCGTACTCAATCATTTATATTACATTCCACAATGTGTAGGTTACTACTAGGCACAAGGTTTTCATTATACCTGTCGAAGTGTCGAGCACAGCAAAGTGGGAAGTAGGAGAGGAAGCTAGGATTACACAGATGTAGGATGACCATGGAAGCGACTCTCACAGATCAGAGAAGCTGGCACAAAAAGGAGGAAGCCTTTACTCATCAATTAGTGGAACAAGGCTGCCGAGAGAGAATTTGAGGTCCTGATGGTGTACAGTCCAACACCAATCATTTGGGCTGGCTTTCCACCAGTGCTTTCAGGGCTGAGCGAGAAAGCATAGCGGTGGGAAAATTAAGCAGTTCACCAATAAACTCTTTTTTAATGGTTTTAGGTCCTCCAATGGTCACCACTAAACTGGATTGTGCTGTACAGGTGTTGCAAGCTACGGGTGCTCTAGGCATACTGCACGATCTGCGCGGCTCGATGTTACCCGACCACTTCTTCCTCGGCGGTCCCACCACGTTGCGAGGTTTCCAACAGCGAGGCGTCGGGCCACACATGGATGGACAGGCTATTGGTGGGCGGGTGAGTACCTCATCTTGAATGATGGCAGATACTGTCGAAAATCGTCGTCAAAACAGTAGTTACTCCTAATTTCTCCTAAATACAGATTACTCGATGATCTACTTAGGAGAGCAGTGATTCACTCAACAATACGTTGTACGCTCGACGGCATCACGCTATATATTTCTAGTATAAGCTGACTTCTCATTGTACGAAAAGCCTATACAATGCGAGGTCAGTTAAAACTGGAAATGTATTAAATGTATAGCTTGATATGTCGTCGTATGTACAGACGCCACAGCACATCAACCTACCCGAAACTGTCAAATACTTTCGGAACGGACCATGCGTACCGTAGTCCTGTGTGCAGGTATACAGTCTTACCAAGAGGTATCGTGTTACCCAGTAACTAGGTTGTGGGGGTAAGATAGGCAGTTGGTCCATGTAAAATACATTCAGATACATCCGGTTAGTGCTCATAAACACGACCGGCACGCGTCAACGGCAGACGCAACTGCAGCCTTCGACACCGTGCCGGTCGTGTATTTGAGTACTGTGCTCAAATACACGAGCAGCATGTTGTCGTCGACGGGTGTCGACCGCTGCAATTGCCTCTGCCATCGACGCGTGCCGGTCTTGTGTATACACACGACTGGAAGCCGACCACAGTCCACAACAATCATAGTTGGCAAGGCTACTCAGATGATGAATCTTGTGTGTACTGTTACTGTGTACAGGCATACTGGGCAAGCGGCGTGCACCTGTACGCGCCGCTGCCGCTGCCAGGCGCACAACGGGGCGTGTTCAAGCTGGTGAAGACGCACCTGTTCCTCAACGCCGGCTGCCTCGCCTTCCCAGGTCAGAACCTCACGTTAGCACTAGGTACTACCCTCTCTATCTCTCATACCCCTCGCCACACCTACACCAACACCCAAACGCAGGGCTCCGTCCGCACTGTGCCCGCGTGGTGGATTACGTTACGACCCACTTCCTCTCACAGAGAGAAGGCCTATGTCCCAGCAGAAGAAACATTACAGGCTGATTATGCTATGCTGGTTCTGGAGTAGCGACCGCAGACCCGAATACTTAGCCCCCCACATCATGACCGATGACGATGCGAGAAGCACAGAACCAGTCTAAGTGGCGGTGCTTGGGAGACGCCTATGTCCAGAAGTAGACGTCTTTAGGCTAAAATGATAATGATGCTATGCAAACAAATTTGAGCTCGATTTCTTTCCAACAAAATATTCTATAAAAAGACCCAGGAGGGTCTGTCTGAGCTGAGCTGAGGACCAACGAGGTTTCCTAAAAGTCGGCGCCCCTACCTAAATGTTTTCCCTAACACACTGCACTGTTAAATTTTTAACGGGCATTATCTACGTTTAGGCATCGCGCAGTGTTACCGAAAACAGGCATCACTCCTTATAATGGGCTCTTTGCTATCAGGCCTGCTGGTTTGCCATCCTGCAAGCCAATCAGAACTTTGTTATCGGTCTAAGTCATCGACCGCACAAGCTACATTTTGGAATGGCCCTTCAGGTTTCGGGCAAATGTTAGTCCGCTGACACAAATGATGGAGAACATTGAATTGAAATAAAACCGGCCAAGTGCGTGTCGGGCCACGCACAGTGTAGGGTTCCGTAGTAGCCCGTTATCAAAATGTAGTACGATTCTGTTGTTTTTTGTTCTGAATATAAAAATAAAATAAAAAATCATATTTTTTTTTTCAATGCAAGTCTTTACCCGTTATAAACAAGCAACTACTTCATCTTAGGGCTGATTTTTCATTCATCTGATAACTTTACTCGAGGAATAATTTGGAATTTTTGACAGTTATCTAAATATATAAAACTCAAAGGTTGGACTGACTGACATAGTGATCTATCAACGCACAGCCCAAACCACTGGAGGGATCGGGCTGAAATTTGGCATGCAGGTAGATGTTATGACGTAGGCATCCGCTAAGAAAGGATTTTGATAAATTCTACCCCCAAGGGGATAAAATAGGGGATGAAAGTTTGTATGAAACTTTGTCAATTTTAAACCGATCGGGGTGAGACTTCGCATGCATATAGCTACTATGACGTAGGCATCCCCTAAGAGAGTATTTTGATAAATTCAACCCCCATGGGGATAAAATAAGGAATGATTTTTTTAATAATACTTAACGCGAGCGAAGCCGCGGGCAAAAGCTAGTTTCATACAAAGACTGTCAAACGACAATTTTATTCCTCAAATAAAAGTTATCTGGCAATGGAAAAATCAGCCCTAAGTCAGCTAAGGATTTTGTATTTGGTACAAAATTATCCAACACCCAAGTTCAACGACTATTACTGCTAAACTAATAAAGTTATCTTAACCGCTATACTTTTCCTTAAAATTTCATGAAATGAACTATCATCGTGAATTTTTCCAGATTTTTCAAGTCAGTAGTTTAGCTTTTACTGTCTAAACACACTATGCCGAAGTTACGCGACCGTAGTTCGGCAACATTACACCCGCAATGCTATTTAAATGCTATTTAACGCAACGTAATTTCGGCGTAATGTGTCGTCAGTAATTCAAATAGCATTGCAGACGTAATCTTGCCGAACTTCGGTCGCGTAACTTCGGCATAGTGTGTTTAGACACTTAGAGGGGGGGGACGCCCTACTGGAACAAAAATTTGCATTTTAAAGTTTAATATTTCGTAAATGGAGCATTAAATCGAAAAATAATTTTAGCAACCCCCTAGTTATTTTAGAAGACCTATTCAACGACACCCCACACGATGGGGTAGACAACGAAAACATATTCATCCCCACTTCACAAGTAGGGGAGCTACCCTAAAAAGAATTTTTTTCCAAAATATAATTTTACCATTTTGTCGGCGTAATTGATATACACACTCCTACAAAATTACAGCTTTCTAGTGCTCTCAGTTTCTAGGTCTCTTAGCAATACCTCGGACAGACAGACAGACAGACGGACATGACGAAACTATAACTATGTTCCTTAGGAACTACGGAACCCTAAAAAATGAGGTCTTTGACCTGCAAGGGGACAACTCAAGCTAAAATAATATATTGTTTACTTTGTTAGCCTATATTGTGTCCCATTGCTGGACAAAGGCCTCTCCTTTTTCCTTCCAAACCTGGGATGTCTTGTGCGATCTCTGGCCATGTTGGCCCTGCAATCGTTACCAAATCGTCACACCACCTTCGCCCGTGGACGTAGTCTGCCTCGACGGCGATGTATGACGGCGATGTCATATGGGCAAAGATCGTCACATCTTTGTCCATCAGACAATTCTCTCCGGGTGCATTCGTGAGACGTGTCCGACCCACTTCCACTTTTTCCTGGCTGTTTTTTCTCCGACATCCGTTACTTGAGTGAAGCACAGCGTGGTGTTTTAAACACGATCTACTTTTAACACCTATTATGCTGGGCTCCATTGCCCGTTGGAAAATCTTGAGTTTGGACTTCTGTTGTTCAGAAGTGATCAACTTTGTGCACAGTAGCGTAGGTTAAGACGGGCAGGATGCACATAATTATGTCGATGAGTTTTCTTTTTAGTGGTATAGGAAGACTCCTTTCATGTGTTCTTTAAGAGAAGGGCCCAGTAGGTCTTCCAGGCATTTTGGAGTCTTTGGTCTTGCTTGTCTTGTCTGTTCCCTACGTTTCATGCTGTTAGTCATGACCTGTGTCTTGGATCTGTTCATTGAAAGTCCAACCTCAGACTTGCCGTGCTCAGATCTTGGAGCATTTCTTCAAGTTCTGAAGGTGATGTGGCGAATAACACTATATCATCTGCAAAGCGGATGTTTGTTAGCTGCTGGCCGCTAACATGTATGCCTCGTGACTGCCGCGAATAAGGCAACTTGCTAAAAAAAGTATTATGAAAATAATTTTATACTTTTTTCTGAAATTTTGACTACCATCTCATCTGCCTCGCCTTTTCCCAACTATGTTGGGGTCGGTTTCCAGTCTAACCGGATGCAGCTGAATACCAGTATTTTACATGGAGTGACTGCCTATCTGACCTCCACAACCCAATTGCTAGGTAATACGATACCCCTTGGTAAGACTAATTTTGACTACCACGTAGCGGTTATTAAATTCCGTTTATCCACCCTAAGGTGGAAACGCTTGACCGAGAATCCACCCTAAGCCTTTAAATTCCGTTTTTATTACCTATCCAACTAGGCCTAGGGCGGATTCTCGGACATGAGTTTCCGCGTATCCACTTTAAGGTGGATTTTTGGGGTATTACCCATTACCTGGGTTGTGGAGGTCAGGTAGAGGTAGTCGCTCCATGTAAAGTATTGTTAATCAGCTGCATCCGGTTACACTGGAAGCCGACCCCAACATAGTTGGGAAAAGGCCAGGCAGATGATGCGATAAACGGAATAACCCCCACGTACTACGACTTAGATCAACTTGCCTTACGAATTTCAAAGAAATAAAACAACAAGAATATAGATCAATGTGATTTTGACAGTGTTGCAAAATCACTGGGGTAATAATTATCCCATACAATGATTGTATCACACAATGTGACAATTGATCACAATGGGTTTCATTTTGATAGTTCACCCACGTTCATTGCGTTATTTACGTTGCTGAGCATACGAATTTTTCAAACCTATGAAGCAATGGATTAGGAATATTCTTCAAAACTGTTGGATTGTTATTTTGAAAGTGTGTTACGCAATTAGGATGCAGAGGTAAATAATTGTATGTACAGACGCCAGCACATCAAGCTACTACAATCTGTCAAATTTATTTAATAGGTTTTCAACTTTAACCGCTAAAGCATTAGGTTCAAGGTTGATTGGGAAAATTTGACAGTTTCGGATAGCTTGAAGTGCTGGCGTCTGTACAAGGACTGTTATAGATTATCGATGGCGCGTGGCCAAAATCGTAACTGATTGCCGCCATCTTGTTTTCTTTTATACAATTTCTGTGACAATTTTACAAATGTTTACCAACAACGCCCCTATCAATGTCATTCAAGCCCCAAAATATCCTTGCAACACTGTAGTCGCTTTCACAGAACGATCGGACTTCACGCTGTCGTCCCTGTCATCCCTGATCGAAGCGCGCGTGGCGTACGGCGCGGGCGTGTGCGTGCGCATCGGGCGCGCGGCACGGCTGGAGATCAACTATGTCGTGCCGTTGAAAACGCAGTCACGAGATATTCATGTCAACGGCCTGCAGTTTGGTGTTGGAGCTGACTTCTTATAGGTATGTTATACGAGAAGAGTCTCTCGCTTCTGGCCGCGACTTCGTCCGCGTCATCACTGCTCGCAATATTACTTAATTTTCGCTTAGCGTTTTTTCTGACTGTTTTCTTTCTGATCGGCTCTGGGTCATAGCGTGATGTTAGTCTTCAAGAATTGGGCGATCAAATGCAAAAATAATTTTTCAAATCCGACTTGTAGTTCCAGAGATAAACGCGTTCAAACAAACAAAGAAGAAACAAAGTCTTCAGCTTTCTTATTATTATATTATAGATAAATAGACTGTCAGTGTAGTGCGACATGGATCATAATGAACGTGGTGAAATAGAGAACTAACATGAAATGTACTGTACACTACAACCACAGGGTATAAGGGACATCGAAAGTATCGACACGCCAACTGTAACCCTAAATTCAGTAGGTACTTGATTCTAGATCCACCAGCGTGTTTTCGTCGGTTATAAAAAATCTACTGTGTTTCTGTAGTGTCTGTGTACATTTTGACCGTGTAGTTGATGTAGGTATTGCACCTTTATACCTGTTAGCCTGATGTTACGATTACCTTGTATGAAAGAGCTGTTTTGTTTTATAACCGATCATAAAAGGCTTTGAAGTCCATGGCCTACCTACCTGTCGTTTAGGTTCGTATTGAAGTCAGCTAACGGTTTACATAGGTATCATGCGTAGACATATTGAAAAAAAAAATCAAAATGGCGGACAGGTATTTATGCCACGGAACTTCAAAGCCCTTTAACGTATTTTTTATACCTATTTCAGTTTCATTTTCATGCATCAGTGAGCTAATGCAAGTTAATCGAAGAATCGAGTCGTCCAATGTGTGTACCTGCACTAAACTAATCGCTCTCCAGCTGTCGTAAGATGGCGCCCAATGCTCGGCGCTGATTGGTTGACAATGACACGACAAGTGACAGTTGCCACAGATGTCTTAATTTTTTTAAGACATGTCAGTTTTAGTAAGTAACTTTTATATTTTGTTAATTTTATTATTTTAAAATCAGTATTAAAATTGTGTATTTTTAATTTTTGTTTCATTCGCCGATTTTAAAAGTTAAAAATAAAAGATGCCCATAATTAACGAAAACAACAGTTTATTAATATAATACTATTCTAATATTTACAAAAATGTCTAACTTATGTTAAAGGTATTCGCGATAGTCACTATAGTCAATGTATGGAAAAGTCAGCAGACTAACTCCTAGTTTGTAAATTATATAATAAAACACATCGTGCTTTCGAAAGTGCCACACAGGTATGAGTGAAAGAGACGACACGCGACGTGGGACAAAGACGAACTTTTTATATACTCAATGTGACGTATTAACAGCCGCGTATACTGTTGTGGGTAGTTGTAGTGGTCCGTGTTATGGAGAATCTTAGATAATTTACATTCATTGTCACTAACTCAACTATCTACTTTAGCGTTATGTAGTCAAGGTTGATTTTTGAGTGACCAGTTTTGAATGGTGCTACAACAACAAGGATCTTTTAGCGCCTGAATGACATTGACGTTGTTGGTAACAATTTTCACAGAAATCGTATTGAATAAATAAAATGGCGAAGTTAGTTTCGATTTTAGCCACGCGCCAAAATATTGTTGCAGCGTTGTAATGGAATTTGAACTTTGTCTTGTTTGTAATTGAGTGTAAAGTTGCAAAACATGATAATTATCTAAGATTCTGGACTAAAGCTGAGGTGTTTATTTCAGTGGCTTGTTGAATACGTCATGGTAATGTAACTTGGTATGCAGCATGTCGTCTTCACTGATGTTCGGGATGAAGGTCGGCGGGATCAACGCGCCTGCTACCGACCTGCGGGAAAAAAACGCAAATTAGCTTTAAGTACTCTAAAAACACTTAAAATGTTTAAGATTTCGTTGGCAACTTTTGGGTACGGAACCCTTTTTGGACAACTATATCAGGTGGAAAAAAGCAAAAAAAAAACTCTCAAGTGGGTTTAGACTTTAGACGAAACAAAGTCAAAACCCAAAAATTGTCTCTTTTAGTGGCTAATATTTCGATGTACAAAAAGGATCGATTTAATCGTTGAAATCCATACTTCCATCCATACATCTATATCTCATATATGTCGGCCTGCCTTTTCCTAAATACATATATTATATTGGGGTCGGCTTCCAGTCTAACCGGATGCAGCTAGTAGCAATATTTTACATGGAGCGTCTGCCTATCTGACCTCTACAACCCAGTTACTGGGTAATACGAAACCCCTTGATAAGACTGGTTGTCAGACTCTGGGCTTCTGACAACCCGTAACGACTGTCGAAGATACACGAATGACAGCCGGGACCACAGTGCTTTCCGAGGCACGGAGGGGTATTGGTATGTAAAGATGATCGGACCAGGATTGGACGAGTGGGGATAAAATGGGCATACGCTCGTTTTGTCTTGTAGCGGCATCTACATCGCCACGTGCGAACTACACACCACACAAACGTCACGCCAAGTCCTGCATCGCGCAAGCAGAGTTTACCGCGGGACTAGTTCATATACAACGCTCCGACTTCAATCGTCGGGCAGTTGTCGTCCGAGGATCCTCCCTTTTCTATGGAGGATGAGAGAACTTAACACCCTGTTCCTCATACCTCTATAGTCTTAACCGACCTTTATGTTGCTACACGAGAGAATGGAAAACGTTTTTTTTTGTGCACATTTTTGTTGGAGGTCCTCAATCCATACAAATGTGAAAATAACTCTGTCTGTTACCTTTTCACGCCTAAATAGGTGAACAGATTTCGATGGTACACAGACAGACAATGTTCTGGTTTAGGTCATAGGATAGTTTTTATTTCAGTAGTACATTTCTGTGGGATCTTCATAGCATGTCGAGAGCAATCTAAATGGATTCAACCCAGAATCGGTACGTGTTTGGCGCCATCACTAGCGTCCATCAGTTCCTGTAACGTGCTGCTGACATGACACGCAGGACATTTGTGAAATAGCACCACATTTACACACCAAGGCGGAGTCGTCTATGAATCTCCACCTGAACAGGTTTGCCTTGTGTCCGGAGTCTGTTTAAAGACTTCCAGGTTACCCAAGGCAATTCGTGTCCAGGTGGGAGATCTTCAGTGGGAGGAATGAATGGTTTGGGTAAGGAAGTCCGTGGTATGATTTCCAACCTTTACGCGGGCGAAGACGCGCAAGAGCGACTAAAGAAATAAATACTGACCTGGCCTCAGAGTTGAGAAAGTTAAAAGTGGAGCAGGCGTGTTCAGTGGGCAGCACCTCAACGTTGAGGCCGCACACGCGCGCCGCCTGGAACACGCGCTCCCACGTGCCACGCTCGCGGGAGTCCAGACCTATCACCTGCACACGGTATATACAATCAAAAAAATCTGCCAACCTTTTTCCAACTATGTTGGGGTCGGCTTCCAGTTTAACTGGATGTAGCTGAATTCCAGTATTTTACATAGAGCGACTACCTATCTGATCTCCACAATCCAGTTACTGGGTAATACGATATCCCTTGGTAGGACTGGTTGTCAGGCTGTTGGGCTTCTGACTACCCGTAACGACTGTCAAAGATCTCGAATGACAGCCAGGACCAACGGCTTAAGGAGCGTCCCGAGGCACGGGGAGGTCTCGATATGTAATGGATGATCACCTAATCACGAACCGACCGCGGCAAGCGTAGAATATTATTATACCCGAAGGTTGACTGGCAGAGAATGCCTGGTGGCATAAAGTCCGCTTTTGTACAACTTTAAGTAAACATTAATGATGAAACGTATAGTTGTTCGATCAGATATTGAATATCCGGATATTCGCCGAAAATTCAGTTTCTGACCAAAAAACTGTGGCGGTGGTCTCGTGGTCGCAACCGCGACTGCAGATCAGGAGGTCTTGGGTTCGACTCCCAGGTCCGGCAAAGTGTTATTGGGTTTTTCCATTAGGAATTTTTCAGTAGCAGTCCGGAGTTTGGTCTCTCTCCAGCCGTGTCGGATTGCGTGCCCTCCCATCGGACTATGAGAGTGAAGGAAGACAGTGCACCTGTGTCTGCGCATACTTGTGCACTATAAAATCTCCCGCGTCGATGGCTAGTCTCAGCTGAGATTGGCTGCGGCCGGTGCGCTTCTGTTTTTATTATGAAATTCTGAATGGGTGACGGTCGCGCGACTGTCGCGCTGCTAAAGTCGCCTAAATGTGAAAGCGGGCTTATGGCTGAAATTCGATCTGAGGTCTATCCGTATATTCGCCGAATATTGCCAAAGTGCAAATAGAAACTGCGAACCATTAAGGATATAAAAAAAAATGAACAGCGGGAGGGGGGGGGCGGCTTGGGGTGTTAAGATTGGCAATACAATCACAGACTAAAAGACACAATACACCAGTTACATACATCAGAAAAAACAAACATCAAATAAAAGTGTAGTCTGTAGTGCTGATTAGCAGGAATGTGTGCCTCACGGCTATACTTCAAAAAGGCCCAGTTCAGCAAATATGCCAGACGAGTGCCTGACGCTGGTTTTGAACTGGACCTGTATTTAGGGTTACTTGTCTTCAAATCAACATGAAATATTCTTCATCATTCATCATCATCATTTCAGCCGAAAGACGTCCACTGCTGGACATAGGCCTCCCACAAAGGGGGAGAGGTTTGCCATAATCGCCACGCTTGGCAGGCGGGTTGGCGATCGCAGTATGGTATGGTGGTGGAATGTATAGAGAACGCTGCTGCCCATTCTCCGGTACGACCCTTAGTCGCCTTTTACGCCACCCACGGGAAGTATGGGGTGGTGCTATTCTTTAAGTCCGGCACCACACAGACTAATTAATATTCTTAATTTAAGAAATTACTTAAGAAATATTCTTAATTTTATTTATTGTGCATGATTGTGGTGGTCTCCTATAGGTGAATGAGTATACCTACTTATTACCTGGCATTGCCCTTTATTTATGTGTTATATGTATTGTCTATATCTTTTGTTGGAGATCCTAAATAATTCTAGCATCCGCCGGATATTGCTCGGGCCGGATACTAAGCACTAAAAATACACCGTATAGTTGCCAGATATCCGTTTCGTCTCCACTAACAACAACTCACCAGCAGATCAATCTTAGGCTCCAGCAGTTTGAAGAATCGCAGCGACTGCTCCGTGATCTCCTCCGCCGTGTTCACCTGCCAGGACATCACCGTCCTATCAACAACAACAACATATTAACACCCAAGAACAACAAAACTTTGTCAATAACACTTATGGTTTCACCTGCGGCGATTGTTTTTCGCGCACTGTATTTTCAACTCACTGCTTAGACGAGTGACGAGACTGCTTGCCGAGAGTTGAAAATCCAAAAGTGTGTTTTTCACTCTGTTGAGTTCTCAACGCTCGGCTCAACACTGAAGAGTTGAAAATCCAGTGCGCCATAAAATTTTGCCACGATATTCTTACGTCCGTGCGAACGTGGGCTTACAGTGCGGCCGACGAGTGATTGGGTTCTTGACACCTGTCAGTTTCATACAAAACGAATACGTGTTTTGTGAATTTGATCTCTATTAGCTACTGGAATTGTCGCACTGACGGGTGTCAGGAAATAATCCTCTCGACGGCCGGTCTGTAATAACCAATATTATTTTAGTATAGAGATGTTTCGAACAGTGCTACAAGGATCTTTGAGCGCTTGATTGACATTGATGTGGGGCGCTGTTGGTAAAGAGCAGCGGTGGCCCCGTGGCAACGACCACGACTTACCGAGTTGTAGGTGCTTTCCTTTGGGTAAATAATTTCATGACCACTGCTCTCAAAACAGTGACGGAAACCATCGTGAGGAAACCGGCATGTCCTGTGACGTCTACCAACCCGCACTGTGCTCGCGTGGTGGATTACCCTACCATGTATCAAAAATTGTTCGTTTCTCTTAGCCTCAAGCATTTAATAAAGATAATGATATAGATTAAGATATTTTATGTTGTTATGTGGTTAAGTACTGTACTACATGGTGATGTAGGGAAATGCGTTCAGCCTTATTTTACCAGAGGCGTGAAGTTACAAAAAGAAACTAATCTACTAAACTTTAACTAACTGCACAAACAACAACACAAGCAGTCCCAAGTTTTTTTATTTTTTATTCGTTAGTTATTTTTATTATGCCTTTTTTGTTAATAACGATAGCGGCAATTCCTTCCAATATTTGAACTATCTCAATAGCAATGATTAAAGTCAACACTTACTTAGGGAATATAGCCATGGGTCCGAGAACAGTGAGCCCATTGTTTAGCTTGAAGCCGTACTGAAATAAACAAAGCACAGTTATCTAATGACTATGCGGGGTGGATATTTGAAACGGGGACGAATTAGGGCATACATTGTGATGATGGGTGCTATGAAATCTATGGGAAAAGTTTTTTGCGATTTGTAGCTAAATCGCAACTCATTTATTCAACTACCCTGGAAAACAAAAATTTTTTGAATGTCAAAAATTGATAAGACAGTCCCCTGGCACGCTTTTGGTCTAGAAGATTCGTTTAATCACTTAAGTAATACTGCACAGATTGGCATTATAAAAATTAAATGTTAGAATTGGCGTTTTCCTAGCTGACTTTGCCAACATTTGTGAATGCAGTTAGCAATTACTCAAAAAATGTGAAGACAGCTACAATAGTGTTGCGCGCCACAATTAATGCCTAGTACACGGCGACAGTAGTTACCACTAGCGCCATCTAGTATCGAGTAGCCGAACTAGTAGTCAAGACCCTTCTAGAAATTTCGATGCGAGAACTTTCTAGAACATTCCCGAACTTTCGACATCTGGTCGATCGGGGCCTGTATGTACTCGAACATTCTAGATGTTTCTACAATGGAAGGTTCTAGAACTCTCTTTGGCGCTATATAAGGCCGAGACGCGCCACGACCGACACAGTTTAGATAAAGCGATCGAAGTGAAAGCATCGAAGCGATATTCAAGTGCGACTTAAGGCGATCAGTAGTGCAATTGTGTTTTGTAATTAGTGTGTTTGAGTTGTAATTAGTGTTGATTATTAAAGTGTCATTTTTTTGGTTATTAAATCGGCAGTTTTTATTGTCACGAACCCGAAGCTCGTAACAATTGGTGTCAGAAGAGGGGATTAAAATGCCGGTTTTACCCAAAGACGACACGGAGGGTATCCGTACCCGGAGTCAACGCCAGCAGGAGACGGACCAAAGGCGATTCGGTGGAACAACGCCAATGGGGTCGGAAGGCCAGCTACCGACCGCGGAGGCCGGCCCGTCCACAGCTGCTCCAGCATCATCAGCGCCAGATTTTGCTGCCCTGATGATGATGCTGCAGGAACAGGCCCGGCGACAGGAGGAACAGGCCCGCCGTCAGGAGGAACAGGCTCGTCGACTGCAAGAACAGCTCCAACGGGACAAGGAGGAACAGGCCCGTCGGTTGGAAGAACAGCTGCTGCGTGACAGGGAGGAACAGGCTCTTCGACAGGAGGAACAGGCTCGTCGGTTGGAAGAACAGCTCCAACGTGATAAGGAGGAGCAGGCGCGCCGTCAGGAAGAGCAGATGCTCCTTATGAAGGACCTTCACGCTACCTTCGGGAAAGACATGAAGGAGGTGAAGGATAAGGTTGCTCAACATGACAACCGCCTGTCGGAAGCTGAGACCCGAATCGACCAAGTAAATAATCGGGTTGACAACGTGATGGCTGATGTGAAGCTAACCGTGATGGCTGACGTGAAGAAAACGCTGGATTACCTCAAACTTGGGGATGGAATCGCAGCTCCCGTAGCTATAACACCTTCGCTACGTGGATTCAAAGTGCCACCGTTCGACGGAACTTCTTCATGGTCGGCCTACAAAATCCAGTTTGAGGCTGTCATGAAGGCGAACGGGTGGAATAAAAGCCAGGCCATGACTGCTCTCACCCTAGGCCTGCGCGACCAGGCCTTAACTGTCCTGGAAGCTCTCGGTAAGGAAGTGACTTACGAGCAGCTCCTTGAGGCATTGGAGGCTCGGTATGGCGACGCTCACCTGGAACACGTGTTTCGTGCGCAGCTCAAGGATCGCGTGCAACGCAGTAACGAAAACCTGCAGCAGTGGGCCCTTGAAGTAGATAAGCTGGTTCGCAAAGCTTACCAGTCCGTACCTGCGCTTATTGATGGAAACCTGGTGCAGGCATTCATCGACGGCATCCGCGACCTTGAAGTGAGAGCTGCTGTGAGGCTCGGGCACCACGGGACGCTTAAGAACGCCTTGGCCCATGCACTGGAGGTGGAAGCTGTGCGGCAGGATCATCGTTCCCATCGCGTCAGGGAAGTTGCAGCGGCTACAGTTCGCGACCGCAATAGAAGATACTGCCCTAGGTGCTACGGCTGTGGGGAAAGGGGCCACCTTCGATCCAGTTGCCCTAAGCGAACTGCAGAAAGGGAAGATGGCTGGTCTCCAAAGGGTAGTGCGGCTAACAGCACCGCCCAGCAGCAGCAGCAATACGACTTTGTGGTTGAAGAGCGCAACGGGAAACTTCATGGTAAGACAAATGCATTGTCAAGAAGACCTTGTTCTGAAGACTGCAAGCATTGTCCTAGGCAAGAGGGTAAGGAAGTGGTACCTGTGAGGATGCTCAGGACAGACCTCAGCAACGAGTGGAAGGAAAGCATACAACGTGCGCAGCAGGAAGATTCGGACATCAAGCCGATTCTGGAGTGGATGAAGGCCAGAACTCCTAAGCCCAGGTGGAGCGACGTCTCAGCGATGAGTTCGATCACAAAAAGCTATTGGGCCCAATGGGACAGCTTGGTGATGCAGGATGGAGTCCTGTGCCGCAAATGGGAAAGCGCTCGGGGAGACAGCTGTCATTTGCAAATGGTTGTCCCTAAAGCTCAAGTACCGAATGTTCTACAGCTGTACCATAATGGTTGTTCAGGAGGTCATCTGGGAGTAAAACGGACTCTACTGAAGATACGAGAACGGTTTTACTGGGTCCACTGTCGGGACGATGTCGAGGACTGGTGTCGCAAATGTACAAGTTGCGCAGCTGTAAAGGGACCTCAGACTCGTAGTAGAGGTGCATTGAAATTGTACAATGTTGGTGCACCATGGGAGAGGATAGCCCTTGATGTTGCGGGGCCGTTTCCGGAAAGTGAAAGTGGTAACAAGTATTTCATGGTTGTGATGGATTACTTCACTAAGTGGCCGGAAGTCTTCGCCATTCCAAACCAAGAAGCTTCAACAGTTGCAGATAAACTGGTTCATGAAGTCTTCTGCCGTTTTGGAGTACCCTTGGAGATTCACAGCGACCAAGGAAGAAATTTCGAGTCCCAAATATTCCAGGAAACTTGTCGAGTTATGGGTACTCATAAAACAAGAACAACTTCTTACCACCCACAATCAGATGGAATGGTGGAACGATTTAATCAGACATTGGAGAGGTACCTAGCAAAAGTAGTGGAAAATCGGCAACGAGATTGGGACAAGCACATACAACCGTTTTTGTTGTCATATCGAAGCGCTGTTCACGAAAGCACATCGGTGACACCAGCTTTCGCAAACTTTGGAAGAGAATTACGGCTGCCTGCAGACCTGATCACCGGAATACCACCTGATGCCCCACGCAGTATAACCGAGTATGCGAACGACTTGCGGAACAAAATGAATGACATTTATGAGCACGTCAGACAATCGGGCCAGCAAATGTCTGAAAAGATGAAAACCCGTTATGACCGTAAAATGAACAATAAAGGGTTCGACTAAGGTTCACTAGTGTGGTTGCATAATCCAGTCCGCAGTAAAGGGAAATCTCCTAAGCTTCAAGCTAAATGGGACGGACCGTACCGGATTGTGACAAAGATCAATGACGTAACCTACCGGATACAGAAAGGTGCAAGAGGTACTCCTAAGATCGTCCACGTGGATCGACTGGCGCGTTATTATGGGGCCGATAATGCTCGGGACGAGCATGTCTTAGGAGGGGGCAGTGTTGCGCGCCACAATTAATGCCTAGTACACGGCGACAGTAGTTACCACTAGCGCCATCTAGTATCGAGTAGCCGAACTAGTAGTCAAGACCCTTCTAGAAATTTCTATGCGAGAACTTTCTAGAACATTCCCGAACTTTCGACATCTGGTCGATCGGGGCCTGTATGTACTCGAACATTCTAGATGTTTCTACAATGGAAGGTTCTAGAACTCTCTTTGGCGCTATATAAGGCCGAGACGCGCCACGACCGACACAGTTTAGATAAAGCGATCGAAGTGAAAGCATCGAAGCGATATTCAAGTGCGACTTAAGGCGATCAGTAGTGCAATTGTGTTTTGTAATTAGTGTGTTTGAGTTGTAATTAGTGTTGATTATTAAAGTGTCATTTTTTTGGTTATTAAATCGGCAGTTTTTATTGTCACGAACCCGAAGCTCGTAACAATAGTTAAGGTAGATACTTGACTTTACTGCTCCGTCTCAAAAAATCGTCCTGCATAGCCTAGAATGCATGAAAAATGTGCCACATCAATGCATTTGATATTCTAAGTACCTAAAACCGGGCAAGAGCGAGTCGGACTCGGGTTCCGTAACATCCGGGTTTATGCATAAGGTTTATGTTTATGAAATTAAATGTTTTATTTTTATTTTTATAATGGTCCGTCCGAGCTGCCCATTGCTCGCCGTCCGCAAGCCCGCGCCTACGGTGGCCGGGAATCGGCTATCGATTCCTGACGCCCAGGGCGGCTCCTGCGGCGGCTAGGGGCGTGAGGGCCGCAAAGATTGCCTCTCCCTCACATGCTCCGCCTCCTCCTTCGCGAGCATTACTGCTTCGCAGAAGGAGGCGACAGCATCCCATGCACTCTCGCTCCGTACCATGGCCTGGACTAGGGCCGGACGCGAGAGATCGCCGCCGCTGATCGCCGCTGAGAGGACACGGCGGTGCTCTGCCCAAGCTGGGCAGATCTCCACCGTATGCTCCACCGTGTCCTCCGGGCGAATCACAAAATGGTGACACCTGGGCGTTTCCTCCCGCCTTATTCTGAACAGGAACCTCCCGAAGCAGCCGTGCCCGGTGAGGACCCGTGTTAGGCGGAAGGTGAGGACGCCGTGGCGCCTCTCTAGCCTCTCCTCAAAGAGGGGACTTATCACCGCAATTGTGGCGTGCCCAGCACTGGGTTGCGACAGTCGCACTCTCCATGTCGCCATGAGATCCCGCCAGAGCTCTGTCCGCTGCGCCGCGATTTCTCGCGGCAGAGGAGTTACGCCCGGGCGTTTTGCTTCCTCGCGCCTCTCCCATATGAGGGCGAGGACTTTTGCCTCCAGATCCCATGGCGACAATCCGGCAAGGAGGCTCGCTACAACCCCGGAGACGGTGCGGTATCCCCGGACTAGCCGGACGGCCATGACCCTCTGGGACGCGTTCAACCGCCGGGCTGCTCGCCGCCTCAATGAACGCGCCCACGCCCGTAAAGGGCCATGGACCGTACGACCCCCGCGTAGAGCCTCAATATCGCAGCCCTTGAAGAAAATATTCATATTTGGGCTTTCACACCGTTGATAAAAATGCATGACTTTTGTTTTACTCAGGTTTATAACTAAATAATTATTATTTAGCCAATTTACTGTCATTTAAGCAAGTATTGTTGACATTTTTATAATTATTTGGATCAGTACATTTTATAATAGCTGTACTGTCAATCTGCAAAAAGAACCATTTTGTTGGTTGTTGCTTCTTGGAGATCATTTATATACTTACAGAGTGAATTTTTCAAGTGGGCATGGATGGCCAAATCCGAAACTATGAGGAATAGCGAAAAGTACTCAAAGGAGTCGCGGCTCGATTTTGATGAAAACTAAAACTGCATCATTGGATTTTTGAAAAATTCGTATTTCGAGCCAGGAATCGAACCCGTTGATTTTGATAAAAAACACACACTGTATTATTACACCACTTAATAGTGTCCCTAATAAGGATCAAATTCTGGGAAGTAATGACATACGGCAAACTTAAGGAAAATGTTGGATTTTAATAAACTGCTTCTTATTTTAAAGTATTCATACTGACATTACCTGTACCTTGTTTGAAATGATGCTCAATACACCCGCAGCGCAGTCATCTTCACAACATTATGTACTAAATTCAAATTTTGAATGCAGTACAAACCTTGAGACACAGTATACTGTGCTTGAGACGTCGAATCCAGCTATGTATTGAAAACAATGGTCATCATTTTGAACAATTAATCAGTTAAGGTTTAATAGGTAGGTAACATAAGAAAACTAAAAAAGTATTTAGTTAAAAACTTCGATCAATAATTATTGATCAAAGGTTAAAAATAGCCTCTTTTCTTTAGTTTCCCGTTTGTCATTACTTCCCAGAATTCGATCCTTATCAGTGACACTATCGAATGGTGTAATAATACAGTGTATTTATTTTTTCAAAATCAACGGATTCGATTCCTGAATAGAAATATTGATTTTTAAAAAATCCAATGATGCAGTTTTAGTTTTCATCAAAATCGAGCCCGTAACTCCTTCGAGTACTTTTCGCTATTCCTCATAGTTTCGGATTTGGCCATCCATGCCCACTTGGAAAATTTACCCTGTATATCAAAAAAGTGGCGGACCCAGTACGCTACCTTGTGGAACGCCATATGTTTTAATATACATTTCTTTTCTAATTTACTTTTTGGATATATCCTAGAAGTTTCTGTGCACTGAAGTCTATTACTTAGGTATGATTCTATTAACTTTAATGTGTTCCCTCATATACCATAACTATGCAATTTATGTAACAGGATCTTATGGTCAACATGATCAAAAGCCTTAGTCATGTCAGTATAAATTGCGCAGACTGGATTCCGTTTATCTACAGATGACATAATGTTAGCTAATAAGTCAAATAGTGCCATATCAATCGTTGTGTTCCTTCGGAAACCTTTTTGTTCTTTGCAAAATAATTTATACTTTCGAAATATGCATTATAGAGAGTTATATGCATATTAGTTTCTCAAAAAACTTTGATGTAATTGGAATTTTTGCGATAGGTCTGCAATTTTTTAAATTCGTTTCGTCATCTTTTTTATAAAGGGGTTTAACTATAACTTTTTAGGGTTCCGTACCCAAAGGGTAAAAACGGGACCCTATTACTAAGACTTCGCTGTCTGTCCGTCTGTCTGTCTGTCTGTCACCAGGCTGTATCTCAAAAACCGCGATAGCTAGACAGTTGAAATTTTCACACATGATGTATTTCTGTTGCCGCTATAACAACAAATACTAAAAACAAAATAAAATAAATATTTAAGGGGGGCTCCCATACAACAAACGCGATTTTTTTGCCCTTTTATGCTCGATATCAAAAATGGCAACAGGTAGGCCCTTGAAATATTCACAAAATACTCAGTTGTATTTTAACTTTAATAATAAATAATAAAATTAAAATGAAATAAATATTTAAGGGGGGCTCCCATACAACAAACTGCCTTTGCCAAATGCCAATTCTACGTTAATAGCATTAAAATGTACAAATTCCTAAATAAAAAGTTAAAAATTTATTCGTGCCCTAAATACCAATGCAAAAACTTACTTAGAGATTATCTCCAAACACTGAGTTATGATAACACTGAGGATCTTCTACTGGGTAAATTACAATGAAAATTAACTACTTAAATCTAATTTTAACCTTAAACGGATATGCAGTGACTACACCCCACTCTTCTCACTACACCCACCCTACACCTACTCACTACATTTACACGCACACATCCTACACTTACTCACTACACACACACTCAGACCTTACATTAATTCACACTCCACACAGTTAAACGTCTTTCTTTTGTGTTTCCCTTACATAAATTATATACTGTTTTTCTTTTACACCATTTACTTATTGTTGAAACGTCCCGTTTTAGTATAATATGGCTTTGTTTGTAATGAAGAATCACTGACTCCTAAGACACAGGCACCTACACCTAGTTTAGGAGTCAGAGTATTTAAATTATTGTGACCTAGTTATAAGCCTCTACGCTCTTTTGTCTTTGAATATTGTATGAATTGGCTTTTGGTGAAATAAAGAATTTATTATTTATTTATTTTTATTTAAACATGTTTTTTTCGGCGTTTTTGCCTTGTGGTACGGAACCCTTCGTGTGCGAGTCCGACTCGCACTTGGCCAGTTTTTTGAGCTTATTTGGAAATATGCCGTCAGCTATGCACAAGTTGACTATATTTTTTGAAGTGAAAACTGCTTTAGGCGCATTGGGAAGAAACCATTGAACTCGTGACACTGTTACCGTAACCGGCACCTCTGTTTTAAGTTTTGGCCATTATAAAGACAACAACGCGCGGTACATTTTCTTTGGGAAAAATGACCTTCAAAATGCTTTTTCAAGTTTTAACTTCTGTCGGCACTCCTGGATGACATGATGACATTTGTGTATGTTTTTTAATTAAATTTTATTGTTTTGAATGACATGTGTATGTGTCTTTTAATTTTATTTGATTTGATTTTTTATTTGACTTTGACATATCTAGAGACCCTGGGCTCCCGGACCTTTGAAAGGCGTATCAATCAGGCACCGAAGCCAACTCGCAGAGGCCCTTTAGACAATTTTAAATGATGAGGAGGCAACTGATGATTATCCCTTATTATTATTTTCTTATTATTATATCAATTTTATGTTTTTCATGTAATGGAATGGACTTTGTGTGAAAATAAATGCATTATTATGATTGAAATTTGGACACGACAAAGTCTGTCGGGTCAGCTAGTGTTTACATTCTTACTTTATCATTCTCTTGGACGCATCCTTGCAAATTTCAATAAATACCTACATTTACGACACACCCGTTTTCAAACAATTGTTTTCACAATTGTAATTATTATTTCTGATTTTGGTTTAAGTACTTATGTTAATTTTTGTGAAAACAATATTTGTAAGTAACCAGTTTTACAATAATGTATCAACCCTGATATTTCAAATTGTTAAAAACTGTCAAGGACTCCACGAGAGAGGCTCGGCCTAGTGTGGAGTATTAAATTTATGTTTCCCCTGTAACAAGTATTTTAGGATTCGTTTATAAGGAAATGTAAAAACAATGTAAAAAATTGTTAATAAACAATTTATTATTATAATTACCGTGGCATATGTGTCGATCATCAGTCCAGCTTCAGCCTCCTGATTGATAACGCGCACCGTGGTCTTTCCATCTCCTTCGTATGCAGCCTTGCCACGCACTGCACTGAATTAAAAAAAAAAATCTAGTAATGCCATGCACACATACATTTTTATTACATAAAATCATAATATGTTGAGTCCCTATTACATTCAAACACGATAATTCGTTTTATATATTTCCTAATTTAAAATGGGCCTATTTGTCTATAGTTATAATAAAAGAAGTAAAATATAGTTGAAAAACTAACATTTTAGGTTATGTAAATGTTTTTATCAAACTAACCTTAGCAGAGGAGTTGCATTCTTAATTATTTTCGTCCGTCTGATGGAATTCGATAACATTTTGCTATGGTTTGATTGTCTAGGTTAAATTAATCCTACTTTCGGTAAAAAAGAATCCTTTGCGCACTTTGTTTTCGTTTTATTTCTGTCAGTTTAATATGTCATACAATTTAAATGTCACTGTCATTCTCTTACAACCAAGGACGTAATATACTATGGAAACATGAGAAACTGATGACTTAAGGTGAATGCTCCAACCAGCCCGCGAAATTCAAATTTTCTTACGTTTTTTGCAATTTGCAGGCCAGTGCTAGGTTGTATGTTGATAAAAATATTATTCGCGGCTGTAAGACGTATGTAGTTACAGAATTATAATCATCAAAATCTTCAATAAAACGCTCTAAGTTCATAAAGCTGTAAGAGTTACTTTTTCTGTTTTTTTTTTGTTCTTACACCTTTATGGAGTTTGAGGGTTGTATTGATGATTTTGATGATTATAATTCTGTAACTACATACGTCTTACAGCCGCGAATAATATTTTAATCAACATACAACCTAGCACTGGCCTGCAAATTGCAAAAAATGCAAGAAATTTTGAATTTCGCGGGCTGGTTGGAGCATTCCCCTTAACTTGGAATTACTTACTTATGGATAAATATCAAACTAATGAATTTAACTGGATCTACCTTAGTTATAAAAAAATAAACTGATGAATTTAACAGAATTTACCAAAAAATACCAACTAACTGATGACTAGGCAGCATGGTCCCTGACCCTAGCCTGTTCCACAAGGAACAAAAGGAAAAAAAAAAATATATACTATGGAAACAGTATGTACTATTTAGATAAAGTAAGACAAATATCGCTAAGACTGCGGTGAGCTGTCTGAATAATATTTAAAAAAAATATTTGCGACACGCGCAGGTAAAACAAACCGAAAGGAAGAATTATTTAAAACTAAGTGTCCGTCTCGACTGGGGAGCGGAGGAGGGCGCGGGCGCGGGTACGGGAACGCGCGCGGAAAATCGATAAAATATACTGAAAAAGTATTAAAATACTGAATCTGATCACAGTGTGATCAGATTCAGTATTTTAATACTTTTTACCCAGTGTTTGTCAAAACATAAGCGCGCGAATCCCGCGCCGAGCAGCCCACGCCACTCACCGCGCCCGCTTGACCACTATGGACATTTCAAAGGAAGTTTATATGTTTGAGTTAACCGCGCCGGCGCCGCGCCCGCGCCCCGGTCTGGCTAAACACTTATGTAACGTCAATACAGTATGATAACATTTTAGCTTAAACTCGGCAAAAATTATGAAAACTTTTTATTCACTCAACTGAAATAGTTTTTAGGGGGTGTGTAACGTTCTAATTATCAAAAGACCTAATTTCATTTAATACATACATATTTTTTTTATTATAACGATCAAATGATATGATGAATTATTGGCATAATTTCATTTTACCTGATTTCATATAATATAATGAACAGTTTATATAATGAACATTTGAAATAATATTCACATAATATAATATTCAGTTGCTATAATATTCAAAATCTATAAGTAACGTTTAATATAATTAGGAAATGGCGCCGATTCTGTTTTGCACAAATAGAATAGAATATAATAGAATGCATTTATTTGTCAGAATATTGTACAAAGTTGTTATGTGCATTTAGCCTGCATTATGTATTACGATCATAATATTCTGCCGTTTCCGGCGTACAAATATGGTTTGTGAAATTATGGGTCATCATTACATTAAAATTAAATTACAATCATTAGAATTAGGATTACAAATAAAATAAATATATTGAACAATAGTTGTAAAAGAGATTAATTATATAAGTCAAAATTAAATAACGTCAAGGAGATAAAATATGATTTCTAGGCAATAATGTCAAATATTTAGGTTAATTTTTCATTCATAAAATCTTCAGTCGAGTAATAGCATTTGCTTAAGAGAAAGTTAAATAATTTACATTTAAATGTCCTGAGGCTGAGAGTTTTGAAGCCATCAGGTAATTTGTTATAAACAGTAATGGACATGCAGTATACATTATTAGAAAACAATTTAATTCTACGCCTAGGAACATTAAGCATATGCACTTTGCGGCTGGGGACTACGCCTAACCACATATTTTTGTAGATAAAAAAAAACTTTGGGATTTTTTTTCTCTGCCACTATGATTTTGCGAAATTTGCGGTTTTCAAATTTACCCTGAAAAGGGTCTATTCTATCCAAAAAGAAATAGCTACTATCAAAAAGCGCCGGGTGTGGAAGTACAGTGGTTCCAAACCCTATACACTGAAACAGGGGCCCCGCGAAGCGGGGCTCTCGACATAAAATGCAAAAGCGAGCGAAGGGCAGAAAATTAGTTAATATGAATGTTAGGTCAAATGAACATTAAATAAAGGGAGCATTATACAATATGAAAATTACATGAAATGAACGTTATACTAAATGAAATTAGAGAAAAAGAAAATTATATCAAATATAACATTAGATCATATGAAATTAGCTTAAAGGATTTTATAGCATATGAAAATGATATCATATGAAAGGTATGTCAAATGAAATTAGACTATCTGTTGTTACACCAAAGTCCAAACATTACACACCCGTTTTTAGGTAGGAATAGGAGGGATCAAAAACATCATACTAATGAACCAGCAAAATAAAAAACATTTTTTCCGAAAGTTATTTAAGTTATAGATTTAATACAAAAATGGATTGATTCTTAATTTCAGTAATACGACGAACATTATATTTTAATATTAAAATAAAAAAAATCTAATAGTAGCTCCATCGGTATCGGAAACATAGTTTAAGCTACAAAAAAGAAAGCAAAATTGTACAGACAGTTGTATACAACCGTTCTTTACACATCTAAAAATTCTTACCTTGCCATCGCTGTACATATACGAAACAAATATATTCGTGAATCTAACATTTCATTATACAAAATAGCTACTAAAAGTTACTACAGAAAATTACGCGATAAAAATAAGCCAGAACTCGAAGTGACTCATGGTAAAACTGCTCTAATGAATAAAAGTACCTTCTGTATGGCCAAAAAAATATTTAACAAACTACCTGAAAAAATAAAAACGTTAAAACTGGACAATTTCAAAACAGAACTATTAAGAATATTGATAGATAAATGCTATTACTCACTGCAGGAATATTTGGACAGGATAATTCTATAATTACTGCTTCAGAAAATTGTACATCACCTCACCTATTCTATTCTATTCTATTCTATTTTTAATTATGGCAAGTAAAGCCGATGTCGACTATTCTGCCAATGTCAAAGTGAATTGGAAAAGCAAGTGTGGATTATGTAAAAAAAAAGAAAAAATAATAATAATATATATGTATGATACAGTTGAACTTTGTAGATCTTGTGGGGTTAGTACTGGACTGAAACAAACAAAAAGATAAATTTACATATTATACGAGTGATATTAAAATAATTGTTAGAACATTAAAATATACCACATCCAAACATAGAATATTTAAGGAAACAAATTATAATTTTATATTATTGTGGCGGATGAATATCATCAGCGCCACAAGCAATTCTGAGGAGGGATACGTTAAAAGGGAGGGGAAATTAATCGGAAGAGGGATCTTAAATTTGGGGAGACGGCTATACAAATCTAGAGGTGGGATATTGTTAGAGCATTCGAAAAATATGTGATCCAGGGTGCCCTCCTCCAACCCGCACTCGCAGAGAGAGGAGTCACGGACATGAATCTTGTGTAAGAAAACGGGAGTGCAACAAAAACCTAGGCGGATTCTACAAAGAACTGAAATAATAGTTTTCGATACTTTTTTGTGACCGAAAAACCACGGTTTTGGTTTGATGGTCGGTTGCACTGCATAAAAAAATCTACCTTTCTTTTTGCTGGACATATTCCACTGCTCTTGCCAGGAACATTGCAGGTTCAGTCTTGGAAGGGACAGTAGGTCGTAACCCTGGTAGGAATTATGCGTGAGATCTGATAATAAAGATGAACATGCATCTTTAGCCAAAGCATCAACACATTCGTTACCCTTAATACCACAATGGCTAGGTATCCAAACTAACTGAACATCTTTTTGACAATTAGCGCAGGTCAAAAGGGAATTTTTAATTTTTAAAATAAGGGAACTGTGTAATTTGCTTTTAAACGGATTTTGGACTAAAGCTTGCAAACAGCTAAGGGAATCTGTAAAAATTACGGCTTTCTCAATATTATGGTGTGACTCTATAAAAAGACAAGCTTCCAATATAGCCACGCACTCACCAGTGAATACAGAAGATTCCTTAGGGCCTTTAAACTGTAGGATAATTTTGGAGCTTTGGTAATAGACCGCGGCGCCAGTGTGATTATGATCGGTTAGTTTCGAAGCATCCGTGAAGAATAATTGAAACCCATTCCATCGCTCGCCCACCACCGCATTGAAGGCCAAATTCGCTGACGGAGATTTTTTGGATATACCTACCAATATCAAAGAAAATTTTTGGTTTAAAACCTAAAACTTGGTAAGGAAAATGAAAAAGGGGTAATCTGGGAAACTGGACAATCGGGTATGCTAAATTGAGAATTAGTCGAAAAGATTTTAGGATTAAGGGTATTTCTTTATTTTTCCAGTAATTTGAGCTTCTGCATATGGCATCTAACTCGTTCAGTCTTCCTATGAGAGGATGGGAGGATCTACTTATTAGCCTAGACACAAAACGGGAGGACAGATATTGCCGCCTAAGGGCCAGAGGAGGATCAGCACATTCGACCTGCAATGCGTTAACAGGAGAGGACTTCATACAACCTGAGATGATTCGAAGGCATTTCGACTGAACTCTATCCAGTCCAGCCAAAGCACCCCTGTTGCAAGGGATCAAAAGATACGTTCCATAGTCTAAAACACTACGAACCAAGGCATTATAAACCAGTTTCATGGTGTATGGGTGAGCACCCCACCAAACACCCGCCAGGACCTTTAAAATTGAAATAATCCTTTCACACTTTTTTATAAGATGATTTATGTGATGTTTGCCACTTAATTTTGAATCCAAAATAACGCCTAAAAATTTTACTTTTTTAACTATAGGAATATTGTGGCCTAAAATGTTCACTGAAATATGAGGAATGAGTCTTTTGCGAGAGAAAATCACCACCGAACTTTTGGGAGCAGATAGCGACAGCCCATGGCTTAAAAGCCATTGATTCAAAGAGTCCAGAGAGAGACACAAAGATGACGCAGCGTCAACAATGGAAGGATCCGTCACATACAAAACAATGTCATCGGCATACTGTAGTAACTGACAATTGCTGTTTAGGCAGGACCCAATATCAGCAGTATACAAATTGTACAGTATGGGACTGAGGACATAGCCTTGCGGGAGTCCCCTCCATGTCTGCCTTGTATCGAACTCCTCACCTTGGACTCTTAGAACCAATGAGCGGGACAACAGAAGTTCGCATATACATTGTATCATCTTAGCCGGAAGACTCAGCTGTTGCAGTTTTTGCCTGAGTACGGGAAGAAGTACATTGTCATACGCAGATGAGATGTCAAGGAAAGCGGCAACAACGGATTCATTCTTAGAGTAGGCTAAGCGGATATCCGCAACTAAAATACTAATACTATCCATTGTGCTTAGTCCTTTCCTAAAACCAAATTGATGATTCGGCAGTAGGTCTCTCGATTCGACTATCCACTCCAGGCGATTTTTAATTAGGTGTTCCAGTAATTTGGCTAAGACTGAAGATAGACAAATTGGCCTAAGGCCATTCGGATCATCTGCATGTTTGCCTGGTTTCAATAAGGGAATAATAATTTGAAACTTCCACTGATCTGGAACCCAACCATTACTATAACAGAAATTTAAGATATTTAAAAAATAGATTTTGGCCTTTTCACCAGAATGGGTTATGAACGAATATGGCACAACATCAATACCAGGCGCTGAGTCCCGGACATGTTTAAGTACCACATTCAGTTCGTCCAAAGTAAATGGCGCATCAAAAGGATCGTCTGATACGTTACACAAGGGCGCGTTTTGACATTCTGATAAGAGTGGAAGATAGGATGGTGCTATTTTGTCAAAAAAATGTTCAGCTGTTTCCCTAGCAATCGGTGAAGAAATAGACGGGGAACACCCGCGTCTAAACCTATTAATATTTTTCCAGACGACTGAAACTGGAGTAGAGGGTGATAGAGAGGTGCAAAACTTAACCCAACCCGTACGTTTCTTCTTGCGAAGAAAACGTTTGGTTCTGGCATTGATACGACAGTATGCCAACAGATTTTCTGTGCTCATATCCATATTGTAACACACCTCTGCTTCGTCCCTATCCCTGATTGCCGAAGTGCATTCTGGGTCCCACCACGGGGGTGAAGGAATTTTATTACGAGCACTGTTTTTTAAAGGAAAGCATGAATCTGCACTGGAGGTAATAGCTGTTACAAAACCCTCATAACAGCTCTTGGCATGGCAGTGACCAGAAGGATCTGATAAATTTGAATTTAAATTTGGAAGAACATCGATTTTATCCTCCAGTAATGATACAAATTTTGACCAATCCGGTTTGGACAGGTTATATTTCAAAAGTGGAGGGGAAGTTTTTTCTAAATAAGACTTATTAACCAAAGATATGACTATAGGGTAGTGATCACTACCATGCGACAAGGTTGTGCATTCCCAGTGAGTTGATGCTGCTAACTCAACCGAACAAAATGTAAGGTCTACACAGCTCTTTTGCTGTCCTGTATGAGATCGTCGAGTTGAGCAACCGTTATTTAAAATGCAGAGGTTCAAGTCATCCAAAATATCAACCAGAGCTACACCAAAGGCATCACAGCGTTCAGACCCCCATCTGTAATGGTGGCAGTTAAAGTCGCCCATGACCAGTATCGGACCATGAACATTAGCAAAAATATCTCTAAGAATCGTTAAGAAATTATGGTGAGGATGCGCGATATATATTGAAAACACTGTGATACCCTCAACCCTCCCTGCGGCAATGCTCATATCACCCATAAGTGAAGGCAACGTAAGGGGCAAAAGTGGGACCCGATTATTGACTAAGAGAGCCGACCCTCCATAGCCATCTGATCGGTCACATCTAAGAATGTTGAAATGTGGCATACGGAAGCTAAGACTTGGAGTAAGCCAAGTCTCAGCTATGGAACAAGCCAATGGCTTGTATTTATTTAAAAGGAATATGAGGTCGTGCTTTTTATGCCACACGCTCCTCACATTCCACTGAAGAAATACTTGGCGAGACGCCATTTCTAATATCTAAAAGAAGAGTTATAAGTTGGTCGGCAACGTTGGACGGTGATTGGGTGTTAGAAGTAGAGGAAGAAATAATGATAGGTAAGAGTTTTATAAGTAGTTCGATTATAGAAGAAGTACTATTATTAGAAGAATTATTATAATTGAGAGCGCAGCCATTAGGCTGTGAAGGTTGTGGGGAACTAGTTATCTGCTGATGAGCAGCTTTGTCATAAGACGGGGAAAGGGGGGCATGGGTTTTAGACTTTAAGGTTACTGTCTTGCGATAAGACTGAGATATTGGAGTTTTAGTGACGTTAGCATAGTTGCGGGAAGCTGTTGGGATTAATTTGCTAGCCTCAGCATAAGGCATGGATTTTTCAGCCATAACAGTCTTAATGGCTTTCTGTCTACCATGCTCGGGGCATGACCTGCTATTAGCGAAGTGATTACCCGAACACAGAATACAGAAGGCCTCGCCCTCAGAAATGTTGCAACCATCACCTGGGTGATCGTGGCCACATTTACTGCAGCGTGGTTTTGATCTGCAGACATTTGCCACATGTCCAAATCTACAACACTTGCGACACTGTATAGTAGGAAATATGTACTGCTCAACAGGAAGGGATGTGTAACAGCAGAAGATCCTTTGGGGTAAGACTTGTCCATCAAATGTGATCACACAAGTTTCAGTAGGATTCCACACATTATCACCGTCTTTCTGAATTTTTCTATTAATTCTGCGGACTTTAAGAATTTGCCCACATCCTGTAGGCACAGATAGCAAAGCTATAGCCTCGTCTTCTGAAATATCAGAGGGTACTCCTGTCACTACTCCCATCCTTGTGATGTTGAATGTCGGAATAGAGGCAGTATAACTGTACTTCGGTAACAGAGTGTTAACTAAGAAAGAGTTGGCATCCTGAGGGGAAGCAAACTCTACGGACACACGGTTTCTACCAACCCTATTAACACCACCACGAACTATGTTCGCAATGTTGTTACTTATTAAAAATTTACCAAAATTAACTGGATGTAATGTGGTGCCTGAGTTTTGGGTTGGGTCTCTATACGGGAGACGTGGACAATGTAAGGAGCCTTATCCATTGCCGAATATTTGACACGTCCAATTTGGTTTTTCTTTTGTTTGCTTGGGGGGGTAGGAGACAAAATATCTTCGTTACCGGGACGTTTACGGGAAGATTGGTTGGATTGGGATACATCCATCTCTGTAACACTACAGACTACATCCGCGAATTGCGATAGTGGATTCGGGGTAAAAGGAAATGAAGGACTTGGAACGTCAGGAGGATCAGGATCGGGGGGCTTGTTTATATCCATCTTGGATAAAACGGAATTAAAATATGACAATCACAATACAAACCTGTAAATTAACGAACACAACGACAACACACTTAACAATAACAAGACACAAAAATGTCAACAATCACTAAAAAAACAAAGCAGATTATTTCCACACGTGCTAACCAAGAACACCGTGGCGAGAATCTCCCATCACCTCACCTATTTTGACGATTTAGAATTTTATTTGACATTAGCATTATTATGACATTTAACTTAATATATTTGACATTTATTGAAATTAATTCTATTTTCAATTTGTATTTTTAGGCATGTATCCATTAATATTGATTTTATTACTAATGTGAAAGTTTACATAATTCTTCCACCTCATGATTATATATAAAAATTCGACAATGTCATATTAATATATTTGTATCTACGCCTCTGGCCAAAACATAGAGGATCTTTCTACCTGTAACATCTCGCACACTATTGTAATTTGACCTATGTTTACAAATAAAGCATTCTGATTCTGATTCTGAACAAAACGCACATTACAAAAAAAAAATCCGGGCAAGAGCGAGTCCATAATATTATTACCTATGTTTTTAAATTTTCATCGGCGAGGCCTATATTCATCAGAGAATTTTAACACTGTGCACTGTGGTGTAGAATATTGCAGGTTCATGTCAGCGCCATATCTTGACCGATAGTGGAACTTATGTAACTTTTGTTGATGATTTCTGAAAAAGTGTGCTATTTAGAGACTTCGTTTTATTTTTCCCGTAATCTTTACATAAACTTCTATCACATAGAATAATTTCAGATTTTTCTCTTTGCAAACTTCGAAAATGTGAAAAAAATCCGTTCCCCCAAAGGGGGGAACGGATTTTTTTTTTACCTTTTTCATTAAAAGTCGGAAACTATACAGCCTAAAAAGAAAAGAAAAAATGTTTGAGAATGTGCAAACTGCGCTCTTTCATATGACACCCCACATGCCCTAGTAGCCCCACTTCGAATTTATCAGAGCCCCGTCAGTCCCTGTTGCAAAAAATATACATATACAGGGTGTTTGGTGCATCGTTTGCCAAATGGAATTGGCCGAGAGGAGAGGTCATTTGCTATCTCTTAAGGCCCAGTAACTCATTCCTTATTACACCGGTTTTTTTATTATGACTTTTTAATTTTTATTTAGAAAAATACAAGAACTCTGCATTTAAGCTTAAATTTAAAAAAAAGTTATGAGTATAGCCTTCAAATTTCATTTTAATTCTTATGTTTACTCTTGTATGGTTCTATGAAATACAAAATTACTTGCTAATTACATCTAGTTCCTTTTTAATAACTCACAAAGTTTTTGAAAAAAGGAAAAATATACTTAACACTCAACTTTAAATTGCTGTAAAAAAAAAAAACTAATAGGGATCGGGATCTTCGAATTCTTTTAAAAGGTTCTTTAGTTTGTCCCCTTTCCAATGGTGTGCAATATACCAAAAAAAACTTCTAATAACTTCAGTAATTCGCTAAATGTGTAATCGAGACACATCAGGCTGATATTCGATATTACGGTAAGATCACTAGTTTTCACATAAATAACATTCTTTAAGTAGGTGGATAGTGTTATCTCACTCTTACGCAGTCTCTTATCTCTTTCTAGGGTTCTAACTTTCCTCGAACTTGAAATAAAAAATAAACTTTTATTTAATAACTACCTAATTAAAAAAATTATTCAAATTGTCCTCCACTATTGCATACACACGCGCGAAATATTCGTCTTATCTCGACTGTAGTAGTGCGTAAACGTATTTCTGCTTTGATAGTGATGAAAGCCGCCTCAATGCGTTGGACTAAATCATCCCTAGTCTTAACTTCCGTGGCGTAAACAAGTTCTTTGGGCCGTCCCCAGACTTAAAAATCTAACGGAGTCAGGTCTGGGGAACGTGGAGGCCAATGAATTGGGCCATCCCTCCCAATCCATGAGTCTGGGAATGCAACATGCAAGTACTCCCTGACGGTTAATCTCCAATGAGCGGGACAACCGTCTTGATGAAAAACAAAAGACAGGTCTTCACTGAAAATTGGTAGCCGAGCTAATATTAGGGTAAGTCTGTTTGTAGAAATTCTTTTTTAAAAGTTCGGATCATCCACGTCCGAGTGTAATAAAAAACGACAAGACTGGACACGGTTATCATAGTCTTGATTCTCGAGACCTACAATAAACAAAATACGCGTAAGAATGCATTATTTTCTCCTAAGGGGCATTAAAAAAAAAAAAATTGTATAAAGTATTATCCGTGCGGGATAACATGACATCTAGCAGAGTGACGTCATTGCCGTTACCTAGAACATCCGTGAGGTACGCAGTACCTAGACCTAAAGAGGTTTGCATTCCATATTAGCGCGTACGGTTGTAAGTCACTATCAAAGCAGAAATACGTTTACACACCACTACAGTCGAGATAAGACGAGTATTTTGCGTGTGTATGCAATAGTGGAGGACAATTTGAATATTTTTTTTAATTAGGTACTTATTAAATAAAAGTTTATTTTTTATTTCAAGTTCGAGGAAAGTTAGAACCCTAGAAAGAGATAAGAGACTGCGTAAGAGTGAGGTAACACTATCCACCTACTTAAAGAATGTTATTTATGTGAAAACTAGTGATCTTACCGTAATATCGAATATCAGCCTGATGTGTCTCGATTACACATTTAGCGAATTACTGAAGTTATTAGAAGTTTTTTTTGGTATATTGCACACCGTTGGAAAGGGGACAAACTAGAGAACTTTTTAAAAGAATTCGAAGATCCCGATCCCTTTTAGTTTTTTTTTTACAGCAATTTAAAGTTGAGTGTTAAGTACATTTTTCCTTTTTTCAAAAACTTTGTGAGTTATTAAAAAGGAACTAGATGTAATTAGCAAGTAATTTTGTATTTCATAGAACCATACAAGAGTAAACATAAGAATTGAAATGAAATTTGAAGGCTATACTCCTAACTTTTTTTAAAATTTAAGCTTAAATGCAGAGTTCTTGTATTTTTCTAAATAAAAATTAAAAAGTCATAATAAAAAAACCGGTGCAATAAGGAATGAGTTACTGGGCCTTAAGAGATAGCAAATGACCTCTCCTTTCGGCCAATTCCATTTGGCAAACGATGCACCAAACACCCTGTATTTTTATTTCTTTCTTATTTGCAAAATAGTTGGGCAAACGCTATCTAAAACTATTCCAAATTTCAAGTTTGTCAGCAACAGACAGACAGACACAGACTTAGTCTCACCATAAGGGTTCCGTTTTTACCATTTTGGTACGGAACCCTAAAAAGAACTTATACACGTGTTGTACGTGTATAAGTTCTTTTTAGGGTTCCGTTCACTGACCTGTATTATACAAGTACCTTCTTCCTCCTTCTTCTTTTCTTTTTAGGCTGTATAGTTTCCGACTTTTAATGAAAAAGGTAAAAAAAAAATCCGTTCCCCCCTTTGGGGGAACGGATTTTTTTCACATTTTCGAAGTTGGTATGTGGTCTTTATTTTTTTAGGACGCGTAGTTTTCGACTTTTGATGAAAAATGTAAAAAAAATACCCTCCCCCCCTCCCCGCCTTATCTCCGAAGTTTGCAAAGAGAAAAATCTGAAATAATTGTATGTGTGACGTTTATGTAAAGATTACAGGAAAAATAAAACGAAGACTCTAAATAGCACACTTTTTCAGAAATCATCAACAAAAGATACATTAGTTCCACTATCGGTCAAGAGATAACGCTGACATAAAACTGCAATATTCTCACTCTCACAGTGCAGTGTTAAAATTCTCTGACGACTCGAGGGCCTCGCCGATGAAAATTTAAAACATATGATGTTACGGAACCCTCGGTGCGCGAGTCCGACTTGCTCTTGCCTGGTTTTTTTCATTAAATACCATAACCATAATCAGCCTATAATGTTCCCACTGCTGGGACACAGGCCTCCTCTCGGTGAGAGGGAGTGGGCCGGAATCCTCCACGCGGGCCCAGTGCGGATTGGCAGATGTCACATGTCTTCGAATTTTTGGTTCTAGGACATGCCGGTTTCCTCACGATGTTTTCCTTCGCCGTTTTGAGAGCATTGGTGATGAAATAATTTACACAAAGTAAAGCGCCTGTCTGGGTTCGAACCTACGACCTATAACTCGTAAGTCGCTGCCGTTACCACTTGGCTACCACTGCTCATTAAATACGGCAATATAAATTTACTCTTTGACGGCAATTTAGTATTTTTCCTTTAAAATACGGCAAACCCTTAGAGCATTTATAGGTTAAATGCTCTAAGGGCAAACCACAATGTGTTATATTTTATGGCAGCTCAGATTTTTACGATAGCAACACTGAGACCAGCGACTTATGTAGCTCAACAAACTTTGACAGATATCTCGTCTTTGTGGAATTGTGAAGTTTATTTTAGCACTTTTCTACATGTTATAATAATATATTTGCTAGCGTATATTGTTTTAAAGCCGAGATAAACCTATAATACAATGCGGTGTAGTGTACTCAACTGTAAAAGCGATAGTCAGCGGCAAATACCAGGATTGTCCTTTCATACGTAAGTTTCAAGTTTCCTTAAATGTTTTGGTTATTATAACAATGTACTGTGTGTTAACTGTTTTAATTAAGTGACATAGATCAGTTTTTGTCGTAATAAAAGTGGTTAGAAGACTTAAAATCGCGATTCAAAATAATGTTCTTATTATAACCTAAAATTCAGTGTTGCTAGTATCGGGCCGTGCAATTTCCCATTTGTCCGTCACAATCTTATTAATTATTATTCATAATATTTTGTAAAACCTAGATTCAAGTTCAGTTTACAGTGTGACAACAATTTATACAATAGTCATAGTTAAATAATGTAAGATAATATTGACAAGATAATACACATGCATACAGATACAGAATCAAAAATATAAGCAGATACCTATTGAATTATTTGATTTAATCATTTCAATAAGTAGGTAATGTAATTTTATCTTATATTACAGTTTCCCGTATAACCCTAATATTCGAAAAAAATGGATTGCAGCCTGTGGTCGAAATGAATGGGTTCCAAATAAGAGTAGCAAAATTTGCAGCAGACATTTTGATGCAGACTATATATTAAAAAAAGGAAGATATACTTACATTCATCCTGAAGCTGTTCCAGTTATGATGGTGAGAGAAACATTTATAAACATTTGATTCTTATTGTATGATTTCCCTTCATAATAAAATTAAGGTTTCTTCAACCTATATTGATAAACTGACTGACTCACTGACTGACTGACTGGGTGATATATCAACACACAGCCCAAACCGCTGGTCCTAGAGACATGAAACTTGGAGGGTGTGTTCTTTGTGAAGAGTAAGTATCCACTAAGAACGGATTTTTGGGAATTTAATCCCTAAAGGGGTAAAATAGAGGATGGAATATTATATGAAAGTCTATCAGTTTTGAAGCTAGGATCTTCAAATTTTGTGTTTAGGTTGACGATTGAAAATTAATTTATACGTATTTTATACGTATGTTACCGCTGGCCCGGAACATAAAGGGCTAAGGAAGGAACATGGGTGGGTTTTAGTCAGTAAGAGTCTGACACTTCCTTCCGCTTCACCCAGAGCGGGAGGAGTCATTTGACGATATCCCACCCGAAAAAAAAGGGGGTGAAAAGGGGGATGAAATTTTTAAATAAAGTTCTTTATTTTTAGGGTTCCGTACGTCAAAAGGAAAAAACGGAACCCTTATAGGATCACTTTGTTGTCCATCCGTCCCTCTGTTGTCTGTCAAGACCCTTTATCTCGGGAACGCGTATCGGGTTAAAATTAAAATCATATACACGGGTCTACAGTCCGTATACACACCGACAGCAGGCCATTGATGCCGCAAAAAAACGTATATTATGACACTGAAGGGAATCAAAATTTCTAGGGTTCCTACCCTACTTCTCGTTGACCTAGAATCATGAAAGGAGATTGAGCACTTATAGATTCACTTTTTGTCGGGTATGGCCATTTGAGTTAATTATAAATCATAATATTATTTTTATTGATTTTTGACTTATATTCATTGAAATAATTTGTGGGGTTTCTATTTTCATTTTAATTAGTATTTAATACAATAATTAATACGTCATTTGTACCATTATAGTGAAGCGATTCCTTTTTCAATTATATTATAATCGATCGATTAAACATTAACATAAATCGTGCAACATCAAAACAATCTACACACATCAAAAGTGTCTAGGGATCAACATATATTTTTGCAATAACTTTTCTCCTGATTGATATTAATTAAAATTTTCTTTAAGGATTCATCAAATAAAGTGTTTTCGTTTGTCACAGTAACGATAAACCAAGTCACCTTTGCATTAATAAAGAAATTTGCCATTTTCCTAATAAAGGGATTTTTGACATTTGAACCACTAACACAAAAGTTCGAAAAAAAGACTGAAATAACAGTTTTCTTTAAAATTTTATTGGGTAACTTAAACAATTAATAATCCGTGTTTCTACCGCGAACACTAACAACACAAGAACATCGGTTTGGCATACTCAAAATGAGTTCATCCAAATCACGCTGTGGAATGGCCGCCCATGTTCGTTGCAACAACAAAAAAATGTCTTCTTGCGACTGGATACCCTCCATATTCGGCAGAGCTCTTCTCTGTAGCATATCCCATGCATGCTCAATCGGGTTCAAGTCTGGCGACTGAGCAGGCCAGGGCAGGACATTGATGTTAGCTGCGGCGAGAGTCTGTCTTACAACTCTTGCGGTGTGCTGTCGTGCATTATCATGCATTAACTGAAATAAGGGACCGATTTGCACTTGTAGAGGAACGATGACGTCTGATACAATCGTCTCAGCATAAATTTGAGCGTTGAGGTTGCCTCTGATCCAAATCAACTCAGTTCTTCCGCCGATCCAAATACCCGCCCATACCATGATGGTTCCACCACTATAAGGATGGACTTCCTGGCAGGATTTTAATCGCTGTTGGCGTCCAGGGGTTCTCCAGTGTCGTATACGTCTTGTATCCGGTCTCATACCAAAACGAGACTCATCAGAAAAGCACACGAAACGCCATTGTTCTTCTGCCCAATTTCTGTGTTCAAGAGCCCATTGATATCGAATCCTACGATTGTGCATTGCTATAGGTGGTACCCGTAGCGGTCTTCGGGAATGAAGGTTCACTTCATGCAAGCGGTTTCTGACTGTTTGGTCGCTAATTAAGTTCCCTGAAGAGTGATGAAGCCTCACGGCTAACATCATGGCGGTTATTGTTGGAGCTCTTCGAGTTAAGATTTGAATGTATCGGTCTTGTCTCCGTGTGGTGCAGCGATACCGTCCTCCATGGCGCTCAGCCACGGTACCAGTGCTTCGGTAACGTGTCCAAAGTCGACTGATAACACTCTGACTTGTATTCAGAGCTAAAGCCACAGTACGTTGCCGGGAACCAGCTTCTATCATTCCCACGGCTCTGAGCATTTCTTCCCTGCTTAAATGACGTCGCCGCTCCATAATAACGTTGGTTTTAATCAGTAGTAGGGAAACAGTAGCACTAATAATGTCTTCAATGCGTTGTATGTTTTTATAGGGAAAATATTGACAGCTGATTTTCATCTTTTACTCGAATTTGATTCACAGTTCCTGATTCAAATTATGAAATGCACCAAAAAGGATCTATATAAATTTATAAAATCATAAATTTATTACAAAGCCACATCTCAATCTCAAGAAATCCGCATAAAAATGCTTGATCCCTAGACACTTTTGATGTGTGTAGATTCGGAACTAAAAAGTATTAAGAGTTGTCATTATTATTATTCTTTAAGTACCTATGTCACTATTTTTTTCGTTAAAAAGCAATTTCTATGCAAAAATAAAAATATAAACAATTAATATATAATCGATAATGTTATGATTATGACGTCGTACTCTATTGTTGTGTCACAACACTATTCGATGAAATGTCAAACAAAATGTTGTTTTCTCTGTTTACCACAGCTGTTTACCGTGATTACTGCCGGTAAGCCGAGAATATTGTTTTTAGCTTTTCTCTGCTAACAAATATAAATTCGTGTCGAGTTGAGTTTTAGGATTCCTCCACGTCCATCTACTACATCGAGCAATTTGACTGTTTCTGTGCGTACAACTGTGCTGCGAAGTGAATTGTTAGAACGTTTTTACGTCCATGGTGATTAATTGTTCTAGACTTAAAACATGACGCGTTGTATGAATTGTTCGCTTTTATTAGCACACCCGGTGTCTAGACGCCAAATCAGAGAGGCAACGGATTCCATGGTCAATATTTTACGTACATGGATTTCTCCTATCGCGGTAAGTAATCTATTCTCTTTGAAAGTCTATTATATAACAATCATATCCTTTCGAATAGTAAAATACCTTCATATCGAATATTATTATTATTATTTAAAAATAACGTTCAGAAAGTAATGTTTTCACATTATTAATAGCAGAATGTCTACGTGACATTATTTCATTTCACATCATTTCACAACACGTTTGTAACTATTAATTTCATGGAATAGAGTATATTTGGCACAACTATTTTTTTTATGGATTATTCACGTAACAGCTACAGAGTACATAAGAACATAAAAATACACTTTATATTGAGCAATGAATACTTAATAGAGTTTTTTTAATTATTTTCAGGTATCAGAAAATGATTTCATATGTCGGGCATGTTACATTATACTTGAAAGAGAATCTGGCAACTACTTAAGAGGCACTGTTCCTACACAAACGTTTGGACATCAGCAAGTGTGCTTACTCTGTGGAACATCAGTGTTAAGAGCTCGGGCTCACATAGTACCACTCAATAGCCCTGAACGGAATTTCATTTTATCACATATACCTTCTCAACAGGTAAATAACTCAAGTTATCTTTATATCTCAAGTTATAAATTAATAAGGCAAGGAGTCAATGAGCAGGCGACTTATTCTTCCTCCTACCTGCTTTCAGAAATAAAACAGTATATTTAACTATCACCCTAATTGTAACCAAAATCATTTTAATCTAGTTATATTAAAATTCTGCAAGAGGAAAATATTCATGGATGCTTATGTACTCTTTCATAACTATGTTTAGCATCATAGCACAAGCACATAGAATTTATATTAAACCAGGAACACTACTTGTGACGGTTATTCTCGTTCCATGTAGAATTTAAATATATAGTAGTATTTTATATCTATACTAATAAAGCTGAAGAGTTTGTTTGTTTGTACGCGATAATCTCTGGAACTACCGGTCGGATTTGAAAGATTCTTTTTGCATTTGATAGCCCAATTCTTGAGGAAGGCTATAGGCTATTTACAATCACGCTCGGCTCCTAAGAGTTTAGGAGCCGAGCAAAAACAAAATAAGACCGAAAGATCGCTGCGGGGAGTGCGGGGGCAGGCGATGCGATGCTATGGAGTGGGTAGGGGGACAAAACATTTCACGCGGACGAAGTCGCGGGCAGAAACTAGTGTAGTTATATATATGTATATATTATTTATTTCAGGTTCACCGTCTTGAAAGAGTTTGTTTACGCTGTTGGTCTAATGCATATAGAAGTGTAAGAAGACATGCTGAGCCTGATACTGCCATTGAAAATCTGGAAATTCCTTCAACTTGCAGCAGCAATGTTGTGGAAATATCTACGAGTCAGGTATCTGTACCCACACGCTATAGTGCATAGTCCAAGAAATACTTCACGCATCTACAAACGTGCTGCTGCTTCTTCACGGCATTCTACTTTGAGTGAATGCTACAGTGATGAGTGTTTATTAGTACCATCAGCAATTAAAGAAATGTTACTGTTGCATTATAGATTGTATGTACCACGCCACAGTGTTTTTATTGCCCCAAAAAAGTGACATCAGTTTTTTATTGAATATTTCTACCCAATAGTTTACTAAAAATTCACGAGTAGAACTCCCAGGGGCCCCTTTTTAGGGTTCCGTTGCCAAATGGCAAAAAACGGAACCCTTATAGATTCGTCATGTCTGTCTGTCTGTCCGTCCGTATGTCACAGCCACTTTTTTCCGAAACTATAAGAACTATACTGTTGAAACTTGGTAAGTAGATGTATTCTGTGAACCGCATTAAGATTTTCACACAAAAATAGAAAAAAAACAATAAGTTTTGGGGTCCCCATACTTAGAACTGTTCCTCAAAAAAATTTTTTCATCAAACCCATACGAAATTGATATTGAGGTTTCTAATATAATTTTTTTCTTTGCGTGAGAGACACTTCCAAAGTGGTAAAATGTGTCCCCCCCCCCCCGTAACTTCTAAAATAAGAGAACGATAAAACTAAAAAAAATATATGATGTACATTACCATGTAAACTTCCACCGAAAATTGGTTTGAACGAGATCTAGTAAGTAGAGATGGGCGGTGGGTAAATACCCATCGGGTATTTACCGTGTAAATACCCAATTTGGGTATAAACAGGGTTTTTACCCGGTAAATACCCAAAAGCATGGGTATAAACTATAAACACTTTATGGAACGTTTTATTTAATAAAGTTTAGGTGAATTTTAGCCCGTTTTTTTTTAACACATCCATGTTATAAGTTCGGCTACTTTCATATGTTTTTCGTCTCAAAGCCTGATTAAATTGCTTTATTAACTGATAATAACTGTAATTTTAGCATAAATGTAAAATTTCTTTAACTGATTTGATGAAGTTTCTATATAGTAAATGACATATATAGGGTGACTGGTAATTAGTGAACGACACTTAAACACGTGATTGTAGTCATGAAAACAAACAACTTTTACTATGGGACCAAACCTGAAATCGCGAAAAAAAAATCTGCTGGTCAGTACATTTGTGTTCGCCTAACTGGTCAAAATGTACTGAACTTGGCTGATTTACCTCTTTATATAATGTCCTTTCATTTAATTTGGAATCGGAACTCCCTTTTTAGGGTTCCGTAGCCAAATGGCAAAGAACGGAACCCTTATGGATTCGTCATGTCTGTCTGTCCGTTCGTCCATAGGTCACAGCCAGTTTTTTCTGAAACTATAAGAACTATACTGTTGAAACTTGGTAAGTAGATGTATTTTGTGAACAGCATTAGGATTTTCACACAAAAATAGCAAAAAAAAACAATAAATTTTGGGAGTTCCCCATACTTAGAACTTTTTTTTTTCATCAAACCCTTACGTTTGGAGTAAAAATGATATTAAGTTATGTTACAAAATAAAAAAGTAATTTTCTTCATCTAACATACTCAAGAGTTTGATGATTCACGTTTATTTAATGTATTTTATCAATAAATATTTGTTACGACATGCTGTGATATTCAAATAGTCTTTAATTTAAAACTACTATAATCAAATGTAATATAAACCACCTAATATAATATGTAAAAAATACAGACGTACAATTTTTATATGATTTGTTAGTAGAAAACTATTCTTTGCTGACACCATTTACATTTCATGCATAAAACACATTTGATAAACATTTTTTATTGTTTAAAGTGTATAAAAGACTTAAAACAATAATGAAAAAGTAAATACCCACCATTTGGGTATTTACCTGGGTAAAAACCCTGCATTTGGGTATTTTGGGTATTTACCCGGTATTTACCGGGTAGAAACCCATCTCTACTAGTAAGTAGTTTATTTTTGATACGTCATAAATCGTAAACCGCAATTTACCATTTATTCAATCAACTCAAATATAAAATAAAAAAACATTTAATTTCATAAACATAAACAGATATTACAGAACCCTCGGTGCGTGAGTCCGACTCGCTCTTGCCCGGTTTTGTAATCTCTATTTAAAAAAAAAGTCTTAAAGTTTTCGTGACCTTTAAGGTCAAAATACTGAAAATAATTCGTACAATAAAAACTGTATACAATATAATTGAGTTTTGTTTGTATTGCAGATTTATGAAGCAATTCTAGGCGCATATTTTCCCATTTATATTTAAGTAATCAAAAATGACAATAGAATCCATAAAAAAATATGTTTATCCGAAATCAGTATTTATTTATTTTTTTATTTTTTCTAGGAACAGTAGAACTTCTGTCTGGTACAAATAGACTCCTTATACTAAGGTTTATCACCCACAAAAATATTACTTTCAACTTGGGCCTAGGTTTCGAGAAAATGATTTTCAAAAATATGTGTTAGGGTTGACATTATTTTGTCCTTCTGTGACATATAGTTTTTATTACATTACTTACACAACTTTACATTTACATAAAATAGGCTGCCTACCTCAAGTTCTGAGTTGAGCTGCACGATTTTTGACAAACGCGTGCACTGATTGGACAGGTCCGCTCAATCTGTGTGGTTCTTTCCTCAGAAGACCATTTCAGACACCAATCTACATGGTCTTCACACGATCTGACCAAGATTTTGTCTGGACTTTAAAAGAGACTGTGACCTCTGAGTTTGTTTCGGCCTTTCTTCTCAGAATAGTCAGATAGGAAACACCGACCTCATCTAGTTTAAAAAAATACAATTGACGTGTAAAAGTGTTTGTACAAACCTACTCACAGAAAATAAATCATTTATTTATCATTTACCGTCTAATAAACCCGTACTTGTAAAACAATGCCAAGTAAAACAAAAAACTGGCCAAGTGCGAGTCGGACTCGCACACGAAGGGTTCCGTACCACAAGGCAAAAACGCCGAAAAAAACATGTTTGTTGTATGGGAGCCCCCCTTAAATATTTATTTTATTTTAATTTTATTATTTATTATTAAAGTTAAAATACAACTGAGTATTTTGTGAATATTTCAAGTGCCTACCTGTTGCCATTTTTGATATCGAGAAAAAAAGGGCAAAAAAATCGCGTTTGTTGTATGGGAGCCCCCCTTAAATATTTATTTTATTTTATTTTTAGTATTTTTTGTTATAGCGGCAACAGTAATACATACTTTGTGAAAATTTCAACAGTCTAGCTATCGCGGTTCTTGAGATACAGCCTGGTGACAGACAGACGCACAGACGGACAGACAGCGAAGTCTTAGTAATAGGGTTCCGTCTTTACCCTTTGGGTACGGAACCCTAAAAAACAGAAAAAAACAGCCAATTGACCTTTTTGTGATAATGATAATCCTTGGAATTTTGACCTTAGTACAGTCGAGTTCATTAATATATTGGCCCTTTCAGTCTTCAAAAATATACGAACGTCAAAAAAGTTCATAATATTGTTACAACTATAAGCATGTACACGCAATACAAGCTGGTTACAGTTTTATGAAACTTACCATTGCCTATATATTTTTGATTCATGAACATGCTCAGATATTAAAGAACTCGACTGTACATACATATTGCCCAAGTTGAAAGTACTATTTTTATATGTGATAAACCTTAGTATAAAGAATCTAATTGTACCAGACAGAGGTTCTACTTCGAACTAGAAAAAAAAAAAACTGTTTTCGGAAAAACATTTTTTTTGTGGGTTCTATTATGATTTCTGATTAATTGCATACGTCTAGAATTGCTTCATAAATATGCAATTCAAATAAAACGCAATTATATACAGTTTTTATTGTACGAATTATTTTCAATATTTTGACCTTCAAGGTAACGAAAACTTTAAGATTTATTTGAAAATAGAGTATACAAACTTGGCACCTGGGAGTTCTACTCGTGCATTTTTAGTGAACTATTGAGTAGAATTTTTCAATAAAAAGCTGATGTCACTTTTTGGGGGCAATAAAAACACTGTGCCAATTTGCCCGAATATGTACCTAGTCATCGTTTATACAGGGTTATTGGTAAAACATTAACAACCTCTTAAGAGGTCATTGTACTCATCATTATGAACAACTTTTACTATGGGACCAAACCTGAAATCGCGAAAAAATAATCAGCTGTTCCCTACATTTATGTTCGTATAACTCGTCAAAATGTGGGAACAGCTGATTTTTTTTTCGCGATTAAAAAGCATTCGCATAGTAAATGTTGTTCATAATGATGATTACAATGACCTCTTAAGAGGTTGTTAATGTTTTACCAATAACCCTGTATAATGGGGCTTGGAACGAGTTTTTTCATAATAATGACCTTTTCACCTATGTCATTATTGGTTAGATATGAATGCAGATAGCTTCCATCAATTATTACTCCATATAGGTACCTCTATTGGCTCAAGTAGTTCCATGTGCAAGTACTGCATTGAGTATAATACTTGTCAAGTTACGAACTGGTGACAGTAATGAACGGTTTTCATCACTTTTTAGTCTCTCAAGGCGAACTTTGGAGAGATATATGTCCCATGCTAGGAACTGTTTAACTGAAACATTTGTTCATCTTTATTTAGGATTAGGTCATATGTCAATTCAAGATGTGGCAGCTAGAAATAAAATAATCTCAGAAGGTTTGTTTGGAAATCCTGAAATGTCTGCAAACAATAAACCAGCAATAACTATATGTGATGGTACATACATATTGTGCAAAGTAGTAGCAACTACTCGTACTAAAAAAAGACATACAGTCTAGGTACACAAATTAAATAATTTGGTAAAACCTTTTTTTAATAGTATGCTGTGATGGTTACATTTGGCAGTCACTTGGTCCCTTCCCAGCAACCGAAAACGATGCTAATATAATGTCAAAAGAATTTCGTAGTGAAAGGAGTCCCTTAACACGTTGACCGCCAGACAGCAGACACAATAGAAAATCTATTGTTCGCGGTCACCGGTGACCGCGTTGGCAGTCAAAGACTTAAGAACATACTTTAGGCCTAATGATATTTTTATATTAGTTAGGGTCTTCAGAGATGTATTGGGTGAATTGCAGAGGTATGGATATAAAGCTCACATGCCTGAATCACTTTTAGAAGGTGAAAATCAACTTACCACTAATCGTTCTAGGTGTGTTACAATGTGTCGATGGGTGGTTGAGGTGTCAACGGTCGTATAAAAGGAGATTTTAAGTTATGTCGACAAGAATACTTTAACCGCGCATCGACACATCTCATGACAGATTTTAATATAGCGTGTGCATTATTAAATAATAATCATATACCTATACAAGATCGACCAGATGCCCGCCAATTATTGGAACTAGCTTTAGCTAAAATAAATACTACAAATCATATAAGTAGGTGCTTTCTTTCATAAGGAATGAAAATATTAACAGACGAAGAACGATTTTCAGACGTATAGATGCTGAGCATCCACATATAAATACTTTTCCTAAGTTATAGGATTTAATAATGATGGCATTAGGTACGTATCAAATCAATAAATCACGCTCTTATTACGGAGAGCACGTCCGTAATGAGGGGAAATATGAAATCAAAGTGGCCATTGATATAGAGGATGAACTGCCATTGGTACTGGGAACTGACAAATATCTCATAAGAAGCAGGATTAGATCTCGGCATATTGGCAATAAGGTTTATTATGCATATATTTTAATTAATAGTCACACAACCAACCATTATATCAGATATTGCTGGTTATTATTGTAATTGTTTGGTGGGTAACCGAACAATAGGCTGCTGTGTACATGTGATGACCATTCTGTGGTATCTCAGTTGGGCACGATACCATTCTATTAATGCTCCTGCTCAATTTTTAGATGACATGTTTTATGAATATGTTAATAATGAGGAAGAGGCTGAATACAAAATATTTTTTTTATTTAATTGAAGTTTTTATTTCTTCCACTACCTACCTATATTCTTATTTCGTTAACTACTATTCACCACATTTGGTGTTATGGTTCAACCACTTGTTTGCGCAGAGGTCCCGGGCTCGTTTTAAGTCCACCTGGCTAGTCTAATCTAAATCTACCGTCATAACAATTTAAAACGTTTTCCAACAGTAAAAGGTAAGACAGCCAGTCCCTCCGTGGTTGGATTCCGTGAAGTGTGCTTCCATCTTCAGCCTTATCATTGCTTACCATCAGGCGAGATGAACGTCAACTTCAGGCTATTCCCGTTGTTAATAAAAATAAAACAATTTGAAAGTAACTATTAAACAATTCTTATAATTAATTAAAGGGTAAAGTTGTGTTGTTGATTTACACTTCACAGATAACATGTTGTTTTTCTGAGAGGATTTCTAGATCAATGTGTTTAAATTTCTTAAATAATGAACATAGGTAATACTCAATTAATATGTATCAAAATAATGTAAAATATTTGCCAGTTAATAGGTTTCAAAACGAATTGTTTTGAGATGTAACATAACCTCAATAGGTACTCAACTTATTTTTTTTTTTCAAAAACCCCACAATATTTAATTTTGTATTTAACCTTGTTTTAAAGTATGACACTACCTCTTTTTTCTTTTTTGTGTCTAATTTTCATTACTATACTGTGTCAAAAGTTGCGAAACCAAGTGCCTTAGTAACAAAAAAAAAAAATGCTCAATCTCCTTTGGCAGGAAGCAAGGTCATGTAGCACAAGTAAAGGAAAAAATACGAAAACCGTAAATTTGTTAAAACAAAAAAGATCTACTATCTACTATTTACATACGCTTATAATTATAAATAGACACAAATGGATCCCCTGAAAATATTCGGGTGTATGCAGCAAGCACTTTGAACAAGCTTGTCTTTCTGGTATGCTAACAATAATATACCTAATTGTATTGCGCAGACTCCTGGTCCAGTGCAGGTACCATCAATGCCGGTACCAAACGATGCAGCAGAGCAAGCCACGCGGACAGGCAGACCACGGCTCGGCGAGTCGGTAACTATCTTAATATCTTTACACAGACATCGCACGCATTCTTCCCATGGGGGCAGCCAGAACCACATAAACCTTCCGGAATATATTCTCTACATGATCCGCATCTAAATCGGTTGCGCAGTTTCTGAGGACAATGCGCTCACATAGACGGACACAAAAAACTACTTTATTTTATAATACAGGGTTGCAGGGACATGATGCGCGACGTGCAAAGTTTAACCACGAACTCAGCACAATCATATTGTAGACGTAGCAGGCGGCGTAGAAACTTTTTGGCGGTTATAAAAAAAAATTGCTTTTTCATCAAAAAGTGCAATACCGACGCGGTCAACATGTGTGGAACAGGGCCTCAAGTCTGCTATTACAATAGTGTCAGAATGGTCTATCATTGATTTCATAATTGTCGATTTTGACAAGTTTGGTAATCTACTAATATAATGGCGTCATTATGACTTTGTAATGGTCAACCACTGACACTCCATTGAAAGAAATGGCATAGAATGGTAATCACGTACATAATGAAAAATAAATGACTGACTTACGCGGAAATCTGCAAAAATTTTGACATTTCCTTTGTTCAGTGACCTACCATTAGAACGTCATTGTGCAGTTATTGCTTTTAATTCGTTACGAGTATCGTATAATTTCTGTGCCATTGACCGACCAATGATAAACCATTATGAATTTAGCAGATTACGAACTTTTAGCAAAATGACAATGGGATGGTGGTGGGATCGTGTTGGAATGACGATTTTATAAAAATAGCAGACTAGGGCCCCAGGCATTGATGATTTTAATGATCGAAGGCCCCAGGTCATTTTTTTTCCGACGAAAAAGGGGTTTGAAGTTGATCACGTGACTCAATCATCAACTTTGAACGGTAATATCTCGGAAACGTGACACTTTACGGGATTTGGTCTTTTAATGTTTTCTGTTTGCATTGATGTCAGCTATCGATTTAAATAGGTCTCATGCGTGGCCGTTATTAAAAAAAAAAACTGGCCAAGTGCGAGTCGGACTCGCACACGAAGGGTTCCGTACCACAAGGCAAAAACGCCGAAAAAACACGTTTGTGGTACGGGAGCCCCCCTTAAATATTTACATTATTTTAATTTTATTATTTATTCATAAAGCAAAAATACAACAGTATTTTGTGAATATTTCAAGTGCCTCCTGTTGCCATTATTGATATCGAACAAAAAAGGGCAAAAAAATCGCGTTTGTCCCCTCCGTTGGGCCCCTTAAATATTTGTTTTATTTTGTTTTTAGTATTTGCTTTTTATAGCGGCAACAGAAATACATAACTTGTGAAAATTTGTAAAAGCAGGGAAACCCTTTTTGATCTTTATGGCCTGAAGCAACATATGAATAACACAAGCTTTCATCAGTATGTTGCAACATATTCTAAGACTTTCAAAAATGTATGCAAAACAGCTTAAGCTCTTTATATTAGCAATAAAATAAAATCAGCCGATGATAAAATAAAAACTACCTGGCAAATAATAAATAATGAAACAGGTAGGAAAAAACAGTGTAATACTGAATTTAATTTAGAGACTGCACATGGCCCCATCAATTCAGATGTAGAAATTGCTCAGGAATCCGAAAACTTTTTTGCTAATATTCCCATTAAAACTACTGAAACTTTAAATTCCTCACCCGCGCTTTCTGCTAACTTACTTAGAAAGAATGTTAAGGCATGCCCTTCGGAGTTTAGGTTTCAGCATACAAACCCCCAGGCTGTTATAAAAGCTTTTAAAGATCTTAAAATTAAATCAACAGAAGATCTCTGGGGAATGTCTGTAAAAGTTTGTAGATCTATCATCGAAACGATTGCGCCCTATTTAGCTTTCATATTTAACATCAGTGTAGACCAAGGAGTCTTTCCGGATCTCATGAAACACAGTAAAGTAGTTCCTTTATTCAAATCCGGTGATAGTAAAGAACCCAACAATTATAGGCCTGTGTCGATTCTGCCAGTTCTCAGTAAGGTGTTTGAAAAGTTGATGCTCAATCAAATGTTACGACACTTTAATAAAAATTCCATCTTTCATGAACAACAGTACGGTTTCACCAAAGGGCGTTGTACCACTGACGCCGGTGTCACCCTAATAAAGAACATTTTCAACGCCTGGGAGGAAGCACAAGATGCCATTGGAATCTTTTGCGACCTCTCTAAGGCGTTCGATTGCGTAAACCATGAGACACTTCTGCTGAAACTTGAGCACTATGGGATTAGGAATTTAGCTCTTGATTTACTAAGGTCATACCTAAAAGATAGAAAGCTTAAAGTTCAAGTAAACGGCGTAAACTCATTAGGGTCTGAAATGGCAATGGGCGTTCCTCAAGGTTCGATATTGGGTCCATTCCTCTTCTTAGTTTACATTAATGATTTACCCCAATTACTTCAAAATCAACCGAAGATGGTGTTATTTGCAGATGACACCTCATTGATCTTTAAGATAGACAAAGTCTTGATGACGTGAATAACTCTATTCTTCAGGTCCAAGATTGGTTTACGCTAAATAATTTGGTACTAAACGAAAAGAAAACCAAATGCATTAGATTTAAATTACCTAATGTTAGAAGTAGCGAATGTGACATCATACTGAATGGAGAAAAACTGGATTTTGTTGATCAAACGGTTTTTCTGGGAATCACGCTAGACGAGAAATTACAATGGGGACCTCACATAACATCTCTTGCTGGGCGGCTTAGCTCGGCCGCTTATGCTGTTAGAAAGATAGTTAACTGACGTAGAAACCGCGCGTTTAGTCTATTTTAGCTACTTTCACAGCATTATGTCGTACGGCATTTTACTATGGGGTCGAGCTGCTGACATTGAATCCATATTTATTTTGCAAAAGAGAGCTGTCAGAGCCATTTATAATCTACGTCGCCGCGAATCTCTCGGGGAACTTTTTAAAAGGATTAATATAATGACGGTACCTTGCCAATTCATTTATGAAAATATTATGTATGTAAGAAAAAATCTACATCTTTTTAATAAAATAAGCGATAGACATAATTTTAACACTAGAAAAAAAGATAAAATATACCAACCATTTTTCAGATTAGCCAAAGTACATACATCTTTTATGGGGTACTGTGTTAAATGTTACAATAAAATACCTTGTGATATATTGCAATTGAATGAAAGAAAATTTAAAACTCACATTAAAAATACACTTTGTAAACAGGCATACTATACATTAGAAGATTATATCTAAGATAAGAACGCTTGGAAAAATGCTGGTCCTGCTCCATAGGACAATCTAGAGTCTAAACAAAATCAAACTGGTTGCTAATTTAATTGTAAAATTTAGTCTTTGTTCTTTTTTTGACATTGATTTACATTCTGTAATTACACACGTCAAAAGTGTCTAGGGGTCAAGCATATTTATGCGGATTTCTTGAGATTGAGATGTGGCTTTGTAATAAATTTATGATTTTATAAATTTATATGGATCCTTTTTGGTGCATTTCATAATTTGAATCAGGAACTGTGAATCAAATTCGAGTAAAAGATGAAAATCAGCTGTCAATATTTTCCCTATAAAAACATACAACGCATTGAAGACATTATTAGTGCTACTGTTTCCCTACTACTGATTAAAACCAACGTTATTATGGAGCGGCGACGTCATTTAAGCAGGGAAGAAATGCTCAGAGCCGTGGGAATGATAGAAGCTGGTTCCCGGCAACGTACTGTGGCTTTAGCTCTGAATACAAGTCAGAGTGTTATCAGTCGACTTTGGACACGTTACCGAAGCACTGGTACCGTGGCTGAGCGCCATGGAGGACGGTATCGCTGCACCACACGGAGACGAGACCGATACATTCAAATCTTAACTCGAAGAGCTCCAACAATAACCGCCATGATGTTAGCCGTGAGGCTTCATCACTCTTCAGGGAACTTAATTAGCGACCAAACAGTCAGAAACCGCTTGCATGAAGTGAACCTTCATTCCCGAAGACCGCTACGGGTACCACCTATAGCAATGCACAATCGTAGGATTCGATATCAATGGGCTCTTGAACACAGAAATTGGGCAGAAGAACAATGGCGTTTCGTGTGCTTTTCTGATGAGTCTCGTTTTGGTATGAGACCGGATACAAGACGTATACGACACTGGAGAACCCCTGGACGCCAACAGCGATTAAAATCCTGCCAGGAAGTCCATCCTTATAGTGGTGGAACCATCATGGTATGGGCGGGTATTTGGATCGGCGGAAGAACTGAGTTGATTTGGATCAGAGGCAACCTCAACGCTCAAATTTATGCTGAGACGATTGTATCAGACGTCATCGTTCCTCTACAAGTGCAAATCGGTCCCTTATTTCAGTTAATGCATGATAATGCACGACCGCACACCGCAAGAGTTGTAAGACAGACTCTCGCCGCAGCTAACATCAATGTCCTGCCCTGGCCTGCTCAGTCGCCAGACTTGAACCCGATTGAGCATGCATGGGATATGCTACAGAGAAGAGCTCTGCCGAATATGGAGGGTATCCAGTCGCAAGAAGACCTTTTTTTGTTGTTGCAACGAACATGGGCGGCTATTCCACAGCGTGATTTGGATGAACTCATTTTGAGTATGCCAAACCGATGTTCTTGTGTTGTTAGTGTTCGCGGTAGAAACACGGATTATTAATTGTTTAAGTTACCCAATAAAATTTTAAAGAAAACTGTTATTTCAGTCTTTTTTTCGAACTTTTGTGTTAGTGGTTCAAATGTCAAAAATCCCTTTATTAGGAAAATGGCAAATTTCTTTATTAATGCAAAGGTGACTTGGTTTATCGTTACTGTGACAAACGAAAACACTTTATTTGATGAATCCTTAAAGAAAATTTTAATTAATATCAATCAGGAGCAAAGTTATTGCAAAAATATATGTTGATCCCTAGACACTTTTGATGTGTGTACTTTAACTCACACCCTGACTATTTTTTGATTTGATTTGTTTTAATGGAAATCGTTTATTTTTACCATGTTTGTAAATATGTGAGCACCATAATGTATCTATCAGATAATTAATTTATATGTCATGGTTTCATTTTTAATTCTTTTACCTGTTGTGGTACAGTAATTTTATTTTAGGTGCATCGTCTTCACATATTATTATTATATAATTTATGTACATGCAAATATTGTGAAACATTTTAAAAGAGTAACGGTGGAGTTTCTTGCCCATTCTTCTCCATACGAAAACTACCTTTTGGAATGGGCGACTAGAATCAATTCTATTTTAGTAATTTTTGACGTTCAAAAGTGCCATTTATGTGCCTATTTGAAATAAATGCTTCGACTTCGACTTTGACTTTAAATTTCAACTGTCTAGCTATCGCGGTTCTAGAGATCAGCCTGGTGACAGACAGACGAACGGTCAGACGGACAGACAGCGAAGTCTTAGTAATAGTGTCCCGCTTTAACCCTTTGGGTACGGAACCCTAAAAAACAACAAAATGACGACAGTAGGCCAGGCCGGTCAGGCCCCATGTAAAAATCTCCAATCCCGTTTTCATACGTTATAAATAATCTTTTCAGATAAAAGTAACCTCAGGCTCCTCACTGAAGTGTCAAGGGAAATTATCACTCGGGCCGGAATTCAAACCAGTCATAACGGAAATTAAATCCGAAGCAGATCTGATCAAGCAGGAGGTTGAAGATCCACAAAGCGACGACACGCTTTCGTTAGCTGAAGACGCTGATCAGCTGAGTGACGCTGAACAGCCGAGTGAATACCTGATTCCACTGAGTAACGCGCAGATTCCGCTGAGTAATGCTCCGGATCCACTGAGTGATGTGAAAGTGGAGGAAGTGGTTGTCGAAATGGTTGAAATCGAGGTCACTAGGCCAGTGGAATTAACTACGCCGGTGGAATTGAGCAGGTCGATGGAATTGACCAGTCTGGTGGAAGAGAACAGACCGGTGAAAGAGAACAGACCGGTGGAAGAGACCAGGGCAGTTAATGAGTCAACTGTGCCGTTACCGCTACATTTCAGGCAAGACTTGGCTCCGAAAGACTGTTTCAAACTGGTAAGTACTGTTTACCTAAATCAAAAGTCATTTATTCAAATTAGTTTGAGAATCAGCACTTTTCGAAGGTAAAAAAATTACATAAGTCAGTCCCGCAAAACGCCCGCCCACCACCACTTCCTAGTGTTTTCGCTGGGACGAAGTGGCGCAATAAACTCCCCAGCAGCACATCTATCTCGGTTAGAAAAACCATTTATTTATAAAACGCTACAACGCGCTACGCTTTTGGCGCGTGGCTAAAGTCGGAACTAACGCCGCCATCTTGTTTTGTCAATACATTTCGTGACAATTTCCCAAATATTTGCCAACAGCGCCCCTCTGTCAACGTCATTCAAGCGCCAAATGATCCTGGTAGCAATGTCACCATCATCATTCAAGCGCCAAATGATCCTGGTAGCAGTGTCACCATCATCATTCAAGCGCCAAATGATCCTGGTAGCAGTGTCACCATCATCATTCAAGCGCCAAATGATCCTGGTAGCAATGTCACCATCATCATTCAAGCGCCAAATGATCCTGGTAGCAATGTCACCATCATCATTCAAGCGCCAAATGATCCTGGTAGCAGTGTCACCATCATCATTCAAGCGCCAAATGATCCTGGTAGCAGTGTCACCATCATCATTCAAGCGCCAAATGATCCTGGTAGCAGTGTCACCATCATCATTCAAGCGCCAAATGATCCTGGTAGCAGTGTCACCATCATCATTCAAGCGCCAAATGATCCTGGTAGTAGTGTCACCATCATCATTCAAGCGCCAAATGATCCTGGTAGCAGTGTCACCATCATCATTCAAGCGCCAAATGATCCTGGTAGCAATGTCACCATCATCATTCAAGCGCCAAATGATCCTGGTAGCAGTGTCACCATCATCATTCAAGCGCCAAATGATCCTGGTAGCAGTGTCACCATCATCATTCAAGCGCCAAATGATCCTGGTAGCAATGTCACCATCATCATTCAAGCGCCAAATGATCCTGGTAGCAATGTCACCATCATCATTCAAGCGCCAAATGATCCTGGTAGCAGTGTCACCATCATCATTCAAGCGCCAAATGATCCTGGTAGCAGTGTCACCATCATCATTCAAGCGCCAAATGATCCTGGTAGCAGTGTCTCCATCATCATTCAAGCGCCAAATGATCCTGGTAGCAATGTCACCATCATCATTCAAGCGCCAAATGATCCTGGTAGCAGTGTCACCATCATCATTCAAGCGCCAAATGATCCTGGTAGCAGTGTCACCATCATCATTCAAGCGCCAAATGATCCTGGTAGCAGTGTCTCCATCATCATTCAAGCGCCAAATGATCCTGGTAGCAATGTCACCATCATCATTCAAGCGTCAAATGATCCTGGTAGCAGTGTCACCATCATCATTCAAGCGCCAAATGATCCTGGTAGCAGTGTCACCATGATCATTCAAGCGCCAAATGATCCTGGTAGCAATGTCACCATCATCATTCAAGCGCCAAATGATCCTGGTAGCAATGTCACCATCATCATTCAAGCGCCAAATGATCCTGGTAGCAGTGTCACCATCATCATTCAAGCGCCAAATGATCCTGGTAGCAGTGTCACCATCATCATTCAAGCGCCAAATGATCCTGGTAGCAGTGTCTCCATCATCATTCAAGCGCCAAATGATCCTGGTAGCAGTGTCACCATCATCATTCAAACGTCAAATGATCGTGGTAGCAGTGTCACCATCATCATTCAAGCACCAAATGATCCTGGTAACAGTGTCACCATCATCATTCTCCCGCCCTTATCCCAACGTATTTGTGATCGGCGCAACGTGTGTTTTTCTTCCACACTTCTCTATCAGTCGTCATCTTGGCAGTCACCCTCTTTCTATCCATATCATCGATCACATCCATCCATCGTTTCTTTGGTCTTCAGCTTCACTTATAGCCATCCACATTCATACTCTAAACTTTCCTCACTACATTTTCCTCATTCCTCCGTATCATATGCCCATTGCCCATACCATGAAAACAGATTTCCACACAACTTTTCAGTTACCGTTGCCACTTTCAAACATTCTAAGTACTCATTTCTTATTCTATCCATTTGCGTAACAACACATATTCCTCTTAGCATTCTCATCTCAGCTGCATGCAGTTGCCTTTCATTCCTGGCATAAGCATATAATGTTCCCACTGCTGGGACACGGGCCTCCTCTCATCATCTCATCATTCATTTGGGCGCAGTGTGGGTTGTTGGATGTCGTCTGTCTTCGAATTTTTGGTTCTAGGATATGCCGGTTTCCTCACGAAGTTTTCCTTCACCTGTCTGGCTTCGAACCCACGACCTTCAACTAGTAAGTCGGGGCCGTTGCCACTGGGCCACTGCTGCTCATCATTCCTTGTATTATTAATTATTAATTTCAGATTGGTAGACAAGCTAACAAGATCAACAAGCTGAGTGAACGCTGCGTAAAATACCGTAAGAAGGTGCACTGCTACACGGAGATCATCCGGCGCCGGGAGAAGAGGATCAGCAACCTGCGCGCGGAGCTCGACGCGCTCCGGAGCTTTATTAGAGAGTGTGGCTGGGAAGCGAGCAGTAGCGGTGGGGGGAAAATAGACGTGCGAAGGATACAGGTAATTAGTCTGACGTGACGTGACGTGATGCTAGATAACGTGACGTGACTTGACGAGAACACATGATGTCTGATGCCATGACGTCAGATGACATGATGTCAGATGACGTCACGTGAACGATGTTAGATGACGTGACGAAATAAAATGAAATCATTTATTCTGTAAATAGCATATCGGAATCACTTTTACAGTCATATTATTTAGAACAAAATGAACAAATAATGTGGTCAGCGTTTCCTATTTGACTACTCTGAGAAGAAAGGCCGAAATAAACTCAGGGGTCACGTGGCATGATGTCAGATGACGTGACGTGACATGACGTCTGATAACTAGACGTGACATGACGTCTGATGACATGACGTGACAAGAAATTACATAACGTAACAGCACATCTGTATTCCTGAAAGGCGGCAGGGTGTGTACTGTGTACGTAATATGTAAGGACCAGAATGTTAAGCACTAAAATAAAGGCAGGTAAGATGCAATCATTGGGTATAATATATATAGATCACAAGAGTCTTATAATTAACACTATTAAGAAAAAGGTAAAAAACACACAAGCCACCCGGTCGCTAGCCAACCAACAACAAGCCCCCAGTAACGGGGTTGACAGATCTGTCGCCAACATCTCACGTACATTTAGATCTAAATGTATGAAACGCATTCTGGATTATATTATACCCAATGATTGCATCATTGGGTATAATATATATAGATCACAAGAGTCTTATAATTAACACTATTAAGAAAAAGGTAAAAAACACACAAGCCACCCGGTCGCTAGCCAACCAACAACAAGCCCCCAGTAACGGGGTTGACAGATCTGTCGCCAACATCTCACGTACATTTAGATCTAAATGTATGAAACGCATTCTGGATTATATTATACCCAATGATTGCATCATTGGGTATAATATATATAGATCACAAGAGTCTTATAATTAACACTATTAAGAAAAAGGTAAAAAACACACAAGCCACCCGGTCGCTAGCCAACCAACAACAAGCCCCCAGTAACGGGGTTGACAGATCTGTCGCCAACATCTCACGTACATTTAAATCTAAATGTATGAAACGGATTCTGGATTAGAATAGAAGTGAGAATTTTAAAACATGTAAAGTATACTGTTGTCATTATATTTAAATAATGATTTTTATCACTTCTCCCACAGATCCGGAGCCCCAACACCGCTGTAGGACAGAAGCAACCCAATCGACAATTGATGATTGTCAAACGGGATTATAAGCCGCCCAAGTCGTCGGTTAGCGCCCAACACACGTCTGACAAACAAACGTCGACAGTCGGCGTCAAACGCACGTCTAACATTCTACAAGAGTCGTTGCTCGATACCCGACATACGTCTGACAAACGACGGAAGTCGTCGGTCGGCGTCAAACGCACGTTAGACATCCAAGAAAAGTCGTCAGTCATTATTCCAGGCACGTCGGTTGTCGTACAAAAGTCATCGGTTGGCGTCAAACGTGTTTTAAACAATCCTTCGATCGTCGTCCAACCCAAATCGGTCGTCCCACAAACGTCGTCTGTCGGCTTCCAACGCACGTCAGACGTCCGACAGAACGCGCTGGTCATACAGATAGACGGAATGCATAACGCTTTGTCACGACCTAAGCTTGTGAGGCTGGACGGTACCAGTGTGGAGACAGGTTGAGCAATATAGGAGAAAAATTAAAATGTTCAAGTTTTTTTTATAAATGTGCGGTACTATAAGTACATCTGTACTCACAGCTAGTAAAGTGTATAGTTATTTGAAAGAGCGGAGCCTACTAATACAGGTATTGTTTGCCTAAAAGTAGGTTCCAAACACGTTATCATGTAATGTTATTTTATTGAGACAATAAACCATTATTATTATTATCTGTGCCTAACCCTTCTGGAAATACAGGTGTGTGTTTGTAAACCAAAGGAAATACAGGTCGGCAGGTCGTCGACGCGCAGCCTGTTAGTACACTGTTTGTTCTTTTCGTAGTTGAAAATTTTTGACGTGCATTCTGACCGCGTAGGTATTGAACCATTCTATGAAACGGAAGTTCCTTTTTTAATAATCGCCAAAAAAATTGATTTTTTGGTTACAGTTTGCGCGTTGACGTCCCTGCCAACGTAATGTTATAATCTGTTGACCAAAGACTACAATACAGGGTGTTTGGTGCATCGTTTGCCAAATGGAATTGGCCGAAAGGAGAGGTCATTTGCTATCTCTTAAGGCCCAGAATTTTTTTTAAAGTTATGAGTATAGCCTTCAACTTTTATTTTAATTCTTATGTTTACTCTTGTATGGTTCTATGAAATTAAAAATTTACTTGCTAATAACATCTAGTTCCTTATTAATAACTCCCAAAGTTTTTGAAAAAAGGAAAAATACACTTAACACTCAACTTTAAATAACTGTAAAAAAAAAAACAAAAAGCTATCGGGATCTTCGAATTATTTTAAAAGGTTCTCTAGTTTGTCCCCTTTCCAACGGTGTGCAATATACCAAAAAAAAGTTTTAATAACTTCAGTAATTCGCTAAATGTGTAATCGAGACACATCAGGCTGATATTCGATATTACAGTAAGAACACTAGTTTTCACATAAATAACATTCTTTGAGTAAGTGGATAGTGTTATCTCACTCTTATGCAGTCTCTTATCTATTTCTAGGGTCCTAACTTTCTTCGAACTTGAAATAACAAATAAACTTTTATTTAATAAGTACCTAATTATAAATTTTGTCCAAATTGTCCTCCATTATTGCGTACACACGCGCGACATCTTCTTATTACACTCGGACGTTGATGATCCGAACTTTTTAAAAAGAATTTCTACAAACAGACTTACCCTAATTATTAGGTCAGCTACCAATTTTCAGTGAAGACCTGTCTTTTGTTTTTCATCAAAACGATTATCCCGCTCACTGGAGATTAACCGCTAGGGAGTACAACATCCAAATGTTGCATTCCCAGAATCATGGATTGGGAGGGATGGCCTTATTCCTTGGCTTGGTTCCCCAGACCTGACTCCGTTAGATTTTTACATCTGGGGATGCCCCAAAGAACTTGTTTACTCCACGGAAGTTGAGACTAGGGATGATTTAATCCAACGCATTGAGGCGGCTTTCGTCACTATCAAAGCAGAAATACGTTTACACACCACTACAGTCGAGATAAGACGAAGATGTCGCGCGTGTGTACGCAATAGTGGAGGACAATTTGAACAAAATTTATAATTAGGTACTTATTAAGTCAAAGTTTATTTTTTATTTCAAGTTCGAGGAAAGTTAGAACCCTAGAAAGAGATAAAAGACTGCGTAAGAGTGAGATAACACTATCCAACAACTTAAAGTATGTTATTTATGTGAAAACTAGTGTTCTTACCGTAATATCGAATATCAGCCTGATGTGTCTCGATTACAAATTTAGCGAATTACCGAAGTTATTAAACGTTTTTTTGGTATATTGCACACCGTTAGAAAGATGACAAACTAGAGAACCTTTAAAAATAATTCGAAGATCCCGATCGCTTTTAGTTTTTTTTTTACAGCAATTTAAAGTTGAGTGTTAAGTGTATTTTTCCTTTTTTCAAAAACTTTGGGAGTTATTAATAAGGAACTAGATGTTATTAGCAAGTAAATTTTTAATTTCATAGAACCATACAAGAGTAAACATAAGAATTAAAATAAAAGTTGAAGGCTATACTCATAACTTTAAAAAAAAATTAAGCTTAAATGTAGAGTTCTTGTATTTCTCCAAATAAAAATTAAAAAGTCATTTAAAAAAAAGCAGTGAAACAAGGAATGAGTTACTGGGCCTTAAGAGATAGCAAATGACCTCTTCTTCCGGCCAACTCCATTTGGCAAACGATGCACCAAACACCCTGTATAATGCGGTGTAATAGACAGGAAGCTCTCTTCATTTTGTGTTGACAGCACAATTCGCCATCTAGTGCTCGAGTTCCTAAAACTATTAGTTACAGCTGAAGATGGTAGATGGAGCTCTATTAATAGTCACGGATATAGATGGTAGATGGAACTCTATTATATTATTATTGTGTTGGAATTTTTACATTGTCGTATAAATTATTGTTTACTACCTATTAACGTTTTTTTAACAATTACATAATTATTAAAAACACACTAAGTAGTAGTGAACAATAATTAATACGACAATGTAAAAAATCCAGATTTTTATCTGCATTAAGAATAGGAGGAGTATGAATGAAAAGTAACTCGGAATATTAAAAATAAAGAAACTGTTTATTCTTATAAAAACACAGAAATACATACAAATTAAACATTTACTAACATATTAAAATCAAAATCATGTAGGCTGAGAATCTGCACTTTTCTTTCCTAGTCACTAGTCATCCAGGTACACAACAAGAGTTTTGAGACATGATGGAACTGCACTCAGTGTTCAGTTCACTATTCACAATAATAATATTATGGGTCCAAACTATAAATAGTGCCTATGCTCACTAGCGAAACAACCAGAATTTTATTTTATTGCAAAAGCAAAATCCGAAACTGACACTCGCGCTGACAGACATTTCAATTAAAGTGTTACCAATGCAACAATAACAAATTCCCATTATTTCAATGAAAAAAAACACCTTTCAGAACCGTTTAACAAATCACTATAGACTTGTTACACTTGGTTTAGGCTTAATTTTAATTTTTGTTGTTTAATGTCCAATATTTTAAGACAATTATTTTATGTATTTGTGTTTGTTCGTCACAACATCTCCCGGTATCATCACTAAATATTTTTATATTGTATCACAGTATTTTTCGTTTTGCTACTTGTTCGCTAGGGGCGCTAGGAGTAATAGTGTTCTATGTGATGTTCCAAGCTGCCATAGCATGCTGTTGACATATTGATATGACACATCGGTCTTTAGAAAGAGACAGCCACGCAGGTATCACACGGGTGGTCAGAGGTCGGAAAGTCTGACAACCGGTATTGCCAAGGGTTATCGTGTCACCCAGTAACTAAGTTGTTGAGGTCACATAAAATGTAGGTAATGTAAAATTCTGGTATTCAGCTGCATCCGGTTAGACTGGACTGGTTATGGGTTGCCACAACTAAAAAGGATTAAAAAGTTAAATATAACAACGTTGTAGTTAAAAATAACAATGTTGCCTACAAATAATATTAATTAAATAGTCGATTATTGTGTATACTAGCACATTAACTAGTTAAGGTCTGCTAATGAGACACTATTGATTTTCTATTGTAATGTGCCACCAGTGGACCCAGTGGTACGCACCACGCGCCGGGCCTGTGTGATTTATGCAAAAAAAGAAAATGTTTTTTGTTATAAGAACTGTATACTTTCTTAAGCATTGAGTAAAAAGGGTTATACGTTGTTTTATAGCTAATAGTTTTATAGAATTTCGTTTCACATAAAAATTTTCTCATATTATTTTCGTTTCATAGAATAAGCAATACGCAGAATTTTTAAATCATTGATTTTCGTTTCACATAAAGTTTAATGTTAGAATAATCATGTCATAGAATAACAAATCAAATATTCTTTATCCTCAAATTATATAATTAATATAAAACTTATTACCAAGAGAAACATTTTATCGAGGTACAGTTTCTAAACATTACAATTCGTGGGGAAGATTACGTGGCGGGTCTAAGTTGGTTTACAAGCAATAATAATAATACGTAGTCGACGGAGCCCCGCAAGTCTACAGGGTTTAAAGGAACCTAACCCAAGTCGGGGTGCCCCAAGTCCCGAGATCGCTTATAGGAACCATTATTTTTATAGTTCATTCAAATACCATGGGAGCATATGATAAATTTGTTAAATAAAAAAATGTGATTACATTTCATTGAATTGTGTTTCGGTGAAATATGTTTAATTCAAGTAAATAAGTAAATAGTCTTTGAAACAAACATATTCGAAATAAAATACAAGGACCAAATATTATAGGAGACATTTTCTGGGAAACGAAATTCTATGAAATTTCTGTCTGCGAAACAAGAGGGAACCAATAAAAACCTGTTATTTTGACATTACAAACGGACACTGCGGTTGTATTTATTTGTATAGATGTATACATTTGTGTAGATTACAAAAGTTTAGAAGAGAGGAAGGTTCTTCAGAAAGGTCAGGTGAACTACTCGCAACCGTTGTGCTTGTGTGCGTGTGTGACCAGATGTATGAACGTTAACGAGGCAAAAGGAGTATGTTAACAGGTGACGTTCTGTAGTTTCTGTCTACCCCTATGGGGGGAGGTATGTACAGAAGAGAAGACTTGTTTGAACTAGCCATTAGCCCTTATGTTACACGATGGCGAAGAATTTGTAAATAATATTCAATAAATAAAACAAAGTTCTTAAGTTTATTTAAAGTGTATTTATTTGCTTCTAGAAACTTACATATAATTGCAATGATCACATTTGTTTTACTTAAATTCTTAAAAATGAGGAAATATTTGAATACTTAATGTAAATTAATATCTAATTTAATTTATAATACTTAGAAAACTTACATTTAACAGTGCTGCCCAGAAAATATGATTTTTATTTTGCTATAGTTTATTTTTAATTTCGATAATTTTTATCCAGATTCTTCATTATAAAATATTTCTTTAACCACAGGTAAAATTGTAATTTTTTTTAAAAGTTTATGTTAAAAAGTTGCCATAATTCGGACAGCGCACTATAATCCTAAACATACAATAAATTACAAAAGATTCACAATCACAGACAACTATTTATTAAGCCAGGAATACACAACCAGTAACTTGATACAGCTTCACAGTACAGCATCATCCGATTGCCTTCGTATAACAGTCACGACGTGCAACAGCCGACTATTTCTTTTCAGTACTCATGATTATAATTTTATCTATTTTATTTTGCACGACGTGTTTCTGTGACAAAAAAAAACAATTTTTCTTTTATATACCTTTGTACCAAAACGACTTCTGATTGGCGATAACATGGGTACATGCAAGCTATAGTCTGTTCCAAAAGCATCAGATGAAAATTTAAACAAACCCTGTTCAGGTTAAATTCTTACGCAATCACTTACTAAAGGGAATTAGTAACATATTTATCTGTATTTAGAAGGTTTCAACTCACCACTTTTTCCGTTTGAATAACATTATTAAATTGGTATTGAAAAACCATCGACGAAAATTGTCGTTTTCTGATACGTTTGTATACATTTTTACTCATGAATCAGACCATACTTGCATACCTTGTGCAAGTGTATCCTTGACTTTAATAAAGTTACTTCACAATACAATGTTATCAATAGGTATTTGGTTTTGACAAACTTACCTAATTAGTAATTCTACGCCAACCTCGCGTGTAGCGAGCTAGTGAACACAAGAAATAGCGCTACGATATGTACTTAATGTCTTAATGATACCTACAGGGTGACGTGACGTGGCAATCGAACTGCAACCTGGGCCCTAGTTCACAATGACCACTCAATGATTCCTTACTTCGAAACCACGTCAATTCCGTACCTAATCACGCCAAAATGATTGTCTATTTTCGGCACCCTGTACTTATATCCAGGGACTTGAAAACGAAATGAATTTCGCTCCTTACCACTAATGCTAACGTATAACGTTCCAAAATTTGTAACAATACTTTTTAGTATCGTTACAAATTTTAGAACGTTAAAAAAATATCAATAACGTTAAAAAGAAAACGTTATAGAATATCATTTTCGTAGAACAATATTATAAGTAACGTTGTTTATAGGTACTTATCAGTAACAATAGGCTTATCCGCTTGTAGCTAATAACGTTACAGCAGAAACGATACAGATTCATTTGTAACGTTATTCTTTATACTTTTTCGTCATAAGTAATAAAGCTGGCACAGTTGAGTATCGAAATGAATAACGTTATTATATCGTTATACTAATAACGATAAATTGTTAATACCGTTAGTGAACAGTTTAAGATTTCGTTCCGTTTGTCAGTATAGTTATAGCCAAGGAATTAATTTTGGTGGAACGGTACATATTATCGTTACCGGAACTACGCGTAACGTTATTTTGAGTAACGTTTCAAGTCCCTGCTTGTATCTATAATAATTATTATTCTACAAATAATTAATCTTACATTATCAGTTAATATTCACAGCTAGTAGAATTATTATCACATCTTAAGTATTAGAATATCGATCGTATGCATAATGCCGGGGCCGCACCTGCGTGTATCGCCAAGCGTTGCGCTGTAACACGATACACGCAGCTGTGACCAACCACTGTGCAGGGTCAAATGAAATTAGCTAGCGAAACTCCGCACACGTGATGAGTATTGTTATCTAATATATTAGTACTAGCTTCCGCCCGCGGCTTCGCCCGTGAGGTATGTCGATAAAAAATATCCTATGTCCTTCCCCGGGATCCAATCTATCTCTCTGCCAAATTTAATCGAAATCCGTTGTGGTTTAGGCGTGAAAAGGTAACATATAGTCAGACGGAGTTACTTTCGATTTTATAATTTTAGTATGCGTTTTCAAGTTTTCGTAGATACGGTTATACCTATAATAGGTACTTTTATTGTATTATTGTTCTGTTTTAATTCTTTGTATGTAGGTACTGATGTGTACCAAATAAATACTTAAATAAAAGCGAATTTTACAAATAACAGAACAAACATCACGCCTGCATTCCCTGAAGGGTTTGGCAGTGGTGTAGCTATAGTACGCCTAAATTCCGCTAGTTGACTGATTACTACACGTACCTTCAGTCGTTGACCCCGTAGTAACTAGAAATATGAGTTTTACACATCATCACCATCACATCTGTGAAGTTTTGCCAGCTAACTTAATTTGACCCTGTATATTTAAGTTCCAGGGTTTAATTTCAAATATCCTAGTAAGTAAAATTTATTATCCTAAACTTGAAATCAGTCAATTTGTACCCCGCAACGCGTTGCGCTACATCACGGATGTTGCTTGTAACGTTGCACGTCACGTCGCGTGCGCGTCCCCGGGTGCTTGTTGCTGTAACAGCGTCCAATACAGACCGCGGCGCTTCACCAGCTCGTCGTGCGAACCACTCTCTGCAACCACACCTGTAAAAGAAAGTGTAACATTGTTGAAATGGAAAATAACATCAAGGGATTTGTGAGAACTCGGATTTGGGCGTGGAAGTCGTAAAATTTACCGGTTGTTGAAAGGCTAAGAGCCCACATAATACATGATGATGCAACAAATGACTTGCTGCGTCTAAAAGTTCCAACTTATGGTATACCATTGGACCGGTGTAAGGCTGGTTTTAGAGTCGCGCTGACCGCACGCTGACCGTCGGCGCTGACAGCCGAAACGTATGAACCGTACGCGCTGATAGCTACGCGTTATTCTAAAACGCTTCCTAGACGTTCATACGTTTCAAGCTGTCAGCGCCGACGGTCAGCGTGCGGTCAGCGCGATTCTAAAACCAGCCTAAATCAGGTTTATACACGGACTGGTTATAAACTCGACCTCCTAATACTTGGTAGGTAGGTATATAATATTATGTAGTACGATAATCTTTTGGATTTGATTTCAAAGTTTGCCCACGAAATTTCTTGCCATTTCTTATCCATATCTACGAACCTCTATGCTTTGAAATGGGCAACTAACTTCGAACACGCAACGAATCTTTCTGACTGACCGACTCCTTGACAATCCAAAAGTGCATGTAAACCGTTTAATTGAAATATATTTTTTCAGTATAGGTTACCTTTATCAATGACACAGATGACGTCAGCGTGCCTGACGGTGGCGAGGCGGTGCGCGATGATGATGGTAGTCCGGTCTGCTGCCGCCGCCTCTAGCGCTGCCTGTACCGTCTGTAAGCAAAACAATTGTTTTGTAACTTGGATATTAAGATCAAGTGTCTAGTTGTCCTTGCGTGATGCGGTCAAAGAACACAGGATTTTAATTTTGACCGCATTTTCAGCATCATCACCTCTGGAAACCTCAAAAGTGATAGCCACGACGATTAAAAAAAAAAAATTTGTTTGCCGCCATCTTGGAAAACAAATTAAAATTGCGCCATCTTTAATTTTTAACCAACCTCAAACTAAAGAAAATTATTTCAATGAGATTCGAAATGAGAGTGATGCTCATAAAATGTTGGTTCGAACGCTCGTGCGACCGACTGTCTGTCTCTGTGGTACAGATAGTGTATGAGCGAGTAAACTAATATAAAACGATGTTTCTCACAGTGGCCTCAATCTTACTGTGCTCGATATATGATAATGAGACTCCATAGGTACCTTCTCGCTAGTAGCATCCAGCGCAGATGTGGGCTCATCTAATAGTAGTAGCGCAGGTCGCCGTACTAGTGCTCGCGCGATGCCGAGGCGCTGCTTCTGTCCGCCTGAGAGTGACGAGCCGCTGCCGCTGCCTAGTACTGTAGCGTAGCCCTGAGGGGAAGAATATACGAGTATGAAAACCTTGGTTATACTTAGAAACATTGTAAATGCCGTAAATGGTGACGTCAACAACGAAATACACAAGTGATAAAGACCTGGCGTTGATATGACACATCGAGCGAGACTGAATATAGGTAAATCATCATTTGATATTGTAAATAAAAACAAAAATGGGCCAAGAATTGAGCCCAGCGGTACTCCTATTGCTTCTATTGTTGTTGGAAGACCTTTTCCCGTTAACAGCACCTTTTTGAATCAAATCATTTAAATATGAAGCAAGAAGATCTAGAGAAGCGTTTCGGATTCCATAGTGATTCAATTGCCTCATCAATGTTTGATGAAGAACGCAATCAAATGCTTTGGCCAAATCACAAAAGATGCACCAAGCATCACATTTATATATTTTTTAAGGCTGCAGCAACTTTATAATTCTTGTTATTTTCCAAGATTTTAGGCCCTATTTTCGGAAACTAGACTAGACTAGGTTTCTCTATTAAAGTTGTTTTAATAACATTTACAGTTGTTAATTATATTATTAACATAATTTTTATCTCATCATCCTTCAACTATCAAAATCAAAAGTCATTTATCCAAATTAGGCTGAGAGTCAGCACTTTACGAGCGTCAAAATGACATAATACAGTCCCTCAGCACGCCCACCCTTCACCACTTCCTATTGTTTTTGCTGGGAAGAAGAAAGAAGAACAAACTCCCCATTGTATCTATTAACCATTTTACATTCTCTATAACATTTAAAACACTTACCATTGGCAGTCCAGTAACAAAGCTATGCACATTAGCCTGTTTGGCCGCCTCAATGATCTCGTCCATAGGAACCTCACGGCTGTTGTCTCCGTACGCGATGTTCTCCTGTATGCTGCGCGAGAACAGCGAGGGTTCTTGTTGTACTAGACCGAGCTGGGTGCGCAGTCTCGGTAAGGTTAGGTCGCGTTTTATATCCTTGTCGTCTAGGGTCTGAAGGTAAAACAAAGAAAATCTTTATTAAAAATAGTTAGATTATATATATATATTAGGCGTTACTTTGCCTTTATACATACAAAGAATATGAAATAAAAAGTTAAGTAACTATTCGTTTATCAAGCTTCTGGATGCAACACCTCATGTAGGATTAATTCATTCTTAGGCTGGAATATTGACTGTAAATGACAATGAGCCAGCCACATTTTCCATAGAACCAACATAATGATCGTTGAAATCGGCAAACGCAAGGCATCGTAGGACGCTCTCAGACTAGTTAAAGATCTGCAGTAGGTACAGCTGGATGAGTAATTCAATCCTCGGCTAGGATTGAGTTAAATGGCGTGCGAATGGAAAGATTAATGTCCAGCAGTGGAGCGCTGGAGTCTGACGATGATGAATATAATATAAAAGATATAAAACTCACCACAGTCCCACTATCAGCGTCATAGCTCCGCATCAACAGATTCAACAACGTCGACTTGCCGCAGCCGCTGGGCCCCACCAGCGCCAGCGTCGCCTTCGGGGGCACGCGCAGCGACAGGCCGCGCAGCACCGACACGTTGGGGCGCGACGGGTAGCTGAACGATATGTTCGAGAACTTGACTTCGCCGACAGCAGACTGAAAGAAGAATGGGATTATTAATTATATATTTTTTTAAACTGTACGGTCAGATTTTGATGAAGTCACGATAAAATTAATAGTGAACACGTGATCTTTTAAAATATGTAACCACAACTATCACATTAGTAGGTACATAGGTAATTATGCATCTTTTGTCAAAATCTTTTGCACCTATCTTGTTGAAAAAAATTTACTGATGATTGCTGTGAGACTGATTTTTCTTTACATCAAAACTGAAAACAATTTAAAATAAAAATAGAGTTGTGCTTATTATAACGTTTTCCTTACCCAGCCCGGCTCATCCTTGGCAGTTGCTTCAGTGATGACCTTAGGTTCTCTCCGCAGCGCGTTGAGTATCCTGGCCCCGGAGCGCCTCGCCGCCGCGAAGCTCGGTGCAAACGATAGTGCTGCAGCTAGCATCCAAGCGCCGTAGATTAGGGCTTCCGATACACTGAGGAGGAAAAGTGGGGTTTAAACTGAGTTTTTGATCGTACGTACATAAATTAACACCTTTTTCCACGAGCAGGGTTTGCTGAAATTACAAGACGCCACCTGTTACGATTCTTACATACTCCTTTTGCCTCGTTTACGTTCACACATCTAGTCATACGCGCAATCCGGTTGCGAGTACCTACTACGCACCTGACCTTTCTAAAGAATATCACGAAAAAGTCACTATATGTTTCTGATCAGATTGCTGATTTTTTGTACGGGTGGAAGGGAATCCGGGGAAGTATTACCGCTATTTCTACTTTTGCTGCCAAACGGCCAGGTCATTCCCATGCCCATCTGAAGGAAGCATGGACCATCCCATGGATGGGTCCATCTTTACATCATCATCATCGGCACGGAGTGGTCTCGGTACGTATCGAGACCACTCCGTGCCGCGGAAAGCAAGTTAAGCCGTTGGTTTCGGCTGTCGTTCGTGGATCTCTGACAGCCGTTAGAAGCCCGAAAGTTGGCAACCAGTCTTACCAAAGAGGTATCGTGTTGCCCTTAGTGGGTTATGAACGTCAAACAGGCAGTCGCTCTGTGTAAAATATTGGTATTTAGCTGCATCCGGTTACACTGGAAACCGGCAATAATATAGTTGGGGAAAAGCCAGGCTAGGATAACTTTTATCGCTCTTTTTCATGCGTTTCATCCTTTCACACGGCATGCCATTACCAAGACAAACGATGCCCTTTCAGCTTTTTTGCTGCGACTTCCACAATTATAAATAACTTGATACTCACAGTATAGCGTACTCATAAGGCAGATCCTCCCTCGCGATGAGATATCCAGCATAGGCCAGCGACACGGCGTAGCCAATAGTGGGCGAGCACACACACACGCCGTACACCGGGCCGCGCACGCGCCGCGAGGGGGCCGCGCGGGCCTCTGCTTCGGAGAGGGACACCGAGTAGCGGGACAGGATTGTTTCTTCTACACCTGTGGGGGGAAAACGTGTACCTATTAATTACGAGTCGATAAAAGAGAAGAGTGCGTGTGATGATAATACTGTACTTCTGAGCTATTTTGTTGTTTCGTTCGTTTCAGCCGATAGACGTCCACTGCTGGACATAGGCCTCCCCCAATTTTGGGAGGGTTTGCCATAATCGCCACGCTTGGCAGGCGGGTTGGCGATCGCAGTGTGGTATGATGGTGGAATACACAGAGAACGCTGCTGCCCATTCTCCGGTACGATCCTTAGTCGCCTTTTACGACACCCACGGGAAGTAAGGGGTGGTGGTATTCTTTAAGTCCGGCACCACACAGACTTTTGTTGTTTCGTTGGGAAGTCACAATGAAGACTAGCCAAGTGCGCAGGAAATATTATAGTGCGCAAGTGCGTGGGTTGTGTGCGCACTTGTAAACATAACATAACCTATTTCACTCACTGTAGTGAGGTGTACCACAACGCAATATGCTAGGTCCATAATCTCATCTTTTCAGTAGTTTGTCATTTTTGCAAGCGTTTTATGTGCACTCACTTTTTACCTATTGAAGATGTTGGGAGCTGACTCTTAAATAAAATAAGCATAATAACCAAATAAACATAAAAGGTAAAAGAAAACGTGAGAAAAGAAAATCTAGAACCAATAATTCAACGACGTTATGTGATATCCACCAACCCGCACTGTATCCGTGTGATGGATACGGTCCACTCTCACAGAGAAGAGACCTGAGTCCCAGCAGTGGAAACATTATAAACTGATAATGTTGACTTACCGAGACTATGCACGGTGCGCACATTAAGCACAGCTTCAGTAGCCACTCTGCTCGCGTGCTCGAGCGCGTCTCGCTCGCGACGCTCGGCGCGCTTGTTCACGTAGCCCTCTAGGTAGATGCCGCCCATCACCTGGAACACACAATCACTTTGTTACATGAGATTGCAGACAAAACGTCTTACTTCTGCCAATGTTGAACAAAATATGAAGGCTATAATTTCACGAAGCGATTTTCAATCGCATTCGCTTGCGTGTATGCTTGTCGTGGGCGTAAATCGCGTCGACCGCGATCTAGCTACCGCTGTGGGCGCTGGTAAATATCGTTCCATGAGTTCTCAGCCACTTTCGCTTTATATCTATCTGTAAGTTGGTGGTCGTATGTGGTGATACGGTTATACCACCATACCGCGTACTACAACAATAATAAGGTGTACTCGTATGTAGAGTACCTTCATGTGCACCATAATATCGTGCCTGGCCGAGTTCAGACTCATAAGGAAAGTGCAGCATACTCACACAAGGTACGGATAGGAGGCTGACGAGGGTCATCTTCCAGGAGTAGAACATGGCGAGCCCGACGCCCAGCGTCATCGTGCTCACGCCCTGTAGCATCGTGCCCAGACGAGTTCCTACGCAGAAGAAGAAAGTTTAAGGTCATCATCATTATTCAGGCGAAAGACATTCATTGCTAGACAAAGGTCTCTTTCAGACAAATAAAAGTGCCAATAATTAGAATAATAGTGGTCTTAGAATGCTTCCTTGGGGAATTATATTCCTAAAAATAATTCATCTTCGATGAGACGAATTTTTGCGTTATATAATAATATCAGTGAAGTAAAACACCAGACTATAATAACAATAATGCAGTTCGTCAGAATTTAAAACTATCCCAATTGATACAAGAAGAAGTACACGACCAATGTCGAAAGCCTTAGAATGATGAGTTTTAGAAAAAATTCGGTTTTGTCGACGTCGTCTCTGTGTGACAGTTTTTTTTTCTAAAAGTTGTTGAGTGTATACCGGTACCCATTGCAGGCGTTACAATGAGTAACGCCTGCAATGGGTACTGGTATAATTAAATTATAACACAACATCACGCCTGTATTCCCCAAAGGGTAAGGCAGAGGTGTACCTACGGTACGCCCACATTTCGCCAGTTATGTGTAAGTACTATGTAATATTCGTATTGCCATCAACCGGGCACATATCTAGACTCCGGGCAGCTACTGAGAAATTTCAGATGGAAGAACCCAATAACACTTTGCCCGATCCGAGAATCAAACCCAGGACTTCTTACTCTTTAGTACCTAGCGTTTGCGACTAATAGACCAACGACATTAAAACTAAATGAAATTATGTGAGGATATAAACGTACCAGTGGCTCCTTGCACGGCTGCGCAGTCGGTTGCAAGTCGCGCACACAGCGCGCCCACCGAGTTCTTGGACAAGTCGAACCAGCCTTGTTCCTGGAGTGAACAAATTATTTCAATTATAGGTTCAAAGTTGGACTACTAAGAGATATAACGTAAAGATAATTGGGATCTCATTTTTATCGGAAAGGTGTTGCATTTTGCTGCAAATTTTATTTCTATAGAGCCTCAATATGGATTAGATGGTCATCCATCCACGAACTGACCGCGGCAAGCGTAGCTTAACCTTTGGTCGAACCGAGCATGCAGCTATTATAACATAGCCACGAGCTACTCTCCTTATGCATGTTGTCATGTAAGAGAAGTGTTCCCTCACCTGCACGAGATAGTTTCTAAACGTCATCTGTCTGAGTCTGTCGGTCAGCCGTGAGCCGGCCAGGTTGAAGAGCCACGCTTGCAGGAAGGTCACCAGGCCGCAAGCAGCCGCCACGCCCGCGAACAGGCTCGCGTACAGTTGTGACTGGGAGAGGATGGCTGCTTTATCTGACCACGCGAACATCTGGGGAGAGGATAATGTGATATAAGTACTTGAATTCAGAATCTTAGATAGTTATTGTATTGTCTCTTATTCCACTTTCTATCTGTTGTGGTATAGTAATTTAATTCTAGGTGCATCGTCTTCACATATAATTCAACATTTTTTAAAAGAGTGACGGTTGAGTTTCTTGCCCATTCTTCTCTATACGAATCTATCTTTTCGATGGTGCAACTAGAAGTAAATTTTTGTAAATTTCGACTTTTAAAAGTGCCTTAAGTGCATATTTGAAATAAATGATTTGACTTTGACTTTACTTCTATCCCGGAAAGTTTAATGTGTATTAGTATAAAACTTAGATATGGCATATAATATCCCCACATAGACCATAGCTCCCCCGTTGCCTTCCTGACTGTTGATGTACTCACTCCGTACAGCTGCGAGAAGAGCAGAGCGAACACTGGCATGGAGGCGCCGATCAGCAGGGAGGCTATCGCTCCACCGGTCAGCAGCGGCCACTCTGGAGCGTTGAGCTTAAGGAGAGACCAGCTGGACACTGACGGCTCCTTGTCTTGTTCGGGTTCCTCTTCTTCGTCATCGGGTTCCTGAAGGAGTAAGGGTATATGTGTTATTGTCGTGAAGCCAGTGGCATTTCAAAGTTGCTGTTAGTAAACATAACAGCAGATACAAAAAGTTTTAAGCTAGAACAAAAAAAAAAGGAACAACAAGAAAATTATCTCAGATATTTATTTTTAATTCTGTAAATTGGTAAAAAACGCTTTTACATGTAAATAAATAATAATAATATTTAAAAAATAAGAGTTGTCGGTTTGGAAACACCGACCTCGTCTCTGGTTTTGTTTTCTAACAGACTACTCTGAGAAATAACTCCGAAACAGATTCAGGGTTCACAGTCTCTTCTAATTTTTATCTTCTAGTCTAGTCGTCTAGTTTTATGTAATTTAACCAATTGTGTGTGTATTTGTTAATAATATTGACCGAAAATTTGTATCTGTGGTGAAAACTGTGTAGGTAATGGTTATTAATAAATAAAATATTTGAATATTTTGTTTTTTTACATTTTTAAAGAGTCCTGAATTTGTTTCGGTGAGGATCATGTAGATGGATGATGATGATACTCACGATATGGTTGAGGGCATCGGCAGCGCCGAAGGGCACGTGGGCAGATGATACAGTGCTCATGCGAACAGAGCTGCGCGCGAAGCGGTGCAGCGAGTCTATGGTAAAAAACAAAGCATATTAAAAAAAAAGTGAAAAACACTCAGGAAGAAACACGAGTTGTGAATATGTTCACATTGACAAAATAGACGATTTGGAAATATTTAACTCAACCAAAGTTACTTAAATTTTGCTTTCTCTACTAATATGAAAGAAAAATCACGGCAAATGCAGTCAGGAATAAAAAAATTAAAAATTAATTATTAATTGAAAATTTTGTATGCAGATTGTAGTCCTCTGTCAATTTTACTTTTAAAGGGAATCAAAGAACCATCACACCAATAAAGAATGACAGCTACTGTAACTGCTAATTTAAGTTGACACTTAATCAATTTGCTTAGCAATTTCTTGATATCAGTCAAATAGGTACATTTTGTCTATACTTATATTATCAAGGGGTATTTGTTTGTTTGTATGTAGGGGGTAATCTCTGGAACTACCAGTCGGATTTAAAAAAATCTTTTTGCATATGGTAACCCAATTCTTGAGGCTACTTAACATCACGCTAGAACTATAACCCTTAGGAGCTGAGCATAAAACAAAATAAGTCAGAAATAACGCTGAGTGAAGACAAAGTAAAAGGGCGGGCAGGCTAGCGATGAGACGGCTGCCCGGCCTATTACCGCCTGCCCTCTCACGCGGACGAAGCCGCGGACAAAGTGATGTTAATTTACCTCGAGTAGACTGCCGACTGATGCACCGAGTGAATTGTTGTACTTCATCAGCGCCGGTGACGTCATCGTCGTCCAGTCCGGTATCTGAATGCAGCGTGCTGGCGATACTCCTAGAAATTAATTTAAACATTATTAACATTTAATACAACTGTATGCGTCGAAAGGGAAGGATACGGGAAAAGAGAAAAGAAAAATTTTAAAAAGTTTCTTTCCAACATACCGCTTAATTGGGTATACAGTAATATGAGGAAATAACACACGATGGTTGATGGTGGTCTACACTTACTTGTTGGTCATATCCTCCTGCTGCAGCTTCCAGTACATGCCTCTCTTGTCCATGAGCTCCTGGTGGCTCCCCTGCTCCAGCACGGCTCCCTGCTCCATGTATATGATGCGCGTCGCGTTGACGATGGTGGACAGGCGGTGGGAGACGACGAGCGTGGTGCGGCCCACGCTTGCTGCGTCAAGTGCTGCTTGGACCTGGTGGGAATGGTACGTTTAAGAATGAATTCAGTTAAAACGTCCTTAAAAGAATACTTAAGCTATCGGACACTTACAATAGAAATACAAAATCCATGTTGATTACACAAAAAAAAATATTCATCTCATTTTCAAAAAATTAATAAGTACAAGTAGACACGGGAAAGGCGACGATGTGACGTCATTAAAATAAGCATTAATTTCCTTCATGCGAATGAGGAGCATATATGTCCTTTTGAATGTAACTGCCCTAAGAGTGTACTCTTAGAACTAAGAAACGATGGATGGGTTGAGTGAACAGTAAAATGGCTAAAAAGAAACTAGACTATTGAAAAGTATGGAAGAAGCCGACCTACTTAAATAAATTGGCATTACGACAGGGTCGGTCGGGGGAGCTTTGTGCGTCATTGGCTAAATAATGATGAAGAAGAAGGGCAAGACGATGACGATTGCCTATATACACTGCATTAAAACATACCTGTCTCTCAGCGGCCGGGTCGAGTGCAGACGTGGGCTCATCCAGCAGTAGTATCGCAGGGTGCCGCAGCACCGCGCGAGCTATCGCCAGGCGTTGCTTCTGACCGCCGGACAGCTGCGAGCCGCCTGAGCCCAGCGTTGTGTTGTAGCCCTGGGGAATTGAAGGAGGATTAGTATACCATTACACTTGGGTAGGTGGCTGAGGCCACATTCGGTTGGTTGTGTTTAAATCTCATATATATAATAGGGGGCGAACTTTCTGCCATACATCTAGCACATAGGCAACAGTAGCAATAGCTTTCATTTTGATAGTTCAACAACATTCATTGCGTTACATAATATACGTCGTTGAACAGACAAATTTTTCGAACATTTATGAAGCAATGGATTAGCACTAATTATTTGCGTGGGCTGTGGTTATAGACACAACCTCTTTAGAGATCACCTTTGTCACTCATACCTATGTGACAGTTTCTTTCTAAAGCTCGATATGTCATATCAACGGCTGTACCCACTGACCTCTATAAATAGAGGTCAGTGGCTGTACCTAATAGTTACGTCATAATAAGTAATGTCCATAATTCTATGTATATCAAGGAAGGAAAATGTTCGTGGTTTGAGCTAAGTTCGTGAGAAAACGCAGATGACGTTGACCCGAATGTTAATGTCTTACTACATTATGTTAGATATGTTCTAAGATAAAAAATAGTAGCAGTCGTAAGATTTCTTTTATAGTCACTGAAACATGTGCATATAAAATAGAAAATTTAACTCGAATTATGGTACTTAAAGCTCCATGTGCGCAAATATTTAGGTACGCCCGTGAAATTACTGTTCTGTTTTGACTGTAATTGCATAAATATGTATAAAAAATACACGTAGATGAAAGTGTTATAGTAGGTAGGTACTCACATTGGCCAACTTGGTGATGAACTGATGTGCGTGCGCGGTCTTAGCGGCGGCGACGACGTCCTCGTCGCTGACGTCATCCAGGCCAAACGCGATGTTCTCGCGGATGGTGCCCGTGAACAGCACCGGCTCTTGTCCCACCACACCTACAAGGATACAAGATAAAATAAGAACAGGTAAAATGTAAGAATACGTAGTTAGTGATATATGAAGTAACGGGAGACCGCCATAAGAAAGAGCATCTGATTCAAATTATGATAATGAATGGAGAAGAAAAACGCCTAATGACTAAAATGCGGTTTAACAATCTTGGAATGCGTTATGCGAGTACCCAACTAAAATATTTTTAGTAATCAAGGGATATTAACACAGACAGACACGATCTTGAACACAACATCTACATGGCAGTTATGATGATTATGTGCACCACTGACGGTGGCATCAGAGTGAATCATAGAAAAAGTAAGAGCTTAATACGGCATTAAAAAAATTCATCCACATAGAAATCAACAAAGAAAGTGGCCGAAAGGCTGGCAGTATTGCCACGTTGAAAGACAATGTCAATGACAACGATAGAGTCAACGTGTTGACTTGTACTATTTATTCTGTGGTGTTGGTTCAACTCTTTTCAGTATCAAAAAAGTACGTCTGCCACCTTACCTATTCTAGTCCTAAAGTGATGTAAGTCCAGCGCGTTCAGCTGGTGACCGTCTACGGTGATGTTGCCGCTCTCGGGCTCATACAAGCGCTGCAGCAACTGCAGGAGCGTGGACTTTCCGCAGCCGGAACTGCCCACCAGGGCGATCGTCTCGCCCGCTCGCACACGTAGGGACAGACCGCGGAGGACCTGGGAAAGAAGGGAAGTGTAAACTTTCGTAAAATCTTTTTTGATTTAGGAACCTAAAGTAAGCCCGAGTGATCGGAAACGTTTTCTGTAACCACCAAGGCAATGATGGTAATCAGAACAAGAATTAAATTGAAAGTCACGCTCATCTCAAAAATAAACGGAAAGTGAGAAAAAAAGCAAGAGACATTGTAATCCTGCCATGTATTTATAAAGATTCTAATTGGAGCTTCCTTAGTGTACAGTCAAGGAATGAATATGTCATACTCCTAATGTTATTTTTTACAACATTTTGAATAAAAGTGACCTTGAACCCAAAATTGCTCTTCATTTTCGCTCTTTGACCGCAGTCAGGGAAATATTTAACAAATTGACAAACTATCTACTAAATTGTTGTGTTACAAACGACTGAAAATTCTGCAACACCAAAAAAAGTCCTGACTGTACGCGTACGTCAATGTTGGCACCGTGCGTTGATATCGTGGTTGGAGAAGGTTGTAAAAAAAATTGCAGTATCCAGTATAAAGTCTATTGACATTCTACGTAGGTACCTATACAAAGAAGTAAAACACATACCTTAACATCAGGCCTCGACGGATAATTAAAGTAAAGATTCTCAAAGGTCAGATCTCCTCTGAAAGCGTCAGGCTTCACTCCCTTCCTGTCCAACGCGTTGATGTTGGAGGTCCGCTGCAGCAGCCGGTAGAGGGAGCGCGCGGCGCCGCGGGACGCGCTGAACATCTCAAGGTGCGGCTGACACATTGCCACGTTCTGAGCCGCCATGAACGTTAGGAAGAGGATCTGGGGAGACACATACAGGTTATAATTAATGACATCCATTTATTACATACATTTCCATAATTGTTGGTAACATATGTCTTAAAACTATGTTAATCAATACTAAAAATCAAAAACAAAACATCACTCAGAATCTCAAAAGTCAAATAATAAAAACATAAAACAAACTGTTTGACTTTCAGATTACGGATGTAAAGATAATTGAAATCTGACTTCGAATGAAACCAAATCCACGTACGTACCGTGACCATAACTCCCGGATGGTACGCCTGCTCCTCTACAGGGAGGTCCATGTCCCTGACGCAGAGGATGGCGCCGTACGCGAACACGATGGCGTTGAGCGCGTACGTCAGCAGCCAGCCGAGCGCCGCGCCCGCGCCCGCGCACACGCCGCGCGCGCGCGCGTGCCGCGACGCGCCCGACAGGGACGTGGAGTACCTGGGTGGGACACGGTCAGTGTGACAGATTAAAGATTCATCATAGGCCTTTGTACGACAACTGTACGTGAAACATAAATAAATAAACTAAATAAAAAAATGTCCTGCAGAACATGAGGGCAGTGTCATGCGGTAGTTAACTGTTAATTTTCTATAAACGAGCGGTCTTTAACTCGGTCGATTAGCACTGATTTCGAGATTTGAAAGTTGAAAACATCCCTGCCATTTTCTTGTCTTATACTTCTTTCCTTAAAATGATTTATATCCTGTCCAGTCTGATAGTTGTGTGAAAGAAATTTATTTTAGCGAAAATGAATGCCATATTTTGTAAACTGACCTCTCCACCTCGATGTCCTCGCCAGCGTACGCCCTCACTGTCCTGATGTTAGCGAGGGCCTCTTCCACGACACGTCCCGCCACGCCGTACGCTGTTACTTCTTTGGTTGAACATTTGGTCTGGTACTGTGGACAAGGTGAAATGTCATTAGTATTAAGTTTTTTATCATCATCCTCCTACCAATAAATTCTTGGTCTTCTTCTTCCTTAACTCTGGCAGTCCTCGTCTCAGTAGTCAAATAGCTATAGAAGGGGGTCACTATTGGGGGGCGAAATGAAGGATACTTATATCTTTTGTTTGATTTTTTCATAATGTTATTGGCATTCGTAATAAAAACTAAGACAATACGAGGTTTCTCATCATCATCTGCCTGCCTTTTACCAACTATGTTGTTCTCGGCTTCCAGTCTAACTGGATACCAGTATTTTACATGCAGTTACTGTCTTTATCAATACCACATAGTAAGACTGGATTTCCTGAAAACCTTTGAAAGATTTTCGAGTAACTTACGTTTAAAGCTAAACGTTTTTAAAACATCATCCGTTTCTGTCATTTTCGAATAATTTATGCATTTAATCATTTGTGGGACTGAATGTGCTTTCCCAGACACCTGACGACAAAGTAGTAACTTATTGGATCTCCCTCACCTTAGCGACCAGTGCCGCGACTACAATGGACACAGGCACCACCGACAGCCCCGAAAGAGTTAGCTCCCAGCCATACTGCAGCGCCAGAGCAGCTCCGAACACTACGGTGCCCGCAAGGTTTGCGGTCATCGCAACGTGCTCGCCGACGCCACCGCGGAACTTCTCCATGTCTCTGCAAATGGTCAAGTTAATAAGTTAAGAAAGAAAAACAGAAAGAACTAAATAAATTATGTATAACAACACATTTATATACTCGTTTAACATAAGTAAATAATTAAAGGAAGGCAAAGGTGTACATTTACATTTCGCCAGTTATGTTTTTTAATTACATACAAAGAGGGCGAATCATTAACCTGAATCCTGGAGTCCATTTCCAGGTAGGCTTAGAAATCGAACCCGTAGAAACCAAACTTTGCAGTCGCGTTTGTGACTACTAGACCGACGAGGCAGTCTAGTAATAGGCTCACTCCCATTACGTGGCTTTTAAACTTATCTGACAAATCGAAGAATTTTTTAGACCTCTTCCTAGCTCTTGAGCGAGATCTAACGTAATGTATATTAAATTTATTCGTATAAACTCACTCAGTTAATGTAGACGCAAAATTCATGGTGGTGTTAGTATCAAAGAACGCGATCTCCTGACTGAGCACCGAGCGCAGCAAGTTTAGCCGAAGACGAGTAACCTGCAGACAAACATAGTATTATCAGTATATATAACCTTCCTATAATTAAACACACACCTCTCTGTGAGAAAGAGCGAGTGCTCACTAAGAAAAGACTTAGATAGTAAGGGACCAAGAATAGAGCCCTTCGGGACTCCCATTTTGATGTTTAGGCCTTGGCGTTTTTGACTTCATGAATTACAAGTTTTAGCATCGCATTTTAGTTAAATTAGTTTCAAGTAGATTTTAAATAGTGATCACTATTTAAAATATACTTGAAACTAATTTCACTGTTATGATAATAATATATCGTTTTATGCTTATAGTTACATGTAACGTAATTATGGTTTTTGTGAATTAATGTCATTGGTGTTGTACCGTTATAATTATGTTTTGATTTTATTAATCATGTAAAATGTCGAATAGAATAGAATAGAATAGAATACTCTTTATTATGTACACCATATAAATTACAGACATGTAAATCTAGAAACTGTACAAAGGGTGACACAATGGGCGGTCTTATCGCTAAAAGCGGTCGAAAGCCTTTGCCAGGTCATAAAACATATATTAGACAGTTATTCATAAGTAGACAATTTTTAAATGTCTTGTGTAGTGATATATGACCGCCATACGTCAAAAAATCAAAAACGTGGCCTCGCCGTCAAAGTCTGTCATGTAGTCGAACCGTGGTGCGCTGGGCACATTTTGGTTTGTCATCTACTTGACTGTGGCGGTCAAAAGGTTAATACTGTTTCTGTAGCCTTTTTTGTGAGCGTTTTTTTTTTGTAAAGACAAGGAAATTACTTGCTAAGCAAATTGACTACAAACATAAATTGCTGCTCGTATATTACAACTGTAATTATTTTGCCAGTTGTATGAAATGGATATAACATGTCAAATTTACGTATTGTGTCAATTCGCAAAACAATTAATTTTAATTACTTTACAAATACTTAAATAAAATCTTAATAATTATGATGATATTTTTTTGCCAAGAATCTCAAGTAACTTGTTGGGGTAGGTAATTAATAATAGAGTAACTTGTTTATTTGTTTAGATATATCTAAAGTTTTACGAGATTTACATATTTTTCTCAATTGTCGTGTTATAACGAAAAGAACATCACTTTTCATTTTCTGTGACGTACTCCATAGACATTATTCGAGGTTGGATTCCGACATAACTAACCATTCTCGCAGCGGCCCACTGTATCATGGCCACGGCTGCCGCCGCGGAGATGATGTGCAGCACGATGATGGCCGCGCTGGCTGCTGCGAACGCCTGACTGTCTTCTATCAGAGCATCCATGTGTAGCGAGCGGTTACCTGCGGGCCTGGAATGAGAATAATGGGCTTAGTACTGTGAAGGTGCTAAGTAATAACAGCCGCACGTGTCGATCGATCAAGTTAAGCTACGCTTGCCGCGGCTGGTTCGTGGATGGGTGACTAAATTTACATACCAAGACCCCTTCGTAGCTCGGAAAGTAATTTAAGCCGTTGGTTCCGGCTGTCCTTCGTGGATCTTTGTCGATCGTCAGAAGCCCGAAAGTTTGACAACCAGTCTTACCAAGGGGTATCGTAACCCAGTAACTGGGTTGTGGAGGTCACATAGGCAGTCGCTCCATGTAAAATACTTGTATTCAGCTGCATCCGGTTAGACTGGAAGTCGACCACAACATAGTTGGGAAATGGGTAGGCAGATGATGATACTTACTTGCAATAAAATTCCAGTTAAAATAATTATCTTCATGCATCTTCTTAGGTTTACTATACATGCGAGTTTAGTTATTATATCATCATTATTCAACCAAAAGTCATCCACTGCTGGACCCATAAGGGCCTCCCTCAATAGTTGACACAATGGCTGCCCTTTGCCTTCCGCATCCAGCGGGTTCGCACAACATTTACCAGGTCATCAGTACCCAAGCTGTGCCTTTTGGTAAGTGGTCACCACTCCAGAACTTTTCAGCCTCATCGGCTATCCGTTCTGCGAGCAATGCCCCACCCACTGCTACTTGAGTAAGGGTGATTGATTCTTCAGGGTATCTTGGTGTTCAGCTGCATCCACACTGGACTGGGACTGGGACACAGGCCTCCTCTCTTTTTGAGAAGGAGTGGGCCATAATCCATCACGCCGCCGCCGGCCCAAAAATAAAATAAAACTAAATACAATAAGAATGTAGTAAGTAGGTACTCACACCATGCGTCCTCCGCCGAAGGTCATCAGAATATACGCGTCGGGAGTCACCAACTGAGCGCTATGTCTCTTCACGAACAGTGCTGTGAGCTCGCCGTACACCACGATGCCGCCGATGGTGCCCAGAGAGCTGAACATCCCTAGGAATACGCTGAGGAACGTCACCAGACGCTCTGGGACTGTTGCGTAGCGCCACTGTGGGTCAAAAGAAAGAGATGACTTAGTAACATTTACTTATTTAATTTCAGACATACCTAGATTTATAAGTGACGTCACAAGTTCGCAACCCGGGAGCACTCGCCTGGATTCAAGCATTATGTATCAGTGAGTGTGAAGAACAGAGGTACCTACTGGTTATATAATAAAGCTCTTAATCGAATCTTGAATTGTTACATTACAGTCGAACGTTTCCGGTAGAGGAGCACCTTCATATTATGTAAGGTACAAATCATACACCAAGATCAAGCCGCCTAGATTCGCACAAGGGACGAACCGGACTTATCGCTCTCTTCTAGGCAATCAAATTTAAATTAATGAAACATAAAACCGGACACAAATTCAGACTACACAGATCCAGATTATCATTATCCAGTAGGCTACTTGCGTATAACACTATCAATTTCAATCTGAATCATTTTGAAGCATAATAATATTGCTAATCCACTGCCTCATAATTTCGAAAAAAAAACGCAATGAATGTTGTTAAATTGTCAAAATCAAAGCCATTGCTACTGTTAGTGTGTTACGCAACTACCCCGCAGGCTATCCCAGAGATTTTCCTTAATAAATGTAAATAATATAATGTTGTGTGCTGTCATATTTTCTAGTATACAATAAATTGTATTAGGACTATTAGGTATATAAAAAAATAAATCATAAATAAAAATACAAAAGAGTTGGCCCTTTTCTGAGTCTGTGGCCTGACTTGGGAATTAAACTTAAGACCTATTTAGGCGCAGCAGTCGCGTTTACCACAATACCCACGTAGTAAATAAAAACAAACATAGGAAGATGATAATTATCTATACTTAATTTAAGACAATGCTTTCTGCATGTCTGAGAATGCGTTACACGAAATATATTTTATTTTATTAGCTTATTAAAACAATACGTCACTATCAATTTTTTTTGTAAAATCTTTTTACACAATATCGTTAACCTCTTAATTCTTCCGTAACAATAAAACATAATTCAGACAAATAAACGTCTTAAGTAAAAATTAATCTTCTTTTCAATAAAACGAGTAATAAATTCATGTTTCAACAATAAAATAATGTTGCAAAACAATAACTTGAACACCTGTTGTTTATTGTTAAATTTAAAACGTCTTGGTGTGGTTGACAAGGTGGCCATTATGGTTTTAATGCATTTTTTTATTTTGTCGACACTTTGATTTTTTGTAAAACAAAGTCTTAGATGCGTCATTTTAGCGCTCTCAGAAGTTAAATGTTTATTGGCAGTCTAAAGGTAGGAGAGAGTAGACATGAGTTACTGTTGTGAGATCGACACACTTATCTGGAGAAATAGAGTTCAATTTACATTAAATTGTCTATGGTCGGTTCTATAAAAACGTATCTGATGAAAACTCGAATGGATTAGAAAATCAACCTGCAGTGCAATTCTGTAACCATCTCACCGTGAAAACTTAGGTGAAGTGGGCGTGGAGTGAGCTGTCAATAGTGTCAATTCCTAGCAAAAACAAACTCACATCACCTAAGATTTCACGCTGAGATTTTCACAGAATCGAACGGCTGTATGCCAATTTGTAGTACTGTGCCACTTAAAAATTGAATGCTTTGATTTAATGACTTTTTTGAATTTGAAGTTTGATTATATGACTTTTGATTTTGATTTTTAATTATTTGAATTGCTTGAGGTTGGAGACTGACTCTTCAGTCACAATATTTTTTCTGTTTTTAGAGGGTCGCTTACAACGTGGTATCGTGTTACCCAGTAAATGGGTTATGTAGGTCCGATAGGCAGTCCATGTAAAATACCTACTGGTATTAAGCTGCACCCGGTTAGATTGGAAGCCAACCCTGACATAGTTGAAAAAACGCAGGCAGATTGAGTTAGTGGGACAAGTCAAATGCGTCATTTTAGCGCCTCAAACAAACATTAGTTTGACATTGGTCAGCGGGTTTTACAGTTTCTGCCGGACATTGTATTTGTAATGTTTGGGTATTTAGAAATAATGATGACAGTGCGGAAACTAGCACAGAACACTGATGTCGATTCTATGATTGATGAGTTTAGCTCCCGCTAGGTCATGTTGCGGTTAAGATTCTATGACTATGTACTAATGGAAATAAACGGCAGAACGAACGATTTTCTGGTACCTACGATGATTTGCATGCCCATGTGACGGCAGAACATGGAGAACTAACTTCTATTTAATGACAACATCTATGTACCAATTATTTAAAGAAATAAATGAAAAAACGAATATAGATAGTTGAGTCTCCAGTAGGTAGTGACATAATGATTAATTGGTGAGATAGGCCGTGGCATCAACTGAGACAATTCGTATGTGTATGGCTGGAGTGAAGATCGCATGTCGGCAAAAGTAGGTAGTTCGGGACGCTCCGCGGCAGGATAGGATTGATTCATAATTATACGGGACATGGACATTACTGGCGACATGTGGGCGTAATATAGGTACCTACACCTCTGCAAAACCCTTCGACGATTACACGCGTGATGTTATGTTATGTAGGTAAATACAAATACGAACAGATCGGTGAAAAGGTAGTTATACGAAAATGCGGGCTAATAGGTAATAGGTAATAGGTACTACGGGCTGGTGTCCGCAACTCCACGTCAATGCGCGTATTTTGCGTATGGGTGGGAAAATCGACTATTCGATCCACCCCAGCTCCTCAAAGAAGGCCAGCAACGCCTTGATGTTACTGACCGTCTCACGTAGGGTACCTGGGTTACCGAAGTACTTTGCCCTGTACGTGGCGATCACCGGGCAGTTTAGAAGCACATGTGCCGCTGTCTCGTCGTCCTCCATGCAGGCCCTGCACAACGGACTGTCCGTTACTCCTATGACAAAGAGGTGTTTATTAAATGACCCGTGGCCAGTTAAAGCTGCGGTAACTATACGCAGCTTTTGTTTTGTTAGACGGAGAACCTGTTTCGTGAGGCGGCCATCCAATGTGGGAAGTGCTTCCCTCGCCTGCCTGCATTCACCTTGGTCCGTCCATAGTTTATTGTGTTGCTCTCTTGTGCGTTTCCTTACCAGAGTGCGTATGTACCCGAAGGGGAGTGGCACGATGGGCTCGGGTCCCACGGGTGCCATACTCGACCCTCTTCTGGCAAGTTCGTCGGCTGCATCGTTGCCTAGCGAACCGCTGTGTCCTTTGATCCATTGAATGGTTATATTATTGAGGTTACCCACCTGGTTGAGGCGCTGGTGACACTCGTATATTAGCCCAGAGTCAGCTGTGTAACTGTTCAGCGCTTGCAGAACAGCCATGCTGTCTGAGAGTATGCGGATTGAGTGTTCCTTAACTTCCCTGGACATAATGGCTGAAGCGGCTAGAGAGATGCCCAAGCATTCGGCCTGGAACACTGTGTTGTGGACCCCCAATGGTGTGGCTATATGTATGTTGAATTCCTCCGAGAAGATTCCAGCTCCTGTGCCACTACCTGTTTTGGATCCGTCCGTGAAGATACGCAGCTCTGTGGGGCACAACCCCTCGCATCGGCGATCCTCGTGAAGCTGGATCTTGTATTTTTTATCAAACATAAATTGTTTAGGAACCCGGTCGTTTATGGCTTTCGTAATGGGGAAATCCTTATGGAGTCCCTCAAGCAGCGTGGTGTGTGGTGTATTACTCTTACCCCAGAGATTTAGTGTGTTAAGACGTACTGCCGCCATCGTCGCTTCCTGCTGTATGAACAGGTGGAGCGGCGGGATTCCCAGGATGGCTTCTACCGCTGCGGTCGGAGTAGTCCTCATACAGCCCGTAGTCGCCATGCAGGCTAGTCTTTGCATGCGTTGCAGTTTGTTGGAGGCTGTCACTAGCTTGGTGCGAGGCCACCAAACCACAGCTCCGTAGCTTATCATGGGGCGGATCACTGCAGTGTACAGCCAGAGTGTAATTTTAGGGGATAGGCCCCACTTCTTACCTATCATTCTCCGGCACTGCCAAAAGGTTATGCAAGCCCTGTTCAGTTTGTTGTCCAGATGACTGCTCCAGTTTAACTTACTGTCTAGTGTTACACCAAGGTACTTGACTTCGTTGGCTAGCTGGAGTTCAGTATCGAACAGTTTAGGTAGGCGAAAAGGCCCTAACGCTCGTTTATGGGTAAACATAACCAGTTCAGTTTTAGCGGGGTTCACTGAAAGGTCAAAGTCCCTGCACCATCTCTCCACTATACGTAGCGCTTGCTGAGTGAGGTTGCATATCGTGCCCGTTACCAATATCTACTGGCGTTATTTGTGTATACAGTATACTGTATAAGTCCTACACTTCTGCCTTACCTACCTCTTCGTACACAGGCGTGATGTTAGCATCATTCTCGTACTGAAGGGGGATGCGCTACATAGCCTGCGAACTTCAAGTTTTCTTACGTTTTCTTCATAAAACATTTGTCTGCTCAACAACGTAAATAACGCAATGAATGTTGTTGAACTGTCAAATCAATGAAAGTTTCTATTTTATGAAATACCGTCATTTAACAGGTAATTGGAAGTCGAAACTAAAGATTTATACTTCATCATCATCATCATCATCATTTCAGCCGAAAGACGTCCACTGCTGGACATAGGCCTCCCCCAAAAGGGGGGGGGGGGGGGGGGGGGGGGTTTGCCATAATCGCCACGCTTGGCAGGCGGGTTGGCAATCGCAGTATGGTATGGTGGTGGAATGCATAGAGAACGCTGCTGCCCATTCTCCGGTACGCCCCTTAGTCGCCTTTTACGACACCCACGGGAAGTATGGGGTGGTGCTATTCTTTAAGTCCGGCACCACACAGACAAGTCCGGTGAAAAAAAAAAAATGTTGGGTTATAACATGGTTTATTTATTTGCTGGTGTTTTTGCCTTAACACGTTGTAGTTACATAATTCCCACGTGCTGAACTGCTGACACACTGTGACACTGCGCGTCTGATAGTAATGACCTCTCACACGACATCCTTGCGCTCTGTCAATGTCGCGAGAATGGGCGCCATTGTCTCAATGAATGCTTACTTGTACTTCGTGTGAACAGGCCTTTACTTTAAGGACAATTAATTTGCTATTAGGTTTAAGTTTAAACTTTCAAGGTTACAAAAGAACATGGGGTACAGTCCGTACAGTTTTGCAGATAATGTATTCAATTCAATTTATTTTATTCAGTATTTAACAATTTTGTTTTCCCCGAAGGTGAGCCAGAGCTCGAATAATAAGATAAGTGTAATGTATGTATAGTATAAGGTGTATATAAAACACCCTCATTGCGCCAGTTACCTATGTATTCCTAGTATTTCTCCAGAATGGGGCACAATTTCAGCCTCCAGGAAAAATCTAAAAAAAAAATACTCTACACACTTTTTGAAATAACTCATCATCACCTGCCAAACTTTTCCCAACTATGTTGGGGTTGGCTTCCTGTCTGACCGGATGTAGCTGAATACCAGTATTTTACATGGAGCGACTGCCTATCTGACCTCCACAACCCAGTTACTGGGTAATGTGATACCCCCTGGTAAGAATGGTTGTCAGACTTCTAATGACCCGTAACGACTGTCAAAGATCCACGACTGACAGCCGGGACCAACGGTTTAACGTGCTTTTCAAGGCACGAAGGGGTCTTGGTATGTAAACCATCCACGGACCATCCGCGGACCATCCGCGGCTAGCGTAGCTTGTTAACCTGATCGATCGACCGTGCAGCTGTTATTAGTTAGCCACAAGCCAATTTTGAAATAACTGAAGACCTGCAAAGGGATCATTGTACTCATACCTAATTATGGACAACTTTTATTGTCGGACCAACCCTGAAATCGCGACAAAAATGCGGTTTGACAGTTCACTTTGAGTTGATTAGCCTTATAAAATCTGAGTGTCAGCTGACCTCACCTGAGGCCGTCCTATTCTTTTATGCGCATAGTATTGTAGTACTGAGATTAGCTCACGATGGTTGTCGGGAACTGTCCTCTTACAAGAACAGAGTCATTGTGGCGACGTGGCGACGGTTCTCAGAGCCTTGGGTGAGGTCTCTAATAAAAGCAGCAGACGTACCTACAATCGGCCTCCTCTCTGTGACAGAGAATGAGCTGTAATAATAATAAATAATTCTGTACGATCAATTAACAGGTACCTAGCTGTAAGCGGTTTTAACGATTAAATACTAATATACGATATAATATAATGACGTCAGCTAAGTTCTTGTGAATTATTTGTACCGGAATAACATTGAAATAATAAATTTATGGGAAAACACTCAAATTGTTTGATTAAACTTTTAGGAAAATCCGGATTTCCCCTACTCTTATAGAGCCATCCATATTCATACTCAAATTTCCTTCACGACATTTTCCTCTTTCCTCCTCTACAGGTATACGGGCAAAAATATTCATCTCTATTGTATGTGTTCGTAATAACTTTTTTTAGGTAAAATATAAACTTTTCAGTTGTTTAGAAGTGGTGCAAGTTAGGCTGTATTATATCAAATAATATTTTCTATTTGGTTAAGTACAGGTCCTGTCCTCACATACCTATTATTACTGTAATTAGAAAACATTGTAAAAGCCAATTATTTTTAAAAGAGTAACCGTGGAGTTTCTTGCCGGCTCTTCTCCATAGAAATCGACCAATCGCAACCGCGTACCTAGCTTCTGACGTATAAGATAGATTTTGAATTTAGAAAAAGTTCGTCTTTGTCGTACGCCGTCACTGTCACTCCTACGTCTGTGTGACAGTCTCTTTCTAAAGCTCGATTTGTATTGTAAATATATGTCAAATAATTTTGTTTTTTCCTCATAATTCCGGCACTAAATTATTCACAAGAACTTAGCTGACGTCATCTTATACTAGTGTTTAATAGTATTTGCTAGTTAAAACAACTTAACGGTTACCTGTTAATAGGTTGTAGAGAGACACATTATTGGTCGACAGCTACATTGTGAGTTGTGACAACTCAACGAAGCTGCGGGCGGAGAGTAATGGGTAGCTCACCGTCCGATCAGGACCAGGCCCGTGCCGGACGGCGCGTACGTGTTCCACGCGCGCCTCAAAGAGATGTCAGCATCGAGGAGGGGCCCCTTAGGGCCGAAGCCTGCCGGGTCAGCGGGATTGTCCGAAAGGGTTACCGCTGGCCCGGAACTTATAGGGCTAAGGAAGGAACACGGGTGGGTTTTAGTCAGTAAGAGTCTGACACTCCCTTCCGCTCCACCCAGAGCGGGAGGAGTCATTTGATGATTTCCCATCCGCAAAAAAAAAAAAAGGGTTTCGCCAGTTATATTTAAGTCCCATGAAATATGGGCATGTGTCAGCGTACCTGCGTCACCTGCATGAGATTGAACAGGAAAAGGTAGCGATCGCCATCGGATCAGGTTTTACCTGAAGCGATTTACGTCATTGGAAGCGATGCGATTTTATATGCGGGCGTCTGACTGTAGTCGGTCGGCGGGAGGGACTTCCACGGCACGCGCTGCTGTGGTGATAGTGCCGGGGTCACATACATTAAGGGCCGCTGGGCTGACAAGTATTTTAAAGGAGTATGCGAATAGTGTGTCAGTACGTCAGAAGTGACCGTTAAAATAAAATTATGGCTTTTGTTTATTTTTATTATCTAAGTACTAGCTTTTGCCCGTGTCTTCGGCCGCGTGATTGTCGGAAAATAGTCCACGGGAACATACTACCCAGATTAAAAGTAGGTACTTATGCTTTGAGTTAATCCAGGTTATAAACTATCTGTAATTCTGTATGCCGAATTTCATCCAAGTCCGTTCAGCCGTTTTTGCGTAATTGAGTACCAAATATACAAACAAAGTCACTTTTGCATTTATAATACACTAGCTTCCGTCTGCGGCTTCGCCCGCGAGGTATGTCGATAAAAACAATGCAATCTATCTCTCTGCCAAATTTTATCAAAATCCGTTCAGTGGTTTAGGCGTGAAAAGGTAACAGACAGACAGATAGACAGGACAGATTATAGAGTTATAGACAGAGTTTTTTTTTTCTTTGCTAGCCTATGCTGTCCCACTGCTGGACAAAGGCCTCCCCCAAACCTTTCCAGGAATTCTTTTCCCGCGCCACCTCAAACCAGCCCTCGCGGTACGCGTCCAGGTCATCTCGCCATCTCTTTCTGGGCCGGCCTCGGCGGCGCCGTCCATCTTCAGGCACCCATTGTGTTGAGATTTTCGCCCAGCGGTCATCGTGATAGAGATAGAGTTACTTTCGAATTTATAATATTAGTATGGATTTAGTTAGGATTAGTAAGAAATCGGATTGCATAAAAAGCACAGTCAGCCTATAATATTCCCACTGCTGGGACCATATTGCGGGAGTGGGCTGTAATCCACCACGCGGGCCCAGTGCGGGTTGGTAGATGTCACATGTTTTGCTTCACCGTTTTGAGAGCAGGTGTTGATGAAATAATTTACACAAAGTAAAGTTTGTCAAGTCTGTGTGGTGCCGGACTTAAAGAATACCACCACCTTACTTCCCGTGGGTGTCGTAAAAGGCGACTAAGGGTCGTACCGGAGAATGGGCAGCAGCGTTCTCTATGTATTCCACCATCATACCATACTGCGATCGCCAACCCGCCTGCCAAGAGCGTGGCGATTATGGCAAACCCTCCCAAAATTGGGGGAGGCCTATGTCCAGCAGTGGACGTCTATCGGCTGAAACGACGAAAGTTTGTCAGGGTTCGAACCTACGACCTACAACTCGTCAATCACGACCGTTACCACTGGGCCACCACTGCTCTTATAGCTACACAAAACAGAAGTAATTAAATATCCAGCATATTAAAAACTCGGGGCTTTACGGACACAGCACTCAGACTCATTCATCTCAGCCTACGCTCAATGAAAGGGAAAGTTTACCCAAGTAACAAATGACAGTCAGTCCCCCCGAAGGTATGAGTACCTGCTGCGTCAGTCCCGGCCCCGGCCCAGCTACCTGTCATGGCGGGCGCGGTAATTCACACGGTGTGTTTCCTTCCCCATCTGGGCATCCCATGACGTCATCTGGGAAGAAATATTCAGACAGTACCCCGCGGAAATATGACACATTGAGCTTTGGAAAGAGACTGTTAACTCCTCAAGTGTCAACGGTACAGCATATGTACGGTGGGCTGCGTCAATTGGGTACCCCAGTTGTATTAAAATTTTCATACAACTGGGGTACCCAATTGATGCAGCCCACTGTACGAAAAAGTGCTTGAAATGTCAACGGTACAGCGTATGTACACAAGTGTCATTGTTCTATTGTCATTGTCCTACCATACCTACTCTTAAAACAGAACACAATACTTGGCGGCAGAAATAGCTACTTATGGTGGTCTACTGTCTAGTACTTCCCCGGACGAGCTCCTTCACGAAGACCACACCACTAAGTATGTATCATCTAACTTAATATAACTAGTAACAGGTAGTAACACATTAACATACGGGTCACGCGTCATCGCGTTTTCTCACGAAATTAGTTTTCATCAAACATTTTCCTTCCTTGATAACACATTACCAGGCGTCCGTCACTCGCTCAAGGCCACGCGTTATATGCCTACCGCTTCGCGTACCGCCGGCGGTACAACCGACAGCGGGTTGCCGCACGCTGCCTGAGCGCTCGCTCGCACGTCACGGTTACCGCGCTGAGTATCAAAATGCCAAAACCACGTAATTATTGTGCAGTGGATGAGTGTCAAAGTAAAGAGCGTTGACTTATGTATCAGGATATTTATTATATAAGTGTAGCAAAAAACATAACTGCACTAGCTTCAATGCTTTGTTACAGGAGAAACCTAATTTTGACGAAACAGCACTGTTTACTCATTTCAAAGCCTATAATAAGGATTCGTCTTTTTATGGCGGGCTTAAGTCCCACCAGAAACTTTTAATAATTATATTGAAGAATTAAAAAAAGCTTTTTTAAATAATTTGGACAACGTCATAATGGATCGGCCTGGCAGTACCGTCTTGGAAATTTTAAAAACAATTCATTTTCCTCCGCTTTGCTCCTGTTTCCCTTTTGATTATTTATTAAAATTATTTACGCGGTTTCGGATATTTTCGACAATAAAATTTAATAATCGGGAATTCAGGGAAGGAAAAAAATGCATCTATCATTTTATTAAAATAGAACATATTTGATCAACAAATAAAAAATTATTGTTTTTCTACAACATTCGTTTTATTACCAATATCATCATAGGTACGACCCTAGCACATTCGCTCGATGACGCGCTCCCACGTGGGTTACGCGGCGGGCAAAACAATCTCAACTCTCTGTGTGCGAGCTTAAGGTACATTTCTTCTCGCTGCAAACAGCTGGTATTATTAGTAAGATTTTGTAGGCTATTATAGACCTCGCTATATATATCGCTTTTGTATGGGAGTGATGTATCTGTTACGAAGTAACTATTTAGTAATCTGTGACATTACTTAATATGTCGTAATAACTAGGTACAGAACCGGGGCTTTAATATGACGCATCGAGCTTTTTTTTTCTTGTTTTTTTAATTGCTGAAAGGGCCTGCTCTTGACCTCGATCTTGCCTGGTGCAAAAATGGATGAAGACTACGATGGAACGAGCGAGCCCAGAAGATGCCTGTTCCACTCTTGCTTTGAAGGCTGACGGACGGACATGGACGCGCAACCTGTCAGCATGGATTCAGTATATCATGATGCTAGACACCATAGTGAAGAAATTTTCAATCGGTTATCAAAAAAAAATCTGCTGTTTCATAGAAAAGTGCAGTACCTACGCGGTCCAAATGTATGCAACAGCTGATTTTTATTAATAACCGTCGAAATATTTTAACCCGGGCGCGTTCAGAATCATGTTCGGAATCCATTGTAACAGTTTGCTCGTCCATGTCCGCCAGCAGCGCCAGCCTGCATGTGGAAGGGAACACAGACGCAGGCGGAGAGTCGGTTTTTTTCGCACTTTGGCTGTGCGCATAACAAATATCCAGGAGGAGAAGCGCTGAGCGCTGAGCTGGTCGGGAAAAAGACTGTCACACAGGTATCGAGTTACACAGACGAAAGAGACAAAAACGAAGTTTTTCTAAAACATGATTATACTACACATAACGTTCCGGAATTACTTCTGAAAATTGTGGTGAATACCTAACAAAGCAAGAAAGAAAGAAAATTGAGAGACAAGAAAAGCGACAAAGCTATGTCTATGTATGTACTTATATCCAAATATTTTGACTGTCCTGAAGACCATTCCTACTAATTCAAGCCCATTTGTTTGCGTAGATGTGCTCTGCGCACTTCGCGAGTCAGATTATAATAAATCAGGATTTCATTGCGATTCATAGTCATGTTTTTGTTTTGTTTTTTGTTTCCATGACAGCAGCTCCCTGACTATATCCATCGTTCAACCAGTCAATACTGTAGGTACATATGTTAATTCCCACGTGATCGTTAATAAAATTGTAATAGCTATAAGGAAACACGTGGGGGGCATTGAAATAGTCTCCACGAGGCACTATATCTACTTAAAAATGTAATGTATGTAGGTACGTTTGAGATTTGCGTGTTTTGATGTGCGTCAACACACCGGTGGATGCATCGTGTGAGGAAAGATAAAGAAAAAAGAAAGAAAATACGTTTATTTCCGGTAAACATGACGCACAGAAAGAACACAAACACAAGTAAAGAACAAGTTGGGACAACCACGCAAAACGGCCATCGCTAGCCAGCATAAGGCTGCGGCCTTATACGAGACAGGGCCCCAGCGCTGGTTTTCAGCGACAGCCGGCGTTGACGTGATACGAAGAAGAAGAAAGACAGGGGAAGAGAAAAAGTAAGGAAAGAAAAGGGGAGGGAGGGGGAAAGAGAAGGGTCTGAATGATAGCGTGACGGTTGACAGGGAGAATGGGAGAAGAAAATGTGTTGCGTCGATCTCAAGTACCTTGGGACAAGGGCTGGGAAGTGATGTTGTGCCTCATAGAACAGACATGCTTAGACAAACCGCAAATCCTGTCGAAGGTATGCGTTGCTTAGTCGTTTGCAAATACTTTCATATTTTAGTGAGTTTGTGTATTTGTGCATTAGTGAGCGAATGACCGGCTTAAGAATAACGTATTAAGTAATCTGTGCTTACGGTTGTTCAAATGAAAAAGAATTCACTAATTACCAGTTACCCTTCACCGTCATTGTGATCATTCTATTGTACTGGACCATACCTATTGTAGGTCAAACTTCCAACTTTTACTGACGTTTTTTTTACGAAAACAAAGTTTTTTACTTAAGTATGTTATAATTATAATACAACTTTAAATACCCCCACGACCCCTCTACCGTTGCACCCATAATCACAATGTTTAGCATGCGTTACATTGCGCAGTAAGTACCGCAAACAGAAATGTATCACACCAAAAATAAAAGTCGTTTCCCAGCAATTATTTTTGTGCAATGTTACTTAGTTATTGTACAGAATGCGTAGTTGACGGCATGTGAGAGTCTAACAAAACAAGAGTACCTAAATAATCATAGGGCATCAACATCAAACAATTTCGTCCGCATCGCGTAGCACAAACTGCAAGTCTTAATATTGTAATCTTGAAGACGATACCTACGATACACAAAGAGATAGATACTACAAAGAGATTCACATAATAACATTCATGTTTCATATATCACAGAACTTATAATATTTCTTTTACGATATCAATACGAGGAAACACCGGAGTAAACATGCTACAGAGACTGAACTGCGTCAGGTCGACGCCAACGGCCCACATGATGGTAAATGCCCACCGCTGCATAAGGACATCTGCAATACCACAAGCATTGCAGATGCGCCATCGTCCTAGCTCAGACAAAGCTGAAATGTCTCATGTGTTTGTCACGGTTGTCTGCAATATCAGAGCATTGCGCGCTGCCATTCTAGAGATGTAAAGAGCGTCTCTTATGTGGCTGTTATTACTACGGCACACATACCCTTCAAAGTGCAACACATCAACGCTGCTTTGTGGATGAAAAAATGGTAGTGTAGAACTCTCTGCCAGCGTCTGTGTTCGCTTCCACATTTAACCCGTCTGCCTTCAAAACATGAGTGAACAGGCATCTTCTGGGCACGCTCGTTCCATCATAGACCTCATCCATCGCTCTCCATCAGGCGTGATCGAGGTCAAGAGCAATTCGATTTATCAATAAAAAAATATTGGTTTGGTGGTAGTACTTTGCCGGGCGAGCTCCTTCACAAATAAGTACTAACTATTTATCTGTAGTAGTGTATATCTTTCGCTACCTTAGTTGATCCAGTGTCTGTTCTCTCTCCGATCGTGTCGGATTACCGTCTCGTCGGCCTCCGGGAGTGAGGGAAGATGGAGCGCACGTCTGTGTCTGCGCCGTTGAAAACTTGTTTCTTATGTTTTGCGCACACACTTGTGTAATATCTGTTGCGTACCGTTTCCGTTGAGATTGGCCGCCGCGCGCCGTGAGCGGAATTAAGTCGGTAGGACATTCAATTGTTACGCCTCTGTAATATTATCTACTCCGCGAATTTATAAACATGTTATTACTCCGTACGTTTAATTGCTTTATAAGTTGTTTAAAGGTGATCGCCTGCACGTGTTGATGTTGAGAGTGGCAACATTCATGCATTTATAACTAATGAGTTAACTGCGGTTGTATTACAAACTGGATCTATTCAGACAAATAAGTAAATTGTAACAGTTGTTATTACGAGTTTACAAGAACTATGTCTAACATTACAGCACATAACATCACGCCTGTAAGGGGGTTGGCAGAAGAGTGTACGTAGGTTTTAGGATTCCTTCCCGTTCTTATCCAAAGGAATACATACTACGCTTCGGCATGGACAACATCATCTTTCTGACTGACCGACTCCTTGACAATTGAAAAGTGCCTAATGTTTTGAGTTTGAGTTGAGTACACATGTATGTAGGGGTGAGCCTATTACCATCAAATGCTCACAAGTCCAGACTTTGGGTTGTTACTGAGGAATTCAATATGGACAAGCCGTGTGCAAAAGACCCAGAGGTTCAGGGTGTGCGAAATGTGTGTGTACTATAACATAATCAGCCTACAATATTCCCAGTGCTGGGACACAGGCCTCCTCTCTGTGAGAGGGCGCGGGCCGTAATCTACCACGCGGACGGACACAGTGCGGGTTGCAGATGTCACATGTCACCGAAATTTTTGATTCTAGTCTAGGACATACCACATGACATGTATGATATTCTGCGTAACTCTTGGGGTAATACAGGTGTGATTATGTAAATACGGGTAAGTCAATTACCCTTTGTACTTGATATTGGTATTCTGCGAGAACGCAATGGCGTGGGACGGTGGGACTCATCGTGTATTTATGTTAATGGTATGGTTTGCTCGGCAGCACGCGTTCGCGCTGGGGCTGTCACTGAACTAGAATGACTATGCCGTCTGTGCGAGGACGTCATGTGACTAGACTACCTAATTATACGATATAAACAAACCCAACAGTAACAAAAAAATCCAAAACAAGCTTCCTACTCTAATGCAGTTGGCGGCAGATAGTTTAGTTCAATCTCAGATTTGCCGCCAACTGCATCAGTATAAACATAATCAGCTTATAACATTCCCACTGCTCTGGGACACAGGCCTCCTCTCTGTGAGAGAGAGTGGGCCGTAATCCACCACGCGGGCCCAGTGCGGGTTGACGGATGTCACATGTCTTTGATTTTTTTGGTTCTAGGACTCGCCGGTTTCTTCTCGAGATTATCCTTCAACTGTACCAGACTGCTGGACTAGTGAGCTTGTTTTGAACTTGTTTAGTCCTGTCAAATTAAGATACTCCATAGACAACTTTGGACGAGATTAAAAAATTGGCTATTACAAATACGTCTATTTACGCCAGGCGCTGACTAATTTGACAGGATTAAACTAATGTGATGATTAACTTCTGTTCTTATCTTAATGAAATAGAAAGAAAAAGATGCCTGAACTTAAATTTAATTTAGTTTGTGAACAACAGAATCGGCGCCTTTGTTCAATATTATTGATAATCTTGCATTTACAATATTATTGCGTGTGTGCGGCTAGTGCATTAGGCCGTCCGTCCGTCCGTCTGTCACAGGGCTGTAACTTTTGAACCGTAATAGGTAGAGACTTGAAATTTTCACAGAATGTGTACGCACGACGACATTATCGAGTTATACATTTCCAGTATAAGACTATAAGCTCACTTCTCACTGTACGAAAAGCCTAAGTATACAATGCGAGGTCAAACTGGAAATGTGTAGCTTCATATAGCTTGATGTCTGATGTGTCGTCGCGTGTCCTCCTGTGGCCGCTATAGTAGCAAAAAATAAAAACGTGAGTAGGCAACAAGAAACGTGTTTCTTTCGGCGTTTTTAACCGAATTCCAAAAAGGAGGAGGTTATATGTTCGACTTTATGTTAACAAAGTACTATTGAAGCGGTAATACGAAACCCTTAGTGTGCCAGTCCGACTCACACTTGGCCGCTTTTGTTAATTGTTCGTGTTCAATAGTAAGGGCAGATTTGCGATGTTTTTTGTAAAATAACTTGTCGATGGCGGCCCACCTGCACTCTTATTGTGTAACACATTCTTCTGTCAGCATACAAAGGATTTTGAAGGAACTTCGTAATCCATTGCTTCATAATTATGTTTGAAAAATTCGTCTACTCGACAGCGTAAATGACGCAATGTCAAAGCATTTATTTCGATTAAACCAATTACAGGCAGTTTTGAGTTGTAAAGGCGTCCGTCGCACGTCGGTCAGTCAGAAAGATAAATGATAAATGATAAATGATTTTATTTTTGTAAGTAGGTTTGTACAAACACTTTTACACGTCAATCATGTTTTTTTAAACTAGATGAGGTCGGCGTTTCCTATCTGACTACTCTGAGAAGAAAGGCCGAAACAAACTCAGAGGTCACAGTCTCTTTTAAAGTCCAGACATAATCTTGGTCAGGTTATATGAAGACCATGTAGATCGATGTCTGAGATGGTCTTTTGAGGAAAGAACCACACAGATTGAGAGGACCTGTCCAGTCAGTGCACGCATTTGTCAGAAATCGTGCAGCTCAACTCAAGACTTAAGGAGCTCAACGATTCGACGAACAATACCAAAGAAAGGACATTTGGGTAGGCCACATAAATTACTCAAACTGCCAGACCATGAGAGAAAAAAAAAAAAAAAAAACAAGTAATAGAACAGAGAGAAAAATAAAACAAAAAATTAATAAAATGACCCACATCGTCTTCACATTCACAAATCACAATGTAAAAAAAAAAAAAAAAAAAATATATATATATATATAATACTTTACAAAGTAAGTAAATGTCATTGTTTATAAAAAAAAATCATTAATGTCAATGTGTATATAAAAAAAAAAAAAGTCATTCAAAATGCAGAAATTTGAAGCAGCTCAATCCCAAGCCTTTTTGTCCTCAATATAATCTTTAACGGTATAAAAGGCTTTTTGGCACAACTTACGTTTAATGAATGATTTGAATTTATTGAGGCTTAGATCTTGAACGTGGCTTGGTAGCTTATTATAAAAGCGTATACATTGGCATCTGAACGAGCCACCTATTTTTTTGAGCCTTGTTGTAGGTACAACAAATTTGTGTTTATTTCTAGTATTTATATTATGGATATCACTGTATTTTTTAAACAATTTTATGTTTTTATGGGCATATAAAAGATTTTCATAAATATACTGAGAAGGCACAGTCATTACATTAATCTCTTTAAATTTGTCTCTGAGAGAGTGTCTCGGACTTAATTTATAAATTGATCGAACAGCTCGCTTCTGTAGAACAAAGATAGTCTGAATATCGGCGGCATTTCCCCACAATAGAATACCGTACGACATTACACTATGAAAATAGCTAAAGTACACTAAACGGGCAGTCTCTATATCAGTTAAATTACGAATTTTTCTAACAGCATATGCTGCGGAACTTAGCTTTTTTGACAATTTATCTATATGTGGACCCCACTGAAGCTTAGCTTCCAAAGTTATGCCCAAGAATACTGTGTTGTCTTCAGGATTCAATTCCTCGCCCTTTATCAACACATTAGTTTTCACCTGCCTAACGTGGGGTAGCGTAAACTTAATGCATTTGGTTTTTTTCTCGTTTAAAAGCAAATTATTAACATTGAACCAGTGGACTACTTTCGAGATCGCGCTATTTACATCGTCAGTAACCAACTGCTGACGTTTAAGTTTAAACAAAAGAGAAGTGTCATCTGCAAACAACACTATATCATGATTATCCTTTATGAGGTACGGCAAGTCATTAATATAAATAAGAAACAAGAAAGGACCAAGAATTGAGCCCTGTGGGACTCCCATTGTTACTATAGATCCGGGAGATCTTTTTCCATTAACGTCAACGCTCTGAATCCTTTTACTCAAGTATGAAGTAAGAAGATCCAGAGCAGTGTTTCGGATCCCGTAGTGGCGGAGTTTCCTGATTAACGTTTCGTGAAGAACGCAATCGAATGCCTTGGACAAATCACAAAAGATGCCCAAGGCATCGCATTTATCTTCCCATGCATTATAAATACTTATGTCCTAAAAGTTCAACACCGGCATCAGTAGTTGAACGACCCCTTGTAAAACCGAACTGTTTGCTATGTAATAATTTATGTTTATTAAAAAATCTTTGCATTTGGTCTAAAATTAATTTCTCAAAAATTTTACTAAAGGTAGGTAGTACAGAAATAGGTCTATAATTTGTGGGGTCTGATGTACTACCTGATTTAAACAAAGGTATTATTTTACTATTTTTCATAAGGTCAGGAAACTCCCCATTGTCAATACAACTATTAAAGATAAGAGCTAGAGTAGGTGCCACAATGTCAATAATAGACTTAGCTACTTCTACAGAATTACCCCACAGATCTGCAGTCTTTTTTACATTTAAAGTGTGAAAGGTTTTAATTATATCTCTACAGGTAATATATTCAAAATTAAATTCCGAATCGCAACCATTAACATTGTCCTTAAGCAAAGACTCAGCAACAGAAGGTGATGAGTTTAGCGATTTAGTAGTTGAAACGGGAATATCTGAAAAGAAATTTTCAAATGCCTCGGCGACTTGTGAGTCTGATTTTATTATGTTGTCATTAATAGACAGGCTGTAGTCAGTATTTCGGTTACTAGATCTTCCCGTTTCACTATTAATAATATTCCAAGTCGTTTTAATTACATTACTGCTGTTTTTAATCTTTGAACCCAAATAGCGTGACTTGGCCATATAACAAACTTTTTTAAATAATTTTGAATAATTTCTAACATACAAATTAAATTCATCAGTGTTAATATAAGTCCTTTCATTGTACAATTCATAAAGCCGAGTTCTACTTTTATGAATACCAATGGTAGCCCAATCACTGAACGATGCATTGCTATTAACTGAGATAGTCTTGGGAATAAAGGTGGAATCAAATTGTTTACAGTATACATTAAAAAAATTATCATAAAGTTGATTAGGATCAGCATGATTAGATAAAACTGGTAGTTTATTAATGAGTTTACCTTTAAAAGCCTCCAAGCGACTTGCAGTTTTGGGGTTAACAGTGATATCCTTTTTAGCCACTTTTTTGTTTAGGTTTTGAATAGTTATCCTTTGCCCGCAATGATCAGAATCTAGTAAAGTTATAATTTCTTTGTGGCTTGGTATAATGTCTGTATAAATATTATCTAGGCATGTGGCACTAGTAGGGGTTATTCTTGTTGGCTCCAAAAATAGGTTTAGAAGATTGTAGGACTGAAACAGACTTAAAATTTTACTACAAGAACCTGAGTTTTCTAATAAATTGACATTAAAATCACCACAAATGATAACGGACTTGTTTGAGTTACAAATCCTGTGTAACACTTCATCCATTACCTTTTCAAAGCAGTCATACAATCCTGAAGGGGGTCTATACACGCTTAATACAATAGAGTGCTCCAATTCTATACAGGCAATTTCAACTGTACGCTCAACAGATAGGCTCACAATATCTTAGATAAAGCCTATTCCAAAGCGTAGAGGTTCCTGTGGAGAAGAACGGGCAAGAAACTCCGTGGACACTTCTTTTTTGGATTGGGTGTGACATGCAATTACCGCTGCACGCTGTACCTACGTGTGCCTACGTGCTGGTGGTCATCAGCACCCTAGCTGCGTCACACACTATCAATCTCGGTGACGCGTCGCTGTCCTTGCCTCCCTGCGGGGTAGTTGCGTCTCTTCTCGTTCTCGTCTCTTCTCGTTCTCGTCTCACTACCAGTAGCAATGGTTCTCATTTTGACAGTTCAACAACATTCATTGCTTTATTTACGTTCTTGAGCAGACGCAATTTTCGAACATAAGAAGCAATGGATTGGCAATATCAATGAATCAGATTGAGATTTATTTATAGATTGAGATTGTTAGTGTTAGGTCCCTACTTTGTAAACAAATATGTCGAGCTGGGAATTAGATATTGAAAATTAAAAGTTGTTTAAATGATTAATTTGAAGCAGTCTGATGCTGTAGGCGAGGGGCTGTGTTGGCTGTTGGCGCAGTGGTAGCGGCCCTACTCACAAGTAGGTCGTGGGTTTGGATTTGGACCCAGGCAGGCACTTAGTTTGTGTAAATAATTTCATAATCACTGCTCTCCAAACAGTGAAGGACAACATCGTGAGGAGTACATAAGGCATGTTCTAAAACCAAAAATTCCAAGACATGTGACGTCCGCCAACCCGCACTGCGCCCGCGTGGTGTATTACAGCCCACTCACTCTCCAAGAGAGAAAGCCTGTGTGACCTATGTGACCTGTGTCCCAGCAGAGCGAACATTATAGGCTGACATATGATACTGTAGACTTGAAGTCGTTGTTAATTAACTTTAAAGTGCAAAAACTAGTGATTTTCGCACTTTGTTTGTTTACCAAATAAGTCATGGGAGTATAAATAGGTACAGCAGTAGCTAGCTCTATACTAAAGTATAAACACTCAATTGTTGTAGTTTTTTGTGGGTGTAGTCGTAATGGCGTAATGGCGGTGATGGCGGTGTCCATCGCTGATATTATCTGTGGTGAAACCCCTAAATTATGGAGTTTTTTTTTTCATTGTTTTACTAAGTAATCCCATAAAGTGTGAGTGGTAATCTGTGTAGTTGTATTCTTGAACGAAAACTTGACTCGTTGTGCTTAGCACGACTAGAAAACGACCTTTATTTATAAAAATATTATATACAATATGTAACAAAAACCTGCTGTTTCTTTGGGCGCTTTGAAAGCGCCCTAAGTGGTCATTGTACAGATTGTACTCATCATTTTCAACAACTTTTACTATGGGACCAACTATGAAATCGCGAAAAAAAAATCAGACAAACAGAATCAGACATTTTGTCTATTTAAGTGAACACAAATATTGGAACAGCAGATTTTGGTCAGTGGGTCGTCTTAGGTTTTTTTTCGCGATTTCAAGGTTGGTCCCATAGAAATAGTTGTTCAAAATGATGAGTACAATGACCCCTTTCAAGAAACAACAGGGTTTTTATATTACATGTTGTATGCGGGCTTATGGCAAAATGCACGAAAGATTACATGGTAGTTTTAACTTTTAACTCTATCTATACGAGGGTTTTCCTTACAAATAGACATGTTGCGCCGACCCCAAATATATTGTGGTCGCGCAACATGTCTATTTGTGGTCGGCGCAACATGTCTATTTGTGGTCGGCGCAACATGTCTGTTTGTGGTCGGCGCAACATGTCTATTTGTGGTCGGCGCAACATGTCTATTTGTGGTCGGCGCAACATGTCTATTTGTGGTCGGCGCAACATGTCTATTTGTGGTCGGCGCAACATGTCTATTTGTGGTCGGCGCAACATGTCTATTTGTGGTCGGCGCAACATGTCTATTTGTGGTCGGCGCAACATGTCTATTTGTGGTCGACGCAACATGTCTATTTGTGGTCGGCGCAACATGTCTATTTGTGGTCGGCGCAACATGTCTATTTGTGGTCGGCGCAACGTGTCTATTTCTTCCATATTTCTCTATTAGTCTATGTATACTATGTATAACCTAATCATAGAGCAGTATTTCAAATACATAAGCTTTATGTAGGTACTAACTAACTACATACTCTTGAACTTGAAGCCATCTTGAACTTGAGTTGTGTCAGTATAACTAGTATAAGTAGGCACTGTCGGGCCGGAAATAAATTTAAGGCTCATTCTAACTTAAACCTAGTATAATACGTATTATCATGCTTATATTTTTTTGCGCTAGAGCTCACTGAGCTCACGAAACAAACGAAAATAATCGTAACCGGTCTTTCGCTGTGCCGTAGTTGAGTCACCCCAAAGACTATAATTATGTATAATTATTATATCGACGGTTGAAAGGCTTGGTCTAGTCTATCAAGTAGTTGGTATTTTATGATTAAAAAAAAAAAGAAGTTTGATCCGTCCTCCTGCCAGTTTTACAAAATGTCGCTTAGACCAATTAGCCTTTCAACCGTCGATATGTTCTCTTTGGGTCACCCTCACCGAGTTTGGTGAAGAACACCAAGTATTCCCCGGAGTAGAATGGGACGAAGTAACTTTGTATGTCTGTAACGTTTTGACTCACATATTTTTTTTACAAGATAGAGGGTAGAGTGACCTCGGCATGCGTGAGATTAAAATTTTGGAGCTGGCGACGTGTGGGTGTACCACTCTTCGAGGAACAGGCGTCATGTCTTGTTGCATGTGTGGTGGAGAGACAAACTCGCGGCCTTGCAGGAAGGACAGAGGCATATGTACTTTTTAGGGTTCCGTCCCCAAAGGGTAAAAACGGGACCCTATTACTAAGACTCCACTGTCCGTCTGTCTGTATCTCATGAACCGTGACAGCTAGACAGTTTAAATTTTCACAGATGATGTACCTATTTCTCTTGCTGCTTCAACAACAAATACTAAAAACAGAATAAAATAAATACGTAAGGGGGCTCCCATACGTGTTTTTTTCGGCGTTTTTGCCTTGTGGTACGGAACCATTCGTGTGCGAGTCCGACTCGCACTTGGCCAGTTTTTTTTTAAATCCTAACTAAAATGAATTACAATTGCGAAAGAAAGTAAGTTTGTTTATTTGTTACACTTTCACGCTAAAACGGCTGAGCGGATTTGCATGAAATTTGGCACATGTGTACACCATAACCTCGAGAAGGACTATTTATAGGTTACTTTTCATCCTGGATCGCAGACGAAGTCGCGGGAAACCAGGTGAAAATTGAGATGGTAAAGTTTGTAAACATGGCCGTGCCAATACAAATCACCTAACTAATCATTGGTCATTACACTCATTACCAACTGTTGATTGTTGTGACGAGAACCTGATTCGAGCCAATTATACACTAATACGAATATTGTACAGTCATCGTACCGTGGCATGTGTATATCTAACGTTATTATTATACAACTAGATTCTGCCCGCGGCTTTGCTCGCTCGGAGTTCGGAAATTATCTCACGGGAACGTATACCGGGATAAAAAGTACCCCTTGTGTCAATGATAGGTGGACTATCTGTGTTGTGGTGCTGTCTGTGCTGCTGGACAGGGGGCAGAAAAGGCCACTTTGGCAGAATCATAAAAGAATAACATTATGAATCATAATGGACAGTTAACTGTTAAGTTAATCGTATCAAATCCCATTGGTGAAGGATTTTTCAGTTATTTTTTTTTTGTCTGTGCTAAAATACCAATCAATCCATTCCAATTCCAATCTCTTTGATTATACCTACGTTGTGAAGCGAAAAAAAGAAAAACACGGACTGTCTTCGCCATATTATGATTCATAATGTTATATTTTTATGATTCTGCCAAAGTGGCTTTTTAGGCCCCCAAGTTGGCACTAGGAGGTGGTGAATGGCGGGCTTGCCGGGGGCTGTCGATAATGCTATTTCATTTTAAAGTTTAAAAAGTGCTTATTATCAGCCTAATTTGAATAAATGAATTTTCACTTTGACTATGTGTGACAAATTTCATCAAACTCAAACTCAACTCAAAGCAGCATCAAAATCCGTTCAGCCATTTTAGCGTGATTGCGTAACAAACATACAAACTTTCGTATCTATTATTAGAAATCAGGAATTTAAATTTGTTATACCTGTTACTTTAACTATGATGTATGTTAACAGCGTATAAAGTGTATGTTAATTGTCCCACGTGGAATACGTGGATGTCGTTAAACATGTCACAGTATAAGTGTTAATAATATAATTTATGACATATCGAGCTTTAGAAAGAGATTGTCAGACACGTATGAATGACAGAGACGACGCTCTACTAAGGACAGTGGGACGTCGTAAGCGTACGAAAACCAGGATCAAAGGCTTAACATGCTTTCAGAGGCATGGAGGGGTATCGATAAGTAATGGATTGTCAGTTTGTTACCCATCCTCGACCCTTACAGATCGACCCGTGCGGATTTTATTGGATATAACAGAACAAAATCATCCTTTTACCACAGAATAACTAATAATAGTAGGTACTTACTCTTTTACTAAAAACTTCCGCGAAAGAAAGGAACTTTCGTGTTCAGTCTAATTTGAATATCGAACAGTAGCCATCTTGTCAAACAATGGCGGGCGGGACCTTCGTGTATTGAAGATAATTGGATGACTTACCTACATTGCGTGTTGAACTCGCGCACGCAACTAGAAGTTCCTGTGATACGAGCGATGGTAATGAACTTGACGAATGAGTCGCTGTAATGTCAAGGGTGGGTTCGTCTTCCTTGTGCAAATTATTACACCATGATAATTATGGGTTTTGTTTAATTATTGTTATGCTAGGTAAGTAATAGTAGATTGTTATACAAGGGTCGGAAGGAATCAATTCCCATACGAGGCATTTAGACGCCCGAGCGCAGCGAGGGCGGCTATAGTCCGAGTGGGAATTGATGACTTTCACCCGCGTTAAACACTCTACTTTTCATTTCGAATTTAAGGAAAGTAAAAACTAGTAGTTTTTCTAAAATATTTATTGATAATAATTACATGAATAATAGGTAGGTACCTATTTATTAGTCTTTTTTAAATTTGAAGTATGGAACACACCACGTCACCTGCCACATGAGTAGATTCTGTGTCACCACCGCGGGCCGTCCCGCTTACTAGGGCCCGTATTATTATCATTCTGTCTGTATTCTTACTTTTACCATTTTTCATAAATTACTTAGAAAACACGATAATCTTGATAAAGATTACTAAAAATTGTGTTGCGACGTGACACTTTTTAGTGCTGACCGTCCACCCAACTTTCTTATTTCGATTCAAAACTTGCATACAGCCTAATCGATACTGGCAATAAAAAAAAAAAAAAAAATGGTAACTGAATAAAAACTTTCTAAACTAACAAAATGTATTGAAATGTAAAGTGTTTGCAGAGTATCCAATCTATAGAATTAATTAATTATCATCATTCTCAAAAAAAAAAATTCCAGAAAGCCTACCTAAAAAATGTTTACTGGGAATTCTGTACTAAACTATTAGAAAGTATCAAAAATAAAATCCACAATAAATAATTGTCCAATAAATTAAAATTTAAAATAAATTCAATAATATGTACATTTATATGAAAAAATAAGAAAAATAATCATAGGGCATCAAAAAATTCGTCCGCATCGCTGTCAACAGGAACGGTGCCCAAAAGGCTGGCAGCATTGCCACGTTGAATGGCAATGCTAATTCTTTGGCCAAGAAATAGGCCAGCCCTCTGGTCACGTGAAGAGTCGACTAACCGCTTGGCGATATCTCGAAAAACCAAGTGGGCACTCGGACCCCATGGCCCTAGTGTTTCAACCCCAAACGGCTCGAACATATAACTCCCAATCAGGTTGGAATATTTACGCCGTTTGAGGTTTTCTGCACCTGCAGCAGCCGCTCCAGCACAGCCCACCGTGCTAGGAAGATGAGATGGCGCAAGGGTGTCGACACATGTTGCATCCCACACCAAAGGTCTGCCTAACTTCCAGGGCATTATGGTCATCCCGTCTGGTCTCTTCCCATCGTCGCGTGCCAGGCCGTTGGGTTCTAAAACAGCTGGCACCCCGGCGGTGACAAGGGCACGACGGATGATGTCATTAATGCTGGCGTGCCGTGCTATCCGGCCTGCGCTCCTACTGCAAGATAGGCCATGGTGTCCGAGACAGTCGACAGCTTCACCGCACTGACAGCGATGCGGAGCTCCGCAAGGAGCGCCCAAACGCAGACAGGTAGCGAGCCGGAAGGTGGTGTCACCCAGCATAGTGCCTATGTTGGGTGACGGGAGTGCTTGAAGCCAGAGCCCCGACTCCCACTCACCCACAGCCAGCAGGCGGGCACGCTCAGCAGAATTGGTGGACGTATTAATGAGATTATTCCGTACCAACCTGCAGGGCGGCTCATCCCACTGTCTCTGGGAAGATGGGTTTACGGGCCGATCTGTATCCGGGCAAGCCGCTTTCCAGGCGTTCACCGCGTCGGCCAAGCACGGCACTTCAGAGTCAACCAGGCAAGGGGCTAATATTTTCCTGGTCAACTTTTCAGTGCTGTGGACAGAAGACAGGAACGCCGGTAAGCTAATACTGGTAATTTTGCGGACGCCGAGGCCACCAAAACGGATGGGTAGTGTGGCTTGAAGCCACGCTCGGTCGTCCAAGGCCACATTTAAAATGGATGTTAGTGTGCTGCGAATAATTTGGTCAATTTTGTCCAAGAGGTGTGGCTGCTTCCATAAAGGGGAAGAGCGTAGAAAATACATAAAATTTGGGCCAAAACAACAGTATCTAATCAGGGTGAATGCCGAATGTAAATTAATTTTGGAGAGTCTGTCCGAAATCTCGTTGAAATTTTTAATTTTTTCGTCGATAAAAGGAGTAAAACTATCTTCTAAAATCGGGGAACCTAGGAGGTGCAGTGAACTTTTGTCTAAAATTTTGATTTGTGGGGCTATTGTATTAAATTTATCTAGAGTCAATTGTCTGTCGGTAGTGTCAGAAAGGTAAAGTTCACATTTTGAGGGGTTAAGGTCCAAGCCAATAGATTTAAATTCCTGTTTGAGGAGTTGTAGATCTTTCAAAACAGTGTCTACGTCACCTCCTAGCGTTCCATCGTCTAAATACCATACGTTAAATTTTGAATTTAGTTTCTGTATAATTGGATGAATAGCTAAACTGAAAATGACTGGCCCGAGAGGGTCACCTTGTTGGCAACCAACTGCAGATTCCAAAACATTGTCCTTGTATAATAATTTGGAAGGGTGCCTGTAACATTGCCACATAAAACCGTAAATTTCGGGTAATTCCTTTTTGACTTCAGCCAACAAAGTGTCCCTGTTCACAGAGTTAAAGGCGTTCTTAACGTCAACCTTGAGGATGACCTCACCTTTGTTGGACTTTAAAAATGTTGAAATGGCATGTACGGCAGCCTCACAGCCCCCTTTCGAGCCAAAACCAAGCTGTAGGGGCTGAAATTTTGCTGTAAGCGATTCGCTGTATAGCTTACAGCAAATTTTAGCTGCCGTACGCCTGTAGGTGCACCCAACGGCGATGGGACGAATGCCGCCGTCCTTCTTGCGCAGGGCACATAGATTGGCCCCGTACAAGACGTCGACGACGGCTTCGTTCACACCGCCGGTAAGCATGAGGTTAATCATGGCCGCAAGCTCCTTTAAAAGCGACTCACCAGCTTCCCCGGCGCCTGAACTCAATAGATCCTTTAGGTGCTGTGGAGTCAGGCCGTCGAGGCCGCCGGCGGAACCACTTCGGAAGGAGCTCACGGCTGCAAACAACTGGGGGGCCGAAACGTTGAGGAAGGTTGAATTTAGGTTGGGAGGGTCGGGGGGGTCGGGGAAGGTGAGACCATCCGCAGGCGCTGGATGTTTACTCTCTAGAGCTGTTAGTGTTTCTGGAGAGTAAGGCGCCACCACATCGCTGCTGAATAGTATCCTGGCCGCACCCCTGATGTCACCTTCACTTAATTTGGATTCCACATGTGAACATAATCCTTTTTGAGGAAAGTTATGGAATGAAGGTAATTTTGGATCTAAAATTAGGGCCGAATTGTTACAATTTTCTTTAATTTGGTTAGTTAATGTTTTTTTAGTTGCCAAATTTTTTTGAACATGTAGAATCCTATAAGGGAAGGTAAGTAATTGCTCCCAGGCACTTTGTGAGTTCTCCTGGGTCGCAAGACGGATACATTGCGCCAAACTCGCTGCAACAGATCGTCTCGCGCCCCGGGGAACTCTCTTTAATATAGGGGTAGAATTTTTTAATTTTGCTAGTTTTTTCCACAATGTTTGTTCTAGAGGTGTTGATGCTGGGGATGTGGCTGGGGGGCACAATGGTACACTATGTGATTTGTGGATCTTGCCATAGTGTATCCTCAGCCCCCGTTCGCCTTTAAAAAAGCGTGCCTGTGAGCAATGTGGACATCTCACTAGCTGAACATCAAGCGATGTGGCAGGTTGATTAGCACGGTTTCCGGCATCGCTACAGCCGGCACTGAACATATATATAAAAACACTTAAACTTACAGTAAAACTTACCTAAAGAATATAAAAATAAACTATATCTAAACACTCACTGAAAAAAATAAACTAATAATATTTACAAAATGTCACATTATTGTCAACTGGTTTTGACACAGAGTACTTTTTGATAGACTGGTTTTGACGACTGCGGCGCAGTCGCGCTCGGGGCCTGGGGTGCTGCGCATGCAGGGCGCAGCCTTCACACCCGTTGCTTTGGCTGCAGACGTCGGTCGCGTCGGGAAATTTTTGACAATTTTTTGTCAATATCTATGTTCAGATTGATAACAAACTTCGTAAAACCGGCTAAGAAAACTGTTTGCACAAATTAGTAGGTCAAACTACGCACAACGTTGATTGTATTTCCTTTTTCCTTTTGCAGCTTTCTTTCTTGGGTATTTGTAAGGCTTATTTGTTGTCATGGCCCTTTATCGTATGGCTCCAACCATACGAGATGTACTGTTTTAGATTTCTAAGAAAAATGGCCGAATTCTATATTGCAATTTGCTTCAAAATTATACCGATTCCGATTGATAGTATGTTACGCAATTAGGGTGCTGCTGTTGTGCTGCAATTTTTTATTAGGTATATTTAGGTATATTACCAAAATATATTGTATAATTATCCTTTTTTATAGGTACCTATCATACCTATGTCCGCCTGTCTGTTATTGACATGATATTAGAAGAGATTGAAATGATATTAGAAAAGCATAAATCATTATTATAAACAATGCTTGTTGTATTTATTGCTTAAAATAATGTTATTTTATTTTCAAATATCGATTACATTCGTCATATTAATTACTCGAGTCAATCGGAATTTAAAAAAAATGTTTGGAATAATCGCTTTCACACATCATTGCAATAAAAAAAAAAAACAATAATAGTCGGCGATTCTGAACACAAATTGAGTAGTGGTAATGTTTAATACGTATTATTGAACCTGTGTTTGAATATGACGTTAAAACCTGGGCATTTTCGTGTTGTTTATAATATTATCAATAACATTTGTCACATTTTAAATCTTATCTACATCTGTGTGTGTGGTGAAAAGTAAAAATGTAAGCACACACTATTGGCGCGAAACTTCGACATTAGATATCAAACAAACTTCAATACCACTACTTATTTATCTTTTACTATGGATAAATTCGTCAAATAATTAAATGATGTATATTCACAGCCCCATATGGTAAATTCAGGATGTTCGAAATCCCCAATTTTTATGTTTTTTAGCCTCGACCACAACTGACATCAAAATGGTGATTATCGTACTTAAGTATGTTGAATTTATTCAAGGTAAATTATTAACTTGTGCGCTAAATATGAAAGATTTAATGGCGTTAACATAATGAGCTTTTTATCCAACTCTCCTAGTTAACGCACATTCATAAGATTTGATGGGTAGCATAATAAATATTTACATAATCAATTAAGGGTGTCGTATAGTCTGACTGAGCTGACTACCTAACTAAATTTAGTTCTATTTTCAAATTTCATTCCCGCCCTAGGGAGGGAAGCAATTACTATGAGTATTTCCCGCCCAAGGGTGGGAAGCTGCGTTTTCCACCCGCTATTCGGATCAAACAAACACTACTTTCCGAGTATGAGAGATGAAAATGATTTATTTTGTCTGTAGCTCTATGATTTGTGTTTAGACTGAACTCGTACCATCAAACCTGTTCTGCAAAAGGCTAAGTAGAATAACTGTGGAGTTTCTTGGCAATTCTCCTCCACACGGAGCTACCTATGGGAGGGGCTACTAGAATATTGACTTTGACGTTGGAACGTGCCTTTTATGTGCCTAATTAAAATAAATTGTTTGACTTTGACTTTGAGAGGTTTATACATCAGGGCTTATACAAGTTATACATGATCAAGTTTTTGACGTTCAAAAGTGCCTTTTAAGTGCCTATTTGAAATAAATGTTTTGACTTTGACTTAGGGTCAATTTTCAAGGCGTCGATGACCAAATCAGGAATTTATAAGAAATATTTATCGAAAAATACTCAGTCATTCACTTTGTAAGTATAGCAAGGTTGAGTCTGCCTCGTTGCTCTGCTACTGCTGAGTGTGAGGTTCTAGCTTGTGTCTCCAGGATGAGACAAGTGTTATTAGGTTTTTAGGGTTCCGTACCTCAAGAGGAAAAACGGAACCCCTATAAGATCACTTCGTTGTCCGTCTGTCTGTCAGTCAAGACCCTTTTTCTCAGGAACGCGTGGAGTTATCAAGTTGAAATTAATATCAAATACTCAGGGCTGCAATCCCTTGAAGCAGTGAAAAAATCAAACTTCTAAGTCAATGCTATCAAAAGATACGGGCGTATATATTCCGAAATCAAAACATATAGGATACTTTCCGTTGACCAAGATTCACAGACAGCAGTGGACTTTGTGGACCTTATTGCCAACATCGTCATTTCAACCAGAAGACTCGCTCAATGGAGCTTCAATCTTCTTCGTAGATAACTGTCTTTTACACTAACTTACTTACTGCCTTGTCTATTTATTTTTATCTGTTTTTTCTAATAAGTACATCTCTGCCAACCCCTTCTCGAAATAAAGGCGTGACATTGCATTGTTACTCAAAGATTCAATTAATCAAACTTAGCGCAAAAGTCACAAAAAGTGTTAAGTACCTAAAAACATTTTTAACAAAAAGTACCTTTTTAAATGCTTTTAGTCATAATATAGTGCATTCGATCAGCCTCAGACTTCCGCGTGGCTGACTCAACTCGGCTCCAAGAACTGACTGTTCGCACGGCGAGTGACGACGACAGATAAAGTTATGCTTTCCAGTGTACGCTGACCTCTGTACGGAAAGCCGATACAATGAATAAATTTGATTTTTTAATAAATTTAATTAATGGTTTAAACAGGTTTTATTTTTGCTATTTTGTTTATCTACGTATACCAATATTAAAGTTGAAGAGTTTTTTGTTCGAACGTGATGATAATCTCTGGAACTACTTGTAAGATTTGAAAAAAATCTTTTTGCCTTTGATTGAGCGTTCTTTCTGACTATTACCTCAAGGTAATAGTCAGAAAGAACGCTAAGCGAAAGCGCGGGCAGACGATGCAATGCGACGCAGTGGGTCGGGGGCAGAAGATAGTCTATACATTATAAATGCCAATAAACGCATTTTTCTTTCTTTTCTTTCTTTCTTTCTTTATAACATCGATCACTAATAAAGAATTTTATTAGTTCTTTACTATGGTTCTTTAATAGTGATCGATGCATTATATAATTGTTATCTTAATTCTTTTCTATTTAGTCAATGTGAGAACGTTGTAAACCTTGTAGACTGTACGCCATATTCTGGTACTTGTTGACTAGTGTACACACTCTGCACTGTCCGCCATACCTGTCAACACTATAGTTTGAAAACATTATAAAAGCCAATTATATATGTGAGTGGTTGACCAAAAAGGGAAAATAAATTGATTTCGAGTAAATTGCGTTTGAAGTTTCGTGTAGAAACAAGTTTCAACTCGTGATCGTGCTCGGCTCACAAAAAAAATCATAAAAAAAACTACGGCACCTAAAAATATTCTGGTTAGACCTAAACAAATCTAAAAGACCACAGATTCAAAAATTCAAAAAAAAAATAACGGTTTCCAATCCCTCCAGGTCCCTTTTTGGTCAACCATCTCACATATTTAAAAGTGTAACCATGGAGTTTCTTGCCGGCTCTTCTCCATAGGAAACGACCAATTGGAACCGTGCACCTAGCTTCTGACGTTTTCATACGTGCCCATGTAGATAATAATAATTATATTTTGATTTTTGATTAAAAGATCAGCTTATACTGGAATGTATATTTCGGTAGTCGTCGTGTGTTCGCACTTACGCCGGCGGGGATTCCCCCCGTAACGCTCAGTACCTTCACCTTCAATAAATATTTATAAGTTTTGTGGTTTCACATTATCGGAATTGTGATGAAACTTCCAATGAATTATTTAATTAAATGTAGTTTAAATGTAGGGTAAAGAGTATTCAGTAGGTATGCAAAACTGATTCTTGCTAAATTATTGAGGTCAGTATTATTAGGTTAAAAGTATTTATGAGATTAGGATACAGACGCCCTTGAGTTGGATAAAGACCATGGACTGATTATTCCATCTTAGTTTTTAGAGATAATTATGAGGAACAAAGTTCTTCAGGGGCTCGTGGCTAAGGAATAACAGCCGCACGGTTGGGTCGATCAGGTTAAGCTACGCTTGCCGCGGTCGGTACGTGGATGGGTGACCATCTTTGCATACCGAGACACCCCGGTGCCTCGGAAATAGGGACTTTTTCCGGCTCTTGAATGAATCCAGCATAAATAATGATACTATGTAGACAAAAATTTAAATTTAGTAGATTTTCGTCCGTTATAAAAAAAATCTGCAGTTTCATACAAAAGTGCAGATTTTGAACCCACGAAAAATTACAACGCGTTTCGGAATCATATACTCCATCCATGGTGACAGGTGGAGCTCTCACTCATACAATAGTCTATGTTCTATGTTGAACTCAAACCACTTACTTCAACCAAACCAATTACAGACACTTTTGAATTGTCAAGGGGTCGGTCAGTCAGAAAGATGAAGCTATTAGTTGCCCATTCTAAAGTGTAGTAGGTTCCTATGGAGAAGAACGGGCAAGAGACTCCGTGGACACTCTTTAAAATGATGATCTTAGTTCTTTCCAAAGATCTTCATAACTGTTAAATGACAGGTTCCCAAGAGGAAAACTGTCACAACTAGAATACAATAAGGTTCGTCAACTTATTAATTGGTTCTCGAGATACCTTATTGCAATTTAATTGATTCCGTGTTGCAGTAGATTTACGTCCGGAGTCTATTTATATTTGGAATACAAGATTATTGTAATGAAGATGTTTATTTTTTTCTTACATTAGGTACCTTTTTGCATTATTGGTTATTCATTTGGTATCTTTGTATACCTACTTAATAATATGATAAAGCTAAAGAGTTTCTTTGTCTGAACTTGCTAATCTCTTCAAATACGATTTATTCCGGTCTGATCCCCTGAACCCCCATCGATCCCCTGCTACTTCTTCTGTTTTAATCGTAACAGTCAAGAGAAAATAAACGTTTCATGGTCAGATTTGAAAAATCCTTTTTGAATTTGATAGAACAATTCTTAGAAAGGCATTCTTCTTAAGAAAGGCATTCAGCCATTTTATGTTAAAACAAGAAATTTCACAGGGACAAAGTCGCGTACAGGAGTTAGTAGGTATTTTACATTTTTAATATAAAAAAATAAAAACTAAAATAGCATTTAACGAGAGTCATAACAAAAAGCGTGAATGAGATGCAATAACACAAACAAAAACAAAAGATTAAAAAAACTCCGTCCACTCACTAAACGTGTTTATCAACATATAATATGCATAACAACTTGAAGTAAGTACATACAAAACGAATGTTTTCAACTAAAACTGATGACATCTCATACTTGCCTTATAAACAAGAATTTTGGTAAACATAATTAACATTTTGCTAATTTCAATAAATGCAAACAACACTTCGTAAGGTTCGCGCACATTTTGGCGGGTCGCGCCGCATCGCATCGCATTGCGAAATCATCCTCCTGCATCACACATATCTAGTACATTTTGTATGAACGCAAAAAATAAGTCTGGTGGGTGAGCGATCCGCCCGCGCCTGAGCGTTGCGCAGGGTGCGCTTCAGCCCGGGCGGTGCGGCCCGGTGCGGCCCGCTTGCAGTGTGCGACGGTTCATCCAAAATGTACGAAAGTGACGCAGGAGGATGTTTGCATTGCGCATTGCAACGACGCGGCGCGGCTCCTCTGTCTCATGTGCTTACACTCACTTGTAAAAGTTGCTATCCGTTTTACCGTTGAGAATGAGGCTTAAAGAAATCGTTAATTCTTTCACAGACGTTTCCGTAACCAATGACGTCACTGAAACCGCCACGATTACTGGTTTATCAACGAATTCATTTGCATACATAAATAAACTACGCGAATCAGGTGAAGATGATTCTATCTTACACAATGTTCTGTGAAGTTGATCAGCTGATTCGTTTGTATTTTAGATGTAGGTATTTAAATCTCGTTTGTCTTTCTTATGTTATCAAACGTTGCAGCCTCCAAAGTCTATAACGTAGGTACTACTGCCCCACTGCAGGACAGAGGCTCTTCTCATACAGAGAAGGCACTAGCATTCAGCATCCATCACCACGCTCGCGCTTGCTCACCACGCTCGCACTTGCTCAGGACGGGTTGGCGATTTCAGACTATAATTACCGTAATCAGAAACAGCATCGACTGGCATCAAAAAAAGTTTTCGTGAAAATGCCCAATAAGTAATTAATTTCTTGCTGACTGTAATTTTTTTGCAAAAAGTGTCGATTCAGAACAAAATTTCTATAAAAGTTAAGGATAGTCTACTTGGACCGTTATGCAGTAGCGCCAATGGATGAAATACCTGCCCGTACTGCCCTTACTGCCTCAAAAATCCACCTTGTAAAATGCAAGCACATTCAATTTTACGTCAGTTTTCTGTCTGCCTTTTCCCAACTATGTTGGGGTCGGCCTTCTAGTCTAACCGGATGCAGCTGAATACTAGTATTTTACACCAAGCGACGGCGTATCTGACGTCCACAACCCTGCTACCCAGTTACTGGGTAATACTATACGGATACCCCTTGGTAAGACAGGTTGTTAGATTTTCGAGCTTCTGCCAAACATCCACGAATGATAGCCGGGACAGACGGCTTAACGTGCTTTCCGAGGCACTGAGGGGACTTGATATTTAAAGATGGTGATATTTAAAGATGGACCAACCGCGGCAAGCGTCGATCGGCCCGCGCGGCTGTTATTACTTACTCACCAGCCCGTCAAAGCCCTTATTATAAATCTGTGGTCGAATGTAATTGAAACTGGGAATTTCCTCTTCGGTTATATTCTCAGAAGGAGAGACCTTACCTACGAGTATACCTGCACAGATTTTAATACAAACTTAATAAACTGTTATTTTTTTTAAAGCAATCTGTAGTTCTCTACAATTTAGGACCATTCACCGATTAGTTTCGTTTTCGAGCCGAAAGTAATTTAGATAATTATTATGATGGCCCCACAATTCCCACAATCGGTTGTCATGGTGTGTGCAGGTAATGCGGAGGAGTGAGGAAAGTTTTGTCGAGAAGACCAAAGAAACGATGGAAGGACTGTGTGAAAGATGATATAGGTAGAAAGGGGGTGACTACTGAGATGACGACTGACAGAGAAGTATGGAAGAAGGAGACATACCATGATAAAGACCCCGTGACACGCGATATTACCTACCAGTATGTACGTATATAGCCTAAATATCAGTTTGTAACTGTCTCACTGCAGGATAAGCCCGCATTGGGCCCGCGCGGTGGATTATGACCCACTCCCTCTCACAGAGAGTACTGTATCCCAGCAGTGGGAATATACCTATTAGTTGGTACATTGTAAGCTGATAATGCTGGATAAAAGCTCTTCTCAAACAGAGAAGGAACGAGGTTTGTTGTTGTGTTTTTCCACCAGGAACATTATCAGCAGCAGGCCCCGAGTGAGTCGTGCCCGTTATACATACAGTAACAATCTGCTCGCTCTCTGTTTCATCTATTGAACGCAAGCCGTGTGCCCGATGCATCTGGTGCAGATTCCCGTCGGCAAAACATACTAACATCCATACAAACTTTCATCCTCTATTTAACCCCTTTGAGGGGTGAATTTTTGAAAATCCTTCCTTAGTGCTCACTTTTTTATGCTTCTGGACCCAGCTGTTTCAGCAGAGCGTTGTCTCTGTCAGTCAGTTCAAAAGTAGATGGTAATGTACTACAGAAAGAGAAAGATATAATAACACAGTGCTATTTATGTTATGCACCTCGACCGTCGCGCGTCGGGAAACATCGCTTGATTTAGGAAAAGAGAAGTGCTGCTACCATCTCAACATAACATCAAGCGTATTCTGTTCCTATAGTAGGTACCTCCACATTTCATCTCATGTAATAGGAGGCGAGCCTCTTGCCACCAACCGGGTACAACCGGGTACAAATCCAGACTCAGGACTGCTACTGAGGCATTTCAGATGAAAAATCTAATAACACTTTACCGACCTCCAACATTAAATAACAAAAATACCAAAATTATCAATTAATTTAGGTAAGTACTGGGAAAATTAACAATACTTTGTAATTATGGCATTAACCCCACGTCAGCACACTTGTGTTCTTGAAGTATTCAATAAATAATTATTTTGCTTTATCATAATAACAATACAATTCGCAGTAAATTGAATAGAAATTATCTAACTGTCACATAGACAAATTAGACCTTGTTGTGTGATGACGTGCGAGCGATATTCAACCAGCCCATGGGTCATTGTGGTACAGCAATTACAAAGACTACTGAACTACTTCCACAGAAGACAAGGTGCGTGTATGTCATAGTACTGTACAACAACATCAGTTCTTCTTTTCAAAATCATCATCATTATGTTCTCCTGCCCTCATCCCAATGTATTACTGGTCGGCACAGGATGTCTTCTTATTCCATACTTCTCTATCAGACACTCCCTTTCCTCCCTTTCTAGCCATAGCATGATTCACACAGCTCATCCATCGTTTACTTTCTCTGGTCTCTTATAGCCATCCACATCCAAACTCAAAAGATTCCACTTTTTCAAAATATTGGTTCAAAATTGTTGTTTGATGAAGGTTTTATAAACCAGTTTTAAGTGCAGGTTTATTTAGTTTTACTAACTAATCTGAACTAAATGTCCAGACTAAGTATATAATAACTGTTGAGTTTCCTCAAGCTGACTGCAGTATCTATCTATCTCTACCATAGATATAATGATTTCTACCAAATAAAATAATATAGATATTGATATCTGTTCGAGGGGCTCGTGGCTAAATAATAACAACCACGGCTGGTTCGTGAATGATTGACCATCTATTACTACTTATCGAGACCCCTCCGTCACCTCCGTGCCTCTATGTTAGGCCGTTAGTCTCGGCTGTCATTTTTAGATCTTTGACAGTCGTTAGATACGGATCGTCAGAAGCCGAAGGATCCCAGATGCGTTGACATCTCATAGAACTGTATATTTAAAAAGTGCCTGTAATTACTCCAGTAAACAGACAGTTATAACACCACAGAATACATAATAGTATGCTGTAACTAAAACATTCAGATTCTCATATAAAGTTTTGAAAGTTTATTGACAATATAAAATAAAAGAACAAACCTTACACACAAATCACAACAATCCTGTGATTCGTGTCTACTAGTACAAAATATAATTACGTATGTCTAACAAATACCCGTGTATATGCGGTTGTTTGAGCTTAATTCACACTGACCTCCGTACTAGTGAAAACTGTATCACGGCAGGTCAGTCTTCCTCGTTCACAAACACTCACACACTTCCACACAATTAACGATACTTTGCATTAGACTGCTAAATAAAACATTGAATTATGAGTACGGATATATGAATACAGATACTTAGTGAGTATTTTTTATCATTTGATGACAGTAATAACGAGGGTAATTATAAAATATTAAAAGTATATGCAAAAATTTCAGACAAAAAAAGGTTTGGATCATGAGTTATGGTTATGTTACACACTAAAATATCAAGATAAAAATAAAATTTGTGTCTATGCTAGTACAACAAAACAATAAAAAAGGGAGATTTTAAACTTAAAGAAGAACTGATCTATTAATGTGAAATGTAGGTTAGTGAATGTAAGTGTAGATGTGTTTGCATGGAATAAGAATGTGTATGTATTTTTGTAGATCTATTTATGATATGGATATTAAATGCTTTTCTGTGTTAATATAGTTCATTTCGATGAGATATTTATTTAAAGTTTTTTTGCAAACAGAGAGAGACGAATCGCGTAAATTGATGGACTTCGATAACTGGTTATATAAATGAGGCCCCAGATGGTCAAAAATTTTATCAAAACAGGCCGTCTTACGTTTAGGTATGGAGTATACCAGATCTATTCTACGCCTTGTAGTGAAATTAGGTATCGGTAACTTGCAGTAATATAGTAAGTATTGTTTATAAATATTTGACTTACTGTGAGCAAAGATAAATTCTATAATAGATGCGTTGGATATCTAAATTTCCTGAAGCTCATTACTTTTAATATTGCTCTCTGAGCTCTTTCGAGACTTAACATCGTGGTTTTTGATGCACCTCCCCAAACAGTGATACAATACTAGGCATAAAGAAAAATCTAAGTCTAATCTCTAGTTCTAAGTAGTTTGATGTCACAAATATTACGAAGATTTTTAAATACATGGATCATTACAACTCGTGCTAGGAAAGCACGAGTTGTAACGGTATTGATATGTTCCCTCCAGTTAAGGTTTTGGTCTATTATCAAATCCAGATATTTGATAGAGGATATTTTTGTGAGATTATAGCAGGAACATGCTACAGCACTTTTACAAGTATGCAACTTTATTTGCAAGTTATTTGGTGGTTGCGTATTATTCCTAATGCTGAAGGTTAAATATTTTGTTTTCTGTGCATTCAATGTGAGAAGGTTGTGATCGAGCCAAGACGTAACTAAAGCAAATCCTTCATTACCCAAACTGAATACTTCAGTCCACATGCGCCCATGAAACAAAAGTACCGTGTCGCCAGCAAAGGAGATTATTTGTCCTTCTTTTAGATTGAGACTACTCAACTCATTAATATAAGCGATGTATGTATGGAACCAAACCCTACACCGTACATGAACCCAAGCCAATGATCCATCGAATCTTTCCAGAACGGGTTTATGAACAACAACGATTAGAAAGAGACGGCGCTCTACATTAAGTTTTTCGCTCCAACGGTGATCGCCTGCAGAAACATTATAAGTGCAAGTAGTCTGTAAGGAGGTTACATGTGCCTCTACCTACTTAGCAGTGTACATAATTAATACAAAAACATACGTGTGGTGGGCGCACTCTGGACTGTCAGTCCCGCCAGGACCGCACTGACTAGCTAATATATTCTTGCCATGGCATGACCTATTCTTATTAATAGTTCCGAGAGAAGAAGAATTCACTCATATAATAGTGAAGGAAGAAATCAATAGGAGTCCATAGACTAGAACAAAATATCAAGACTCGGGACCAAGAGAGGTGGACCCATACCACCCACACTGGGCCCGCGTGTGGAGTGTGTGGACGACGGCCGGTGTAAGAGGGCGTGCTCTTACAGAGAGGACAGAGGTGACACAAAGAAACGATAAATGGACTGTGTGAAAGATGATATTATGGCTAGAAAGGCGGTGACTACCGAGATGACGACTGATGGAAGAAGACATGCTGCGCCGACGATTGAGATGAGATGAGATGACGATACATTGAGATGAGTTCAAGAGAATGATGTCAGAGAAGAGGAAGCCTTTCAAACTGTAAAGTTAAAATATAAATACCCTTTCTTTGATTCATCAAAATAAGTTTTGCTTTAGCCCAACGATGAACGATTCACCGTTCGTGGTCGGCCGCGCTCGGCCACGCTCGGGCAAGTTCAAGGCGCCCGCAACCAGTTTTATTACCATAGTACGGTATGTGTGTGTAGTTGTGTTTGCTGTAAAGGGCTTTTGCAGAGCTTAATACGGTTATTGACGCGTAATTCCTGATCATTTCATTATAATGGATGTCTTACCTGATTTAAAGTGCACTCCACCGCCAATACAAATGGTCCCTCTCTTGCTTATCAATCGTCGCGGGACACGGACTAGATTTAAGTCTAAGTATTATTTTATTTTGTCCCTACTAGACATCTACAATGAATGGCCATTCCAAGGAAAAGCTACAATGTCTCATGTGCTGCTGTGCCTTTAATAATTTCGGTGCTCATACGCTTCAAACCAGAATACAGCAACGTCAAGCAGCGTTAAAGTTTGAACCCTCTGTTTGATCGGTCCAATAATCGAAACCGCGACTGCGCACCATCGGATCTTAGATACGATCCCCAGGTCGGGCAGTGGTTTTGGGGAGACATTTCTGCCAACAATAATCTCAGTACTAGCCCGAATTTATACCGGAAGTTTTATGTGTAGAGCACACGTATTTCCGCCGCCATTACACCCGCGCGACATAAATAAAATTGAAATGTCTATCTGTAATGTCAAAATAACAGCTTTATGAAAGCACGACGGTAATGAAAATATCTTACGGTACTTGTAACAAAAACTGTTTTTTTTGTGTCTGTGTTAGTATTTGTTTGTTCCGGCTAATCTCCGAAACGGCTGTACAGGTTTTGATGGCACGTTCACTGGCAAATAGCTGATGTTATAAGGAGTAACTAAGCTAGACCCAAACATGGGAGTAATAAAATAACTGTCGAACTTAGATGATAATTTGTGTCTATTTCTGCCAAACCGGTCTCAAGTACTCACATCCGTTTTAAAGAACTGTTTGTTTAAAGAAGACGAGTTCTTATGTTAATATTTGATCTTGTAGCGGTAGACTTAACTTTAAGACTCAAGACCTACCGTGTAATGTCGACTATTATGGCTAGGTGCAGCTGGCGATTCTCACTCGCATTTGTCAAGGGGCTCGTGGCTAAATAATAACAGCAGCACGGCACGGGTCGATCGAAGGTTCAGCTGCACTTGCCGCAGTCGCTTCGCGGATGGGGGACCACTATGGAGACCTCTCCGTGCCTCGGAAAGCACGTTAAGCCGTTGGGCCCGTTGGGCTGTCATTCTATAGATTTGGCAGTCGTTACGGTAGTCAGAAGCCCGAAAGTCTGACAACCAGTCTCACCAAGGGGTGTCAGCCAGTAACTGGATAGTGGAGGCCAGATAGGCAGTCGCTCCATGTGGCACACTGGTACTCAGCTGCATCCAGTTAGACTGGAAGCCGACCCCGACCTAGTTAGGAAAAGGCTGTCAGATTGGTTTTGTCAAGGGGTAACTAACTCTACTCTAATCCATATCCGATTCGTCGACTCGTAAAAAAGAAATTATATCCATGCATCAAATAAGTAAATATGTGAGCACCATCTATCACATAATTAATTTAGGTACATATCATTGCTTTATTTTAAATCTTGTTTTTAATGTTATGGTACAGTAATTTTATTCTAGGTGCAGCATCGTCTTCACATATAATTATATACCTAATTAATGTACTTACACAAAACATTGTAAAACATTTTTGAAAGAGTAACAGTGGACTTTCTTGCCCCTTCTTCTCCATACGACAATACGAAACTACCTTTTGGAGGGACTAGAATCAATTCTATTTAGGTAATTGTAAATTTTGACGTCCAAAAGTGCCTTTTAAGTGACTATTTGAAATAAATGATTTTACTTTGATCAAAATATTTTGATTTGATCTAACAACGTTATGTTTGCGAAGTAGCTTCTTAGAGCATTAGACATACAATCAAAGAAATTTAAGAATGTCTTTGCATACAATGCACTATGACTTACAAACATGTTATTATTGCATATAATGCAATATTATGCTGCTGTATTTATGTACCTACCGAACAATATATTAAAACGAGTTGATTTTTTTGTTTTGCCATTTTTCAAATAAAATACCTTTGCTGCATTTGATCCTTGTCAGCCACATTGTTTGGAATGTTATGTATCTCATACAGTCTTGTATCTGTATCAGTATTCAATTAATATCTGAAGATACAGTTTCTTTATGACCAAAGAATCGGCATCGCCATACAACGTGGCATTGCTGCCAGCTTTGTGGGCACTTTTCTTGTTCATAGCGATGTGGACAACGTTTCTCTAACGCACTTAGAATTAAGTTCATGTCTTCTTTGACAACTTTGCCATAGAATCTTTATTAGTGATCGATGCTTACATAATTTTTCTAAGGGCAAGATTCACAGCTCGCACTTTACCTTTACCTTGCTAAGTAAACTTAGCGTTTCAAGCGAATATTGACTTTATTTCAAATATTGTTAAGAATTTTATAGTCCTACAATTACATGCCGCCTGTGATACAGGTTTATCCTAGTACAGGCATCTAACATTATTATACCTTACCTTATTATTATACATTACCTTTGAAATCATTTTACTTACTTACTTTCACTTTATGTAATAATTTTACCAATTTTAATACTGAATAAAACATGTATTATTATTATTATTCCTAACGAGGTAAGATTTATATTCATATGAAACGCTTGTTCACATTTGCTTACACCAATATAAACATTAACAGTATAAAGATAAGGTCCATATTCGTCTGAAACGCTCTCTATTTCTCTAAGATTTAGTTGGCAACTTCAGAAAGTATATTTAATTTTGTATCTAAAACCGCACACTTTATGCACAAAGTAGACAAGTTTGTCTACTCATGTGCTTTATGGTACCTACTCAATTATTCTGTATATAAATTGTAGTGACCGCAACATGGCATAAAAACTCTAGGAACGTTTTCGAACTTGTGGTCGACGACCACAGCTGTTAACTAACCACAATGATTTAATTATATACTTACTCTATTATGTCTTCTAAACTTCAATCACGTTCATCCAAAACTCTTATATGAATTCTGTGACAAAAACTATAATATCTTCTTAACGGCTGAACCGATTTTTATAAAACTTATTTCAAATCATAGATTATTTACTATTCTATAACGATGCAAAATTTATTTTAAATAGGTTTAGCGGTTATTATAATATTAACAAAAATATAGAACCACTTAAAGGTTAGGATTTGCGCAAGGCAAATCCGCCAGAAGGCTTTATTTTTGTGAACTTTTTGACGTCAAGTAACATTGACATAAGTCTGATTGATTGGGTTTGAGATGAGCGCAAAAAATTGAATTGCGCATTTGTACCTATACTACTGTGTGCTTAAGATCTTACGGAAAATATTTTAAGAGGACATACTGCCTTAAAAGGTCACTTAGCGGTTCCGAGTGCCCAAAAAATATCATCAACATTTCCCTGCCTTTTCCTAACTATGTAGGTGTCAGCTTCCAATCTAACCGGATGCAGCAGAATACCAGTATGTTACATGTACCGACTGCCTATCTGACCTCCACAACCCAGTTACAGAACAATACGATACCCCTTGATAAAACTAGTTGTCAGACGTTTGCGCTTCTGACAACCCGTAACGACTGTCAAAGATCTACAAATGACAGCTGGGTCCAACGGTTTGACGTGCAGGGGTTCCGATATGTAATGGATGGTCCATATCACCCATCCACGGACCTGCCTCGGCAACTGGGTATCACTATCGTCATCATCATCTGATGCACATTTGTAATCAGCCTATAATGCTCCCACTGCTGGGATACAGGCCTCCTCTCTTCGAGAGGGAGTGGGCTATAATCTACCACGTCTTCAAATGTTTTGTTGGGGCCATTCATTGCTCTTGGTCCAACACTGCTCTAACCTGGAGTACGCCTTCCAACCACTATAACATTGGGTATCACTATCATATTCCTACACAGTTCAAAATAACAGGAATATGTACCTAGATGAATCACAGAATAGATACGGTATCAAGCGCTCCTTATAAGACACTTGTAAAGGGGAAGAACTTCTACAGAACGCGGTCAATGCACTGTTGTGAATGTGTACCTACCACTACCTACTATTGTATACATGTCATAGGTTATTTTTTGACGTTCAAAAAGTGCTGACAGCCTATATGTATACTCGTATAGTTTGAATACATAACTTTTGATTTTATTTTGATTTTATAACTATTATTTGTCTGCGGCTGTCACCCGCGACAATCAATCAATCAACTCAGACTATTGCACAGTCCATTGCACTGCTGCCCCAGCCAACTTTGTAAGGTCGTCGGTCCATCGTTGCTGGGACGTGTCCCACACTACGATTGCCGATACGCGGTCTTCACTCCATGACTAGTCTGTTCCATCGGCCCTTCGACAAACATCGCCAGCTCACTGCCACTTCAGCTTGCTTACTTTGACCTATCTGCAGGCTGTGTCGGTAACTCCGGTTCTTTTCTAGATAATTTAATTTCTGCTTTCATCCTTCTAAGAAACTCCGAGCATAGCCCGCTCCATAGTGCGCTGAGCGATCTTGAATTTGTGTTTGCCCGACACAAATTCCAGATCCGACCTCCACGTGGTAATTTCCGACCGGTATTTCTGGTAGAACGTACTACCGGGATAAAAAGCATCCTATGTCCTAACCTAGGTCATGGTCTATCAGCCGAGTGACATCCAAATTCGTTCGGACAGACAGAGTTACTTTTACATTTATGATATGAGAAAGTATGGATATTAATCGCCATGCATTGCTGACCGGTTTGATTACCACCGGTCTCATTATAGCTACAAGCCTCTACGAGACTACAACTTTGTTCCAAAGGCCGGCGAGACATCGGGAAGTCCCGTGGTGTTGCAGATCCCTAATGCCTGGATTGCCAGGTGGCAGGGACCGATTTCCATCAGATGGGCTGAGGACGTGGTGCCAAAAGCAAACGATCCACTGTGAACAAGTGAGCTGTCAATAGTGTCAATACCTAGCATTAGGTGGAACTTAGGTGAGGTGAGCTGTCAAGTGTCAGTAGTGCCAATCTCAAGCATCCGACTGACAGTTCACTTGAAGTTCACTTCACGTACGTGTTTACGCTGCGATATGTATTACAGACTAGAACGACTCCCATCCGAGCACTGACCTGTATTATACATGATAGAGATCAGTGCATCCCAGAGATAAACCTGCAATGTCTAATGTGTCGGTATTCCCCGAAGGGTTTTGCCAAAAGATATATGCCAGAAGATATAATTATGGACGTACATTTCGCCAGTAAAGGATGCCAGTATATGAGAAATTCCTAATGGGAAAACCCGGTACACTTTACCCGACTTTGTTTTATTATGAAAACATATTAAGTAACTACAATATTTTTGTAATGTTAACTACTTTGTATACTGTTGTATATGATCAAGTTCCTCTAACTGAACAGACATCTGTGCTACTGCTGTTGGACAGGGTTGTTGCGCCAGATCGTCCCAGCCAAAGCTCTAGGATGTGGTGAAGGGTGCGCGTGCTGGGGGACTGTCTAAAGCCATTTTGACGTTCAAAAAGTGACGTTATCAGCGTAATTTAGATAAATTACTTTTATTTATTGCTTGTCATTATGAAATCATTAGCGGCCCTTCACAGATTATAATGACGTCAAACCTAATTAAAATTAAAACAGTAATTAAGAATGTTTGTGTGACAATGGGGAAACTGACTGTAATTGATAATAATGTATGAACAAATGACAATCGTTAAGGTTTATAGGGTTTTGTCAAAAACCACCGTGAGACTGGGACACACGAGTGATTAACTGATTAATCTGATTATACAACCCTATTCATGTAATAGTTTGACAAACACGCCAACTGGTAGACAATGGATGCCAGCCCTTTCACAACTATGGGGATAATTGCGTAACACACTAACGGTGAGAATCGCTTCCATTTTGACAGTTCAACAACATTCATTGCGATATTTATGTTGTTGAGCAGACATATTATACGAACGGATGAAGCAATGGATTAGCGATATCCTTCAAAATGATTCAGATTGTGATAGATAGTGTGTTACGCAGGGTGCTGGAGTCCCTTCATGCCTGCCTGTGCCCAGTACCTGGTCGTTATAGTGTAACCACGATAACAATAGCAGCGTGTTAATACATTCTTGATGCGTCAGCACTTTCTGTTACTTACTTAAATAACGTTCATTAGTAAGTACCTACTTACTTCATTTTAATTAAATGTGTGTTAATCAGTTAGATGCTCAAATATTTTGCGAACTCATCATACAGTTTTTGTTGAAAATATTAATTATTGAACATTTTTATCTGACAACTTTTGGAGAACCACAGAAATCTTAAGATTTCTGTGAGCAGCGTGTTAATACATTCTTGATGCGTCAGCACTTTCTGTTACTTACTTAAATAACGTTCATTAATAAGTACCTACTTACTTCATTTTAATTAAATGTGAATCAGTTAGATGCTCAAATATTTTGCGAACTCATCATACAGTTTTTGTTGAAAATATTAATTATTGAACATTTCTTTGACATTTTGAAGCAAATATTTTATCTGACAACTTTTGGAGAACAGATAGGCAGTATTCCATGTAAAATACTGGTATTCAGATGAAACCGGTTACACTGGAAGCCGACCACAACATAGTTTTGATTAGGCAGAATAGATGATGATAATTCTGATCACTAGCGACGATTATAAATATAACATAAAATAAATAAAAAACCTCATTTCTTTTTAACGTTAGTTTTTTGAATAGTAGGACATAATCTTTTTTCAAAAAAAAAAAACAAAAACATTTGTCATTACTATATGTATAAGGTCGCAGTTCACTTCCCAGTTGTGATAACGGCACGTACTTGTAGTGAAAGGCGTACAAACAGACAAACCCATTATATTTAGATTTAGCTTTGCGGAACTATGACAATACAATGAATTTAAAATAAATAATAGAAAAACTGAAGCCAGCGGGCAGCGGCGCGATGGCGGCGCGATGGCGGTTCTATTTAGATTTTATCTGCACAAAATTAGTTTACGTGAAGTTAATTTAAAATCGCCTATTGTTAAGTTCATGGCCACCGCTTCACTGTTGTGTAAGTTATAACAGAACGTCACGCGTGTACCCGCAGGGTAGGCTGCGGCCTGCCGGGCCAGCGGGATGCCTGCCGGGCCAGCGGGATGCCTGCCGGGCCAGCGGGATGCCTGCCGGGCCAGCGGGATGCCTGCCGGGCTAGCGGGATGCCTGCCGGGCCAGCGGGATGCCTGCCGGGCCAGCGGGATGCCTGCCGGGCGAGCGGGATTGTCCGAAAGGGTTACCGCTGGCCCGGAACATAAAGGGCTAAGGAAGGAACACGGGTGGGTTTTAGTCAGTAAGAGTCTGGCACTCCCTTCCGCTCCACCCAGAGCGGGAGGAGACATTTGATGATTTCCCATCCGAAAAAAAAAAAGGAGGGAGGCTGCGGGCCGCATTTTGAGACAGAAGTCCATAGGTTAGTAACAATTTTACTTAAATCAAAATCAAATCAATCAATTTTTTTGCTTGTTTCGTTGAGGCTGAGGTCTCAAATGCAAATGTGTGGCGGGAAACGCAAGGAAGTTGAGTGGGTAGTACCGTTGGGTCGACCTCGTTGACAACGAGCAACTAAATATGACAGGGCGCAGCTTACTGCTTTTAGCAATAATTAGCATAGCATATTATAATCAGACTGTAAAGTTCCCACTGCTGCTGGGACGGCGGCCCCCTCTCTGTGAGAGGGAGTGGGCCGCGCCAAGGGTTACCAGATCCGAAAACAAAATTTCCTGGAGAGAAATAGACTGTCCATAGCTTAATTATTATATTTTTTATTTTTTTATTATAATTTTATTTCCTAAATTTTTCCTTTTTTTTTTAATTCCTCACAATTTCCAATTTTCCCTGTTTCCCTGATAGACAACTGAAATTCCGGACATGTCAGGAAAATTCCTGCCATCTGGTAACCCCGCGCCCCACCGCGCGGACGAGTGCGGGGTGGTGGATGTCACGTCTTCGAATTTGTCAGTGGTGGCTCAGTGGTGACGGCCCCGACCTACCGAGTCTCGGGTTCGAACCCAGCCAGGCGCTTTATTATTTTGTGTAAATAATTTCATCACCACTGCTCTCTAAAACGGTGAAGGAAAACATCGTGAGGAAACCGGCATGTCCTAGACCTGCCACACACACACCCAGACTACGAGCTGCTTCCTAGTTCCTAATGGTAGAACCGTGTACTAAGTATACTTAGTGCTAGTTTAGTACGTTCGTGATTACTTAGTTCTCGTGTGTGACACTTTTCTCGGCAACGTACTGTGTATCGGGTTTCCCCAAACGCGATGTGAAAGGCATCTGGGCATTGACTCATTCATTATAACTAAATTATTGGTTGTAAACTTATAACTAGGGTTACCGCTGATTTGTCCGGACATGTCCAACTTTTTGGCATTCCGTCCGGAATTTATCCGGCCTTGTGGTTTGTCCGGAGGGGGATTTTTTAAGAAAAAAGGAATAAGTAGTTAAATGATTACTGAAAAAAGCGGCCAAGTGCGAGTCGGACTCGCACACGAAGGGTTCCGTCATCATCATCAGCTGAAAGACGTCCACTGCTGGACATAGGCCTCCCCCCAGCACCTCCACTTCGACCGGTTCGAAGGGTTCCGTACCACCACACAATATTTAACACTACGTAAAAAAACACGTTTGTTGTATGTTTTATTATTTGTTGATAGAGCAACCATAGTACGACAAACTCTGTGATCAAGTGTCCACCCACTTTCTATTACGGTTCAAAAGATACAGCCCTGTGACAAACGGACGGACCGCGGAGCCAGCGGAACCTGAGTGCCGTTGGCACCCTAAGCGTACGGAACTCTATAAAACGAAAGTTTAAAAAGTAAAATGTCCGAACTTTTTTGCAAATGGCCGACTTTTGTGTCAGGACTTTTGGTATATCGAAATGGTGCCCAGATGTGACTGAGTTACCGTTGCCCTGAGTTACTGCAGCTTGTCGTGATGATAGTTATTGTGATCTGACTGGGTCTGTAGACTCATTAATTAGGTACCCTTCCAAATTTTAATTATTAATTTTAATATGATTCGTTTTGGGGGTAGGCAGAGCAGCAGGGGCACCAGGGGGGTGTTTAAGTAGTTCACTTACACTTTGTTCAAATTCAAATCTTTATTACGTAGCACATGACCGTGTTCACAAAGTGTAATCAATAGTTATAAAGTTTACATGTAACAATTTGATTCATTATTATTGAAAAAAAATATATGTAAAAAATAAAAAATATTGTCTTTTTTATGAGGGGGCGGGCTATTATCGATACCGAAATCCAGATTTCGTTTAGTTTTTTTCTTATTTTGTTACAAAGGCATTCCTATCAGAAAAACCCAATTCAAAACACTTTGCTTTCGAAGCAAGCAGTGACCCCCCAAGCCCCCAACTCCTGCCAAACGATACTAGATCCAAAAAAACAAAATAGGTACACAAAACAAAAATACAAAACAAAAAAAAAATACAAAATATTTCGGAGACTATGCAGAAGGTTTGTGTTTAAAATGAAGGTAAAACAGTTATCTTTTCAATAACCCAGTTAAACATAGTGGAGTTTTATTAATTTGATTGTGGTCAACGGTCATCTCAAAAACCGCTGCGTCGATTGTGATGAGGTTTTTGTTGTTAATGATTTGGTTTCGATTGGAAGATACGACTGTTTGACACGCAGTGGACTTGGCCGCTGTTATGATGAAAATAATTATTATAAAATCAGGTTTATCGAGTGATATGTATTTACGTTAGCCCATCAATATAAACAATCGTCGTAATGGGACCAAGTATTGATTGAACTAATAGATAAGTATTGACAAAAAACAGCTGTTCCGACACAAAACCGTATGAAATTAGTTTTATACTTTTTCAAGGTATATTTATATACACCGACACGTACTTATTTAAAAAAAAATTGTTTCTGGTTTATTTTTTAAGCAGTAGGTACCTAATAAAATACTAAAACAAGTTTATTGACTTTTCAATTAGAAGGACGAGGAAAATTAGTGTTTTAATATTTAATTAAGTATTAAAACACTAATTTTCCTTTGCCAACAAAACTAAAATAACAAAACGCGAAACAGATTTAATTCGATTTCTATTAAATTCTATGATACGTTATATGAACTAGTTATCTAACAGAGGATAAGCTTTTGAACGTTTCCACAATAAAAAAATTCTCTTCAAAAACTTACCAAATCAAAAAATCCAATGTTCTCATTCTCCTTGTCCTTTTTAGCGACGTGTACCTCGTACGCCTTGCCCTTCTGGCTCACAAACCGCTTAACTTGGCCCTTCATCACTATAAATTAAAAAATCAAACTGTCACTTTGAATTCGCGCGCAATACCGATTAGGTTTTTTTATGCGCACGGAGCGGCGTGACCGCGGCCTTTCGCGACGCTGGCTGGACTGAAGCGACGAGAAACGCGTTGACTATAAAAAACCTCGTTGATTTGCGCGCGGCTCGTCATCTCGTTTGGGGAAATACTGTGGTCTCTAATATAGCTTTTGTTGACTGGTTTGTTTGGCAGCGGTGACGCAGGACCGTTTAGCTATAAGGGAGTAATGCTACGGTTTCTTAGAAGATTGGTGGCCGCCAGGCGCCACGTAGCTGTAAGGGAGTAATGCTACGGTTTCTAGAAACCGTAGCCTTACTCCCTTACAGCTAGGTGTCGCCTGGTGGCCATCGCTCTTCTAGAAGAGCGATGGCTTCAGGCGACACCTAGCTGTAAGGGAGTAATGCTACGGGTTCGAGAAGAGCGATGGCCGCCAGGCGCCACTTAGCTGTAAGGCAGTAATGCTACGGTTTCTAGAAGAGCGGTGGCCGCCAGGCGCCACGTAGCTGTAAGGGAGTAAGGCTACGGTTTCTAGAAGAGCGATGGCCACCAGGCGACACCTAGCTGTAAGGGAGTAATGCTACGGGTTCGAGAAGAGCGATGGCCGCCAGGCGCCACTTAGCTGTAAGGCAGTAATGCTACGGTTTCTAGAAGAGCGGTGGCCGCCAGGCGCCACGTAGCTGTAAGGGAGTAAGGCTACGGTTTCTAGAAGAGCGATGGCCACCAGGCGACACCTAGCTGTAAGGGAGAAATGCTACGGTTTCTTAGAAGATCGGTGGCTGCCAGGCGCCACGTAGCTGTAAGGGAGTAATGCTACGGTTTCTTAGAAGATCGGTGGCTGCCAGGCGCCACGTAGCTGTAAGGGAGAAATGCTACGGTTTCTAGAAGAGTGGTGTCCGCCAGGCGCCACGTAGCTGTAAGGGAGTAAGGCTACGGTTTCTTAGAAGATCGGTGGCTGCCAGGCGCCACGTAGCTGTAAGGGAGAAATGCTACGGTTTCTAGAAGAGTGGTGTCCGCCAGGCGCCACGTAGCTGTAAGGGAGTAAGGCTACGGTTTCTAGAAGAGCCATGGCCACCAGGCGATACCTAGCTGTAAGGGAGTAATGCTACGGTTTCTAGAAGAGCGGTGGCCGCCAGGCGCCACGTAGCTGTAAGGGAGTAATGCTACGGTTTCTAGAAGAGCGGTGGCCGCCAGGCGCCACGTAGCTGTAAGGGAGTAATGCTACGGTTTCTTAGTAGAGCGGTGGCCGCCAGGCGCCTCTTAACTGTAAGGGAGTAATGCTACTTTTTCTAGAAGAGCGGTGGGCGCCAGGCGCCACGTAGCTGTAAGGGACTAATGCCACGGTTTCACGGTTTCACGGTGTACTGACTGGTTGGTGTCTAGTAGTGGCAAGCGCTACCGCTGAGCATGAGGTTGATACGTTGGTGTACTGACTGGTTGGTGTCTAGTAGCGGCAAGCGCTACCGCTGAGCATGAGGTTGATAGGTTGGTGTACTGACTGGTTGGTGTCTAGTAGTGGCAAGCGCTACCGCTGAGCATGAGGTTGATAGGTTGGTGTACTGACTGGTTGGTGTCTAGTAGTGGCAAGCGCTACCGCTGAGCATGAGGTTGATGTTGGTGTACTGACTGGTTGGTGTCTAGTAGTGGCAAGCGCTACCGCTGAGCATGAGGTTGATAGGTTGGTGTACTGACTGGTTGGTGTCTAGTAGTGGCAAGCGCTACCGCTGAGCATGAGGTTGATGTTGGTTTACTGACTGGTTGGTGTCTAGTAGTGGCAAGCGCTACCGCTGAGCATGAGGTTGATAGGTTGGTGTACTGACTGGTTGGTGTCTAGTAGTGGCAAGCGCTACTGCTGAAGCGAAATACAATGTGATGCTGGAGCGAGTCCAGAATAAATTTACAAGACACTTGTATTTTTGGGTATGGTGGGGTACAACGAACTCAGAGTGCGCCGGGAATTTACACTTGCGGCGTATGTGCTAAAGCTCCTGCGTGGAGTAGCTCATAACCCGTGTGTGCTGCGTCACCTGAAGCTGTGCGAGCCAGATCGGTACGTGTGGAGGCGACGGCGACCGCCACTGCTGGCCGTGCCTGCTGCCAAAACCAACCTGCTGCCAAAAACACCCCTCATTCGCACAATATGTGAAGTGCATGAGAGAATAGACATATTTTCGTGCAATTTGAGTGAATTCGCAAGAGTTTTATTGAATTTTGTTAGTTACATTTAAATATTTATATTCTGCGTTGTTTGACTTTATATTTTAGGTTAAGTTATAAAAAAAGTTTTGTATTTTAAAGTTTAGATTTTTGTGTATTGTATAAGTGCTTTGTATTTTTAAAGTTTAGATTTTTAAGTATTAGCCGCCGTAAGTTGTTTTATCATTTTATTTTGTGTGCAAACCACTATTGTATTGTATCATCCTGTAAAGATAGTGTGTGTAAGTGTAATAAAGTTATTGTTATTACCTCTGGGGACGTTGTGTCTTGTGTCCCGCAAAGTGTTCTTCAAAGATTATCACTAGATATATTTATCCCACAAAAACATTTCATGTTAAATGTTGCCAAGACGAGACCATGTAGCTCGCACTGTCAAAAAGTAATCAGATCTCATGTAGAGCCAAGCTTCTAACTCTACACGCCCTAACTCTACAAGGCCTGACTTCGCATACTCTACACCTTAGTCAAAATATCTGGTTTGGCCGTTTCGTTACTACAAGAACCATTAACAGTATGAGAGTTTTTCACCTTACGCTCATGTGAATGTAGCGAAATGGCCAAGCCATATTATTTTGACTAAGGTGTAGAGTTTGCGAAGTCAGGCCTTGTAGAGTTAGGGCGTGTAGAGTTAGAAGCTTGGCTCTACATGAGATCTGATTACTTTTTGATAGTGCGAGCTACATGGTCTCGTCTTGGCAACATTTAACATGAAATGTTTTTGTGGGATTTCATTTCTTTTTGTAAGTTGCTTATGATATTTATACGAGTATTTTTGCTGTTGTTCATTTTTTCTTTCTTTTTTTGGGGTTTATTTATAACAAGGACCCCCTATATAAATTTTCAGACCTCTAGCATCAAAATTTACGGATTTTTTTTTTTTGTGGGGGTAAAAGTTTCAAGTTTTAATATTTTTTTGTTGTTTGTGTACTATTACTAGCTTACATACCAAATTTCAGCTTTCTAGGACTTCAGGAAGTACCTTAAGAATTTTGATGATCATCAGTCAGTGAGTCAGTGACGAAATCGGGGTATTTTAGATATCAATAAAATCTAAAGTATAAGAGCTATGCAATTGAAACTTTATAGGTTTAATAAGTCAACCAGTGGCATCATATTCCGAAAATTTTGTTTATCTGGTATAATCCAAACCCAAGTTAAGAGGGTTCAAAAATACGACGAAGTGCTTCGAGAAAAGGTAGGTAGAGCCCTTGCGCTTCGCTTGGCTGGTCTTGGCGGGGGCACTCCCGTGCCCCCAGATTAATTTCATCCCACTAAAACATTTCATGTTAAATGTGGCCAAGACGAGACCATGTAGCTCGCACTGTCAAAAAGTAATCAGATCTCATGTAGAGCCAAGCTTCTAACTCTACACGCCCTTTTTTTTTTTTTTTTTTGGGTGGGAAATCATCAAATGACCCCTCCCGCTCTGGGCGGAGCGGAAGGGAGTGTCAGACTCTTACTGACTAAAACCCACCCGTGTTCCTTCAGTTGCCTGTGCCAGGGGCCACGGTATCTCTTTCGAACAACCCGCGACCCTGGCGGGCATCGGCCCTAGCGGACCCCGTCAGTTGGTGTTGACATCTCCTTGAGGCGCGCGTGGAACACAACGCGCCGTCGACCCGGGCCTGGTCCTTACCGGACGGCGAGCTGCCCATTGCTCGCCGTCCGCAAGCCCGCGCCTACGGTGGCCGGGAATCGGCTATCGATTCCCGAAGCCCAGGGCGTCTCCTGCGGGGGCTAGGGGCGTGAGGGCGCAAGGATTGCCTCTCCCTCACGCGCTCCGCCTCCTCCTTCGCGAGCATCACTGCTTCGCAGAAGGAGGCGACAGCCTCCCATGCACTCTCGCTCCGTACCATGGCCCGGACTAGGGCCGGACGCGAGAGATCGCCGCCGCCGATCGCCTCCGTGAGGACACGGCGGTGCTCTGCCCAAGCTGGGCAGATCTCCACCATATGCTCCACCGTGTCCTCCGGGCGATCCACACAATGGTGACACCCGGGCGTTTCCTCCCGCCCTATTCTGAACAGGAACCTCCCGAAGCAGGCGTGCCCGGTGAGGACCTGCGTTAGGCGGAAGGTGAGGACGCCGTGGCGCCTCCCTAGCCACTCCTCAAAGAGGGGACTTATCGCCGCAATTGTGGCGTGCCCAGCACTGGGTTGCGACAGTCGCACTCTCCATGTCGCCATGAGATCCCGCCGGAGCTCTATCCGCTGCGCCGCGATTTCTCGCGGCAGCGGAGTTACGCCCCGGCGTTTTACCTCCTCTCGCCACTCCCATATGTGAGCGAGGACTTTGGCCTCCAGATCCCATGGCGGCAATCCGGCAAGGAGGCTCGCTGCCTCCCCGGAGACCGTGCGGTAACCCCGGACTAGCCGGACGGCCATGACCCTCTGGGACGCGTTCAACCGCCGGGCTGGTCGCCGCCTCAGTGAACGCGCCCACACTGGTGCCCCGTAAAGGGCCATGGACCGCACGACCCCCAACTCTACACGCCCTAACTCTACAAGGCCTAACTTCGCAAACTCTACACCTTAGTCAAAATCTAAGGCTTGGCCGTTTCGTTACTACAAGAAGCATTAACAGTATGAGAGTTTTTCACCTTACGCTCATGTGAATGTAGCGAAGTGCCCTTGCGCTTCGCTTGGCTAGTCTTGGCGGGGGCACTCCCGTGCCCCCAGATTAGGTATAATATCCAAACAAAAGCCAATCGACAAACAAATAAATATTTTTTTTTTGCTTCCCCTCTCATAGCGAGGAGGCCCGTGTGACCGTGTCCCAGCAGTGGGAACATTGACTGACTGATTATGTTAGGTTATGTTTTGGTTTTCGGCTGAAAGATAAATCAGCACCCTCATTGCGTCACACCACTTAGGTATACAAGTTTACAGAATCAGAACCATTTTGAAAGGTAATGCTAATCCATTGCTTCCTCTAGGTTCGAAAAATTCGTCTGCTCAACAACCTGAATAACGAGATGAACGTGGGTGAACTGTCAAAATGAAACCCATTGCGATCAGTTGTCATTTTCATCAGTGTGTTTCCCAGTTACCCCTCACAGGCCGAATTTTGTTGTTGTTATCGACATCGGCCGAAAAATAAACATTTTTGGTTGGACTCAGTATTTCACAACTTGCACAATATCGGAGGAGGATTATCAACTTTCGTTTTAAATGCCAAAGTTTACGAGACAATACTATGAGACAAATATGAAGTTTTATGGCATTATATAACGTTTTTATGAAATGGTTAACTTTTTGAGATGTTATGTCTTACGTAATGTTAAAAGTTCACGAAACTTTAAATTATGTTATTCTTGACCCCCTTCCTGATTCGATCACGAATCAGGAAGACCAAGATCCGCAGGAGTACCAAGGTAACCGACATAGCCCGAAGAATAACCAAACTTAAGTGGCAGTGGGCAGGGCACATTGCTCGCAGAACGGATGGCCGATGGGGCCGAAAGGTTCTGGAGTGGCGACCGCATATCGGAAGACGTAGCGTTGGAAGGCCTCCTACAAGGTGGACCGACGACCTTGTGTAGGCCGCAGGAACCCGTTGGATGCGGGAAGCACAGGACCGGTCGAAGTGGAGGTGTTTGGGGGAGGCCTATGTCCAGCGGTGGACGTCTTTCGGCTGAAATGATGATGATGACCCCTTTGACCCAGTGGCACCCAGTGGCACCTAGTGGCCTGCTATGGGTGGTAGAGGGCGTTTTTCTACAGCTTTATAAAGAGACGACACTCTACAAAGTCGAAACTCCACCTGTCATCAAGCACCTCATAGCGTACAGCGTACAGCGTAACACACTTTCAATCACAATCTGAATGTTTTTGAAGGATATTGCTAATCCATTGCTTTAATATATTCGAAAAACGTCCAGCAGATCAAAAATAAATATGAGTTCTTTCTTTTGTTTCTTTTCGCATGCAGCTGAGTTCTACAGTTCCTGATACTTTTTAGAAATAGTTTTGGCGTTTTTACCATATAAAAGTCAATTGGCAAAATGTTCTGGACAACGTAGGTAGGTAACGCAATGTATGTTGTTGGAAAGTCAAAATGAAACCCATTGCTACTGATCGTGTGTTACGTAGTGACCCCGCAGGTGTCCTGCCAAACTCCATTTGAGTTTCATAACTCGTGTTTCGACCGAAAACTCTCGTAGGTACGTCCTCGGACGTCTTCGGATCGAAACGTTTGGAATTCGCTCTACGCCTGACATTACGAAGTGACATTACGGTTGGATAATGTCATTCCATGGATGGCTTTTTTCAACAGCACTTACGTACAGACGCCAGCACATCAAGCTACAATATTTTTATCTCACGATACGACGCGCATTTTATTTGTGTTACCCAAGGGTACAAACACTTTCAACTTTGCCATTACCGAGAGCTCCTAAGCTTACACACACATTCACAGCGTGTTTGTACACTTTTTAAGCACAAGTAAACCGCGCGTCTCTTCGTGAGATAAAGATACTATAATAACTAACTAAGCTGCACCTACTGGTGAACACATTCGGCCTTATTACAAAACAAGATTTATCTTTAGACCCAGGTTTAAACCATCCAGCCATTTTTAAATTTCGAACTATAATCCAACGAAGCTAAAGTTCTTATTACAAAAACTGACGTTAAACCCGAGTATAAGTTGTCAATTTTGCATTAAGAACTTCACGTTTGTCGGAATAAAGTTCAAAATTGAGTACCTAACTGGCTCGAAGGTTTAGGCTAGGTCTAAAATCAGATCTCGTTTTGTAATAGGACGGATTAAGTCATGCGAGACAGGAAAAACGTTGCACTTATACAAGTTGCTAATAGAACTGATAATGATGCTGTGAAAAAGCTGCAACGTACAGTTTCAATTATAATTCTGCGCTCGGGATTCCCCTCGACGAAAGATTTCTCTCGCACGATTTAATCTCGTGTCAACTCGTGTGCGATCCAAGCTAGCTCTCTTCCGCCGGCGTACCTACTGTAACGAATCACTCATAATTACTGTACTAATCAAAAAGCTGAAGAGTTTGTCCTCTGGAACTACCTTCGGATTTGTAAAATGATTTGGCTGTTTAACATCAAGCTACGACCCTTAGGAACCGTGCAAAAATATATAAAGAACTCTAAGCGAAAACGAAGTGATAGCGGGGACGGACGATGCGATGCGTCGATGATGAAGACTACAGATGGCCATCGGAACTACTCAATGACAAATATTTCACGGGTTGCGATTCGATTACTTTAATATGGTAGCTAAACAATTTATGCTTGTTACAATGCGTATGGTAAAGTGGAGCTGATGGTGATTTCTCAATCAGCTCCAGTTTTCCTGGTTCTTACTTATCGGGAAAAGCAATATTTTGTAAAAGGTTGAAGCAGTTGACATTAGGCTATTGTAACTTAGATAAATTACAAACTGACCCACTAAAAAGTGAAAAATAAAAACTTTTTTACAAAAACAAAAACCGGCTTGTCTTGTCTTTGGATTTGTATTTTAGTTTTTTGCCACCGACTTCCGAAATTAAAGTTATTTTTCACTTTATAGTGTTTTTTAGAAGCCGGTTGTTTTTTTTTGTAAAAAAGTTTTATTATTTTAGTTTTAAACTCAAACAAGAGCGGAGATAAGGGGAGGGGGGGGGACAGTATTTTTTTTACATTTTTTATCAAAAATCGAAAACTATGCGGCCTAAACAAAAAGAAAAAATGTTTAAGAATGTGCAAACTGCGCTCTTTCATATGATACCCCACATGCCCTAGTAGCCCCACTTCGAATTTTTCGGACTCCCTTTCAGTCACTGTTGCAAAAAAAAAAAAAAATCTTTCTTATTTGCAAAATAGCTGGGCAAACGTCATCTAAAACTATTACAAATTTTAAGTTGATAGCATTAGTAGTTCTTGAGATATCCAGCTGTCACAGACAGACAGACTGAGTCTCACCATAAGGGTTCCGTTTTACCATTTTGGTACGGAACCCTAAAAACTCCTCTCTCGAGGAAATGTCAAAATTAAATCATGCAGACACGTTTACTAACTACATAGTACCTACTCGATAGTAAGACATCATTCATCATGTCATTCTCTTATCCTTATCCCAATTTATTAGTGTTCGGCGCAACAAGGAGAGTAATGGTAGCTCAGTGGTAGCGGCCGGGCGGCCTCGACTTACGAGTTGTAGATCGTGGGTTCGAACCCAGACTGGCACTTTGTGTAAGTAATTTCATCACCACTGCTCTCAAAACGGTGAAGGAAAACATCGTGAGGAAACCGGCATGTCCTAGAACGTGGACATCTACCAACCCGCACTGGGCCCGCGTGGTGGATTACGGCCCGCTCCCTCTCACAGACAGGAGGCCTGTGTTCCAGCAGTGGAACATTAGGTTGATTATGCAACATAACAGGTCTTGTTCCATAGAACTCTATCAGTCGTCATCTCGATATCCCCCCTCCTTACTATATCATCTCTCGCACAGTCCATCCATCGTTTCTTCGGTGTTCCCCTACTCCTTTTTTTATTGCTGAATGGGCTCTCGCTCTTGACCTCGATCACGCCTGATGGAAAGTGATGGATGAGGTCTATGATGGAACGAGCGTGCCCAGAAGATGCCTAAGGCACTGGAACTCCCACGCATCGACGAAACACAGCAGGCTGCTTGACGCTGGACTCTGGTTAGAGTAAGAAAATGGGTTTGAAATGTGACTGCATCACTTTCTTTTATTAATTTCTCTTTAACCTTTTATTAATTTCTCTTTAACAACCCAGAGTCACATTTTTCTCACTTATAGAGGCATCAAAAATAATGTACCCAGGAATTTGTAGTAATAACTTGTTTTAAAAGAGTATACTTGGAGTTTTTTGACTGTTCTTCTCCTTATAGCGTTTTGGAATGGGCAACCAGCTTCATCTTTCTGACTGATCGATTCCTTGACAATTCAAAAGAACCTGTAATGGTTTGATTGGTTTAAATGCTTTGATTTTGAGTTCTATTATAAACTATACTACTGATAATAAAGCGGAAAAGTTTGTTTGTTTGAACGCGCCAATCTCTGAAACGACTAGTCATTGATAGCCCAATTCTTGAGGAACGCTGTAGGATAGACTACTTAACATTACGCTACAACCCTGAGGAGCCGAGCAAAAACAAAAAAGTGAGAAAGAACGCCGAGAAGTCGCGGGCAGAATGCGTCTTGATAAAACGCAAAGCGCAAGTAGGTAGCCCGGAGCTCAACGTATTGCTTGTCGGCGCAGCAAGTCTTCTACCGTACTTCTCTATCAGTCGTCAAGTCGTCATCTTCCACACAGACCATTCTTCTTTGGTCTTCCGTACAGAGTCGTCCGGAGGTCTGTTTTCAGCCACCCATAGCTTGCACCAACAATCACTAAACAGTACTACGTTTACCGCTTTAAACTCATCGTTCGTCGTTTCAGCCGATAGACGTCCACTGCTGGACATAGGCCTTCCCCAATTTTGGGAGGGTTTGCCATAATCGCCACGCTTGGCAGGCGGGTTGGCGATCGCAGTATGGTATGATGGTGGAATACATAGAGAACGCTGCTGCCCATTCTCCGGTACTACCCTTAGTCGCCTTTTACGACACCCACGGGAAGTAAGGGGTGGTGCTATTCTTTAAATCCGGCACCACACAGACAACCGCTGACCACGCAGAGACCGCTTTAAACTAATTTTACTTAAAACATAGTTCTGTTTCTTTAAATCGTTTGAAGACAAAGAGATTGATGATGACAGTCACAGATAGAATATGTGTAGCGTTGAACGTGTTTAGTGATTTGTGGCGCAAGACCATCATTATAATAATATGCCTGTGTTGCCCAATGCAGGACAAAGGCTCCCTGCCCTCTTAAGCTTGCCGCGTAGTCGTTTCTTGTTATTTAGGATCCAAAAGTGGTGGTTTTTGCGTATTACTGCTCCGACATGCGACAGATGTGATCCAGTTTCACTTTAGTCCAGCAGCTGTGCGGCCAGCGTCCGTTGTTTGTGTTTTGGAACGAAGTACAGAGTTCCTAATGCGGTCAGTTGACACCTAGCGTACTTCGTTCCATATCTCGTTGGCAGACTCTAAGTGCGGACTTTTGACGTTAGAGACCATATATGTTTGCGCTCTGTAGGTGAGGGAGGGTGGGAAGAATGCACATGTTCATGAGCTTTCGTTTTAACCTCATAGATTTTCTTATTACTAAAATCGACGAAATGGTTTCTTAGAAAATAATATTATTATTCCTCTACCTTGTAATAGAACTAAACTTCCCATGCTCAATGAATCACCTTGTCATAAGCTCAACTTACACCGCCGCGGAAAAAATGGAAACAAACTTTTTTTGTACAAAGCATTATGAACTTTATGTCAATAGTGTAACGTACAAATTAGATACATCCATACGCACAGGTCACGCATCTTCTGGAGTATTATCGCGTATTCTCGGGAATTCCCGCAGTAACAAGCTTGTATCTAGTATGTACGTTAGACAATTGACATAAAGTTCATTTTGCTATTACGAAAACTCGATTCCACTCCGTTCCGCGGCGGTGTAAATTGAGCCTTAGGATACATGTAATGTACCTAAGTAAACTTTTCCTCAAGGGGAAACATTTACAAATATTTTCCTGTAGTATCTCAATACCTACTCCCCTTGTTCTCGATCCTTCCACTCGCCGGGGAAGCCCGACGCGGAGTCATTCAGTCAAGGAGTACCTTCCCACGTACTTACCTCAACGTACCCGTGTAACAAGCAGTCAACCTTCACCGCGCGCGCCTCCTCTGACGTCGACGCGCCATTTTGTATCGGCATGTACTACCTAATTAATTGAACCTCAGATAAATCGCATTTTGCTTTTCAAAGAAAATATTATTGAACACTCTAAGTAATAAAAATTATTTAAGTAAAAAAAATAAAAAACCCGACTGCTGTAAAAAACTGAAAAGCTAAAAACAAGCCCATTTTAAATTAAATAAAAGTTGGAAGCAGGCGGGACCCATTTGAATTTGAAAATTTAATGAAAATATGGGTTCCGCCTGCTTCCAACTTTTATTCAGGTCCTTATGGAATTTAATTAATATTACTAACTTTAATAAGTCCTTTATTTTTTGTATAATGAATAATTTAGGTAGGCTTTTTTACTTTTTATTTATTTATATTTTGTATAGATCTGTGACTTATTTGGCAGCCTTTGGTCCCGGCTGTCATTCGCAGATCTTTGACACTCGTAACTCGTTACGTACGGGGGTAGTTAGAAGCCCAAAAGCACCCAAAAGTTTGACAACCAGTCTTACCAAGAGGGTTATCATGTTACCCAGACTAGAAGCCGATCACAACATGGTTGGGGAAAGGCAGGTAGATTGATCGACTCGTTAGACAACAGCTGTTAAATGACTAACACTACTGGAGGGAATATTTTAGTGTTAGTCATTTGTTTCCGTACCTATTTTATTAAAATTTTCTCTCTGTTGTGGTCAGTTCTGCGAAACCAAGTCGTTTGTCAGCGGCCCACCTACCTATATCTCTTTGTGACAAGTATTATGTGCTTGTATTTCCTTGAAATCTGAGCTTCTGGGTTTAGGGAATGTTTTATTTTCTAGGGGCCAGTGTACTGTGTACGTTGTCAGAATGATAATCAACCACGATCAACTAGCCGGGACTTTTGTTTTTCGATTAATTTACATATTTTTTTGGAACGAAGCACCAAGTTGACAGAGTAGACATAGCGCACGCTATATCTACTCTGTCAACTTGGTGAATGAGAGCTAGAGACTGCTGTTGATTGTGGGTTCCTAACTACCTACAATGATCACCTTGAGCTTTCAAATTGTATATTAATTATTTACTTAGACATTTTTACTTAATTTAAAAGCTAATAGTCGTAAAATAATAATAATATCTAAAGGTATACCTAAGTATATAAAAATGAGGGAAAATAATCAAAGAGCATCAAAAAATTCGTCCGCATCGCTGTCAATAGGAAAAGTGAGCCTTTGAAAGAGACTCGCGTTGGTGACGGAGACAACTCCGCCATTCAAACAAGCGTTGGTGACGGAGACAACTCCGCCATTCAAACAAGCGTTGGTGACGGAGACAACTCCGCCATTCAAACAAGCGTTGGTGACGGAGACAACTCCGCCATTCAAACAAGCGTTGGTGACGGAGACAACTCCGCCATTCAAACAAGCGTTGGTGACGGAGACAACTCCGCCATTCAAACAAGCGTTGGTGACGGAGACAACTCCGCCATTCAAACAAGCGTTGGTGACGGAGACAACTCCGCCATTCAAACAAGCGTTGGTGACGGAGACAACTCCGCCATTCAAACAAGCGTTGGTGACGGAGACAACTCCGCCATTCAAACAAGCGTTGGTGACGGAGACAACTCCGCCATTCAAACAAGCGTTGGTGACGGAGACAACTCCGCCATTCAAACAAGCGTTGGTGACGGAGACAACTCCGCCATTCAAACAAGCGTTGGTGACGGAGACAACTCCGCCATTCAAACAAGCGTCGGTGACGGAGACAACTCCGCCATTCAAACAAGCGTTGGTGACGGAGACAACTCCGCCATTCAAACAAGCGTTGGTGACGGAGACAACTCCGCCATTCAAACAAGCGTTGGTGACGGAGATAACTCCGCCATTCAAACAAGCGTTGGTGACGGAGACAACTCTGCCATTCAAACAAGCGTTGGTGACGGAGACAACTCCGCCATTCAAACAAGCGTTGGTGACGGAGACAACTCCGCCATTCAAACAAGCGTTGGTGACGGAGACAACTCCGCCATTCAAACAAGCGTTGGTGACGGAGACAACTCCGCCATTCAAACAAGCGTTGGTGACGGAGACAACTCCGCCATTCAAACAAGCGTTGGTGACGGAGACAACTCCGCCATTCAAACAAGCGTTGGTGACGGAGACAACTCCGCCATTCAAACAAGCGTTGGTGACGGAGACAACTCCGCCATTCAAACAAGCGTTGGTGACGGAGACAACTCCGCCATTCAAACAAGCGTCATATGTTTAGCAGGAAATCATTTAAGTACTTAGGTATTTATTAGTTTTACCATTTTGGGACGTACGTACAATGTTTTTTTTTTTAATTATTTAATTATAAGTATCTATTCAAAATCTACGTCACCTGTTTGGATTTTACCGTAAAAAAAACCCGTTGACCAATGTTTTGTTAATATAATTTTATGAAACCATTATAAATTGTATAAGTAGGTACAAAGTTTAACTTCTTACTATAACTTATATGAATAAATAATACTATAAGTATAGAGCAAATATTACTTACTATGTACAGACAACAAAAGGGAACTTCTCCCTGGAGATTCTTCATTCTAATACTTAAGTATGGCCTGATCTGAGGAAAGTGTTCCAAGGGATACATTCTAATACTTATGGTCTGATCTGAGGAAAGTGTTCCACGGGATACATTCTAATACTTATCGTCTGATCTGAGGAAAGTGTTCCACGGGATACATTCTAGCACTTATGGTCTGATCTGATGAAAGTGTTCCTCGGGATACATTTTAGTAGTTATGGTCTGATCTGATGAAAGTGTTCCTCGGGATACATTCTAGTACTTATGGTCTGATCTGATGAAAGTGTTCCACGGGATACATTTTAGTAGTTATGGTCTGATCTGATGAAAATGTTCCTCGGGATACATTCTAGTACTTATGGTCTGATCTGAGGAAAGTGTTCCAAGGGATAAGTAAGTAAGTAAGTAAATTTTTATTTGTTTGAACATGGTGTACATTGCATGCAGGATAATAATGGGATACAGAAAAGTTCTAACATGTTCAGCCGCATATCGTGGCGTACAAATTGGTAGGAAGAGATGGTGCATAAACCGTGATAATATTCATCAAAATTACATTTCTTCGTTATTCATTAAAGATCAGTTAAAATTACAATTCAATAAATATATTTTTTTGATACAGTTCAATGTCAAAGTAGTCATTAAATAAATTGGTCAAACTATGTGTTATTGTCATTAAAACATTTAAATTCCAAATTACAATTACATATTACAAAAAAACAATACAATAGATCAATAACATGTCAAAAAATACAACATTGTCATCTCATAAACGAGGAAAATTGTCCTCTTTCATAAACTCTGCTATACTGTAATATGCTCTTTCAGTTAATAAACTCTTCAATTTACTTTTAAGAGCAGATATATTTAATGTTTTCCATGATTTGGGCAATTTATTAAAAATGGTTGGAGCCATGCAAAAGATGCTCTTACGCATAAGAGCTGTTTTAGCGCCATGAACACAGAGTTTGAAATTATCACGTCTATTCCTAGGGACAGCATCAGATAAACGCTGAAATAAATGAGAATTAGATTTAATGAACATTACTGTTTCCAGGATGTATAACGAGGGCAATGTCAATATCTTACGTTCTGTAAAATAAGATTTACAGCTGTCCGTTGTTTGCAGTCTAAAAATCGATCTAATGCACCTTTTCTGTGCCCGAAACGCTATTTCATTGTCCGTGCTATTCCCCCAAAAGATAACTCCATATCTAAGAATTGATTCGGCTAATCCATAGTAAGCAGTAATTAGCGCATCTGTACACATTCTAATACTTATGGTCTGATCTGAGGAAAGTGTTCCACGGGATACATTCTAATACTTATCGTCTGATCTGAGGGAAGTGTTCCACGGGATACATTCTAGTACTTATGGTCTGATCTGATGAAAGTGTTCCTCGGGATACATTTTAGTAGTTATGGTCTGATCTGATGAAAGTGTTCCTCGGGATACATTCTAGTACTTATGGTCTGATCTGATGAAAGTGTTCCACGGGATACATTTTAGTAGTTATGGTCTGATCTGATGAAAGTGTTCCTCGGGATACATTCTAGTACTTATGGTCTGATCTGATGAAAGTGTTCCACGGGATACATTTTAGTAGTTATGGTCTGATCTGATGAAAGTGTTCCTCGGGATACATTCTAGTACTTATGGTCTGATCTGATGAAAGTGTTCCACGGGATACATTTTAGTAGTTATGGTCTGATCTGATGAAAGTGTTCCTCGGGATACATTCTAGTACTTATGGTCTGATCTGATGAAAGTGTTCCACGGGATACATTCTAGTACTTATGGTCTGATCTGATGAAAGTGTTCCTCGGGATACATTCTAGTACTTATGGTCTGATCTGATGAAAGTGTTCCACGGGATACATTTTAGTAGTTATGGTCTGATCTGATGAAAGTGTTCCTCGGGATACATTCTAGTACTTATGGTCTGATCTGATGAAAGTGTTCCACGGGATACATTCTAGTACTTATGGTCTGATCTGATGAAAGTGTTCCACGGGATACATTCTAGTACTTATGGTCTGATCTGATGAAAGTGTTCCACGGGATACATTCTAGTACTTATGGTCTGATCTGATGAAAGTGTTCCACGGGATACATTCTAGTACTTATGGTCTGATCTGATGAAAGTGTTCCTCGGGATACAATAGCAACGGCTTTCATTTTGACAGTTCAACAACATTCATTGCGTTATCACGTTGGTAAGCATACAAAATTTTCGAACATACTTAATATAGCAATGGATTAGCAATTACAGACCATAGAAATGTATCTATATTATGGTGCAGACTTTGTCTCTTTTGTTGAAAGTAGGTAAGTAGGTACTTGAATCCCTAATAACAGTAATAACACACACCAAGGAAGCTACATATTATTTATGACTATTACTATTAATCATAAAGGTTAGGGGCCTAAAAAGGCAACTTTAGCAGAATCATAAAAGGATAACATTATGAATCTAACACAGACAGTTAACAGTTAACTGTTAAGTTAATCGTATCAAATCCCATTGGTGAAGATTCTCAGTTATTTTTTTTTTGTCTGTGCTAAAATGCCAATCAATCCAATCCAAACCCAATCCCAATCTCTTTGATTGTACCTACGTTAGCGCAGCGAAAAAAAGAACAACACGGACTGTTTTCGCCATATTATAATTCATAATGTTATCCTTTTATGATTCTGCCAAAGTGGCCTTTTTAGGCCCCACATTAATTTATTATTATATCAGTCACCATTTTACACTTAATTAAATAACTTAATGTTAGTTTGACGTTAAACGTCTCTTATCCCACTAATAAACAGCCATAATAGTATTGCTATATTCCCTAAATGATAAATCTGCAATAAGTTTTCACGTGTGTAGCGCGGCGCCACTTCTTCGTAGTCGTATTAGTGTTGCTATTGCCCGCCAGACGGCGGGAAATGTTCGTATCGCCAGTCGACCCAACAAAAGTGTAAGGAATAACTTCGTTGCCTTGTGGATCATGTATAACCTATAAATGTGGAATATAAATAGGTTTTTATTGATATAAAGTAAACAAACACACATAGTTTTTGGGCAGTAGGAAGTTTTCGAAAATAATTTAAAAATAGCGCCATCTATGGTCCAGTAATTGAATCAGTGTGAGTTATTATAATTTTATTTTTTCTATAATATTAATCTTTCACTAGGCACAACTATTAATTAAATTGATTATAAAATATTTAATTAGGAAATGCCTAATTAATTTATTAATTTATGCCCTATGATTAATATACTTATTTTTTCATTTATATGTACATATTATTATTATTATTTTAAATATTAGCATAGATTATGTAAATAAATATTTTTTTTAGATTATTTTCCAATGATTAGGAAATAATATTAAATATATAAGATAGCCACATACATGTGCATTCTTCTCTGAGCCTTCTCGATGTCCTGATCCTTTTCCCTCAGTAAGTACTTGCGAGCTCCCTTCACGAAGTCGACGCAGTGATCCTCCCAACTGAAATAAATCAATAAATTAATTAAACAGGATTAAAATTTATGCAGGATTAAAATAATACTTCCGTAATTGACGGTTTCTGTATGTGTACCAATGAAACTGATAGATTGTCAAACTAATATGAAGTGGTTTGATATAGGAGCAAGCCTATTGCAGTAGGTACCTTGAGTTTTCGAAAAAGTTCGTCTCACGTCGTCTCCGTCACTCATATCTGTGTGACAGTCTCTTTCTACTAAAGCTCGATGTGTCATAATAATGGCCGGGCGGGTACTATATATATCGAAGTGAAGATAGGTTACGTTAGCCACATCAGAGCACACGTACGCCCGTAAACTTTAGTTGTCGGAAACAGTATAGCAGTCACCGTAGCCGAAATCGGCATGGGATGGTATATACAATATGTATAATGTATAGCACTACAAGGTAAATCGGAACCAACTTTTTGAAGTGAAACTTCTTTACGCACGCTTGACTTGGGGAGTAAGCTGGCGAAAGCGTGACGTAAGCGTTACGAAAAGTGTGATCGGGCAAGGCGAACGGAAGTTAAGTGGGGGATATAAGCAAGAGACAGCAGTGCGCGCGCACATTTTCTTTCTCTCTTTAAGTTTCACTTCAGTCGTGTGGTCATAAGCACACTCGTTTTTTTTTATATACATATATATTTTTTTTGTCCTAATCATCATTTGTCCGAATGATAACTTGCCCGAACGTAATGTCACATATAATATCACATGAGATAACATTAAAATCCCTAAATACAATATGCCCTAAATTTGTTTGTCATAAATATTACAATCAATAATATACAAAAAACCTAAAACCGTTTTCAATAATAGTTATAAGTCCTAAATTTAACTTATTTAAGTAATGTTTATTTATTCTAATAATGTTTTTAAAACTTTGTATTACATGCATGCAACATGCAAGCAAGCATGCAGCAAGCATACTTCGTGCAAGCAAACATGCAGCATGCAGCAGGCATATGGTTTCTGTCACGGCTCCGGCGCTGCGGGTCTCCGGCGGTCCCACGCGCCTACGCGATTCTAAATTACACTCTAGGGGTAGGGCAGACAAACTGCTTGGAGTCGGATTTACAGCGATTCGTTTCTGTAATAAAAGCTCCGATAAAAAAAAAGTAATTTAAAAAATAAAAAAACCCGACTGCGAAACTGAAAAGCTACAAACAAGCCCATTTTAAATTAAATAAAAGTTGGAAGCAGGCGGGACCCATTTGAATTTGAAAATATAATAAAAATGGTATGGGTCCCACCTGCTTCCAACTTTTATTTAATTTAAAATGGGCTTGTTTGTAGCTTTTCAGTTTCGCAGTCGGGTTTTTTTATTTTTTAAATTACTTTTTTTATTTCCAGCTTTTTAGTTTACAAATGTGAAAGATTTCGCAAGCGATTTAGTTCTTGGTGCGTGTTTTTTACGATTTGTCACTTCGAATTACTTTTAACCATATAAGTTATATATATTTTTGTAATCACCTTTTAAAACCCTTTATTTTGATACCCCAGTCGATAGGTTTCGAGAGAAAAAAAAATTTTTTTTGAAGACATATTGCGCCAAAAATCGGCCATTTTAATTTTTTTTCAATTTTGATATATCCAGTGTCACTCTTACAATTAAGACGAATCTAACGGCACCTCTCAAGCTGAAATCGATCAAGCCGTTTAGGCTACAGAGCGTGCCAAAGAAATATACATACATACAAACATACATACATACATACACTCGAAAAACATAACCCTCCTTCTGACGTAGTCGGGTAAAAATAAGAATTGTCCTTACTCAAAATAACCCTTATAGTTTCGTCATGTCCGTCTGTCTGTCTGTCCGAGGTGTTGCTAAGAGACCGTTAGCACTAGAAAGCTGTAATTTTGTAGGAGTGTGTAGGTATATCAACTACGCCGACAAAGTGGTAAAATAAAATTTTGGAAAATATTTTGTTTTAGGGTCGCTCCCCTACTTGTGAAATGGGGATGATTATTTTTTTCATCGTCTACCCCATCGTGTGGGGTATCGTTGAATAGGTCTTCTAAAATGACTAGGGAGTTCAGCCGATAGACGTCCACTGCTGGACGTAGGCCTCCCCCAAATTTGGGAGGGTTTGCCTTAATCGCCACGCTTGGCAGGCGGGTTGGCGATCGCAGTATGGTATGATGGTGGAATACATAGAGAACGCCGCTGCCCATTCTCCGGTACGACCCTTAGTCGCCTTTTACGACACCCACGGGAAGTAAGGGGTGGTATTCTTTAAGTCCGGCACCACACAGACCATGACATTAATATTGACAAAGACATTATAACCATTAACTCCTAATATTAATCTTTACCATTACTTATATTCAGAATAAAGAACAACATAATCGTACTATATTGTGATAACGGGCTATTACGGAACCCTACACTGTGCGTGGCCTGACACGTACTTGGCCGGTTTTTTTGTTAGTTAAATTCAAAAAAAATTTTTCGGTTAAGTTGTGTTAATTTTTCGGTAATTCATTTTAACACAGCTTAGATAGTATTACATTCAACCATAGATCGCCGGAAGTTAATTTGTTTTTAATTTAATGTTTATTTCCCATTTTTAGCAAATGTTTTAGGACTAACAATTTTATTATAAGTGAGCATTCGGAATAACACACATTGTATAATACAGCCTACTGAATTTATTTCATGCAAAATTAGGAGATTCAATTATTATCGTACCTACTCGACATTATGACTGAAGTTACTGAAGTTTATAGCAAACGTGTTATGGATAAGGATTTTCGGACAAAAAATTTTAGGAGAAGAAAGGGAGTACCATATCAAGTAGGTAACATTTCACAAAACAATTTATTGCTTTGGTTTACTAACAGCAGCGCCTGTCCAGCTACTTACTCGATCGTAGTAGGGTCCAGGTTGTACACTGCGGCATCAGCCGCCGACAACCTCTGCTTCAGGCGACGCACGTTGTCCGTGTTGAAGTACCACTCACGGGTCGCGAAGAACTTCAGCGCGCCGTTCATCGCCTGCAGGCGTTTGCTCACGGTGGACAGGCTCGGTCTGGAACACGCAACTCCCCATCATTTTCAAGTTAGTTTTGTACTAAACGATACCTGGGAACCTTTAACTCCTCACGACCTCGGTACCATTTCGTGCACCAATTCCGAGCACCATCACAATCAAATAAGCACCGTCTTTTGCGTGCATTAGATTGAGCACTAGGTAGTAGGTACAATCTAATGCACGCAAAAGATGTAAATAGTGATTTTTCTCAACAAAAATAAAAGTTGTTTCTTATTAATTATCTACATTTTTAAAACGCAAAGTTGACGGCTATGTGAAGGGTAAATAAAAAAAAAAAATCACATTTTAGTGGGTCAGTTTGTAATTTATCTAAGTTACAATAGCCCAATGCCAACTGTTCATCACCTTTTACAAAATATTGCTTTTCCCGATGCTGGGACGTTAATTGTTGAGGAGCTCTCCTGGTAAGAACCAGGAGAACTCATCAACAATCACTCACCATACGACGACGAGCATAAATTGCTTAGCAACCATATTAAAGTAATCGAATCGCAACCCGTGAAATATTTGTCATTGAGTAGTTCCGATGGCCATCTGTGGTCTTCATCATCAGCTCCACTATACCAAATGATGATTTCCGAGAGCAAATGCTCAAGTTACTTTAAAAAATACTCAAATCGTTATAGGTTTGCCTATAAAATTTTAGGGTTTCCCTCGATTTCCATAGGATCCTCTCATCAGAGCCCAACGAGATGATAATGGGACCACCTCGAGAGTATACTCTTTCAAGTAAAAAAGAACTTTTGGAATCGGTCTAGCTGTCTTCGAGTAATCAGTGAACATACACAAGGTAGCTACTGTAAACTGTTGAGGAGTTCCCTTAACTGTCCTTCGTCTTCATCATCAGACCTTTGAAAATCCGTCGACAATTGGCGGAGTATTCGATGAACAAACATACAAAAAAAAACATAGTACCTCCTCCTTTTTGTGAAGTCGGTAACTAAAGTAAAACAAATGACTGACCTTGGCTTCATCCCGCACATTTTGAACGCGTAGTGGATGAGGTATAGTGGGATTGTTTGAAGTGTTGTCGCCACAATCTTCTGCATCACACTGCAATACAGAAACATTAAATTATTGTTACAATAAAAGACTGATACCTACCTAGGAGTAACCACACATCTTAGGTCACTGATAATATATACTTATTATAAATACATGTAGTGAATATGAAATTGTGATACCCAAATTTAGAGGGTCCGCGCCCACTCGACCCGCTTAGACTCGACCCGAAGAATAATATCAGATGTTTTACTACCAATTCAGTGCCATTTGTACAGTCAGGCAAAGTGATATTATCCTAATTTGATTATACTGATACAAATGATTGAAATGGATATTTCTGCATTACGATAGAGTCCAACAAAGGTAAAATATTGTATACAACAACTTGTTCATTATTAAGATACTGTAAAGTTATGTACTAAGTATAGTTCTTCTTTTTAGATTCCGTTGCGAACGCAACACATCAATCAGCCAAAGGAAGAAGAAAAGTATTGAAAATGATAACACTTTAGGTTTATTGACAAAAAATATCAAGAAAAGTTATTACAAGAAACTGCTCGATTGTTGATTATTTCAAAAACTATTTAATTATTTGTATTTTTTTTTCATGTCGATTATTTATAGAAAGAAATTGTTGATTTTGTGCTGTAAACATGTTTTATTTTACATTTTAGAAGTTAGTTCCTATTCCTACTTGTTAACCTAATAATTATAATCACGTTTAAAGATTGATTCAATAAATACCACCGTGCCACTAGCTATAAGATTGTAATGATAATCCCCCGTGTGGTTCAAGCATTAAATCGACACTTTTTTGCCTGACTTTACATCGACGTTTTTACGCCTATCAAAACAGAAATATTCTTCGGGTCGAGTCTAAGCGGGTCGAGTGGATGCGGACCCAATTTAGATTAACTAAAAGTAGCGTTATTTTTAGGGTTCCGTACCAAAATGGTAAAACGGAACCCTTATGGTGAGACACAGTCTGTCTGTCTGTCACAGCTGGATATCTCAAGAACTACTAATGCTATCAACTTGAAATTTGGAAAAGTTTTAGATGACATTTGCCCAACAAAATTTGCAAATAAGAAAGAAATAAAAATATATGTAAATTTTTTGCAACAGGGACTGAAAGGCCGTCTGAAAAATTCGAAGTGGGGCTACTAGGGCATTTGGGGTATCATATGAAAGAGCGCAGTTTGCACATTCTCAAACATTTTTCCTTTTTTTTTAGGCCGCATAGTTTTCAACTTTTGATGAAAAATTAAAAATAAAATACCGTTCCTCCCCCTTTATCTTCGAAGTTTGCAAAGAGAAAAATCTGAAATAATTCTATATTATAGAAGTTTATGTAATGATTACAGGAAAAATAAAACGAATTCTCTAAATAGCACACTTTTTAGAAATCATCAACAATAGTTATATTAGTTCCACTATCGGTCAAGAGATGGCGCTGACCTAAAACTGCAATATTCTACACCGCAGCGTGCATTAAAATTCTCTGATGAATGAAGGCCTTATCGATGAAAAATTAAAAACATATGATGGTACGGAACTCTCGGTGCGCGAGTCCGACTCGCTCTTGACCTGTTTTTTAAGTAAGAAATGACTGTGCCATAAATTCAGGAGTTTTCCCAAAAGCTTTTAAACGTGCAATAATCCATCCAGTGTACTAAGGCAAAGCTAAAGACGACGTGTCCAATTATCAGCCAATTTCAGTGCTTAGCTCCTTGTCTTCATACTTGAACGAATCCTCAACACTAACCTTACAAAATTCCTATCAAAAATAAAGTAATCGCAGACTTATCATCAATGATCCCACTGCTGGGACACTGGTCTCCTCTCTTCGAGAGGGAGTGGGCTGTAATCCACCACGCGGGCCCAGTGCGGGTTGGTAGATGTTACATGGGTACTAGGATATGTTCATGTTCCTCACGATGTGTTCCTTCACCGTCTTGAGAGCAGTAGTGATGCAATCATTTACACAAAGTAAAGTGCCTGCTTGGGTTCGAACCCACGACCTAGAACTCGTAAGTCGCGGCCGTTACCACTGGGCCACCACTGCTCCAACTATCAGTTCGGATTTCGTTCGGGTATCTCCAGAAAAGATGCCGTCTCAGATTTCACCGACACCCTGATAGACAAACTGTACAATCGCCGTAAATGCAAAATGGAGCATGTAGGAATAAGTGGTGTGGCCCTAAATATTTACAAAGTTTACCTCAGGGAGCGTAGCTAGTGTGTTAAAATTCACTCCGTTTTTAGTGACGAAGATTTTTTTTTTTTTAAACGTTGCCCCACACTAGGAATTTTTCCTGTGTCCTGTGTAGTTACGCCTTAAGGAAGTATATAATAATAATAGCAACGCCCCGTTACCAATCAATCATCAGGCAGTTGCCCGCCGACATCCGTCTGGTCGGAAGATCTTCCCTTTTCTATGGAGGATGAGTGAACCAAGTCCTCATACCTGTACACACAATCGCTTTCCTAACCATTTTTTATGTTTTACTCTTTTTATTTATTCTCCCTTGTTAATCTAATTGCATAAGTCTTGAATAGTATTTCCTCCTGGGAGAGGGCACTGGCTTTTGAATCACAGGTTAACCACTAGCACAAGTGTCAGGGACTTCACACAATTTGTAACCACTTTCGTAATAAAGATTATTAAGTTAGTGGACAACTCGCCAATAATGAATCACTTCAAGAAGGTGTTGGTTAGGCAGGAGTGATTCATTTCATCCGGGGAATGTATGTAAATAATATTTTTCTGTTAGCTTAGTACCTACTCAATTATAATTGTAACACACTAACATTTGTACCTAACTAACTAACATAATATTGATCCAATGATCCATCCCAATCATATTACTTAGACAACAATTTATCTGTCTAAGTAATACTTATGTCAAATTTTGATTTAATTTAAGCCTATAAAGAATTGTTAAAGCTATTTGTATTCAAATAAGGCAGACAACTAGCCCATCTTTAACGTCAAAAGGTTGCCTTCACCATGAGTTGGGAAAACGAAGTAGCGCAACAAAATAGTCAAAGTTCCTGAAACGTTGACTATTTGTTGCGCTACTGCGTTTGTTACTACAGACAGACGCTTTGCAGGGTGTAAGGCGTCCGTCTGTATTTCAGGAACTGACTGGCTTTGATCATTTGGCTCATAAAGTAGTAGATGGTGTCGTACTCACGTATTCTCGATGAGGAACCCGAAGGGGTACCACATGACGTTGTCGAAGGGGTGAGCGCGGACCCCGCGCAGCATGTTGTTGCGGAAGTCGGCCCACGTGGTGGGGCCCAGGCACGAGCTGCAGTTGTACACGCGCGCCTCTCGCTTGCTGGGGGTTCAAACTTTTATGTTATAATAAGTCTTAGTAAAAAAAAGGGGTAAGCGCTTAGTAAGGGGTGGTGCCTTAAAGAATTGCACCACCCCTTACTTCCCGTGGGTGTCGTAAAAGGCGACTAAGGGTCTTACCGGAGAATGGGCAGCAGCGTTCTCTATTTATTCCACCATCATACCATACTGCGATCGCCAACCCGCTTGCCAAGCGTGGCGATTATGGCAAACCCTCCACAAAATTGGGGGAGGCCTATGTCCAGCAGTGGACGTCTATCGGCTGAAACGACGAAGCCTTAGTACGCAGCACATAGATGACATAGAAGCATGAATACGCCATAAACACGTATGATACTGTGGATAGACATAGTAAGTAGCATGTTGGTACGGAAGATCCCCGCGGTGTGTGCAGGAGCTGCACTTGCACGCGCGGGCTTCGCGCTTACTGAGGGACACATAGGTAGATTGAATATCTTTATTGCTGGCCAAATTAAAGAAACAAAACAAGCCCGAGAATCTCAATAAAATTTTGCCTGTTTTGGGAATGGAACCCCCGACCTCATGCTCAGCATTCGTGCTTGACCAACGGCGCTTTCGAGCGACCGCTCCCTATCACATGGGGCTTAAAACATAATTGGTGCAGGTAAACTGTACAGCTGTGCCTATTTTTTTTAGAGAAAACAGGTTTGACGGTACGGTGACGTCATAACTGACTCTTCGAGGCCGGTCTCCCAGGCCACGGCGAGCAGCGTGTCGATGCACATGTCCACCGGCATCATGTCAGCGCGCCGCGCGCCGCCGCAGTTGAGCACGTGCAGCATGCCCTTGCCGGCGCCCACCAGCGCGCCGCTCGGGCCGTTCAGGTTCTCGATCCAGCCGGGGAACGGGTCGCGGAGGGACGATGTCACTGTGAGTGTACCGAGCGATTCATAAATTTCAGAAAATGTTTTTATTTTCGTAATTTTGCATTTTATTTGAAAGAAAGTTCTTCGTGTGTTCAGTCGCGCGCTGCGATCGTTTTCGGGTTTCTCATTTACGTTTTGTTTAGTAACAGAACGGCATTTAGCGTTGAAGAAAAATTTAACTGTTTTTGCTACTCACCGCTAGATGGCAGTATTTTAAATTAGTGAAAAGGTCAATTAGAATCACGTTGCATTGCAGCACGGAACTCTGCTACCCATTTAAAAAAAAAGTAGACAGTATGTTCAGTGTAAGGTCCTCGGAATAGGAATATAATTATTATCTCGGAATAGGAATAATATAATTATTCTATCTAATAAAAAAAACTGGTAACTGACCTATTGTTGGTCTAAAGATGGCGGTCGCGTACTTGGCCGTGACAGCTCGCTCGGCCACCACGCTCTCCGCCATCGCCTTAGTGAACGTGTAGGTGTTCGGCTTCGGAGATATTAATCTGGAATTAAATAAAATGATGACTTAAATGCAATTATATTATCGTGTGGCAAGCGAGGCGCTGGACAAAGGTTGTGTGTTGTCTTTGTGTTTCCATCACGCACTTTATGCAACAGATTGCCAAGCGTATATTTTCTCCGGTGCTTCACACCACAAAAATTATTATCGACAATATTTTTGCTTTCATTCTTAATACTTACCCATCGTCTTAAATTCTTTCTCTTAAAAAAACTTTTTAACAAAAAAAACAACCGACTTCCAAAAAACACTACAAAGTGAAAAATAACATTAATTTCGGAAGTCGGTGTTTTTGGATCTGTAATTTAGTTTTTTGCCACCGACTTCCGAAATTAAAGTTATTTGTTACTTTGTAGGTAGTGTTTTTTGGAAGTCGGTTGTTTTTTTTGTAAAAAAGTTTTTATTTTTCACTTTTTAGTGGGTCAGTTTGTAATTAATTTAAGTTACAATAGCTTAATGTCAACTACTCATAACCTTTTACAAAATATTGCTTTTCCCGATGCAGGGACGTTAATTGTTGAGGAGTTCTCCTAGTGAGACCCAGGAGATCTGGAGCTGATTGAGAAGTCACCATCAGCTCCACTTCAAAATACGCATTGCAACGAGCACAAATGCTTAGTAACCACATTAAATTACCTAATCGAATCGCAACCCGTGAAATACTTATTATTGTGTAGTTCCGATGGCCATCAGTAGTCTTCATCATCAGTTCCACTTCACCAAATGGTGCTTTCCGAGAGCAAATGCACGAGTTACTATAAAAAATACTCAAATCGCTGTAGGTGTGCCTATAAAATTTGAGGGTTTCCCACGATTTCCATGGGATTCCCTCATCAGATTCCGACTGGGTGACAATGGGACCACCTCGAGACCATACCTACCCTTTCAAACAAAAAAATAATTTTTAGAATCGAATCGAATGGCGGGGTCTTTCAGACCCCACCATACCCTTTCAAACAAAAAAATAATTTTTAGAATCGAATCGAATGGCGGGGTCTTTCAGACCCCGCCATCCCCTTCTAACCTAACCTGTTCGTGTCGGGGTGCCCCAAGTCAGGAGAGCATTATAAATAAATAATACGGCACGTTTAAAGAAAATGCTCTCCTGACATTAATGTTTTTTTAGCCTTACGACCTTAAAAACAAGAAAAATGAAGAAAAAACATTGTCAGGAGAGCATTTTTTTACGTTAACGTATAAAAAAATGCTTTGCTGACATTAATGCTTTTTTAGCCTTACGACCTTATGCGTGGGAGGCATCGAAATACCAAAGACAGTTTTTTGTTTTTTTTGCGTTCCTTTCCTCCAATCTGGTGTGACATTGTACACCACAGACAATAATTATACTAGTACACATTCGGTTGTCAATCGCCCATTTTAACGTTCCGTTTCATCTAATAACGTTTACATTTCGCTTTTTATCTGATTTGAGGTTAGAAACTATTTTTGTTAATTTCTCGAAAAATATCCATTACCTTGTAATAAGAGTGGTAGCGTTATAATCGGGGCCCCACCCTCTACCAGATTTAACCACTTTTAACCCCCTCCGCCTGCCAAACGATACTAAAGCCAACCCGCTTATAATAATTTATCTTTATTTCAGACATACGTCCATACATTTTTACAAAGAAAGTTAGAAGAATTTTTACAAAGAAAGCTTATGGTCGCAGTGCTTCTACTATATTGTGGTCGCAGTGCTACTACTCAGTGCTTCTACTATATTGTGGTCGCAGTGCTACTATTGAGTGCTTCTACTATATTGTGGTCGTAGTGCTACTACTGAGTGCTTCTACTATATTGTGGTCGCAGTGCTACTACTGAGTGCTTCTACTATATTGTGGTCACAGTGCTACTACTCAGTGCTTCTACTATATTGTGGTCGCAGTGCTACTATTAAGTGCTTCTACTATATTGTGGTCGTAGTGCTACTACTGAGTGCTTCTACTATATTGTGGTCGCAGTGCTACTACTCAGTGCTTCTACTATACTGTGGTCGCAGTGCTACTATTGAGTGCTTCTACTATATTGTGGTCGTAGTGCTACTACTGAGTGCTTCTACTATATTGTGGTCGCAGTGCTACTATTGAGTGCTTCTACTATATTGTGGTCACAGTGCTACTACTGAGTGCTTCTACTATATTGTGGTCACAGTGCTACTACTCAGTGCTTCTACTATATTGTGGTCGCAGTGCTACTATTGAGTGCTTCTACTATATTGTGGTCGTAGTGCTACTACTGAGTGCTTCTACTATATTGTGGTCACAGTGCTACTACTCAGTGCTTCTACTATATTGTGGTCGCAGTGCTACCATTGAGTGCTTCTACTATATGGTGGTCGTAGTGCTACTACTGAGTGCTTCTACTATATTGTGGTCGCAGTGCTACTACTGAGTGCTTCTACCATATTGTGGTCGCAGTGCTACTACTGAGCATGAGGCCTTGGGTTTGATTCTCACGTCGGCAAATTGTTATTATGTTAATCCATCAGGAATTTCCCAGCAGCCAGAACTCTGGATTTGTGCCCGGTTGATGGCAATAGTCTCGCCTCGTACTACATCAGACTCTAACAGAACTGGCGACACGGGTGTACTGTAGGTACACTTCTAGCTACCCGTTGTTACAGGCGTAACGTTATGTTATGTTATTGTGTTCATCATCTGCCTTGTCTTATTCCCAGCTATGTTGGGGTCAGCTTATCAGCTACCAGTCTAACCTGATGCAGTGTTTACATGGAGTGACTGCCTATCCTCCACAATCAAGTTACTGGGTAAGACGATACCCATTGGTAAGACCGGTTGTCAGACTTTCTGGTACGACGCGAGCCACGGCTGGGTCTCGGTATTTAAGATGGTCACCCATCCACGGACCGACCGCGGCAATCGTAGCTTAACCTGATCGATCGACTCGTGCGGCTGTTATTACTTAGCCACTTTTTAGGGTTCCGTACCCAAAGGGTAAAAACGGGACCCTATTACTAAGACTTCGCTGTCTGTCCGTCTGTCTGTCACCAGGCTGTATCTCAAGAACCGCGACAGCTAGACAGTTGAAATTTTCACAAATTATGTATTTCTGTTGCCGCTATAACAACAAATTCTAAAAATAAAATAAAATAAATATTTAAGGGGGTCTCCCATACAACAAACGCATTTTTTTTTTGCCCTTTTTTGCTCGATATCAAAAATGGCAACAGGTAGGCACTTGAAATATTCACAAAATACTCAGTTGTATTTTTACTTTAATAATAAATAATAAAATTAAAATAAAATAAATATTTAAGGGGGGCTCCCATACAAAAAAGTCGTTTTTTGCCTTTTTTTGCTTGATATCAATATTATAGGTAACAGGTAGGCACTAGAAATATTCACAAAATACTTAATTGTATATTTACTTTAATAATAAATAATAAAATTAAAACAAAATAAATATTTAAGGGGGATCCCATACAACAAACATGTTTTTTTCGGCGTTTTTGCCTTGTGGTACGGAACCCTTCGTGTGCGAGTCCGACTCGCACTTGGCCAGTTTTTTTAAACACGCTTTTATTATCTTCACTTGTAACTAGCTAACAATGTAAACAAAATCTTAGAAGTAAATTTTCACCTACTTCTTCGCGGCAAGCGCAGCTTAATTTGATCGATCGACCCGTGCGTGCGGCTGTGTGCAGTCAGTATATTAATACTGCCTTACATTTGTAAGGCGCTCACCTGGGCGTGATCTCAGCCAGCATGTCGGGCGGCAGCACGTCGACGAGGCTCAGCAGCTGCTGCAGCGGCGCCGGCGCAGCGTACACGCGCTCCTCCACGGTCGCCAGCTCCGCGTTGCTATACGCCGTCGAGACGTGCACCAGCACCTGATACAGACCAGGTAACAATGTAGGTACTCTCGTGAGGGCAATGTGTGCTCTGTTTCTAAACTCATCATCATTCTCTTGCCCGTATCTGATGAGAATGTAAACAAATGGTTAAGAAAACGTACCAGTGGATGCGATGTTTTTCGATCAATCATAAAGATGTTTTTCGTTTGACAATAAAATTGAGACTAATTATAAATTTTCGTCGTCGATTTTTCAATTAGAATTTAATACCTAATGTCATGCAAACAATACTTGTTGGGAAAAGGGGTGAGACACGTTACTTTTGGAATCCGAGAATGCTACTTCAGACCAAATGGTAAAGACGACCACCCTTTTGTTGTATAGGAACTAGAGCTACAACGTAGTTCAAGTTCAGCCATGTCGAGGTTCCTAGGAACAATAACCAATACTGGACCAACCAATGCTGAATTTAGTTAGCTGCCATGAGCTTGATGACGTTACAACTGCCAGTGAGTGGGTACCTGCATGTTGGGCAGCTGGTCGCAGATGACCGTGAGAGCGATGACGGGGAGCACGTTCTTCTCCACCGCGACTGACGCTACTAGCAACTAGGCTAGTTACTACCTGCATGTTGGGCAGCTGGTCGCAATGTCCATAAGAGCGATGACGGGGAGCATGTCCTGCTCCACCGCGACAGACGCTACTAGCAGCTAGACTAGTGGGTACCTGCATGTTGGGCAGCTGGTCGCAGATGTCCACGAGAGCGATGACGGGGAGCACGTCCTGCTCCGCCGCGACCGACGCTACTAGCAACTAGACTAGTGGGTACCTGCATGTTGGGCAGCTGGTCGCAGATGACCGTGAGAGCGATGACGGGGAGCACGTTCTTCTCCACCGCGACTGACGCTACTAGCAACTAGGCTAGTTACTACCTGCATGTTGGGCAGCTGGTCGCAATGTCCATAAGAGCGATGACGGGGAGCATGTCCTGCTCCACCGCGACAGACGCTACTAGCAGCTAGACTAGTGGGTACCTGCATGTTGGGCAGCTGGTCGCAGATGTCCACGAGAGCGATGACGGGGAGCACGTCCTGCTCCGCCGCGACCGACGCTACTAGCAACTAGACTAGTGGGTACCTGCATGTTGGGCAGCTGGTCGCAAATGTCCATGAGAGTGATGATGGGGCGCACGTTCTGCTCCACCGCGGCCGACAGCGGCTCGTCAAACTTCAGCGTCGCCGCCGAGTGGAACACCACCGACACCTGCAGGAGGTAAGAGAGCGCGTCATCAAATATTTCGCCACACGCCTTAGAAAAAAAAAAAATCCGTGTCGGGTATCGTTGGATCCAATAATAAAATAGGTTAATTAAGGGTATTTTTTTTTCTATTTTTGTCAATACCTTGTGACATGTTTTCGGTACCAAACGCAGAAATAACTTTGATTTTGATAGTTTTTTCGAGAAATTAATACAATAAATACAAAATTATTTTTGCGGTTGGTAAAATCAAATGCATGTGTAAATATTTATCCTAACTCCGGACGCACACGGTGCGCAGTCCGCCACGCAATAGTTACAAAAACTGATTGATAGTGATTCACAAGGGGGCGTTGTTGGTACTAAAAAATACATTGTATAAAATTTGTCACAGAAATTGTCTATACAAAACAAGATGGCGGCGTTAGTTCCGATTTTGGCCACGCGCTGACAGAGCCTTGCAGCGTAGGTATGTTGAGCCTGCTACTGCAGTTTAAAGTTTAAAAAGTCGAGATCGATTAGATACATATAGAGACCGTTGGAATATTATAATGGTAAAATGAAGTTGTCAAATATGCTGGTTGCTGAGGCTTACTATTTGCAGACGATCTGAAGTTGTTCATAAGGATTACCAATCAGTCGCACTGCGAACTGCTGCAGCAGGACATTGAACGTATAGTAGGGTGGAGTAGGTACAGTCAACAGCAAAAGTAGATGATCAAAATCAGAAATTCAATACTAATGAACGGAGTTCGCGTCAGAACTGTGTGGCGTCGCAGTGATTCAAACCACTCAACGCCACATCAACGCCACACAGAAATCACTTCGACGCCACACAGTTCTAATGCGAACTCCGTTCATTAAGTATTGAATTTCTGATTTTGATCATCTACTTTTGCTGTTGACTGTACGTAACTGAGAACAGTTACTCTAATGTCGCAAAGTGTAACGTGATGTCTTCTACGCGGGCCGTGGTTCCCCGAAATCACGAATATACCATGGACAGGCATGCGATACCGCGGGTAAAGTCGGTGCGTGATCTTGGGGTCATTTTCTCCGAAGATTTGTCGTTTCGCACACATATCGTACAGTCGTGTAAGAAAGCCTTCAAGAATCTGGAAACGAGTGCTACTCGTTGAAACTAAGCATTGTCGTAAGGTAGACAAAATGCAAAATTTTACCCGGTTCCTTTATATGAAGCAATTTGGCGTCTACCCATTCTATACACTTAATTATGTATCCAACCCTCTTTGTAATAGGGATGGTTGGTTACTATAAGCTGGAGGTAAGACGCAATTCCGCACTGGTTAAATATGTTTTTCGCGGTATGTTGAATAATCCGCAAATACTGGAATCTTTGGGTCGCAGCCTCTCTCCCAGCCCTTGCGCCGCGAGAAAGGCTGTTTAAAGTCCCGGTGGTCCGTATAAACTTGTATATATATATATACATACGTATAAGTTGGCAGTTTGCGGTGCGCGGTGGGGGCCGGTGGAGCGGGCAATAAAGATACTCAACAGCGTCTCTCTGCGATTGGATATCTTTACTTGCTCTTTGGCGGAATTCCAGAGGGTGGCACTTAACTTATTGTCCTCTGTATGAACCGTGTGGCAAACGGATTCGTTACTTGGGACTTGTTAATTGGTATCCACGATAATCGACAGGTATTTTGAAATTGGTTCACGATCAACGGACTCAAAGTGACCAACTTAATCCTATTTCGTACCACTTCCAAAAATAAAAGTCACCTAAATTGTGATTTGGATGGAGTCCCTGTCAGTATGGTCACAGTATAAAGATCATACAGTATTTCGACTTCATACAAACGGACGAAACGCGAGCTATACCTACGCGCCTCGACCTCGGCATGCGCTCGGCATGCAGACAGTTGCGACTGTGCCGCAGTGACGAACGGACGGTGTGTTGTTTTTTGTAACAATAACCGCGCGATCACTAAAAATAAGTTCAAGTACATATTTAATATGACGAGTAGGCTATATTGTGCTGTTTTTGGTTGCATGAATTCGTCAATAACGCATCCAGAGATAACTTTTTTTAGATTACCTGGAAACTCTGAAAGGTAAGACTATAAAATAATTTTACTTACTAGTAGGTAGGTACATAATGTGTGTCTTTTTAATGGATAAGTATTTCCTTATATCTCCCGAAAAAAAAAGATGTCTGGATTAATAAATAAAGTGAATAGAGTAAAGGAAAGTGTTGTTACACACGAGTGAAATAGGTAGTTATAGGCGGTAATATTTTTCGGTCGCAAATTTATAAGATTTGTTAAAACATAAGTACCATGGTTTTTTAGGTAGGTACATGGTTTTTTAATATAAAAGAAGTATATTTATTTATTTATTTTATTATTTATGTACACACAGCAAAATACAATAACAAAACTAAATGGAAACAAAGTAGGCAAATGTAGGTAATTAAAATGCTGGAGGCGGGCAGCCCTATCGCATGTTTACGTACCGTGCGGCTGTAGGCATTTATTTCAAGGTTACGGCCGAGTTACAATACTGTATGATCTTTATACTGTGGTATGGTTGAGGCAGTAAAGTTTTTGGGAGTACACGTTGATTGTTATTTAAATTGAAAACCAGAATTTGAAAGTTTAAAAAAATCCATCAGCTCAGCATGTTATGTACTGAGAAGCCTACGAAATGATATTGACATTACACAGTTAAAAAAAGTCTATTACGCGTTAATCGAGTCAAGGTTACGATACAGCATCTTATGCTGGGGAGGCAGCTACGATTACAATATACAGAGAGCATTTGTGTTACAAAAAACCGGGCAAGAGCGAGTCGGACTCGCGCACCGAGGGTTCCGTAACATCCGGGTTTATGAATAAGGTTTATGTTTATGAAATTAAATGTTTTTTTTATTATTTTTATATTTGAATTGACTGAATAAAATGTAAATTGCGGTTTACGATTTATGACGTATTAAAAAAAACTACTTACTAGATCTCGTTCAAACCAATTTTCGGTGGAAGTTTACATGGTATTGTACATCATATATTTTTTTTAGTTTTATCGTTCTCTTATTTTAGAAGTTACGGGGGGGGGGACACACACATTTTACCACTTTGGAAGGGTCTCTCGCGCAAACTAGTTTTTAAAAATAGAAATAATAATAATAATAATAATAATACTCAGTTTAGAAAAAAATGATGTTAGAAACCTCAATATCATTTTTGAAGACCTATCCATAGATACCCCACACGTATGGGTTTGACGAAAAAAAATTTTTAGTTTCAGTTCTAAGTATGGGGTACCCCAAAATTTATTGTTTTTTTTCTATTTTTGTGTGAAAATCTTAATGCGGTTCACAGAATACATCTACTCACCAAATTTCAACAGTATAGTTCTTATAGTTTCGGAGATAAGTGGCTGTGACATACGGACGGACAGACAGACAGACGGACAGACAGACAGACAGACAGACATGACGAATCTATAAGGGTTCCGTTTTTGCCATTTGGCTACGGAACCCTAAAAAGGGGCGTTCGCACCATGGATGGTTTGCATTCGTCAGCAGGAATCTTGTAAGAGGCACTTTGTAAATTTGAATATTCTCACTGTACCTTCCCTATACGTATTGGTGCTCCTAACACATTTTTCTAAATATGTACATCAATATGAGACTAGAAGAGGAAAGAAAACTTGGAGAGAGTACGAGAAGAAAAGATTTTAAATCCACAAATATTCCTAAACATAATATAGTCCAACACGGTACCTGCCACAAATGTCAGTGAAAATTTTCAATAAACTTCCCGTTGATATAAAATTATCACTTTACAAAAGGGACTTCAAGGCTAAATTGAAGCGTTACCTACTGGATGGCTGCAATTATTCTATTAATGATATTTAAATTGTAAACATACATAATATACTGGAAATTGATCATGATTGTTATTTTTGTTAGGTATGTACCTAGTCTAAAAACCTTCTATTGTTCTTTTACATTCATATGACATATAAGTAAGTAATTGACATTGGACATCTGACATTGGCTATATTTAATTATTTGTAGCATTATTATTCTAATTATTTAAATGACATCTATTTATTATTATTATTACTCTTCCTCATTAGTAATTAAGTGGCATGCATTTTATTGTTGTTTTATTTTTTTGTATTTCTTAAGTTATAAAATCATTTTTAATATGCGACACAATGTAAAAATTGTTATGAATAAATAAATAAATAAAACCCTGTTAGAATAAGACAGTTCAAAAAACATTTTTACAAAAAAAAAAAACAACCGACTTCCAAACAAAAACACTACAAATTGAAAAATAACTTTAATTTCGGAAGTCGGTGTCTTTGGTTCCGCATTTTCGTTTATTGACACCGACTTCCGAAATAAAAGTTATTTTTCAATTTGTAGTGTTTTTGTTTGGAAGTCGGTTGTTTTTTTTTTTTGTAAAAATGTTTTTATTTTTCACTTTTTAGTGGGTCACTTTGTAATTTATCTAAGTTACAATAGCCTAATGCCAACTGTTCATCACCTTTTACAAAATATTACTTTTCCCGATCCTGGGACGTTAATTGTTGAGGAGTTCTCCCGGTAAGAACCAGGAGAACTGCTCAACAATCACTCATCATACGCATTGTGACGAGCATAAATTGCTTAGCAACCATATTAAAGTAATCGAATCGCAACCCGTGAAATATTTGTCATTGAGTTGTTCTGATGGCCATCTGTGGTCTTCATTATCAGCTCCACTTTACCAAATGATGATTTCCGAGAGCAAATGCTCAAGTTACTTTAAAAAATACCCAAATCGCTATAGGTTTGCCTATAAAATTTGAGGGTTTCCCTCGATTTCCATGGGATCCTCTCATGAGATTCCAACTTGATGATAATGAGACTACCTCGAGAGTATACCCTTTCAAATAAAAAAAAGAACTTTTGGAACCGGTCCAGCCGTCTTCGAGTAATCGGTGAACATACACAAGGTAGCTACTGTAAACTGTTGAGGTAGTTCCCTTAACTGTCCTTCGTCTTCATCATCAGACCCTTAATGACAGTCACAACCTATCTAGGTGTAAAGTTCACATCAATACAAATTAATCAAGCCCAAACACAAGGTAACTGCTGTAAATCGTTGAGGAGTCCCTTCGACTGTCTTTCGGCTCCATCATCAGATCGACTCCAGACCTTCATTAAATTGTAGTGCTTTAAAATACTTAATGAAAAAAATAACAAACGCACTAGTCGCTCCTACGATTTTCGAATGTTCCCCTCGATTTCACTGGGATGCCATCATCAGATCCTGGTTTCCTTGTCATGGGACCACCCTTGGCATATCTCCTTTCCAACAAAAAAAGAATAATCAAAATCGGTTCATAAACGACGAAGTTATCCGCGAACACACATAAAAAAAAAAAAAAAAAAAAAAAACATATATACGGTCGAATTGAGAAACCTCCTCCTTTTTTTGAAGTCGGTTAAAAAAAAATTTCATTTTTGTTGGTGGTGATATCTAATTTGTTTTTGGGTGACGTCTCCGAGTGTGGAAATTGTGACTACATTGTTGTATTGGGATCCCACCTATAGTAGCAACAAAGGTAAAAGTAATAAATAAATAAAAATAAATAAAACTTTTCGTAAAACTCAATGAGGTTGATAGGGCCGAAGGCTGGGTTAAATATTCGTAGGGTCCACCGCGCATGAGTATGACAGTAGCTGTTCTCAATACAAGTGTCAGTACCAGGATGAATCCCATGAGGGAGATAAGCTACGAAGCTGCCCACGGCAGCTACGATGCTATTGCGGGCTGCTATTAGGAAAACCTCCGAGAAAACTTAATCACCCTCAGCCTGACTTGACTTCGATCCAAGGACGCCAGGGTTGCGACCATAGAAGTGTAAAACATAATTATATATCTATGGTTGCGACCATTAGACTCACGGGATATTCAAACAAACCTTTTGAACACTTAGTGTTACCAAGGGCTATCGTGTTGACCAGTAACTGGGTTGTGAAGGTCAGATAGGCAGTCACTCCATGTAAAATACTGGTATTCAGCAGCATCCGGTTAGACTGGAAGCCGAACCCAACATAGTTGGGAAAAGGCTTTTTATAAAGGACAAAAAGGAAGCAAGGAGGAGGAAGGCAGCTTCTGCCCGCGACCACACCGGCGATAAATTTCGGCCCCCAACCCGCCGCGTCGCATCGCTTAGCGTTCTTTCTGATTGTTTGCTCGGCTCCTAAAGGTTCCTAGCGCTAACCTAACCTAACGTTACTAGTATTACAAGCCTATAACCTTCCTCAAGAATAGGGCGATCAAACAAACAAAAAAAAACAAAGTCAAAGTCAAAACATTTATTTCAAATAGGCACATAAAAGGCGCTTTATGTGCCTAATTGAAACACACAAGCAAGCTCTTCAGCTTTATTATTAGTACAGTCTGTATCTGTATAGATATAAATAGAAGTAATAGTTTGACAACAGTAAGTGTTTGTTCTTTACCTTTTTTTTTGTAAATTATTAGGGTTCCGTAGTTCCAACAAGGAACCCTTATAGTTACATCATGTCCGTCTGTCTGTCTGTCAGTCTGTCCGAGGTTTTGCAAAGAGACCGTTAGTACCTACTAGAAAGCTGTAATTTTGTAGGAGTGTGTATATCAATTACGCCGACAAAGTGGTAAAATAAAATTTTGGAAAATATCTTATCTATCTGTAAATATCTTTGATTTAATGCTCCATTTAAGAAATATTAAAATTTAAAGTGCAAATTTTTGTTCCAGTAGGGCGTCTCCCTCCCCCCCTCTAAAAGCTAAACTGCTGGCTTGAAAAATCTGGGATAATTCACGATGATAGTGCATTTTTTTTGTAACAAATACAAAATCCTTAGCACCCTATATTATAGTGACTAAGATGAAGTAGTTGCTTGTTTATGACGGGTAAAGACTTGCATTAAAAAACAAAATAATAAATAAAAAACAAACAAAACCATAATAAATTATCATAAGTTTCACAATACTGCCGCTAGATGGCGCTGTACCAACTGGTTACGTTTTCATTCGAGTACCCAACGATCATTTCATTTTATTCATTTTTTTAGAAACGGCAGCAATCGTACTCTTATTTTTTAGCTTTACAATGAAGAAAGTGGTTATAAGAACCACCTTTTTCCTTGTAAAGCTAAAAAATAAGAGTAGTCTAGTAATCGAGATAGTTAACTAGCTGTGCCCGCGACTTCGTTCGCGTGGATGTCGGAAAACAATAATGTGGCGCTTAGAAAAGGTGTAATTGCCACTTCTTAATTGAAAAAGAAGAATCTTCCGATCTTGCCTGGTAAAGCTTCCCTTACTTTTGGCTTTAGCACCTTCGAAAACCATGAAAACGACACCCATGACGAAATATTTGAAAAATTTTGCAACCACCATCTAGGATTTTCATTTTGACTTTGACTGCACTATCGGCCTTAGCACACTCGAAAACTATGAAAACGACACCCAACTTTATAGTGTAAACTAATATTATAAAGAGACAAGATTTGATTATTTGTATGTTTGTTTGTTACGCTAAAACGGCTGAACGGATTTGCCTACACCGTGACCTCGATTAGGACACAGGATACCGATATTCTCACGGGTTCGAGACCTATGCGGGTGAAACCGCGGGGCGCTGCTAGTGTTAAATAAAGTGCTACTAGCTAGATCTACTAAGAACAAACAATTAGGTGAATGAATGAATAGGTTTGGGAAGGCAGAAAGGATGCACTGTGTGAAAAATGATACGGGAGTTAATACTGAGATGACGACTGACAGAGAACTATGGAAGAAGAGGACATGTTGTAAAGAGGCTTCAAGAACAATCGGAAATGGCGAAGACCACGTATCTATGGCGCGGACGCTTAGGGCACGGCGATAGCTCTTAGGAATTCTCAAAGAAAATCATCATATAATAAAATAGATATCAGCAAAAATATTGATATATTTACAGACTCATTTTCCCAATTTCGCAAAAAACTTTTAAACTTTTAACTATTAGCTACGAATCATAATTTCATCACTTACTTTTTAGTCCCTATTGTTAACTAGGTATTTAATTTTTTTTGGATTTTGAATTTTGGATTGTTCTCTTGTTGCACTCGTTATCGCGTTCTACTGTTTTGAATATGAATTTTTCTGTTAACTTTTTTTTTTACTTTTATCATAATGCTTTAATTTTAATTCTGATTGTAATGATAAATTTGATTTTAATTATTGATTCTAATATCGATTATGATTTTGTTTTGTTCTTTGTTTCTAATTAATTTCTCTATTCTCACTATGAGCAAAAAATCTTGTTAGAACATATATTTAAGCAGTTATTTTTTATGTAAGTGCTGTGTACGCCTGTAAGTGACTAATTCACCATAACTCAATGCCTATGTTATTTATTATCATGTATATTTCTAGTGAATAGGTCGTTGGTGTACCTTTTAAATATAAATAAATAAATCATTTATTAACTAACACTAAACTTCTGAATGCTTGGGAATCCCCGTATAGCGGTATTATTGTAAACCATACTGATGGGAGCTATATGTTCTAAAGAGCTCCATCTCTTTCCCAGACTGAAGTAAGATATAAATAATACTGCTACTGTCTGTGGTGGTATGTGAAACTCCTGGAGTTTCACTTCTAGAATGTATTCCCAAACAGACAGCTGTGCTGCTGGACAGTTTGCTGCGCCACTACTTCTCCCCAGCTCAAGCGCTAGGAAGTGCTAATGAGCGGGCGTTTTGCTGGACGGTCTCGTGTAATTGTCTTTCAAAAATTGGCAATTCTTAGCCTAGATTGAATAAATGCGTTTTGACGTTCATTTAAAAGCGCACTATACGCTCACTATGCCGCAGTGATGTGGAAGCTGTATGTAGTCGTGTGGACTGACCTGGTTGAGCTGGCTGATGGAGTGCTGGTCGAGGCCGAGCCATGGCCTGGTGACGTCACCGGCCAGCATGCTGAGCTTGTCCAGCTGCTGCGGGCAGTGCCTTCGGATCACGTCGAACACCTTTCAAAAACAAACTATTAGCGACTAGAAACCGTTACATTTTCACAAATAGTAAATTTTTGTGCATAATATTATATGCTTTGGTAAGAAGAGAGATGTTTAGAAGAAGACATGCTGCGCCGACCACTAACAGATGAATTGGAATGAGGGCAGGAGGATGATTATGACGACAAGATAAGAAAAAAAAAAAATTTAAAAAGTAGGTATATAAAACATAACCCTCCTTCTGACGCAGTCGGGTAAAAAATAGTTATTACTGAATTAATAATATTTAATAATATGATAATAATACACCCTTTCAATATAATTGAATAATAGTAAATAATTGATTTAATTAAGTTTAAAAAACTTGATAACAATTTAATATGATTATCATAAAAAGCAATTATTCTGTATGACAAGTCATTGTATCTCGACTTGGGTCACGACGTTGTCGAATGTGGACTCAGCGATAATTGTGCCGATATTTATGACAATCAAGAGCCTCGATCGCCCAACACCTGAGGATGCTATCATTGGGCAGATGGATCAAGGGTTTGATTCAGAAAGCACTTCTGAGCACGCCTCGTATTGTTAGGAGGTTCCTCTTCTCTGGAGCCCTGACCCTGTAGCTTGGACCCTGACCTGGTAGCTTGGACCCCGTTCCCGATACAGCTGGGCTACATTTTTTTAAAATGTTTTTACATTGTTATTATTTCAAAATGTAATTTATATGTATAAGTATATTTATGAAATAAAGGAGACAATTATTACAATTATTGCATAAAACTTTAAGTTTGGTTGAATATGCTAACATTAGCACATCTCTTATTGTTATACACCTAATCCAATCTCCTGTAAGTCTATAAACCTGAAGGTTTGAAGTTGTCAGACCTGGGATTGTTTGAGCTGCGCGAGTCTCTTCTCGGGGGCGGTGTCCTTCTTGTGGCGCATCAGCAGGTGCAGGCGGGACACGTCGCGGCATGTCCACAGCAGCCGCTCCACCAGTACCTGCATCAGCATCATCTTATTATATAATGCCATTAACGTAAGGCCCGTCTAAAAACAAGAACGGACACTTATAATAAATGTGCCTCGTTTTGTTAGCCTCAAATAATTCCCATTTTGGTGTCTTAAAAATATCTAAACAGCCACTGCGACCAACTTGGATTTAGCTGTTAGTCACAGTTCTAACCATGTTCTAACCCAAACTTACACATTCATTTGGTCGGTGACCAAGCTTAGTTACTGCAATGAACTTTGAGAAAGGGCCTGAAAGTTGACAAGAAACTCATTAATTTTAATAAAAAAAAGTACCTACTTCATCATTATATTAAGACCAAAAAGATTATAAAGGCAGTAATTATCGTACATTATTAGAAGCTCAATCATAGGTTGTTAGAACCAACATGAAGGTAAATCTCCTTTTATATTTCATTTTTATAATTCATTTTAAATATTTTACATCTTCTTTTGTTTTTACTTCTATAAGTGACGTCTCATGCACAGGTCTCATCATGTATGCACAAAAACTAAATAAATATTTTGTACTATTTTATCTTTGTTTGCTTAAGTTTATCAGAGCGGTTCAATTAAATATTGCCCTAACATAAGTGGTCCTGGATTGGAGCCCCGGGTGGGGGATGAGTTTTGTTGGGTTTTTCCATTACTTCCATTAGGGACATCTCTGTGATAGTCCGGAGTCTGGATTTGAGTCTGGTTGATGGCAAAATGTGGTTTGGTATGTTATGTTATTTATACATTATGATTAGGTCTGTAAGTATTTTATCTTTTACTTAAAATGATTGTAGTTTGAATGAAGATTGATTTAAATAATAATTTCGATTGAAATATAAATAAAGTTAATTAAAATTCAAATCTGAGTTAATTAAAAAAAAATAATTAATAAAAAAAAATAAACGTATTTAATTCGATATGGGCTAATGAGTAGGTAAGTAGTACACTAGTACACTCTTTAACCCATTTTGAATTATAGATGGTCATGGTTACAAACTACTCTAAATCTGCACCTGGAACTGCTGACCTACCTACCACCTGACCTACCTTGCCCATAAATCCAGTGGCACCAGTGATGAACACCTCTCTCCCCGCGAAGAACTCCGGGATGAGGGGGAGTGTCGGTGACTGTGGGACGGGGCGGGGCACCATTGTGGCTTACTACTTCAAAAGTAACCTGTTGAATCTGCAAGGAAAATAAATTATAATGAGCCTTCAGTACCTAAATTATGTAAGACATTAAGGGGAGGGCAACAAAGTGTGACATCTTGTGACAAGCGGGAGACGAGTCATAAGCTACGTGATGGCACATGCACACAATTTAACATTACCAGTTCCGTCAATATTTATAGAAGATTTAATTTAAAATTGAATATATGTGACGACACACTAGGGGTCACCTGTGATAAGGACTGGGGGACTCCGAAAATTATGAAATTCGTGTGACATAATTTATGAATGGAAAAAACAGAAAGGGCCCCAACATACTAACCTTAGGCACCCCATACTATATATTACTGGAAATAAAGATTTATTAATCACCGTGAGGTTTGAAGACTGTTGGGAAAGATTTTTAAAACAATTTCGTTGTTTCTTTTGATCCTGAATCCTATGTTTTCAATTTGAGGGGAAGAAATTATATGGTAAACTGGGTAAACAGTAATAAAGGCTTTTAGCAAAACCAAGAGCTTTCTGGAAAACCTGTTATGTTCCCATTCCTTGCTCCACATCTGTCGACTTCTCTCCGCTCCAAGGGGAAAATAAAACCTTTTGAGTAAGTCGCCAACACGGAAACGCGTTCCCAAAACAGCCTAAGTGCTATTTTACAGTGTGTACCAGGGTAACTATTTAAATAGTTACCGAAGTGCGAAAATAGTTATGTTTTCGACAAAAATAGAACCTCATGAGGTACTTACCGGCTGCGTCACAATTACTGACAATAACGTGAACTTGAAACTTGTTACATGCGTAAATAGTATGCGCAAAGACTCAGAGTGCCAGCTTTATACCTAAAGCGCTAGTACTACGGCTCAAAAACTCATTATTTCTTATGTATTCCACGAATAAAACCTTTTTAGAGTTCCGTACTCAACGGGTGCCAACAGAACCCTATTACTAAGCCTCTGCTGTCCGTTAATCCGTCTCAACAACATACATCTACACAGTACTAAGAAAAAAAAATCTAACATGGATACGATAAACAGAAAACTAAATTAAGTGCAAGAACTATTCTACGGGATATGATAGAAATATCAGGTGGGGTAATATAGGTACACATAGATGTAGTATAAGAAAGTAGGTAAAAGTACTGAGAGTCTATTCTAAGGAGTGTTCAAATCAATGTCAATATTCGATTTATAAGATTAAATTCAGTGTTCACAGAAACCGGGGTTCAGTCTCTGTGTGTTACTTCGTCCTAGACCGCACGACACGTGCGTACAGTTGTTACTAAATGAAGTGCTAATGCTTTTACAAATATTTGTTTCACTGTAGTCCGGAAGACACCGCCGTGGAAGCAATGGGAATCTTATGTTATTTAGCATGTATGTGGTAATCATAATAATCTGCGTAAGGAAGTATAGCGCATCACGAGTCACGACCATACGCACGCGTCGGAATATGTAGAGTTTTAAAGAATATGATCTTGATTTCTTTCCCTAAATTGCATGGGTTTAGGTTCGGAAGTCGGCTCGGGGTCCGGCTTTGGTTTTGTCTGCTTTTTGTATTTTGCACAAATTGCCTTGCAATTGCAATTGCCTTGCAATTGACTTCCGAAACTACAATATTTTTTCCCTTTGTAGGTATTCGCTTTTTTTTTGGAGTTGGTTGTTATTTTTTAAAACGTTTTATATTTTTCAATTTTTAATTGAAGTAGGTCCCACACAAATTAATCTAGGCACTTAATTTGCGATGATGTAACAACATATTTATACATATACTTAGATAAATTGGATAACAAAACCTCCTACCCACTCCTACCTACTTAATTATTGAAGCTAACTCAATAACTCAAGAAATCATCAACTAAAGCTACATTAATTCCACTATCGGTCAAGAGATGACGCTCACATAAAACTGCAATATTCTACACCGCAGTGCATAGTGTTAAAATTCTCTGACGAATATAGGCCACGACGATGAAAAAAAAAAAAAACTTGATGGTACGGAACCCTCGGTGCGCGAGTCCGACTCGCTCTTGCCCGGTTTTTAATTTGGCAGGATAAGCCCGCGCGGTGGACATAATAATATACATTTCATTTGGCAGAAGAAGCCCGCGCCTTGGACATATACATTTTATTAACTTTTCTTGTGTAGTTCTTGAGTTAGCTTGGTTGAACCCTGAATGACAAGCGGCCGCGTTCCAAGTCAATATTTAACTTAAACATTAGTATGGAGCACACGAACCGTCTTTGTGAGAAGTGCTTAGAGTTTACAAGTCGTAAGGCGCTCTGTTTGATTTACTCACAGCTTGAATATTAACGACGTTGGCTGACTAACAACTTAATGTGCGCCGTGCACACACACACACGGTGGACGGACAAACAGACACGTTAGGTGAGAGCAAACATTAGGTAACGACGAGCAGGCGTATAGGCAATAGACATGCCTAGAGTCTGCTCCTAAAGTATATGATAAAACTGTTAACAACCCTGGTTCTTCTTGTCCCTGTTGTTATAATAGTTTATTATAGTATATATGCCTTTTGTATGGTTTTTATTACGACTACTTACAAGTAAAAAGTGAAATAAGTTTTTACAAAAAAAAACCGACTTCAAAAAGTGAAAAATTACTTTGATTTCGGAAGTCGGTGTCGTTGGTTCCGTAATTTCGTTTTTTGAACTAGCTTATATTGCGATCATTTATATTTATTTTTTTATGGAGAAGAAACAAATCTGACACATACATAACATCACCCCTGTATACGCCGGAGGGTAAAATCTCTTGCAACAACAATATTCCACAAATAATCACCTCACTGAGTTTCGGTTTTCATTTTTTAGGATTCCGTAGTTTCTACAAGGAACCCTTATAGTTTCGTCATGTCCGTCTGTCTGTCTGTCTGTCCGAGGTTTTGGTTTTGCTGAGAGACCGTTAGTACTGGAAGCTGTAATTTTGTAGGAGTGTGTATATCAATTACGCCGACAAAGTGGTAAAATAAAATTTTGGAAAATATTTTGTTTAGGGTAGCTCCCCTACATGTGAAGTGGGGATGAATATTTTTTTCGTCGTCTACGCCATCGTGTGGGGTATCGTTGAATAGGTCTTCTAAAATGACTTGGTGGTTGCTATAATTATGTTTCGATTTAATGTTCCATTTACGAAATATTAAACTTTAAAGTCCAAATTTTAGTTCCAGTAAAAGTCCAGTTTTTCCAGTTTTAGTCCGCCCCCTCTAAAAGCTGAATTGCTAGCTTGAAAAATCTGGAAAAAATTACGATAATAATGCATTTCATGAACTTTAAAGGAAAACTTTAGCGATTAAGATAACTTTATTAGTTTAGCAGTAATAGTCGTTGAACTTGTGTGTTGGATAATTTTGTACCGAATACAAAATCCTTAGCATTAATCCTTTAAAGTGACTAAGATGGACTAGTTGCTTGTTTATAACGGGTTAACATGCATTGAAAAACAACATATAACATAACGGGCTACTACAGAACCCTACACTGTGCCTGGCCCGACACGCACTTGGCCGGTTTTATATTATAACACCTATAAAAATGGCTTTACTTAGAGTAACCAACGACCTAGATGAAACCTTTAATATAGAATGTCACACAGCAGAATCTCTTGAAAACTGCAACAGTATCTTAAATGCTTCCAAAGACAATATCAAGGTGCTAACATACACATCAGAAGCTATCAGAATTTTTTTGTTGATTTTGCAATTGCTTTAAATCGATTAGACTCAAATATCGACTTTATAGTGCTCACTGAGTGTTGGTTGTCTGACGGCTCCATTATTGAGGATCTACAGGGATATGGCGCATACAGAACATCTAAACAAGTAAACAAAAACGGAGGAAGTGTTATCTACACAAGAACAGTCTGGAGCAGCAATATTGTCACTGTAGAATCTAACCTTGCTGACGCCGACAGTATATTAATAAAAACTAACAACAACATAAGCCTCCTAGCCATTTGGTCTCCCTCTTTTACAAACACAGACAAATTTCTTAATTCCCTTGACACCATCTTATTTGATGTTAAAAACCAACAAATACTAATTGTGGCTGACGACATAAGCCTAAACATTAACGACCTAAGTAATAACCAAGTATCTAACTGCGTTTATCTCATGGCCTCACACAGTTTATCCGCTGCTATACCTAACTCTTCCAACGAGATGCGGAGCATGTATTGACCACATATTTATAAAATCACCAGCAATACCATTTGGTCTCGTTTGGAGCTTATCCATTACTGATCAAGATCTAGCCTTATGTCGTGTTCCCATAAAAACGGAACGCTCTAAAAACAACAAACGCTGGAGAGTCAAAACTGACTGGACAGCTGTAGCTGGTGAGATCACTGATAAAAACTGGGATTCAGTTACTAGCTCATCTTGTGTAAACACTGCTTTAAAGTACTTCAACGACGTTATTTCACTTGCAACTGACAAATACTCAAAAATTTTAAAATTGTCGTAGAATGGCTAACACCCAACTCTGGGTCACTCCTGGTTTAATTAGGTGCATGAGGCAACGCTACAAGCTTCATCTTGAATGCAAAGCCAACCCTGACAATAAAACAAAACATTTAATTTACACCAGATATAGGAATTTCATATGCACACTACGTCGGAAACTTAGAAACTTACACAACAGACAAGAAATCGAAGGGAACCAGAAAAATCCAAAAAAACTATGGACGGCTATAAAAGATTTGCGGAACTAATACTCGCCTAATGTATCATCTCACCTACTTGCGTCCGGTATTTCCCAAACATCATCACTTGATAATTGCAATCAGTATTTCGTCTCTGTCGGGGAAAAACGCAGCCAAGATCCTAAAGAAACTCTCAACCACTCACTAATAGAATCAAACATAGCCCCGAATTGGAATTCACAGTCTTTCTTTATGCATCCGACCGATGAAGAAGAAGTCTCCAATATAATACGCAACTTAAAAATAGACAGCGCACCAGGTAAATAAAAATAAATAAATAAATAAAAATCTAATCGATCAAGTAGAATAGTAACAGATCCTATAGAGTATAACCAAGCCACTTACGCACATCTTTAATTTAAGTCTAGAATCTGGTGTCTTTCCCGATTCCTGGAAAATTGCTGCAGTGTCCCCAATTTACAAAAGTGGTCCCAAAGACATTTCAGAAAATTATAGACCTATCGCCCTGTTGAGTATACGTAGTCTCAAAAATTAAAAAAAAAAGTAAACAAGCGATTGGTAAATTTTATAGAGAAGCACAGCATTGTCTCAGATAGGCAGTTCGGATTTCGCCGGGGAAGATCCACCGAAGACGCGGTGTCACTTCTGACAAACCAAGTCTCTCACCACATAGAAAACGGAGAACGCTGTGTTGGTGTCTTCTTGATTTGGCAAAAGCATTCGACACCGTGTCTCCTGGACTGCTTTTGAAGAAACTTGAGGCAATAGGTATAAGAGGTACTCCTCTAGAATGGTTTCACAGCTACTTGACACCGCGGTAACAATATTGTAAAATAGACAGTCACCAAAGCAGGTTGCTCCCAATCACGTTTGGTCCGCAGGGCCAGTACCCTTGGCCCGACGTTGTATACGCTGTATATTAATGACGTAGTAAATCTCCCTCTTAGAAACGCTGAAGTGATCTCCTACGCTGACGACACAGCCATCGTTTTCCACGACACGTCATGGGACCAAGTTTATCGACTGGCGGAACAAGGCCTCTCTCAGATAGCGCAATCCCTAGACTCTAACCTACTGACACTTAACGTTAGTAAAAGTAAATACATTGCCTTCTCCAAAACTAGCTCCTCCAGTGCCCCTCAATCTATGTCCTTAATAATACATACCTGTCTAATGTTAATGAACATTGTAAAATTGCACTCCAGAGTCACAAGAAACAAGCGATGCTTGTTTGTGGCTCACCGAATTCGTCACATTGTATTTTTGCTTTTTGAACTCGCCAAATAATAATAATTAGGTACTTATTTTGTTTTTACCCGACTGCGCCAGAAGGAGGGTTATGTTTTTTACCCGACTGCGCCAACAATGATTCTAGACCCCCTAGCCCTAGCGTAGACATTTTACTATAATACATACAGGGTTGCATACATCGACGCGCAAACTGTATCCCTGAGTTCAGCACAATTATTCTAGACCCCCTAGCCCTAGCGTAGAAATATTCCATCTGTTATAAAAAAACAGCTGTTACATACAAAAGTGACCTACGCGGTCAAAATGTATGAAAAATCATTTTATTAAAATAACCGACAAAATATTTTGACGTCTAGAACCATGTACTAAATCCGCGGTAACAGGTTGCGCGTCGAAGTCTGTGCCACCTTGTAAGTACACACAAGGTACACCCACATCAGTGAAACACTAGAAATAGATGGTGATCGTCTACCGGCCCCTGTCGCAACGTACTATAGTCGGACTTTTAATTAGCTGCAGTAAAATGACAGGTCTGTCATATGTTACATAAATGACTGAAATTTTTTTCGCGGCCATCACCCAAATTTTGTTTTTCTAGTACAGAATAGTGTAACAAACGATACTTATTTGGCATGCGTATCTCTAAACTCAGTCCGAAATGAGTTATTATGATTGTAGTGTCATTTTACTGCAGACTATAGTGGTCACTGTGGTCCGGGCAACACGTCTTCCCATTCCATACATGTGTATTGGCCGTCACGCGTCATCTCAGTAGTCACCCCTTCCTAGTATCTGTTCCAAAAGTATCAGATGAAAGTGTAAACAAACCCTGTTCAGGTTAAATTCTTACGCACTCACTCACTAAAGGGAATTAGTCCACGACGCAACAACTCAAAACATTCAGCTGTACATATTTAGCAGGTTTAAACTTTACCCCCTTTATTCATACACGTTGCTTAAAGATATGTAGTGATTACATGTTTGACTTTCAAATGACACTTACCTACCTTTAATCATTGTTTATAAAAAAAACCCTATTTTCCAACAATTAGGTACCTATTGTTTGAATAATTTTGTATAACATTATCGACGATAATTGAGGTAAATTAACCCCATTGTCAAATGTGTTAAAGGTTAGAATTTCGAGTTTAAGTATTCAAATAACCAAATGAAAGCACTCAGTTTGTAAGTGACACTCCGCACTACAAATTGGCGTCCACAGCACGTCTGCTGATCTATTTGTTTACATTATCATGAGCCGCTGTTGCAACAGACGAGCCACTTCTATCATGTGTCACACCATCCATCCACTCTTAGAACAGACAAGCCACCTCTATCATGTGTCACACCATCCATCCACTCTTGCAACAGACGAGCCACCTCCATCATGTGTCACACCATCCATCCACTCTTGCAACAGACGAGCCACCTCCATCATGTGTCACACCATCCATCCACTCTTGCAACAGACGAGCCACCTCCATCATGTGTCACACCATCCATCCACTCTTGCAACAGACGAGCCACCTCCATCATGTGTCACACCATCCATCCACTCTTGCAACAGACGAGCCACCTCCATCATGTGTCACACCATCCATCCACTCTTGCAACAGACGAGCCACCTCCATCATGTGTCACACCATCCATCCACTCTTGCAACAGACGAGCCACCTCCATCATGTGTCACACCATCCATCCACTCTTGCAACAGACGAGCCACCTCCATCATGTGTCACACCATCCATCCACTCTTGCAACAGACGAGCCACCTCCATCATGTGTCACACCATCCATCCACTCTTGCAACAGACGAGCCACCTCCATCATGTGTCACACCATCCACCCACTCGTTTCCTCGGCCTTCGTCAGTTTCATATCCTTCCACATTCATACGCAACTTTAGTTTCACATTAAACTTTTTTTGCCCGATTTTTGTGCTTCGTGAATTTAAAACTAATAGGTGCCGGAAGGTAGACTGAGCCGACCCCAACATAGTTGGGAAAAGGCAGGCAGATGATGACGATGAGGTACCGGAAGGTAATTGTTTTCCAATTAATTTTCATAGCACACTATTGAATTAGGAAATTCCTGTAATGATAGTGATGATGAGTTAATAAATAAATAATTAATAACACCTATAATCACCCATTAAATATTTTTTGCTATTTAGCTACACAATTCGTTTAATAAAGTAAGTATTAACGCACCTTAGTTCCGCGAGCGCGTCGTGTGTCCTGGTGAGTTGTCCTGACCGAACAGCACTCACATCACACAGCATAATGGTCGCTACACACGAGCCAATGTTTTCTTATTTACGCAAGTATTAGACCGCGGTCAAAGTCAAATCTTTAATAATCATATCGTTTTCTAAGTACGAGTAGGTATAAGAAATTAGCAGCGACGCGCGACAGACGTAGAATATAAACGGAGGTTCTCAATTCGGTTGAATTTTTATTTTTTAGGGTGCCGTACCCAAAGGATAAAAACGGGACCCTACGAAGACTCCACTGTCCGTCTGTCTGTCTGTTTGTCACCAGGCTGTATCTTATGACGAACCGTGATAGCTAGACAGTTGAAATTTTCACAGATGATGTATTTCTGTTGCCGCTTAAACAACAAATAATAAAAATTAAGTTAAACATTTAAAAACCCCTGACACAAAAAATAATAAAATAAATGTAAGTAATTGGAAAAGGATCAAATGATTTAAAAACCCCCAACTTAAAGAACCTAGGTAACGAGACTAAAACAGATAAATTCATATGGAAGTCGGGGGACCTCTTAGTATAGAAGGTGATCCACAGAACGGTCCCTCGACTTCCATATGAATTTATCTGTTTTAGTCTCGTTACCTTGTTAATTTTTGCTTTTTGTAGGGACTCCTTATTTTTTGTATTTCATTTCTTTTATTTTCTTTTGGCGATATCTCGAAAAACCAAGTGGGCACTCGGACCCCATGGCCCTAGTGTTTCAACCCCAAACGGCTCGAACATATAACTCCCAATCAGGTTGGAATATTTTCGCCGTTTGAGGTTTTCTGCACCTGCAGCAGCCGCTCCAGCACAGCCCACCGTGCTAGGAAGATGAGATGGCGCAAGGGTGTCGACACATGAAAAAAATTGGCATTCATGTCGCATATTTCGACACTCGCAAATAAATTAAAACCCTATGGGTGTACCTTAAGGGTTTTAATTGTTTCCGTTGACCTAGAATCATGAAATTTGGCAAGAAGCAAGGTCTCACAGCACAAATAGGTACAGCGGTGCTATTCTGTAAAAATCTCACCGTGAAACCCTAGGTGAAGTGAGCGTGGAGTGAGCTGTCAATAGGGTCAATTCCTAGCAAAAGCAAACTCACTTCACTTAGGTTTTCACGGTGAGATTTCTACAGAATCGACCGGCAGGAAAATATCCGAAAATCGTTCATTTGTAATTTCATTCGGAATCGAAAATTTACAGGCCGTACCTCGAATTTAGTTCATGCAACTCGGTTTACTCTCAATCTAACAAAAAAAATTTTACTGCATAGGAAGGTTTGTCGTTCAATCCGGAATTGTAGGTCGGGCGAAAAGTTTCTGCTGGCGGGAAGGGATTGTGTTTTGTTTTCGTCGTGTTTGATGAGAGGAGTAGGCAAGGAGGCGCGGGTGAAATCAGATTTTATCCTGTCATTAGGCCTGCTCTTAAGAAAAAGTATACGCTCTTAAACAAGCTAGTCGCATGTAGAACTTGAAGGTGCACCAGGTACTATCTAAAAAACTGGCCAAGTGCGAGTCGGACTTGCACACGAAAGGTTCCGTACCACAAGGCGAAAACGCCGAATAAAACACGTTTGTTGTATGGGAGCCTCCCTTAAATATTCCTTTTATCTTGTTTGTAGTATTTGTTGTTATATCGGCAACAGAAATACTTACATAATTTGTGAAAATTTCAACTGTCTAGCTATCGCGGTTCTTGAGATACAGCCTGGTGACAGACAGATCGGACAGACAGCGAAGTCTTAGTAATAGGGTCCCGTTTTTACCCTTTGGGTACGGAACCCTAAAAATGGATATATTCAAAGTAGGTACATGTGAGCCATGTGTATTTGTGAAAAAACATGACAAAGATCTAACTATAATTGCACTGTATGCAGATGATTTTTATATACCTATTTAGTACTTACATGTGATACAAAAGTTGTAACTGGCAAAAGAATATTCACATAAGCGCACAAAACATGTAGATTAAAAATACCATTTTGTGAAAGACTTGATACAAAGATATTATTTCACTGTAAGATACCAACTGAAAGTATGACAGCTGATGTACTAACTAATCCACTTATTAAACACAGGCTTAATCATTTTATATGAAATTTGAATTTAAAATGATATGTTTATTGAGTAAGTACTAGCTGACCCGGCGAACTAGCACGGCGCGGGCGTACTATCGGCCAACGATAAGCATGCTCACTTAAGAAAATATTTCTGCGGAAGCGCAGCTAGTGACAAACCACACCCCTTCCTGGTTTCGCCCAATTAGAGACAATATGCATTTGTGTGAGTAAAGGGCGTGTAACAAAATTTCAAAGTCATTAGCCAGAGTGTGGCAGTGCCAATTTGCATCGCGCTAATTGTTGACGCCTCCCGTGTATTATTATCGCCATTTTATTTTACGACCTGCTTATTTCTATCGGACTGATTGCCTGCCTAACTGTGACCTCTGCTTGTATACCGGACTGTAATCGAAGGCCTGTTTTTGACCCTAGCTCGTATCCTGGACTGTGTGTGTATTGTGCATACTGTGACTCACTTGGTCGTTAACCATGACGACCCGAAACCTGATCCAAGAAGAAAGAAACGAAATTATTGTCTTGCATAGACAAGGGTTGAATATATCCCAAATTGCAGTGGAGTTGAACCTGCAAGTAAGTTTTGTTTTTTGTATTCAGATAAAGAGAGAGACATAGAAATAAATAAAGTGATTGTAATATTATTATGTCCTAATAGTTTGCATTTTTCCTTAAGAGTCCCTATCAATTTCGCGGACTAAAAACAGAAAAATCATTTTTTTTCAGCGCAAATTTCTCAATATCCTTAAGTTATCTAGTTTTTTTAAAAATACACAAGTATTTATCACCTATCTTTCTATTAAGTCTACGAATTTAAGTTTTGATAACTACTTAATAAAAAAATAGTTTATAAGGCATTATTTAGATATTTTACTACAATTAAATTAGTAGTCAAAATAAAAATATAAAAATTGAGTTTAGTAGATAAATACCTCAAATTTTAAAATATTTAACACTTTTTGTTATTTTCAATAAATTCTTACACGTAGACGACGGTTTTGCGCATGACTTTATTGGGTTTTTTTTAGCGTAGTCAACATTTTTTTACAAGTACTAATTCATTAAACTTAAAAAAAAATCATACTCTTACTAATATACTAAATACTATATTTAGGATTTTTTTTCAGATCGTTATTTGCTATCAGTTAGCCAAGAAAGCAATCGAAAAACTTGGTGTTTCGTGATTACGTAAAAAGTTTAGTTTTAGTAATTTTTTTTTTGGAATTTAAGTAGTTATCAAAACTTAAATTCGTTAACTTAAGGATATTGAGAAATTTGCGCTGAAAAAAACTGATTTTTCTGTTTTTAGTCCGCGAAATTGATAGGGAGGGACCCTTAAATTGTAATCTACAAACAAATCCTAACTTCCTAACTAATATTATAAATGCAAAAGAAGGTTTGTTTGTTACGCCATTTAAATCCGTTCGGCCGTTGAAGCATGAAAGCGTAACAAACAAACAAACTCATTTTCGCACTTATAATTCTAGTTAGGAATTAATACATAAAATCACTGCCTTTTAATTTCCTATACTTTTTATATTTCTATATTTCTTTGTTGCTGTAATGTTGTTAGTTTAATTCTAATGGCATCGTGTGCTATAATGTTATATTCCTGTGTAAAAATATGTAAAAATACCTATAATATAAAAAATATAAACTTTTTATACCAAATTAATGATAAATAACAATAATATAATATAGTGTGTTGATTAACTAAAGGTGTTTCCCGTTAACCCGCAATAGTATCTATAGCATCCACACATGCTAAAATAAAAATAAAAATTCGCGAAGTAAAATCAGATGTTCCCTACATTTTGACGAGTTATCTATTATATAAAATTCAAAGTCTTGACTGACTGAAACATCATTCAAGACTTTGAATTTTATATTTTATTTTATTACTTTGAATTTGATTTAATGGGGGAGGGTGAACACGCGGATGAAGTCGCGGGCAGAAGTCAGTGCGAACATAAATGTAGGGAACAGCTATTTTTTTCGCGAACTTTTGTTTCGTTTTTTTTTTTGCACTGAAGTATAGACGCTATACTATTGCAGGGGAACGCCTTTCGTTAATTAAAATACTGTATATAAAAATAATAAAAATATAATAACATTCAGATGTTAAAAATATTAATAATTAATTATAGTAATGCAGTCAAATAAGTGTGTTCTTTTTAATTCATTTTGCTTGAAAGCAAAATGAAATAAAAAGAACATACTTATTTGAAGACCTTGTTGGAACCTTTTGTGACCAGATAATTAATCTATTAACACCTTAACAATGGTGCTTTATCTCACACTAGCTTTTGCCCGCGGCTTCGCTCGCGTTAAGTAATATTAAAAAATAAAAAAACATTTACATCCGCCATCATCCCTTATTTTATCCCCATGGGGGTTGAATTTATCAAAATCCTTTCTTAGGGGATGCCTACGTCATTGTAGCTATATGCATGCAGAGTCTCAGCCCGATCAGTTTAAAATTGACAAAGTGTCATACAAACTTTCCTTCCCTTATTTTATCCCCTTGGGGGTAGAGTTTATCAAAATCCTTTCTTAGGGGATGCCTACGTTATAGTAGCTATATGCATGCAAAGTCTCAGCCCGATCGGTTTAAAATTGACAAAGTTTCATACAAACTTTCATCCCCTATTATATCCCCTTGGGGGTAGAATTTATCAAAATCCTTTCTTAGCGGATACCTACGTCATAACATCTACCTGCATGCCAAATTTCAGCCCGGTTGGTTTGGGCTGTGCGTTGATAGATCACTATGTCAGTCAGTCACCTTTGAGTTTTATATATTTAGGTAGTTATGGCCGCATTTTATTTAAAAAAAAAACTAGGGCGTTTATCCCGCGAATCCCGAATGGCAACGTCGCATTTCTAGAGGCTTTTCGTGATTATTATATTAAATTTAAATCAAAGTACAATTTTTTTTCGGCTAAGCACATATTTTATAATTATTTTTAACATTTACCTACTCTGAAAATAAAAATATTTAATCGTAATACTGAAAATAGAAAATAATTGACAATAACTATGTAAATTTTTGTTAGTATATAGTAAATACCAAAATACTTTAAAATAATAGCACACATACTTTCAAATACCAACGATCTAGTGTTTAGCCGAAAAAAAATTGCAACTACTTACTTTGATTTAAATTTATTAAAATAATCACGAAAAACCTCTAGAAATGCCACGTTGCCAGCCCGCGCGGGATAAACGCTCTTAAATAGTAGAGTTAAAGCACAAATTTGCTCGGGAGAGTTTCATACAATGTTGGAATTTACGCTGTGCCATTTTTATTACCCATACATACAAGGTGTAATTGCAATAACTGAAAACCTCTTAAGGGGTCATTATAGTCATTATGAACAACTTTTGCTATATAAAAATCAGCTGTTTCCTACGTTTGTGTTCGCATAACTCGTGAAAATGTATGGAACAGCTGATTTTTTTTCGCGATTTCAGGTTTGGTCCCATAGTAAAAGTTGTTCATAATGATGAGTACAATGACCCCTTAAGAAGTTTTCAGTTATTGCATTTACACCTTGTATATTAAAATTTCGATAAGAATGTTAATACCCAAATGAGATATAGAAAGGTTAAGAGCGTTTACGCCGAACGGCATTTCATACAAACTTTCAAGCCCTTGTTTTTCGAAGTGAATGAACCGATTTTAATGAAACTTCTTATGCATAAGCAAGATACAAAGGTCTAAAAAGTTAGTAGAGAACATTTTCAAAAAACAGTGTTACAGCTAAATTAGACCGATTTTAAACTTTCCATAGAAACAGAGATTTTCAGTTATCTTTTTTAAATAACACATTTCGAAAATGTTCTCTACTAACTTTTTAGACCTTTGTATCCTGCTTATGCGTATGAAGTTTCATTAAAATCGGTTTATTAATATCGAAAAACAAGGGCTTGAAAGTTTGTATGAAATGCCATACGGCGTAAACGCTCTTAAGAGTTTATTTATCATGAAATCAATCCTCATGCAAACATCATTTAATTACTTAAAATTTTCATTTATAGTGTCCTTGTTGTGCCCTTTAAATAAGACTTTTGTAGTGATACTTAGTTCCTATACTTCCTATAAAATATTGTGTTAAAAATCGGTGCTAATTGTAATTTTTGTTTTGCCAGAGAACAACGGTGCGCCGCTGGGTGCGAAGATATGAAGAAGAAGGAGAAACAACGGAACGTGTGCGTGCACCTCGACCCCGGGCTATAAACGAAGATGACCTTAATAATATGATAGCTACATACCAAGAGAACCCTTTCACGCCCACTCGCATTTTCGCACAGAATTATGAAGTTTCGATGCAAACTATTAGAAACGAGTTGCATCGAGCTGGAGTCCATCACAGACGGCCCGCAAAAAAAATTATTTTGACGCAGGAGCAGAAAGCTGCTCGCATGCGATTCGCTCGTGACTACAGAGAGACTTCGATTTTTCTTACGCCATATTTTCCGATGAAAAGTGCTTTAAGTCTAGCCAACAAGGTCGTCGGAATTTATGGCGTATAGATAACACGAGATACGAACCTCGAAATGTGATCCCAAATGCAGAATCGGGAAGAATTATCGTGAACATGTGGGGCTGGATGAGTGCTGCTGGACCAGGTGAGCTCGCTTTTATACCAGGGAGGGCAAACGGCCACACGTATTTAGAGGTGCTACAAAATATCATGGTACCCACAGTGCGCACGGTGTATCCACAACTGGACGTGCCAGAATTTTATTTTTTTCAGGACAATTGCCCGATACACCGTGCGCGGGTTGTTCAAGAGTGGTTGCGAGGGCAACCACAAATTAAAACAGTGCCATGGCCCTCTCGATCGCCAGACTTAAACCCCATTGAAAATTTGTGGGGTTTAATGGTCCAGAAATGGGATAACAGAGCAGAAAGAACGAAGGAAGCACTTGTCACACATTGCGAACAAGTTTGGGATACATTTAGAGGTTCGAATTTGTGCGAAGTCCTAGTTAGGTCCATGCGAAGCCGTTGTGATGCTGTGCTAGATGCGGGAGGAGCAGCGACGAAATATTAATTTAATTATAATTTTTAACATACAGTATGTTAATTAACGAAAGGCGTTCGTTTCATGGACGCTATTATGCGTCCATACATGCTAAATAAATATTACCATTTAAAAACCGCCATTATAATTTTTGAATGGTCATGTTTTTTAGCATGTTTGGACGCTATACTATCGCGGGAACGGGAACGCCTTTCGTTAATTAACATACTGTATAATTACATTATACCGGGTTATTGTCAAAACACTTGGCAGGAGTGCAGGACATTATTAGTAACATCATAAACAATCACTTTTGCTGTATGACTTTTGACAATACCAAAAATAAACTCAAGTTTTTGTTGTAATAACTCTTTTTAGATCTGTATTTTGTAGTTAGTACCGCCGCGCCCCTGCATTCGCAACGCAATGTTTGTTTACTTATCTAGTGCTTTATCTGCGTAGAGTTCTTCACATTTAAAGCGATCAATTTAAGTATCTTTAATTAAGTAGTTTCTGAAAAAAAAATTGATTCATTATTAAAAGTCATAAAACATAAGTTGTTATTTATGATGTTAGTATTATAGTCCAGCGATTCTATTCTGTAACCATCTCACCGTGAAAACTTAGATGAAGTGAGCGTGGAGTGAGCTGTCAATAGTGTCAATTCCTAGCAAAAACAAACTCACTTCACCTAAGTTTTCACGGTGAGATTTTTACAGAATCGACCGGCTGTGAGGTTAATAGCGTTTTACAAATAACACTGTTTAGCTATTTTTAGGTTAATTTTCAGTTTTCCAATTTGTAGTATACTAATTCGTTGATTAATGTCACTGTTTAAACTGTAGTCATTGTTTAAAATATTGCCATAGATTTTGAAGTCATCTTGTATACTTGATATTAATTTAGTGTCATGCTGCCTTTCTTGGTGAATTTGTTGTTTTATTGTTTTTTTTAAATATTTTTGTTAATTATTAAGATAAAGAAACACACGATATACGACACGATTTGAGAAGGCTATTTCTCTCTTTGTTATGTTCTCTAAAAATATTGTGTAACAAAACTAGAAAAATACTAGTTTAAGATTGTTCACTTAGTAGGTAGGTAATAATAAGAAAATGCTGTATTTACATAGAATTATTTGTTACACTTAGTTCTGTATTTTCTGTTGTTTCCTGTAATTTCTGTAGTGTAAACGAACATTGGTAATTGGTTGTGTTGTCTGTTTGTCATTGTTGTTTTGATTTCATAGATCTTTACAATACCTATTAATGTAGATAAATACAGTTTGACAATGATATCATAAGTAAAGAGTCTTTTTACTTATACCTAATAATTGCATTTTGATGATAATTTCTGTTTATTTTTTTTGTTATAATTTGTTAATCTTTAATGTTTCCTTTTGAATACTTTAAAAAATTTATTAAAAATAAATGTATTAAATTATATTGTGTTATTGTCTACAACAGCAAATCCTTAAAATAGTTCTCAAGTAGATTTTATCTAACTGTTTATTATTTCACACATATTACAACCGAAAATTTCGACTCGAACAAAAAGATTTAAATGTCAACCTAAATATATCTTTATTCTTAAATGAACACAAACCTAAAATATACATTTCATTAGTAGGTACCCAACATTTTATTACTCTTACTGCTAGCGCAAATTATAGTTTAGTTTAATTACTTGATAAGCTTCAGAATTTTAATTACTTGATAAGCTTCAGAATTTTAAAGTGGCGTAGGAACTAAATCATTGTATTTGTCAAAAAAAGGCTTGTCATAGGTAGGTTGCAATGCCGGCAACACGCCCTGTCGAGTTGATTATTGCTTAAAAGCATAAATTGTCAACTTTTGATTAAAGCATCAATTAAAGTAAAGTAAAGTGTTTAACGTGCTGAAAATTTTGGTTCTGTCCTCTGTCATGCCGTTTTTGATCCACCCAAAACGGTAAGCAATAAGCATACCTTGCACGGCATGCCTCGGGCATTTTAATTAGAAAGATACTTTGTTCGTGAAATCTCGTTATATTTACAATCAAATCAATGGTGTAATAAATTAATGGATAAAACGAAAATTACAACTGTTAAAAGTATTAAACCAAATACAAGTAACAACTGCAAAACATTTGAGATAATCCTAAGGTAATAAAATTGGTTATCTTTTCGCCAACGTATGGTAGGCCCTTGTGTTAAGCCGTCCTATTGTTTAACCGGGCTTTCAAACATTCTCACTAAATAATAATGGGATTAAGATACTTAACTTATTTTTATTCTTTTATTGCTCTATGTTTTCATTGAAATAGCACAATTCCAGTAATATTTGAACCAATAATTAGCGAAATTCATTCTGTTATCACAGCTTTTTGTTTATAGCTTCCGCATTTTTTGCAACTGCAATAAAGATAAGTTCATCATCCAAGTCCCATTGTTATTTAATGGGAATATCTGGAAATCCGGTTAAACAATAGGACGGCTTAATACAAAGGCCATACGTTGGCATTGCGGCAAAAGTTGCAGCAGCTATAAACAAAAAGCTCTGATAACATAGTATGAACTGCGCCACGTATTGGTTGAGAATGTAATTGTGCTATTTAAGACATATGTATTCGCAAGTATAATCACATAGAAATATAGTTATTTACTTTTCAATAGCACTGCACAAGTAAAAAGAATATCTTTATGCAGTATCGGTCAACACACCTAGTGTATTCGCTCCGATTTGTATGGCGGCATCGCATAGGATTGGGAAGGCAGTGAGTGTTCATAAATAACGTAAATTTATAGCCCCGATAGAGAGAGTAACATATTAAAGTGGATGTAATAGATATAAATTGTAATAGTTCGACATTTCCTATTCCAAATTATTCTATTTTTGTGGAAAGTTGATACTAATTTAATACAGCATTATCAATAATACATTTTCTAAACTAAACAGAAGGTATGAGTATTCAAATTACTTCTTGTCAATAACAAAATAAGAATTCATTAAGAATTGATTCAGAGCTCACGCTGGCCATGCCCATTAAGAAAATCGTCTCACAAACAATTTAGTGAACACAGTACGCTCCTAGTGTGAGTGTCACACTTCTATACATCATTATACTAACACGCACACGACTAAAATACGGTTCGTGCATCCTATTGGTCAAAACGCATGCATTGTGCGATCGAGTCGTGAACCGTGCTATGCGATTATCGACTTTAAGGTGAGCTTGCGGAACTTTGGCCGATAGTACCTACCGCCCCGTCTCAGCCGCTCTACCCCTGCTTTTAAATCTCTGAAAAATCTTCTAAATATTCATTTTAATGATAATTTATGCTGTGAAGGGCAATTTTGATCGCCATGAAATTCACAACGTATTTAATGTATTTAATTGGATAAGGTATTATTATAGGTACTGTATTTTTACCCGACTGCGTCAGAAGGAGGGTTATGTTTTTCGAGTGTATGTATGTATGTATGTATGTATATTTCTTTGGCACGCTCTGTAGCCTAAACGGCTTGATCGATTTTAGCTTGAGAGGTGCCGTTAGATTCGTCTTAATTGTGAAAGTGACACTGGGTATATCAAAATTGAAAAAAAAATTAAAATGGCCGATTTTTGGCGCAATATGTCTTCAAAAAAATTATTTTTTTCTTGAAACCTATCAAAATCAAGGGTTTTAAAAGGTGATTACAAAAATATATATACCTTATATGGTTAAAAGTAATTCGAAGTGACAAATCGTAAAAAACACGTACCAAGAACTAAATCGTTTGCGAAATCTTTCACATTTGTTAACTAAAAAGCTAGAAAAAAAAAAAAAAAATAAAAATTAATAAACCCGACTGTTCGACAAATTGTACAGAAGACCGAGGAGTACAATCAGCCGCTGTGTATGGCATTTGTGGACTACGAGAAAGCCTTCGACTCCATCGAAATATAGTTCTGGCCTCTCTGCAACGGTGTCGAATTGACTGGCGCTACATCGAAGTGTTGAGATGTTTGTATGACGCTGCAACGATGACTGTCCAGATCCAGGATCAAAAAACCAGACCCATCCAACTGCTCAGGGGGGTGAGACAGGGGGATGTAATATCCCCTAAATTGTTCACCAACGCTTTGGAAGACGTCTTCAAGACGCTGGACTGGACTGGACAGGGTATTAACGTGAACGGCGAGTATATCTCACATCTTCGATTTGCCGATGACATCGTCATAATGGCAGAGTCGCTGGAACAGCTAGACCAAATGTTGCACAGCCTAAATGGGGCCTCCCGGCGGGTTGGCCTCGGCATGAATTTGGACAAGACAAAAGTCATGTACAATTCGCACGTCTTGCCGAGTCCAATCCACATCGAAGGGTCGCACGTCTACTTAGGACAAGTCATCCAGCTCGGTAGACACAACTTTGAGAAAGAGGCCGACAGAAGGATCCAGTTGGGTTGGGCAGCATTTGGAAAACTCCGTCAAGTCTTCTCGTCGCCTATCCCGCAGTGTTTGAAGACTAAGGTCTTCAACCAGTGCGTTCTGCCCGTCATGACATACGGTGCTGAAACGTGGACACTGACGGTCGGGCTGGTACACAAATTCAAGGTCGCTCAGCGCGCTATGGAGCGAGCTATGCTCGGAGTCTCTTTAAAGGATAAAATCAGGAATGAAATTATCCGGAAAAGAACCGGAGTTACCGACATAGCTTGCAGAGTAAGCAAACTGAAGTGGCAGTGGGCTGGCCATGTCTGTCGAAGGACCGATGGCCGGTGGAGCAGACGAGTCCTGGAGTGGAGACCGCGTATCGGCAAGCGTAGTGTGGGACGCCCCCCAGCTAGATGGACGGACGACCTAAAGAAGGTGGCTGGGGTAGACTGGATGCGGAAGGCCGAGGACAGGGTGCTGTGGCACAGTCTGGGAGAGGCCTATGTCCAGCAGTGGACTGCGATAGGCTGAGTTGATTTGGTTGAAACCCGACTGCGAAACTGAAAAGCTACAAACAAGCCATTAAGCATTTTAAATTAAGTAAATAAAAGTTGGAAGCAAGCGGGGCCCATACCATTTTTATTATATTTTCAAATTCAAATGGGTCCCGGGTTACTTTTTTTTTTTTAATGTTCAAAATAGCTTGATAAAAAACCCATAAACGGAACCCTATTACTAAGACTTCGCTGTCTGTCCGTCTGTCTGTCTGTCACCAGGCTGTATCCCAAGAACCGCGATAGCTAGACAGTTGAAATTTTCACAAATTATGTATTTCTGTTGCCGCTATACCAACAAATACTAAAAACAAAATAAAATAAATATTTAGGGGGGCTCCCATACAACAAACGCGATTTTTTTGCCCTTTTTTGCTCGATATCAAAAATGGCAACAGGTAGGCACTTGAAATATTCAAAAAATACTCAGTTGTATTTTAACTTTAATAATAAATAATAAAATTAAAATAAAATAAATATTTAAGGGGGGCTCCCATACAACAGACATGTTTTTTTCGGCGTTTTTGCCTTGTGGTACGCAACCCTTCTTGTGCAAGTCCGACTCGCACTTGGCCAGTTTTTTATTAAATGATGAGCCCGCTGCAGTCTGAACTGCGGCAATGTTTGGACGTATAGACCATTCCCTATCAGCTGTTTTTTTTTAAACTTATTCTTTTACACACGAATGTTTTTTAAATCCGGTCTATAGAGCGACCTTAATCTGTTGTACTCAACAGTAGCACTTTCTTGTGCTTTGATCTGGCTAGGATCGATATTTATTAAATGGTCACCACTCTAATTTTTTACCCTAGATAATGGTACGTAGGCTTCACAACAAGTGAATATAGTGTAAAGACTTGAGATGTTTTTAGATTATGTGTAAGGACTCGAGATGTTTTTAGGTTATGTAAGGTAGAGTATGAAATGAAAGGCTGAATAATCTCATGAGCATTTAATAGAAATACTATTCCACAGGATATTTAACACCAAAAATGACAATAGGTACACCTTAGACTTAAAGTATGTCATATGGCCGATTTATCTTAAGTAATTTAGAAATATTAATAGACAAAAGCACACTGATATATAATTATTAAAAACAAAATTAACTGACCTGGCCTTGCTTTAACGGATGGCAATATCTTTTCACGGAGTGACACACTGTTACTGGTTATGGTCTAGACTCTTCGGCGTCGCAGGAACTACTGACTTGCGCACGGCCGTTTCGTCGTTTAAATAACCGAAAGTGACGTACGAAGTCAGGCGTCGCCCGCTAACCGTTACGAGAATCGAACAAGAAGGCGGTAGTTGATAAAATAAATGCGTTTAACTCAAATGTAAAACGCATTTACTACATCGACTAGGTATAATTGTGTAATGAATTTACTAAAATCCTAACAGCTCGGCCATCCTGCTAGAGCAAGTCCCTTCGCTCTTTTATTTTCAGAATATTATGATTTATTGTCAATTAATACACTATTCAAATTAGAGGCTTAATTTGTATGAATCTAAATTGATTGACCTTTTTTTTTAATAGGCTATGTACATAAATTAGTATTTTAACAAATGTTTATTAAATATGTATTTAACAACCGCTTAGAATTAATTTAGTTACACAACTCAAAATGACTAAATCTAAAAAAAAACACTTAAAAATAAATATACTTAATTCAATAATGGCTTCATGTTAACACAATCGAAACACACATACACCTAGCTTATATAGTACACACATTAATGACAATATTACAAATACAGTACTTAAGACAAAGATGCTATTTAAAATAATTAATTAGGTACACCCTTCGATCACAAATTAAATCACAATTCAAGATAATAATTTAATGTTTCAAAGCAGGTTAAACAATATTACAAATTAGCAGAAACATTACCACTTTCTTAGATATTAGATACATACTCTTTTTTTTTTAACATAAATTAGTTCTTTAAACATTAATAACTTTAAACATTCTTTTTATTACCATAATTTTGATGTCTTATTTATATAATGATAAATTGCAGCAGGTACTAAAGCAATATTTTCTATTATGTATCGATGTTCGATTGTTCTGATCCCGATGTAACGTTGTCACATTCGGAATCAGAACTACCAAAGTTTTGATCAAAACTAAGCCATGGTTTCATTTTATCTACTGCAACAATGTTTTCATAATTACGACAGCCTATTTTTCGCGTGATAGGGGTATCTGTTACTAAATAACGATCATTGGGCAAAACTTTAACGATCCTATACGGTCCTTGAAATTTCATAATTAATTTCTTAGACTTGCCAATATTCGGGATTTCCCTTCTCACACTTACCAAATCTCCGACTGTATACGATTTGTTTTTAATACGCTTAGAATCAAACCTTACCTTGTCTTTTATCTGTTGATTATTTATTCTTTCTCCCGCTTTGCTTCTTTCTTTTTCCAAATCTGCTGACGCTATAGTTTCTATAACATCGTCGATGACTTCACTGAGCCTGTTCTCAGTCTGACTTTTTAATCTTATGCCAAATAATAGTTCTGAAGGGCTCTTACCTGTGGTTTTATGCACTGTAGTGTTGAGTCCAATTTGCACGTCAGGTATAAATTCGTCCCATGTCCGTTCATCCTTACCATGCGTTTTAGTAGAAAGGGCATCGATGATTGTCCTATTAAATCGTTCCACCTGACCATTGGCTCGCGGCGTGGCAACTGCATTGAGGATATGTTTTATACCCAACGATTTTGTAAATGATCGAAAGTTATTGCTTGTAAAGGAGGTACCTTGATCGGTGATTAGCCTAACAGGTGTTCCAAAATAACTAATGTGTTCTCTTAACACTCTTACTGTGGTCGATGTCTTTGTATTCTTGACGGGTGAAATGTTAACGAACTTTGTAAAACCATCTACACACATCAAAAGTGTCTAGGGATCAAGCATTTTTATGCGGATTTCTTGAGATTGAGATGTGGCTTTGTAATAAATTTATGATTTTATAAATTTATATGGATCCTTTTTGGTGCGTTTCATAATTTGAATCAGGAACTGTGAATCAAATTCGAGTAAAAGATGAAAATCAGCTGTCAATATTTTCCCTATAAAAACATACAACGCATTGAAGACATTATTAGTGCTACTGTTTCCCTACTACTGATTAAAACCAACGTTATTATGGAGCGGCGACGTCATTTAAGCAGGGAAGAAATGCTCAGAGCCGTGGGAATGATAGAAGCTGGTTCCCGGCAACGTACTGTGGCTTTAGCTCTGAATACAAGTCAGAGTGTTATCAGTCGACTTTGGACACGTTACCGAAGCACTGGTACCGTGGCTGAGCGCCATGGAGGACGGTATCGCTGCACCACACGGAGACAAGACCGATACATTCAAATCTTAACTCGAAGAGCTCCAACAATAACCGCCATGATGTTAGCCGTGAGGCTTCATCACTCTTCAGGGAACTTAATTAGCGACCAAACAGTCAGAAACCGCTTGCATGAAGTGAACCTTCATTCCCGAAGACCGCTACGGGTACCACCTATAGCAATGCACAATCGTAGGATTCGATATCAATGGGCTCTTGAACACAGAAATTGGGCAGAAGAACAATGGCGTTTCGTGTGCTTTTCTGATGAGTCTCGTTTTGGTATGAGACCGGATACAAGACGTATACGACACTGGAGAACCCCTGGACGCCAACAGCGATTAAAATCCTGCCAGGAAGTCCATCCTTATAGTGGTGGAACCATCATGGTATGGGCGGGTATTTGGATCGGCGGAAGAACTGAGTTGATTTGGATCAGAGGCAACCTCAACGCTCAAATTTATGCTGAGACGATTGTATTAGACGTCATCGTTCCTCTACAAGTGCAAATCGGTCCCTTATTTCAGTTAATGCATGATAATGCACGACCGCACACCGCAAGAGTTGTAAGACAGACTCTCGCCGCAGCTAACATCAATGTCCTGCCCTGGCCTGCTCAGTCGCCAGACTTGAACCCGATTGAGCATGCATGGGATATGCTACAGAGAAGAGCTCTGCCGAATATGGAGGGTATCCAGTCGCAAGAAGACCTTTTTTTGTTATTGCAACGAACATGGGCGGCCATTCCACAGCGTGATTTGGATGAACTCATTTTGAGTATGCCAAACCGATGTTCTTGTGTTGTTAGTGTTCGCGGTAGAAACACGGATTATTAATTGTTTAAGTTACCCAATAAAATTTTAAAGAAAACTGTTATTTCAGTCTTTTTTTCGAACTTTTGTGTTAGTGGTTCAAATGTCAAAAATCCCTTTATTAGGAAAATGGCAAATTTCTTTATTAATGCAAAGGTGACTTGGTTTATCGTTACTGTGACAAACGAAAACACTTTATTTGATGAATCCTTAAAGAAAATTTTAATTAATATCAATCAGGAGAAAAGTTATTGCAAAAATATATGTTGATCCCTAGACACTTTTGATGTGTGTATTATAACCAAGATATAAACGTTACCTCGTTTGCTACGAACGAACGGCCCCAGGTGATCAGCATGTATAGTATGGAAAGGTATCTCTACCTTTGGTATTGGATGTAACTCACCTTGCTGTTTCCCAGTTGTGCCCTTGTGGTGAGCACACTCCAAACATGATGGGACGTATTTTTTCACAAAACGTCTCATCTTCGGGAACCAAAATGATTGTTGAATTCGAGAAAGGGTTTTTTCAAAACCAAAATGACCGATGTCATCATGGTTCATTTTAACGATTTGCCAACGCACCCCCTTCGGTACTACCCATCGAACACAATCATCTCCGTTATAATTTAATAAACGATATACCTTACCGTTTTTTATTTTGTAATTCCTGACTATTTCCGACACGTTTTCAGATTCTGGATCAGTCAGAATTCGTTTAATCCGAGAGATCTCCTCGTCGGCTGATTGGACCGTTGCGATCCAATCCTCCGATTCGGTTGATAGAACGTCAAGTACGTGATCATCTATAACCGCCTTGTCCACCGGGTTTCTACTTAAGGCATCTGCGTGCGTCATACCTGTACCCGGCCTATACTCTATTTCGCAATCAAACTCCTGGAGTTGGACCCACCAACGAGCAATTCGTGAAACTAAATCGCGCTTTATTAGTGTTGTACGAAGCGCGTTGCAGTCCGTCAATATTTTAAATGGAATTCCAAGAAGATAAACACGGAATCTACTGAGAGAAGCTACAACCGCAAGTGTTTCTAATTCAAATGAATGCATTCGTTGCTCATCTGGAGTCGTTTTCCGACTGAAGTAAGAGACTGGTTTGAAAAGACCTTCATCGCATTTTTGCATTAGAATCCCCGCAACGCCATACTTGCATGCGTCAGTATGTAACTGAGTCTCCCGTTTTGGATCGTAAAGAGCCAAGATCGGACGAGAAATAAGAGCTTGTTTCAAAGAATCGAATGAGTCATTTTGTTCTTTATTCCATTTCCACTGACAGTCTTTTTTCAAAAGATCCGTCAGTGGTTTGCAAATGACCGCGAAACCTTTTACAAATCTACGAAAAAAACTAGCCAAACCGATAAACTGCCTTACTTCGTGTTGGTTCTTTGGAACCGGGAACTTGGCCACTGCTTCAATTTTGCGAGTGCCTGGTTTAATACCTAGAGAGCTAACTTCGAAACCCAAAAAGTCTATTTTGTTAAAGAAGAAATGGCATTTGGAAAGTTTTAATGTCAGGTTTCCTTTGCGTAAAAGAGTTAGTACTTCCTGAAGCCTAACGAGACCTTCCTCAAACGTTCGAGCTGGAATGAGAACATCATCCATATAGACCAGAGCATATTTGATTTTTGCTTCGGAAAGTATTTTATTTATGGTTCTTTGAAAAACTGACGGGGCATTTACTAAACCAAATGGCATCCGAGTATATTCGTACTGACCATCAGGGGTAACAAATGCAGTTTTATCTTGTGAAGACGTGGAAATAGGAATTTGATAGTAGCCGGATGCCAAATCAAGGGAAATGAATAATTTACTACCAGCAAGTTGATCTAATTGATCTTCAACTCTAGGAAGAGGATAATGATCCTTTTTAGTTCGTTTATTTAGAGCACGGTAGTCGACGCATAGTCGTTTTTCAGCGGTCTTTTTTTTTACAAGCACAATCGGACTCGCGTAGGGCGACGAAGATTCCCGGACTATGCCCGCGTCAAGCATTTCGCCAACCATATCGCGAACGAGGTTCCTCTCCGCTAGAGACATCCGATAAGGTCTGTAAACTACTAGTTCAGAATTTTCTAACTCTATTACCATTTCTCCCGCAGAGGTGAGTCCCATATCTTTTAAATTAGATGAGAAACAATCACTAAATCGATTGAGTAGACATTGTAATTGACCCTTTTGTTCGTTTGTAATTGTGGGACCAACGAGTAAGCATTCATTGAAATTAGAATTGTCCAAAGAGACTTCGGAAACATCTTGAATAACGTTATTAGAAATGGCACGTGTCAACAATATATTTTTGACAAAGGTTATTCGTGTATCGCTCAGATTGAACACGATTACCTGCCCTAAACCCGATTTAAGGTCGTACCCTCCAGGAAATAAACAATAATCACCACCGGGCACGCCTCTTACAGAACCGTTGACATATATTTTCCCACTGAAATTATTGCAAGAATTTACTGGAACAATACCTATTTCACACGGCGACAAAGAAATGTCTTCCAAAACCCTCAAAAATAGTTTAGCATTGTCACAAGTTTTTTCAAAAATTATTTCATTAAGTGTTTTGGTAATAATTATGTCAGGCAATTCTGTAAAAGTGTGTCCCAGTAACACAGGATATTTCAGAGCGTGATTTTCGACAATTAATATTTCAATATTTTCTTATATACCTTGAACGTTAACATTAACCTTGGACCTACCTAACGGACAAACATAATTTCCACCTATTGCCCTCATTAAGGGTAAGTCTTTGGTATCAATAAAAAGTTTTAAGCTTTTAGCCTCACTTTCCCTAATAAGACTGCATTGGCTACCTAAATCAACGTGACATAGTAATTCCTCATTGTTGATCAGAATGTTAAAAATATATTTGGAGTTAGACTCACCTGCTGTTAGTTCCGATACCAATTTTTCTTGAACAGGGTCTTTTAGATTACTGTCTTGTGGCTGTTGTTTCCTGAACCTACAATAAGTACTTAAATGACCCAGCTTACTACAATTAGTACACGTTGCTGGTGTCTTCCGGCATTGGATACTCTTGTGACCATCTTCATTACAATTGTGACATACTAACCTTTTTGGTTCAGGACCGTTTCGTCTGGCGGGAGCGGTTGTTCCAGTAGCCCTCCTCTCATGTTTTTGATTTCTTTCCCCAGCATCTCTAGTAGAACCTATTTTAACGGTTTTTATGTATTTCAGTACCTCTTCAGGCTCGCGAAATTGAGCAGCTTGGGCACCGACCCTGACAGCGCGATCTTCAATCCCATTTAGAATACAGTCAACCGCTTTACGACCTTTTATTCCGCATCTATTTAGTAGATTCATTTTTTCGTAAAAGTAGTGCTCCAATGATTCGCCATAACGGGCTTTTTTAGCTAACATTGCTATTAAAAGTTCTGCATAATCGTCACGACAAGGAAAATTTTCTACTAATTTTCTTTTCCATTCGGACCATGAGTAAAGGACTGTGCTGAGACCCTGGTACCAAATTTTCGCAACACCGGTTAACTTTGGTAGGGCAAAATGGATAGTTTCTTTTTCATCCCAACCATAGATCTCTGCACACTCCTCCACTTTAGTAAGCCACATCAAGATGGTCTGATCTTTTGTCATTGGATCAAATTCTGGAATGACATTATTTAAGGAAAGTTTGGAGCTAGATCGACCTTTTACATCTTTAAGAATATCTAAAAACTTATCTAGAATACTGTTAGTATTATCTTTATCATCTAAATTTGTATTTACACGTTTATGCGACTGAACATTCGGGGAATAATGACGTTGTTTTCTTTGTTTACTATTAGTTGATTGATCAGAATTGTTACTAGTTCGCCGTCTTTTACTCCCCTCATGTCTGTCACATATTATATCGTTATTTTGACGCCTTCGTTGATTAAGTCGTTTACGCGACGAAGACCGGTCTTCTGAACTGCTACTGGAATAATCTACACACCTTGAATGATAGCGTCGGCGTAGTGACTCGCGGGACTTACTACGTTGTCTAGATGCACGCTCCGACAAGCGTGACCGTTGAAAACGCTTCGACGTTGCTCTTGGTCTTTGAGGTTGACCATAAGGAGGACAAAGAATTATAGACTCGTTGCTTGAAGCATACGGCGAATTCTCCTGTCCCTGATCTGCGCCTGCAGCCGCTCCTTCGGTAGACATTTACTTCGTGCCTGCTCAATGGCAGCACCGTGCCCAAGCTACTTACACTTGATAACAGCACTTGTACCCAAGTCTTATACTTGATAGCAGTACTATGATGGTTAACGTGCCCAAGCCTTATTTATACTTGATAGCAGCACTATGATGGTTATCGTGCCCAAGCCTTATTTACACTTGATAGCAGCACTAAGATGTTTAATGTGCCCAAGCCTTATTTTTACTTGATAGCAGCACTATGATGTTTAATGTGCCCAAGCCTTACACTTGACTTGATAGCAGCACTGATGATTAACGCGCCCAAGTCTTAGTCTTGATAGCAGCACTGATGCTTAATGAATGTGTGGTTAAAAACTGAAACTAAACAGCTTGATCATTTTAATGCTTTGGAAGATCCATAGCATCGAAACGATCAACATTGGTGAGGGTACGCATTCGAATGCTACAAAAATATTTTAAATAGAAAACCGTTGCAATGTCGAAGCATTTCTAAAGAGTAGTTCCTGGCAAAGCCGTGTAATGTTGTAACGCTTCCAGAGGGTAGCCCTGGCAAAGCTGTGTAATAATGTAACGCTTCCAGAGGGTAGCCCTGGCAAAGCTGTGTAATGATGTAATGCTTCCCAGAGGGTAGCCCTGGCAAAGCTGTGTAATGATGTAACGCTTCCAGAGGGTAGCCCTGGCAAAGCCGTGTAATGAGTAAGTGTTTCCACATTGCAACTAAACATCATAACAACACTCGAATGAATAACAATATTTTACACAATATATTATTTACCAACAGCTTATGAGTTTGAGTTCACTAAGGTTCATTGTCATTGCTTATTTTATTTAAAATTATTCATTACTTACAGACTAATTTATAATAAAATGCAACAAAGATAATTCAGGCCCCACTTCGATGATAGTAAGGTTATAATTATTTTAAAAGCAGAGAAAGAAAGAAGAAAAAAAAAAAAAAAAAAAACAAAATCAAACTTTTCAAGCGACAAACAATCTGTGGGCAGGATAAACGAGTAGATAGTTTTGTTTATACTTTCACTCGTTTATCCCACTTCTGAGATGTAAAGACTTGAGATGTTTTTAGATTATGTGTAAGGACTCGAGATGTTTTTAGGTTATGTAAGGTAGAGTATGAAATGAAAGGCTGAATAATCTCATGAGCATTTAATAGAAATACTATTCCACAGGATATTTAACACCAAAAATGACAATAGGTACACCTTAGACTTAAAGTATGTCATATGGCCGATTTATCTTAAGTAATTTAGAAATATTAATAGACAAAAGCACACTGATATATAATTATTAAAAACAAAATTAACTGACCTGGCCTTGCTTTAACGGATGGCAATATCTTTTCACGGAGTGACACACTGTTACTGGTTATGGTCTAGACTCTTCGGCGTCGCAGGAACTACTGACTTGCGCACGGCCGTTTCGTCGTTTAAATAACCGAAAGTGACGTACGAAGTCAGGCGTCGCCCGCTAACCGTTACGAGAATCGAACAAGAAGGCGGTAGTTGATAAAATAAATGCGTTTAACTCAAATGTAAAACGCATTTACTACATCGACTAGGTATAATTGTGTAATGAATTTACTAAAATCCTAACAATAGAAGAACCAATATCAATTAAAGCATTGTCCAAGCTCAAACCTTGACTCTTATGAATGGTGATTGCGTAAGCTAAACATATCGGAAACTGCTCCCGGTAAACAAAAGCACGACTCAAAACTTCAAGTTACAATTTGAAATATTAATGATATTAGTTTTACTTTAAAAAAATATACTTTTAGAAATAGAAGTATGAATCTGCTTAACAAAACGATTTAAAAGGGGTTAAATAAGTATTCTTAAAAAATGTTTTGCGTTTATATCTTATGATATACGTCATTTGACATGTTTAGGTTTTTAATAATTTATCTTTCTAAGAAAGTCTCATACTTACCTAAAAATTAAGCTTATTTTTTTTTAATACGGAACACGGATTATGGAATGTCATCATCATCATCATTTCAGCCAAAAGACGGCCACTGCTGGACATTGGCCTCCCCCAAAAGGGGGGGGGGGGGGGGTTTGCCATAATCACCACGCTTGGCAGGCGGGTTGGCGATCGCAGTATGGTATGGTGGTGGAATGCATAGAGAACGCTGCTGCCCATTCTCCGGTACGCCCCTTAGTCGCCTTTTACGACACCCACGAGAAGTACGGGGTGGTGTTATTCTTTAAGTCCGGCACCACACAGACTACACAGATTACAGATTGTGTGATAGTCGAACTCACACTTGACCGCATTTTTATTTTTACTTTAGCTTCGTGCAAAATTACAAGTTTCTAGGCCGACTATAATTTTTTTTTAATACCTACGGAACCCTCTGTGCGCGGGCCAAACTCACACTTGACCGCTTTTAAAAATTTTCTTTTATTTTCATGGTAATGTCCAGTTCCAGCTAGAAAGAAAATCATACGGGACCCTCTGCATGCGAGCCAAACTCACATTTGACCTCTTTTTAATTTTTCCTTTAGTTTCATGCTAATGTCTAGCTTCGTGCCAAATTTCAAGTTTCTAGGCCTACTAGAAGTCCCTAAACATTTTCATTAACTCTAAGTGAGTGAGTCAGTCAGTCAGTCAGTCAGTGTCACTTTAGCTATTTTGAAAAATCCATAACTTTGAATCTATTAAAGCTACAGTTATGAAATTTGGTATTCGAACTAACAGCAGTCATGGTATTATGTATGTGAAGTTTGATTCGATTTCGTGTGACAAATAGTTAGATACAGGGTGGTCAAAAGTAGCTCGAAGCGGTTCGGGTAAATAGTGCACGGCGTACGTGCGGCCACTTGCTGGAAATTGGCCTGCGCACTGCCGTGCGCTTCGATTATTTGTATACTTAGTATAGTATTGTGTCATTGTCATTTAGAGTACCTATTGTTTAATTTTTGTTGTAAAATGTAATAAATGAAGCATGTCATTTATGATATTAATAAGTCATTTATATATTAATAATTTTATCCACGAATTGTATATGTTTGAATTTAATTTTTGTATTGTATGTTATTTGAATGCTTATTTTATGTTAACTTTTATAATTCTATGTTAATTAATGTAATTGGACCTGTGCCGTTTTAATTAACTATAAATAAATAAATAAGTAAATGATTATGTTTGAGCATGTATATTTGAATGTTAAGCATAAGGCGAAGTGTTATAATTTGTGAATGTGCATTCTTGTTTTCATAACATTGAAATAGAAACCATAGGAAGAAATAAAAATTCTTTATTTTGCATAAACAAAACGCTCATTGCAAATAAAAAAATAAAAAACTGGCTAAGTGCGACTCGGACTCGCACACGAAGGGTTCCGTACCACAAGGCAAAAACGCCGAAAAAAACATGTTTGTTGTATGGGAGCCCCCCTTAAATATTTATTTTATTATTTATTATTAAAGTTAAAATACAACTGAGTATTATGTGAATATTTCAAGTGCCTACCTGTTGCCATTTTTGATATCGAGCAAAAAAGGGCAAACAAATCGCGTTTTGTTGTATGGGAGCCCCCCTTAAATATTTATTTTATTTTGTTTTTAGTATTTGTTGTTATAGCGGCAACAGAAATACATACTTTGTGAAAATTTCAACAGTCTAGCTATCGCGGTTCTTGAGATACAGCCTGGTGACAGACAGACGGACAGATGGACAGACAGCGAAGTCTTAGTAATAGGGCGGACAACGCCCTCTTCCAGCCCCCCTAAATGGGTCCAGGGGCGACGGTCCGGCCACCGTAGGCGCGGGCCTGCGGGCGGAGAGTAATGGGTAGCTCACCGCCCGATCAGGACCAGGCCCGTGCCGGACGGCGCGTACGTGTTCCACGCGCGCCTCAAAGAGATGTCAGCATCGAGGAGGGGCCCCTTAGGACCGAAGCCTGCCGGGTCAGCGGGATTGTCCGAAAGGGTTACCGCTGGCCCGGAACATAAAGGGCTAAGGAAGGAACACGGGTGGGTTTTAGTCAGTAAGAGTCTGACACTCCCTTCCGCTCCACCCAGAGCGGGAGGAGTCATTTGATGATTTCCCATCCGCAAAAAAAAAAAAAAAAAAAAAAAAAAAAAAAAAAAAAAAAAAAAAAAAAAAAAAAAAAAAAAGGGGGCGACGGACTCGGGACGTCCGCCGCCTCCCACACATCATCTCACTCCCCCCCCCCCCCTGACCCGACGAGGCCCGCAGTGGCGGGCCGGCACCAGTCGGGGGTTGCGGAAGGATCATACGTTCCCGCGACCCCTGGCGTAGGTGTGAGATGGAACACCGGGGTGGTTTTTAGTCAGTAAGAGTCTGACAGACCCCGTCGCCCGCCCCAGGGCGGCGGACATCCATGAGGATTTTACACCCCGGAACAAAAAAAAACCGGGCAAGAGCGAGTCGGACTCGCGCACCGAGGGTTCCGTAACATCCGGGTTTATGCATAAGGTTTATGTTTATGAAATAAAATGTTTGTTTTTATTTTTGAGTTGATTGAATGAATGGTAAATTGCGGTTTACGATTTATGACGTATTAAAAAAAAACTTCTTACTAGATCTCGTTCAAACCAATTTTCGGTGGTAGTTTACATGGTAATGTACATCATATATTTTTTTTAGTTTTATCATTCTCTTATTTTAGAAGTTACAGGGGGGGGATACACATTTTACCACTTTGGAAGTGTCTCTCGCGCAAACTATTCAGTTTAGAAAAAAATGATATTAGAAACCTCAATATCATTTTTGAAGACCTACCCACAGATACCTATATGGGTTTGATGAAAAAAAAAATTTTGAGTTTCGGTTCTTAGTATGGGGAACCCTAAAATTTATTGTTTTTTTTCTATTTTTGTGTGAAAATCTTAATGCGGTTCACAGAATACATCTACTTACCAAGTTTCAACAGTATAGTTCTTATAGTTTCGGAGGAAAGTGGCTGTGACATACGGAAGGACAGACAGACAGACAGACAGACAGACGGACAGACAGACAGACATGACGAATCTATAAGGGTTCCGTTTTTGCCATTTGGCTACGGAACCCTAAAAAAGGTTAGGTTGCTCAGGTTAGGTTTTTTTTTTGTTTTGGCAGCAGTGGGAAATCCTCATGGATCCAGACTGTCTCACTGGTGAGGCAGTCTGGGTAGTGGCTTACCGGCTAAAACCACACTCCTGCCCTTGCTCAGTGACCCTCTGACGTGATCAGAGCCCTTGTGTAAGTACTTCATTTTCATATTATAGACACCTTTTTTAGGGTTCCGTATAAAAACGGAACCCTATTACTAAGACTTCGCTGTCTGTCCGTCTGTCCGTCTGTCCGTCTGTCCGTCTGTCTGTCTGTCTGTCACCAGGCTGTATCTCAACAACCGCGATAGCTAGACAGTTGAAATTTTCACAAATTATGTATTTCTGTTGCCGCTATAACAACAAATACTAAAAACAAAATAAATTAAATATTTAAGGGGGGCTCCCATACAACAAACGCGATTTTTTTGCCCTTTGTTGCTCGATATCAAAAATGGCAACAGGTAGGCACTTGAAATATTCACAAAATATTCAGTTGTATTTTAACTTTAATAATAAATAATAAAATTAAAATAAAATAAATATTTAAGGGGGGCTCCCATACAACAAACATGTTTTTTTCGGCGTTTTTGCCTTGTGGTACGGAACCCTTCGTGTGCGAGTCCGACTCGCACTTGGGCAGTTTTTTTTTTTTTTTTTACAACTTGATCGAGAACTCGACAGACAATACACTTACATACCTAGTTCTATAAATAAATATCAAGATTTTTTTTTTACTTTTTTTGATTTAGAATATTGTATATTATGTATATTTTTTTCTACTTATTTTATTAGGTACTTAGACTATATAAACTATTATATTGTTGCGCGCCACAATTAATGCCTGGTACATGGTGACAGTAGTTACCACTAGCGCCATCTAGTATCGAGTAGCGGAACTAGTAGTCAAGACCCTTCTAGAAATTTCGATCCGAGAACTTTCTAGAACTTTCCCGAACTATCGACATCTGGTCGATCGGGGCCTGTATGTACTCGAACATTCTAGATGTTTCTACAATGGAAGGTTCTAGAACTCTCTGCGGCACTATAAGGCCGGCGTGAGCCGCGAGCGGGATAGTTCGGATACACCGATCGAAGCGAAAACATCCCAAGCGATCTTCAAGTGTGACTTAAAGCGATCAGTAGTGCAATTGTGTTTTGTAATTAGTGTGTTTGAGTTGTAATTAGTGTTTGTTAATTAAAGTGTCAATTTTTGGTTATTAAATCGGCAGTTTTTATTGTCACGAACCCGAAGCTCGTAACAATTGGTGTCAGAAGCAGGGATTAAAAATCATGCCGGTTTTACCCAAAGACGACACGGAGGGTATCCGTAACCGGAGTCAACGTCAGCAAGAGACGGACCAGAGGCGATTTGGTGGAGCTGGGAACACCCAAATATTCCGAAATATTTTATTCCGAATTTCGATGTTCCGATTTTCAAAAGTCCGAATTTCATAATACCTAAGAATTATAATCTCTATTATTAAAAATCACGAAATTTATGTTTCCGAAAGTCATAAATGCGATTTGCTTGTTTTCCGATTTTCATATGTTCGATGAATGAAATGCTCGATGGGTTCTCGGTCCGAAAAACGTCATTCCGATTTTCAATTTTCCGAATAACCTGTTAAAATTGGTACTCCCTTTCTTCTCCTAAAATTGTTTGTCCGAAAGTCATTATCCATAACACGTTTGCTATAAACTTCAGTAACCATAATGTTCAAAAATTCGGAATTTTGTTTTACATAATTATCTTTACTTCTAAATCTATTCTGTCATAATAATTGAATCTCCTAATTTTGCATGAAATAAAGTCATATGTCCTAAGTATTGTATTATATAATGTGTATTATTCCGAATGTTCATTTATAATAAAATAGTTAGCTCAAAACGTTTGCTAAAAATTAGGTTTTAGTGACAGAAACGAATCGCTGTAAATCCGACTCCACGCAGTCTTGTCTGCCCTACCCCTAGAGTGTAATTTAAAATCGCGTAGGGGCGAGGCAGCCCGCGGGCTGAGGAGTAGGAGGCTGTGAGCGAGCCGCCGCGGCTGAGGTTGGCCGGCGAAGCCGGCCAGCAAGCCGAAGCCGTGGTGGTGAGCGAAAGCCGTCTGCGACGATTAGCACGCGTGGGGCCGCCGGAGAACCGCAGCGCCGGAGCCGTGACAGAAACCATGCCTGCTGCATGTTGCATGTTGCATGCTCGCTTGCATGCTGCATGCTAGCTGCATGCTTGTTGCATGCTTGCTTGCATGCTGCATGCTGCGTGTTTGCTTCCATGCTGCATGCTTGCTGCATGCTGCGTGTTTGCTTCCATGCTGCATGCTTGCTGCATGCTGCGTGTTTGCTGCCATGCTGCATGCTGCATGCTTGCTGCATGCTTGCTGCATGCTTGCTTGCATGCTACATGCTGCGTGTTTGCTTCCATGCTGCATGCTTGCTGCATGCATGTTACTTTAAACCCTCTACACAGAAATAGGGGCCCCGCGAAGCGGAGCTCCGTCGATACTAGGATGCAAGAGCGAGCGAATGACAATATAAATATCTTTACCGTGCATCGAAGTCTAATAGTGTCGCAGTGAAGATCTATCGCGGTAACGTGCATGGAAGTGTAGTGGCGTCGCAGAGGCGGGTCTTTCGCAGTTACGAGCATCGCAATATTGTAGCATCGTATTAGCATTTATCGATATTTTGTGCTTCGATATTCCGTATTCTACTCGTATATTTGTCTCGCTATTCAGTTTTACAAGTCGTTTTTATTTCGGAATTATAATTAACAAGCTGCGCCCCGCGGTTTCACCCGCGTAATTGTCGATCCCGTTTGAATATCGGGATAAAAAGTAGCCTATATGTTAATCCAGGGTGTCAGCTACCTCCATACAAAATTTTATCAAAATTGGTCCAGCCGTTTGAGCGTGAAGAAGTAACAAACATATAAACACACACACACACTCACACACACACTCACAAACTTTCGCCTTTATAATATTAGTGTGATGTGATGTGATTCGGAATTCTAATTAATCGGAATTCGTATTTTTGATGTTTCGAATTTTCATTAATTCGGACTTTTTGTTATTCGATCTATTGGAACTCGGTATTTTGAGAATAGTACTTATAAACGTTAGGAATATTGAAATTTCGGAATTATAAAAATAGGATGCATGCTAAATTAATCGGAGTTGTTATATTAGGAATTTTGAACGATTCGGAATTATGAAAATCGGTATTTTGAAATTCGTATTTGTGACTGTCGGAATAAAGTTTTTCGTATTTATGTAGTGTACCCGGTGGAGCTACGCCACAGAGGTCGGAGGGCCAGCTACCGACCATGGAGGCCGGCCCGTCCGCAGCAGCTCCAGCATCAGCAGCACTAGATTTGGCTGCCCTAATGATGATGCTGCAGGAGCAGTCCCGCCGACAGGAGGAACAGGCTCGTCGGCTGGAAGAACAGCTCCAGCGTGATAAGGAGGAACAGGCCTGCCGACAGGAGGAACAGGCCCGCCGACAGGAGGAACAGGCTCGTCGGTTGGAAGAACAGCTCCAGCGGGACAAAGAGGAACAGACTCGTCGATTGGAAGAACAGCTCCAGCGGGACAAAGAGGAACAGACTCGTCGATTGGAAGAACAGCTCAAACGGGATAAGGAGGAGCAGGCGCGCCGCCAGGAAGAGCAGATTTTCCTCATAAAGGACCTTCACGCAACCCTCGGGAAAGACATGAAGGAGGTGAAGGAGAAGGTTGCCCAGCATGACAACCGCCTGTCAGAAGCTGAAACTCAGATCAGCAAGTTTAATAACGTCATTGCTGATGTGAAGCAGGAGTTGGGTAACCTTAAACTTGGGGATGGAATCGTAGCTCCCGTAGCTACAACACCTTCGCTACGTGGATTCAAAGGGGTGCGCCAAAGTTCACCTAAATTTTCAACTCCGATAATTGGAAATCCGAAAATGTTCTTCCTAAAATTTTGCATCCTTACAATCACAATTCCCAACTACTCTGTCTCTAATGTTCATAATTTCGAAGCATTCAACTTCATAATGTCAGTAGCAATAAACATCTATTATACTTTTATTTGTTTTTAACCGACTTCAAAAAAGGAGGAGGTTTTCCTATATTTTCTTAACATAACCATCTTTTACACTATTATTCAAAGTCATATCTTTTTAACCGACTTCAAAAAAGGAGGAGGTTTCTCAATTCGACCGTATATATGTTTTTTTTTTTTTTTTATGTGTGTTCGCGGATAACTTCGTCGTTTATGAACCGATTTTGATAATTCTTTTTTTGTTGGAAAGGATATATGCCAAGGGTGGTCCCATGATAAGGAAACCAGGATCTGATGATGGCATCCCAGTGAAATCGAGGGGAACATCCGAAAATCGTAGGAGCGACTAGTGCGTTTGGTAACTTTTTCATTAAGTATTTTAAAGCACTACAATTTAATGAAGGCCTGGAGTCGATCTGATGATGGAGCCGAAAGACAGTCGAGGGGACTCCTCAACGATTTACAGCAGTTACCTTGTGTTTGGGCTTGATTAATTTGTATTGATGTGAACTTTACACCTAGATGGGTTGTGACTGTCATTAGGGGTCTGATGATGAAGACGAAGGACAGTTAAGGGAACTCCTCAACAGTTTACAGTAGCTATGTTCACCGATTACTCAAAGACGGCTGGACCGATTCCAAAAGTTATTTTTTTATTTGAAAGGGTATACTCTCGAGGTGGTTCCATTATCATCAACTTGGAATTTGATGAGAGGATCCCATGGAAATCGAGGGAAACCCTCAAATTTTATAGGCGAATCTATAGCGATTTGGGTATTTTTAAAGTAACTTGAGCATTTGCTCTCGGAAATCATCATTTGATGAAGTGGAGCTGATGATGAAGACCACAGATGGCCATCGGAACTACTCAATGACAAATATTTCACGGATTGCGATTCGATTACTTTAATATGGTTGCTAAGCAATTTATGCTCGTCACAATGCGTATGGTGAGTGATTGTTGAGGAGTTCTTCTGGTTGTTACCGGGAGAACTCCTCAACCATTAATGTCCCAGCATCGGGAAAAGCAATATTTTGTAAAAGGTGATCAACAGTTGGCATTAGGCTATTGTAACTTAGATAAATTACAAACTGACCAACTAAAAAGTGAAAAATAAAAACATTTTTACAAAAAAAACAACCGACTTCCAAAAAAAACACTACAAATTGAAAAATAACTTTAATTTCGGAAGTCGGTGTCGATAAACGAAAATGCGGAACCAAAGACACCGACTTCCGAAATTAAAGTTATTTTTCAATTTGTAGTGTTTGTTTTTGGAAGTCGGTTGTTTTTTTTGTAAAAATGTTTTTTGTTTAGATTTATTTTTATAGATTGTTTTTTGTTTAGATTTTATTTATAGCGGTAACCAACATAATATACAAAAGTAACACATTATAATGACAATTTAGGATGCAAGAGCGAGCGAATCGAGCTCGGGACTTGGGGCCCCCCGACTCGGACAGGTTAGGTTCGAAGGGGATGACGGGGGCTCGTTCGCTCGCTTTGCTCGCTCACTCGAGCCCCCGTCATCCCCTTCGTGTTAGGTTCCTTTAAACCCTGTAGACAGAAATAGGGGCCCCGCGAAGCGGGGCTCCGTCGACTACGCCTAACCACATATTTTTGTAGATAAAAAAAAACTTTGGGATTTCTTTTCTCGGCCACTATGATTTTGCGATATTTGCGCTTTTCAAATTTACACTAAAAAGAGTATTCTATCCAAATAAAAAATAACTACTATCAAAAAGCGCTGGGTGTGGAAGTACAGTGGTTCCATAGACACAACTTAGTACGTTAGGTAAAGCATACCCCCAAATAATAATCATACCCTCAAATTAAAACTATAAATAATTATCATCTTCTAATAGTATGGTAATATTTTTAATATAATACATTTATAATATATCGCCGTCCCCGACGAATAAAATGGTAATGTACTATTACGATAGTATTAACTTTATTGCATATTCGATATTTAGAGGTCCGATTACACTTTGTCAATTTTTTTCAAACATTTCCTACGGTTATCTCAGAAGATACAAAATATTTATGTGTATTGTAATTAATTTAACAATATTATTTATGTGTATACTTAATAGACTTATGGCAACGAATAAAATTGTTAGCGACTATTACAATACTTTCGATACGTTACATTTCCAGTAATATGCTCTTACCATTGTATTCGCGGGAAAAATATTCGACATAATTTGCGTACAGCTTAATACAATTTTATTCTGTAACAGACAATTTTATTTTAGAATCGCTAAGTTTTTTACGATATATTTCATAAAAATTAAAGAAGGTAAATATTGATTACTGTATCCTTTCTTAACATTTTTTCTGTAATCGATTTAACGATTTACGCTGTGATAATTCTGCCTTACACTAAGGAAATAATGGCAGCATTATTTCCTCCGTTCTGCGTTACAAACCATTACATGTTATAAAAAAATTAATAACAGCGTAAACTAACTGAGCTCTAAAGATAAACCGCCTTGGTCTAGTGGCAAGAGCAGCACTCTTGCCACTAGACCAAGGCGGTTTTAGTGAGTCGGCGGTCGCGGGTACGATTCCCGCGGGGAACAACAACTTTAGGTGTTGTTTCTAGTTGGGCTAGGACCTAGCAGGCTGATCACCTGACTGTACGACAAAAAAGATGATCCGTGCTATCGGAAGAGTACGCAAAATAGTCGGTCCTGCGCCTGATCTCTCGCCGGTCGTGCCGTTCACCGTCCCATCTTGTTATGGGAGTGTTCGAATAGTAACTACCTATACTTTTGTATTATTAAGAAGCAGTTACCCTGGGTAGCTCTACTTCTCGTCGTCTACATGTTCAGAGACTTCAGAGTCTGAAAGTTTGCTCGGGTTAGCCTCATAGCTCCTGAGGGGGTCATTAAACGCATGGTAGTGTTGTGGGATTGCATCGCTGGTACACAAACTTAAAAAAATCTGCATGTACCGCTTTACTTAAGGATATTTGCTGATTATAAGCTTGCTTCAAATACAAACAGACTGATTCATTTCTGTTGCAATTGAGGCTGTCGGTCTTCGCCCTCGCCTGAGTCTAGTTATTTGCAACTCCGTTTCTAGTTCCAAATACTCTTCTTCGAAGTTATACTTGAATTGAAGAATTGAATAGGACACCCTCACTTCCATTATTTTTGCCAATTTAATATTGTCCTTCAGTGTCTTTTAGCCGTCTTTTTCCACAAAACAGGCTTTTTATATAATAAAAGTCACGCTGCTTCATCTCATGGACCTTATATTTCTTTCCGGTCGTTTTTGCATTCATTATGATGTTGTAAACTTGGTCAGAAGTATTTAATACTGTCTTTATTTTTCATGGTCCTTTCTATGCACGAATGCATGCTACCACCTTCGTTCTGGCCATGGCCAGTTTCAAAAAACCAGTGGGTTATATTTTGTTGCTCATAAGATCTTAAAGCGTAAAGGAATAATGCAAAAATGTATCTGTTTTGTTCTGACTTGCGTAGCACAGTCATTGGAATATAAAGATAAATTTTTGATACCTTGGAGTCCTTGCTCGATGAACTTCATTAGGCAACTACCTATTTCAATTGATCTTCTTTTGGGAATAGACAGATGCCAGACAAAGCAGTGACCAAATTTGCACAGTGAGTCGTAAACAGTAAAATTATATACGGGGTATTTCCTCTTGTAGTAAAAAATCCCCACTTCAGTGAGGGAAACTGGGACCTTTTCTAGATCAAAAATGGCAATTGTGGAACTTCTTTCGTCATACAATCGGTACATTTTAGAAATGTTTAGGTGCTCTGACAAATAGAGTCGCTTTGTGTTCCGATTGTATGAACTCTGGTTCCCCAATTAACATTATTCTGCAGAACACAAGGCTACAAAACGACATTATGAATACTTACACTTTTAAAACAGAGTTTAATTACTTTTTTTTTCAATCCAAAGAAAGATTTTTGCGGAATCTGCTCCCAATATGATCAAGCAAATGAGATAACCAAAATTAGTCTAGAAACTAAGTTTAGAGAACATTTGATGAGTAAGAATAAAGTACGCCAGTTAAACGAAGAAGAAAGCTGCAGTGGACGAAAGAAGTACCTACCACAATTGCCATTTTTGATCTAGAAAAGGTCCTCAGTCTGAAGTGGGGATTTTTCACTACAAGAGGAAATACCCCGTATATAATTTTACTGTCTACGACTCACTGCGCAAATTTGGTCATTGCTTTGTCTGGCATCTGTCTATTCCCAAAATAGGTTAAATTAAAATAGGCAGTTGCCTAATGAAGTTCATCGAGCAAGAAGGACTCCAAGGTATCAAAAATTTATCTTTTTATTCCAATAGCTGCGCTGCGTTGGTCAGAACAAAAACAGATACATTATTGCATTATACATTTACGCCTTAAGAGCTTATGACCAACAAAATATAACCCACAGGTTTTTTGAGGCTGGCCACGGCCAGAACGAAGGTGATAGCATGCATTCATGCATAGAAAGGACCATGAAAAATAAAGTATCAGGTACATACTGACCAAGTTTACAACATCATCATGAATGCAAAAGTGACCGGAAAGTAATATAAGGTCCATGAGATGAAGCAGCGTGACTTTGATTATATAAAAAGCTTGATTGGTGGGAAAACTGGCTAAAAGACACAGAAGGAAACAAAATTTAATGGGCAAAAATAATGGAAGTGAGGGTGTCCTATTTAATTCTTCAATTCAAGTATAACCTCGAAAAAGAGTATTTGGAACTAGAAACGGAGTTGCAAATAACTAGACCCAGGCGAGGGCGAAGACCGACAGCCTCAATTGCAACAGAAATGAATCAGTCTGTTTGCATTTGAAGCAAGCTTATAATCAGCAAATACCCTTAAGTAAAGCAGTACATGCAGTTTTTTTAAGTTTGTGTACCAGCGATGCAATCCCACAGCACTACCATGCGTTTAATGACCCCCTCAGGAGCTATGAGGCTAACCCGAGCAAACTTTCAGACTCTGAAGTCTCTGAACATGTAGACGACGAGAAGTAGAGCTACACAGGGTAACTGCTTCTTAATAATAAAGAATTAAGTATTCAATTTAAGTTGATAGTTCCTAATTTGTTGATTTTTACAAACAGTTGTTATTAATTATGTTTAAATAAAAAATAATTAGACAAATTCCTTTTATTTCTTCGCACGTTACCTTGTTCATGTAGAAAATATTTATTCAGTATTAGATACTTGCCTCCAGTTAGTATAATACGTTTTCCATGGAATACACACGTAAGTTGCTATTACTGTAATCTGTAATTGATTGTTTGTCAGCGAATAAAATGGTAATAGTACATTACGATATGGGTTCCTATCACAATTTATCAGACAATAACATAGCAATCCATTATTACGGTAACGTTTTACATGAGATTTTACGCGAATAGTATCGTAATGTCACTTTACAGTTTAAGTTTGTGTCTTTAATTCATGGTAAATTTAATTTAATTAATAACTCATTTCTATGAAAGTTATAATTATTTAATATAGTAAACAATTATGTTGTTAAAAATCACCTTTCTTTTGGTATTTACGCAATCCCGATACGTATGTTAGTTATTGAGATATTCACGAAAAACTGTTTTTTATTTTTCCTGTAAAATTTAGTTTTTACGATTACCACTTTATTCGCCGGGGACGGCGATATGTATTATTATTTGGACAGGTAAAAATAACAAAATTAAATTCTAACTTAACTAAAACTTATGGTAATTATGTTTAGGGATAAAAGCGTTATGATAAATAAAAAGAGGGGTTTTTTTATTTTTTAAATTACTCTTTTTATTTCCAGCTTTTTAGTTTACAAATGTGAAAGATTTCGCAAATTATTTAGTTCCTGGTACCGGTAAACCGGGGTTACTTTGAATAGCGGGGTGACTTTGATCAAAACTTCCATTTCATATAAAATCGCGAATTGCTTAAAACGAAACGCAATTTGTTCGTTTTATTTTCTACGTTAGCAAAATTGAAGAGTTGTTGAATCCTTTCTTGAGGACACGCTGGGAATTCACCAACCATTTAAATTGAAATATGCAATATTAAGTTATTCTCTATTTATAGCTACATAATTGTGCTGAAAAACTTCATGTGAACTTAATCATTGTGATGGTATAATGAAATTTCTAGATAAACTCCTTGTGTGGCCTATTATCGATTAACCAATACAGTGATCATTGTTTTTCTAACGTCAAAATTAATGCAATAACTTGAGTTTGTTTAATGCGGGGTGTCATTGATAGGGTATATGGTGTGAAATTGATCGGGATTTTTCGGGTCCCGTGAAAACACAACCGCGAATAGAAGAAGCCCTTAGTCAAATAGTGGAAGGAAGTTTAAGCATTCTTTTTTAGTTTTAATTTAACTTTTCATAATCAAAGTTACCCCATACGACAAAAATGACAATAATTATTTTTCCCGTTGGCAGATTTTGATTTTAAAAATTAATTGGCATTATAATTGGGGTAACTTTGTAACTACGCAATAAAATTGCCTATTTTATTGCGTAATCCCAACGTTATCAATGTAACCCCATTCTACGTATAACTTTGATCGGACAGTTTTTATTTTTTTTCTCAAAATCTAGCCATATTTTTTCATTTATTATTACAGAAATCGCGAGTTTAAACAAAACCGATTATTAGACCGATTATATATTTTTTTACAACCAGAGATTTAAAAGATATGGACCTTGAAAGTTCAATATTGATCAAAGTAACCCCGGTTTACGTACGTCTTTTTTACGATTTGTCACTTCGAATTACTTTTAACCATATAAGTTACATATATTTTTGTAATCACTTTTTAAAACCCTTTATTTTAATACCCCACTCGCTAGGTTTCGAGAAAAAAAAAATTTTTTTTGGAAGACTAATTCGTCAAAAATCGGCCATTTCTTTTTTTTTCAATTTTGATATACCCAGTGTCACTCGCACAATTAAGACGAATCTAACGGCACCTCTCACGCTGAAATCGATCAAGCCGTTTAGGCTACAGAGCGTGCCAAAGAAATATACATACATACATATATACACTCGAAAAACATAACCCTCCTTCTGACGCAGTCGGGTAAAAACAGTAGGAGTTTAAATATATTTACATTAATGATATTATTAATTACAATTTTCGGATACATGAGTGTTATGAACATCGCCGGTAGCACTACAAATAGTATGAATGAAAACTTTAGGATGAAAAATATTAGGAAGACTGATCATTCGGATTACAAATCATTAGGAAGAACAATTTCGGGTAAAGAACTTTAGGTGAGGTTAGGTTAGGTTAGGTTAGGTTCCCCCCTCCATCGACGAGGCGAGGACGCGAGCCAGGGAGGAGATGTTGGAGACTCTAGACGGGGATCCTTGGGGGCGCCCCTATCGCGCGGTTCGAGGGAAACTTCGAGCCGCGGCGCCCCCACTTACGGAGAGTCTCCAACCCGAGCTGCTGGAGGAGGTAGTCGCAGCCCTCTTCCCGGCTAGAGCGGAGCACACTCCGCCGCCGATGGCTTTGCCCACAGCCGCAGAGTCTACAGAAGAGAATGCCATCAGCGTCCCAGAGGTGACAGAGGCAGAGATGGGGGCAGCCGTGATGCGGCTCCGGGCCAAGAACGTGGCTCCGGGGCCCGACGGGATCCACGGCTGCGTGTTAGCCCTCGCCCTGAAGGAGCTTGAGCCCCAACTGAGAGGACTCTACACAGCGTGCCTTGAGCGGGGCCAGTTTCCCACTTTGTGGAAATCTGGTCGTCTGGTCCTGCTCAGGAAGGAGGGGCGCCCCGCGGACTCGCCGTCCGCGTACCGGCCCATAGTGCTGCTAGACGAGGTGGGTAAGCTGTTTGAGCGGATAATCGCAGCCCGCCTCGTCGGCCACTTGTGCGGAGAGGGGCCGGACCTGGACGGTAACCAGTTCGGTTTTCGGCAGGGGCGCTCCACCATTCACGCTGTGTCGCGGGTGAGAGTCCTGGCGGAGGAAGCGGTGGCCCGGGGCGAGGTGTTGTTGGCGGTGTCCTTGGACATCTCCAACGCCTTCAACACCATGCCCTGGAGTACTATTCGGGAGGCACTGCGGTATCATCGGGTGCCTCTCTACCTCCGCCGCATCATTGGGGCTTATCTGTCGGAGAGGAGTGTCACCTACATGGGACGCGATGGCGAAATCCAGCACCGCATGTCGTGCGGTGTTCCACAGGGCTCGGTCGTTGGCCCGCCCCTGTGGAACATCGGGTACGACTGGGTGCTGAGGGGTGAGCTCCAGCCGGGCGTGGAACTGACGTGTTATGCCGACGACACGCTGGTCACTGCCCGGGGGAGCTCGCACAGGGAGGCAGCGTTGCTGGCGACGGCTGCGGTGTCACAGGTGGTGAGCCGCATACGTCGCCTGGGCCTGGAGGCGGCCCTCAACAAGTCGGAGGCCATGGTGTTTCATGGCCCCCGGCGGGCGCCGCCGCCCGGCTTACACATCGTGGTCGGTGGGGCTCGGATCGCTGTCGAGTCTACCATGAAGTACCTGGGATTGGTGCTCGACAGCCGGTGGGATTTCGGCCCCCACTTCCGGCGGCTGGCGCCCAAATTGTTGGGCGCGGCTGGGGCGCTGTCAACGCTGCTTGCCAATCTGGGGGGCCCGAGCGCCGCCTGTAGGCGGCTCTACGTGGGGATCGTGCGATCGATGGCCCTGTATGGGGCTCCGATCTGGGCGACTGACCTGACGGCCGGCAGCATCGCAGTCCTGCGGAAGCCGCAGAGAGCGATGGCCGTCAGAGTCGTCCGCGGATATCGCACGATCTCCTACGAGGCGGCTTGCGTACTGGCTGGATCCCCGCCCTGGGACCTGGAGGCGAAAGTGCTCGCGTCGCTGTACCGGTGGCGCGAGGAGGCGCGGGCGCGGGGCGAGGGGCTGATGCAGCGCCATATGGAGCTGCGTCGGTCTCAGCTTCGCGAGGTCCTGGTGGCGGAATGGCGGGACAGGCTCTCACGCCCTACCGCCGGCCTCAGCACTATCGAGGCGGTCCGGCCAGTACTCGAGCCCTGGCTCGGGAGGAGGCATGGCTCCCTGTCGTTTCGGGTGACGCAGGTACTTTCGGGGCATGGTTGCTTCGGGAAGTACCTGTGTCGCATAAACAGGGAGCCGGACGCCCGGTGTCACCACTGCGTCGACTGCCGGGAGGACACGGCGTGGCATACGCTGGCAGAGTGTGCCGCTTGGGAGGAGCCGCGCCGTGCCCTCATCACAGAAGTAGGCAGTGACCTGTCGCTGCCGGCCGTGGTCGAGTCGATGGTCGGCAGCGAAGAGTCCTGGGACGCGGTGGTTTCCTTTTGCGAAACAGTCATGTCGCAGAAGGAGGCTGCGGAAAGGGAGAGGGAGATCTCGTCCACTCACCCTGCCCGCAGCAGGCGCACCGGGCGTCGGCGGAGGGCGGACAACGCCCTCTTCCAGCCCCCCTAAATGGGTCCAGGGGCGACGGACTCGGGGACGTCCGCCGCCCCCCACACATCAGGACCCGAGGTGGCGGCGCGTAGTGTTCCACGCGCGCCCCTTTTAGACGTCACGGGGGGAGTCAAACACCTCACTCCCCCCCCTGACCCGACGAGGCCCGCGGTGGCGGGCCGGCACCAGCCGGGGGTTGCGGAAGGATCGAACGTTCCCGCGACCCCTGGCGTAGGTGTGAGATGGAACACCGGGGTGGTTTTTAGTCAGTAAGAGTCTGACAGACCCCGTCGCCCGCCCCAGGGCGGCGGACATCCATGAGGATTTTCCACCCCGGAACAAAAAAAAAAAAAAAAAAAAGGTTAGGTTCCCCCCCGGTGGGTTCCCGCATTGTCGAGGCGGGGGGGCTCAGTAGCCGTGGCTTGGACACCCACGGTGAAGCGAAGAGGAACCCGAGGAGGGGCCGCTCGTCAGGGCTTTTGCCTCTAAGCCGACGACGTAGCGGCCAACAAGTAGGTTGCGGTGCCGCTTCGGCGACATCGCAACTGAGGCGGGCCGCGATGTCGTTGTAACGGAGGCATCGCGGCTGAGGGTTGAAGGCCGCGGCGGGAGAGGAGTGCCGGTATTGCGGTGCGCCGCTCTCCCTACCTTCCGCGGCCTTGACGGGGTCGCCACCGTTCGATGGCGGACGCGGTGGGGCCGCAGGGGAGGAGGAGTGTCGGTATGACGTTGGCCGCTCTCCCTATCCTCTGCGGCCGAAAATTGGCAGGCGGCGGGGCCAATGTCCTGACCCGTCGCAGGGGGACCAAGGGTGCCCAGACACGGGGTCGTCTGGCGCCCATGTGCTGGTTTGGTCCCTGGGGTGGTCATGGCGTGCTATGTGTTCTGGTGCGCCGGTGATGGGGAGTACTCCCCAGAGTCACTGTAACTCTGTTACACATCCTCGTGAAGTTTTAGCATAAAATAGTTCGCTGATTAGCTTAGCACCCTGCATTGGCTTTAAATCGCATTGTTTACATCGTTGAAAACGAAACTTAGCGAAGATTCTGTTATTCTTATTCTGATCTTTAATATAATACAACAATAAAACGTTCATGTTCATTGTTTTCGCATTGCCGTTATACCAACGGTAATACATATATTTAAAAAAAAATTGCTTTAAAATCTAGGCAACCTACCCACATACATAAAAGTAAAATCGTAAGGCAATAAAAATATATCCTTAGCCTTGAAAATAACCCCTCAAACCAATTCACTACATAACCAACCTAATTTCTCTACTGATCTACGATAACTTCTCCCATTTTCCCTATCATTTCCAACTTTATTTTATTTGTCTGTCCACTTTTCTCACCGTTACTTAATTCTAATTTCAGTAACAATTCCTGAAACCATGCCTGTGATGACCCGTAAGGCTACTGCTCAGGAGATGGACCTTAAATTGAGAACGGCCCTCCAAAAACTTGAAGCAACAAAACTCCAATGTGACCAATTGCTACTGGAGAATGATGAAAGTGAGGAGGAAATCAAGAAAATTGTTGACAAAAACTCAAGCCTTAAACGGGAGCTAGTAGACCTACATCAACAGTATCAGAATGTTGTTGATGAACGCGATCAACTGAAGGTAGTCACGGATGGTTTCAACACCTGTAGTAATTTGTATGAGGAGGCCTTATGTAGAGTTAGGGACCTAGAAGATGAATTAATTCATGCTAATAGTCGTATCACTCAGTTAGAAAAAGAAATAGAATGTAATCAGGTTAAAGAAACGAACCACTTATATAATGAATTATTAAATAGTAATTGTAACCCTCATTCATTAACAACTATTGACCTTACTGAAGATTCCTTGTTAAAACAGAATTACAGTTGTAAATTAAGTCATAACAAAATGAAAAAATATGCAAGAATGAATAGAATAATTAAAAAATGTAATCAATTTAGAAAACAACAAAAACACTTTTCCAAAAATATTTCACTGAGGAAAGAACGTGTTGATCTAATTAGTAAATTAACCAATTATCAAATTAAATTAGAAGACAGCAAAAAAATCTATGAAATTGATACACAGCGCTTACAGTCTGACATACAGGAACTTGAGGGCAGACTTAGTTCTCTTTACATTAAATATGTGGGTTCCCAGAACCAAATTAAAGAACACATTCTTGCAGCAAATGAGTTAGTTATGTGTCAGTGCACGTGTCAGACAGTTCCACACCCTGTCGCTGTCCAGCCTGAGGTAACGGAGGACCCGTCCCAGACTGAGAGTTTGCCTCAAGAGTGTATCCTTAACCAGAATGTATCTGAAATAGTACAAGATCTTTCTCAATTGGGACAGCTTGAGACTGGTCCATCTTTCAGTAGTCATGATTGTTATGATTCGGTTATGTTCTCGGATAGTATAGGAAGAGGTTTAGGTAAATTAATTAGTAACAACCTGAGTTACTCTACTCAAAATAATTGTATGCCAGGGTCAACCTACAAACAAATAATGGCATCAGTAACAGGAAATGTTTTTAATCCTAAAACTAACATTACTGTATTTGTAGGTAACAGTTCTAAGGTAAAAAAATATGAAATAACTGACTGTGTAACTGAGTTGTTAAAGTTAAATTGTAATAAAATAATATTGTGTGCTTTTCCATATTTTAAAAAATTAACAAATAGACAAAACAATTATATTCATATGCTTAATAAGCATATGCACTTTTTAGTTAGTCATTACAGTGACAAGCTTGTATATTTTGACACCAACAGTTTTGTAGAAACTTTAAAGTCGACTAGGGATACTGTGTATCTGCCTGTTAGCTTTAGACACATAATAGCAAGGCTATTAGCTTTTTATATAAACTCAGACATAAGTATTATGTCCAAGTCTTGTATTATTAACACCACAACAGTTAGTAATAATACTAATAATAAGGTGGTTTGCCTGAATGAATGTAGCTCAAATGCTATAAATATTTATACAAATTATACGAAGGAGGTTCCATTTCCCTCACGCACTATGAGCTCATTGCCTGGTGATGACATTGAAGTCTTGGGATTAACTCCGGATAATCATTTAAACTAGTTTGTAAGACAACAGAAGGTACCAGTAATAATATTCTTATACCTAACAACAACAAGGTATCTTCTTGCTCTAAAATAAGTAAATATCAAAAAGGAGATCAGCAGAATGCCTTGACATTATTTCATCAAAATATTCAAGGCATTTCTTCCAAATTATTAGAAATTGAAATGTTTTTAGAAAAAACAAAGTTTGACATTGTTTGTTGTACTGAACATTGGTTAAAGGATTACCAAATGTTAATTAATTTTGAAAACTATAGTGTGGGCAGTTGTTTTAACCGTAAATCTATGCTACGTGGAGGTTCCCTAATCTTGATAAAAAATTGTTTAAAATCTAAGCAACGAAATGACATAGTGGGTTTTTCAATTGAACATTGCATCGAACTGTCCTGTGTTGAGCTAGATAAGCATGTCGTAGTGTGCGTTTACAGACCCCCTAATTATCAGAACTTTTCTGTATTTGAGTCAATAATGGAAGATGTCTTAGCGAAACTTGCATCCATTAACAAAGCCGCAATTATTTGTGGTGATTTTAATATTAATATTTTGGAAAATAATTCTAATAGCAGTAGATTATTAAGCCTTTTTAAATCGTTCAATTTATCAAATGTTTTTACAGAACCGACTAGAATAACTCCAACTTCTGCTACTTGTATAGATAATGTCTTTTGCGATTGTGATTATTTAGATAAAGCCATCGTCAACTATCTGCCGTCTGATCATAGTGGACAAACGGTATCTTTTAAGTTTAAAACACCTTTGCAAAAAGTGCAAATACAATTTAGACCAATAACGACTGGTAAACTAAATAGATTCAATAGTACCCTAAATAATAAGTTAAATGATCTGGGCCATGATAGGGATGATGCAAATAAATTGTACGAGGATTTCTTTTCAGTAGTGTACACTCAATTCAATACAACTTTTGAAAAGAAAACAAAAAACATTTGCCCTAATTTTATATTTAGTGACTGGGCAACTAGAGGTATTAGGATAAGTAGGGAAAGACTGTTCGAGCTGTATGGCCTTAAGCCTTACATCAATACTGTAACTTTCAGCAAGTATGTTGCTACATATTCCAAAATTTTTAGAAATACATGCAAAATAGCCAAAGCCCTGTACATTAGCAATAAAATCAAATCAGCTGAAAATAAAATAAAAACAGTTTGGAAAATTATAAATAACGAAACTAGTAGAAATAAAAAACGAAACACTGATTACACATTGGAGACTTCACGTGGAGCCATAAGCTCTAACTTAGAAGTAGCTCAGGAGTTTGTAAATTTCTTTACTAATATACCATCAAAAACGACGGAAGCCTTAAATTCCTCATCCGACGTATCAATTGATTTATTAAGAGCAAACGTTCCAGCCTGCCCGGTTGAATTTCAATTTACACATATTAACCCCGTAACAGTAATAAAAGCTTTTAAGCAAATTAAGATCAAATTGACCGAAGATCTTTGGGGAATGTCCATTAAAGTCTGTGCCTCCATAATTGAGACTATTGCACCTTATTTAGCCTTAGTATTTAATTCGTGTGTTGATCAAGGAGTCTTCCCCGATTTAATGAAATTCAGTAAGGTAATACCACTTTTCAAATCTGGGGACAGTAAAGACACCAATAATTATAGACCCGTATCCGTGTTGCCGGTTTTCAGTAAGGTGTTTGAAAAGATAATGCTTAATCAAATGCTCAATCATTTTAACACGAATAAAATCCTTCACGATCAACAATATGGTTTCACCAAAGGACGTTGTACGACCGACGCCGGTGTAACCTTATTAAAACACATTTTTAACGCGTGGGAAGAGGCCCAAGACGCCATAGGAATCTTTTGTGACCTCTCTAAGGCATTTGATTGCGTCGATCACGAAACCTTGCTTTTGAAACTTGAGCATTACGGGCTTGGAAAACTTGCGCTCAGTTTAGTTAGTTCTTATTTAAATGACAGACAACAGCAAGTTCAAATAAATGGTGTCAATTCACATGGTTTAACAGTAAAAATGGGTGTGCCACAAGGCTCGATATTGGGTCCTTTCCTCTTTTTAGTGTATGTTAATGATCTACTCCATTTATTAAAAAATCAACCACAAATGGTGTTATTTGCTGATGACACTTCCTTAATTTTTAAGGTAAATAGACGTGCTATAAATTATGACGACGTAAATAACGCCCTAGTGCAGGTCCAAAGTTGGTTCACTGCTAATAATTTAGTATTAAATGGGAAAAAAACTAAGTGCATAAGATTTTCTTTACCAAATGTAAAGAGTAGTGATTGTGAGATAGTATTGAATCAAGAGAAACTAGAATTCGTCGATAAAACGGTTTTCCTGGGGATCACGCTCGACTCAAGGCTACAATGGGGTCCTCATTTAACATCTCTTGCAGGACGGCTAAGTTCAGCAGCTTATGCTGTCAGAAAAATCCGCCAATTTACTGATGTAGATACCGCGAGACTGGTCTATTTTAGTTACTTTCATAGTATCATGTCTTACGGTATTTTGCTTTGGGGACGGGCTGCAGACATCGATTCTATTTTTATTCTGCAGAAAAGAGCCATCAGAGCCATATATAACCTCTGCAGGCGTGATTCTCTAAGGGAACTGTTTAAGGAAATTAACATCATGACGGTGCCTTGTCAATATATCTACGAAAACATCATGTATGTAAGAAAAAACTTTACATCTTTTTGGTAAAAGAGGTGAAAGACATAATTATAGTACTAGGAATAGGGACCTATTAGTTCAACCAGGTTTCAGACTGGCTAAAGTAGACTCATCTTTTATGGGGTACTGTTTAAAATGTTATAATAAAATACCTCCCCGCATTCTTCAACTGAATGAGACAAAATTCAAGTCTTGTATAAAACGCACACTATGCAGTCAGGCATATTATAAGTTAGGGGATTACATCGCTGATAAAAATGCCTGGCTCAATGCTGGTCCTGCTCCACAACCACAACTAATTGATTAACACTGGAAAATACTATTGGAGCTGCTGAAGATTGTAAGATTATCTTTGCATTGTATAAACTCAATTTCCTTTGCATTGTATAACTGCATAGCACAGATGTGAGTTCTATGTAAGTATACCTTCTTTACCATTTACCGGGTAATATGTCTTTCATTGACTTGAATGTGCCATGGCGGCTGATAGTATGTCATGCTCACACAAATGTCTCGCTGACGGTGGCGTGTGTATTGGATCATTTAGCTCCCTTCAAAATGGTTGAGCTGAATGGTGCTGATCTATGCGTCATGTTCGTGAACGGGCGCCGTCAGTTGGGGCTGGTCATCACTCAGCTGCCTCGGCTTATTTTTAATTATTTTATGATTGTTGTCTTCTTACTATTTGCTGTACTCTGGACGCTCTTAACGCGTACGTATTTTTTTTACATCGTTCTCACATTTACTTGTAAATTCAACATTAATGATGTAACTAATATTTTTGTAAAAATACAATTTAAAAGAGTGTCCATGGAGTTTCTTGCCCGTTCTTCTCCATAGGTACCTACGCTTTGGAATGGGCAACTAGCTTCATATTTTCTGACTGACCGACTTCTTGACAATTCAAAAGTGCCTGTAAATGGTTTAATTGAAATAAATGGTTTGACTTTGACTTTGACTTTGAGGAGGGTCCGGTAACGGACAGCCGCGGCGGGTTCACGGATGAGTGCTAACGCGTGCCCGTGTTCCCGCCGTAAGCGGCAGAGGAGGACACCGTGGAGTTTTAGTGGGTTAGAGTCCCACATAACTGCACTACCTCCCCGTGGTAGTGCAGAATGCATGAGCATTTCTCCACGTTAAAAAAAAAAAAAAAAAAAAAAAAAAAAAAGGTTAGGTTAGGTTCGGTTTCCCCACTTCCCCCCCGGTGGGTTCCCGCATTGTCGAGGCGGGGGGGCTCAGTAGCCGTGGCTTGGACACCCACGGTGAAGCGAAGAGGAACCCGAGGAGGGGCCGCTCGTCAGGGCTTTTGCCTGTAAGCCGACGACGTAGCGGCCAACAAGTAGGTTGCGGTGCCGCTTCGGCGACATCGCAACTGAGGCGGGCCGCGATGTCGTTGTAACGGAGGCATCGCGGCTGAGGGTTGAAGGCCGCGGCGGGAGAGGAGTGCCGGTATTGCGGTGCGCCGCTCTCCCTACCTTCCGCGGCCTTGACGGGGTCGCCACCGTTCGATGGCGGACGCGGTGGGGCCGCAGGGGAGGAGGAGTGTCGGTATGACGTTGGCCGCTCTCCCTATCCTCTGCGGCCGAAAATTGGCAGGCGGCGGGGCCAATGTCCTGACCCGTCGCAGGGGGACCAAGGGTGCCCAGACACGGGGTCGTCTGGCGCCCATGTGCTGGTTTGGTCCCTGGGGTGGTCACGGCGTGCTATGTGTTCTGGTGCGCCGGTGATGGGGAATACTCCCCAGAGGAGGGTCCGGTAACGGACAGCCGCGGCGGGTTCACTGATGAGTGCTAACGCGTGCCCGTGTTCCCGCCGTAAGCGGCAGAGGAGGACACCGTGGAGTTTTAGTGGGTTAGAGTCCCACATACCTGCACTACCTCCCCGTGGTAGTGCAGAATGCATGAGCATTTCTCCACGATAAAAAAAAAAAAAAAAAAAAAAAAAGGTTTCCCCACTTACGGAGAGTCTCCAACCCGAGCTGCTGGAGGAGGTAGTCGCAGCCCTCTTCCCGGCTAGAGCGGAGCACACTCCGCCGCCGATGGCTTTGCCCACAGCCGCAGAGTCTACAGAAGAGAACGCCATCAGCGTCCCAGAGGTGACAGAGGCAGAGATGGGGGCAGCCGTGATGCGGCTCCGGGCCAAGAACGTGGCTCCGGGGCCCGACGGGATCCACGGCTGCGTATTAGCCCTCGCTCTAAAGGAGCTTGAGCCCCAACTGAGAGGACTCTACACAGCGTGCCTTGAGCAGGGCCAGTTTCCCACTTTGTGGAAATCTGGTCGTCTGGTCCTGCTCAGGAAGGCGGGGCGCCCCGCGGACTCGCCGTCCGCGTACCGGCCCATAGTGCTGCTAGACGAGGTGGGTAAGCTGTTTGAGCGGATAATCGCAGCCCGCCTCGTCGGCCACTTGTGCGGAGAGGGGCCGGACCTGGACGGTAACCAGTTCGGTTTTCGGCAGGGGCGCTCCACCATTCACGCTGTGTCGCGGGTGAGGGTCCTGGCGGAGGAAGCGGTGGCCCGGGGCGAGGTGTTGTTGGCGGTGTCCTTGGACATCTCCAACGCCTTCAACACCATGCCCTGGAGTACTATTCGGGAGGCACTGCGGTATCATCGGGTGCCTCTCTACCTCCGCCGCATCATTGGGGCTTATCTGTCGGAGAGGAGTGTCACCTACATGGGACGCGATGGCGAAATCCAGCACCGCATGTCGTGCGGTGTTCCACAGGGCTCGGTCGTTGGCCCGCCCCTGTGGAACATCGGGTACGACTGGGTGCTGAGGGGTGAGCTCCAGCCGGGCGTGGAACTGACGTGTTATGCCGACGACACGCTGGTCACTGCCCGGGGGAGCTCGCACAGGGAGGCAGCGTTGCTGGCGACGGCTGCGGTGTCACAGGTGGTGAGCCGCATACGTCGCCTGGGCCTGGAGGTGGCCCTCAACAAGTCGGAGGCCATGGTGTTTCATGGCCCCCGGCGGGCGCCGCCGCCCGGCTTGCATATAGTGGTCGGGGGGGCTCGGATCGCTGTCGAGTCTACCATGAAGTACCTGGGATTGGTGCTCGACAGCCGGTGGGATTTCGGCCCCCACTTCCGGCGGCTGGCGCCCAAATTGTTGGGCGCGGCTGGGGCGCTGTCAACGCTGCTTCCCAATCTGGGGGGCCCGAGCGCCGCCTGTAGGCGGCTCTACGTGGGGATCGTGCGATCGATGGCCCTGTATGGGGCCCCGATCTGGGCGACTGACCTGACGGCCGGTAGCATCGCAGTACTGCGAAAGCCGCAGAGAGCGATGGCCGTCAGAGTCGTCCGCGGATATCGCACGATCTCCTACGAGGCGGCTTGCGTACTGGCTGGATCCCCGCCCTGGGACCTGGAGGCGAAAGTGCTCGCGTCGCTGTACCGGTGGCGCGAGGAAGCGCGGGCGCGAGGCGAGGGGCTGATGCAGCGCCATATGGAGCTACGTCGGTCTCAGCTTCGCGAGGTCCTGGTGGCGGAATGGCGGGACAGGCTCTCACGCCCTACCGCCGGCCTCAGCACTATCGAGGCGGTCCGGCCAGTACTCGAGCCCTGGCTCGGGAGGAGGCACGGCTCCCTGTCGTTTCGGGTGACGCAGGTACTTTCGGGGCATGGTTGCTTCGGGAAGTACCTGTGTCGCATAAACAGGGAGCCGGACGCCCGGTGTCACCACTGCGTCGACTGCCGGGAGGACACGGCGTGGCATACGCTGGCAGAGTGTGCCGCTTGGGAGGAGCCGCGCCGTGCCCTCATCACAGAAGTAGGCAGTGACCTGTCGCTGCCGGCCGTGGTCGAGTCGATGGTCGGCAGCGAAGAGTCCTGGGACGCGGTGGTTTCCTTCTGCGAAACGGTCATCTCGCAGAAGGAGGCTGCGGAAAGGGAGAGGGAGATCTCGTCCACTCACCCTGCCCGCAGCAGGCGCACCGGGCGTCGGCGGAGGGCGGACAACGCCCTCTTCCAGCCCCCCTAAATGGGTCCAGGGGCGACGGACTCGGGGACGTCCGCCGCCCCCCACACATCAGGACCCGAGGTGGCGGCGCGTAGTGTTCCACGCGCGCCCCTCTTAGACGTCACGGGGGGAGTCAAACACCTCACTCCCCCCCCTGACCCGACGAGGCCCGCAGTGGCGGGCCGGCACCAGCCGGGGGTTGCGGAAGGATCGCACGTTCCCGCGACCCCCGGCGTAGGTGTGAGATGGAACACCGGGGTGGTTTTTAGTCAGTAAGAGTCTGACAGACCCCGTCGCCCGCCCCAGGGCGGCGGACATCCATGAGGATTTTCCACCCCGGAACAAAAAGAAAAAAAAAAAGGTTAGGTTAGGTTTGCCCAGAAAGGGAAGAGAAGGAGTGCCAAGGCTGTCGGGGGCTCTTTACCCCCCCCTCACCCTGGCTGCCCTTCGGCCGACTCCCGGCCTAGGAATGGTGCGGAGGGAATGGATTGCGCATAAATGGCGCTGTACCATTTCCTCCAGGGCAACATCAACCACTCTGCTAGAGCTCAGGATCTCTTGCTCCAGAGCATGGCAGAGTGGTCGATTCACGTGGCTGTGGTTGCCGAACCGTACTTCGTCCCCCCCAGGGATAACTGGGTGGGAGACCTGGACGGTTTGGTAGCCATCATTGGCGGGGCTCTTGCCAACCCGTCCCGAGGTCACGGCTGGGTGGCCGCCCTCGTGGACGGCATTGGCACGGTTGGGGCGTATTTTTCGCCCAACAAGACCCTCGCCGACTTCGAGAGGTTCCTTGTCGAGTTGGGTGCCGTCGTGGGCCGACTCCACCCTCGCCCTGTGCTGTTGCCTGGCCTGTTGGACAGGACCTCTCGCTTCCCTGCGTGGTCAACGCCATGCTGGAGAGCGAGGGGGCCTGGTCAGCGGTTGCCTCCTTTTGCGAGAACGTAATCTCGCAAAAGGAGGAGGCGGAGCGCGCGCGGGAGGATGACCCTCTCGCTGCGCCGCTCCGCAGACGAAGAAGGGGTCGGAGAAGGCGCAATCCTCTCCCTCCTCATGGTGGCGATGGGCGGGCGACAGGCGCGGGGGCGCCTTCTCCCGCATTGCACCCATCACCACCTTCTTCTTCGTCGGTCACTCCCGGGCCCGTCCCCCTCCCCACGGGGGGGGTGTGAGGGGTCCGTTCTGAGGAGCAATCGTCGGCGGAGGACTGGACGTTAAGGCTGTGCCGGTTTCCCAGTCCCCCGCCACTCGGACGAAGCGGGAGTGCCGCTGGGTTATTTTAGTGGGTATACCGGGTCAGACTGGGGAGTCCCACATAGCCCCCCATCCCCCGATGGGAGGGTATGCGTAATGCATTTTTTCCCAGTGCAAAAAAAAAAAAAAAAAAAAAAAAAGGTTAGGTTGGGGGACCACCCCAAAGTGCTTGCGTCCACGTCGCGTCCCCTGGAAACGGCCCAGTTCTGACCACCGTAACGGAGTGGCAGACTGGGTACGGCCAAAGTGCACTGTGCATTCGCAGCTTGTTCTTAATCTTATTGTCGTGTTGAGTTTGCGAACCCGCGGGAAACATGTCGAGTCCTGCGCGGGACGCCTGCGGGCGGTTTTTAAAACAAAAAGGCCCTTCTCAGGGCCAACGCAAAGGCCCTTCTCAGGGCCAACCCAAAGGCCCTTCTCAGGGCCAACCAAAAGGCCCTTCTCAGGGCCAACCCAAAGGCCCTTCTCAGGGCCAACCCAAAGGCCCTTCTCAGGGCCAACCAAAAGGCCCTTCTCAGGGCCACTCCGACGCTTCAGCGTCAGAGACTAGCCGCGTTCTCTACGCGGACCATTCTCTGGCGGAGCTAGAGAGAATGGCGGAGGAGGACGAGAGGGAGATCGTGGAGGTCGCCTCGAAGTCCTCCAACCTAAAGGGCACCCTACAGAAGGCCCTGAAATGCAGGGCCGCCAGCATGCGCGGTGTCATCGCGGAGCTGGTGCAGCGAAAGACCACCGACGAGACGCGGCAACTGCAGGCGAAGGTTGATCGCCTGCAGTCGGAGGTCAGCCAGCTTCATCAGAAGCTGGCAGAAGCCACGGCCCGGCCACAACAGGCCAAGGTGAGCCCTGCGGCAGAGGGCCCCGCCTCCAACCTTGAGGACATCATCCGCAAGGTCGTAATGGAGGAGAGGGCCTTCACAAGAGCCTGCTTAGCAGGAATAGAGGACCGGCTCTTGCCGGAGAAACGCCTCCGACCGCCGCTTGCGGCGGATACGAGGCAGTGCGAGCCGGGGCCGTCCTCCTCCCAGGCGGAAGATGCCCTTCTCCCTTCCACGACCCCGTCCAACGAGTGGACGGAAGTGGTCCGTAAGGGGAAGGGAAAGGGCAAGAAGTCGACGACGGCCGTCCCTGTCGTCCCCGCCACCACCACTCCCAGCCAATCGCAGACGACTGGCAAGGGAAAGGGGACGGGGAAAGGGAAGGGGAGGGGAAAGGGGCGACTAGTCCCCCCAAAAACCGCGGCCGTCGTGGTGACGCTCACCGCGGAGGCTGCGGACCGGGGGGAGACGTACGCGTCCATTTTGGTGCGGGCGCGTGCGAATGCCGATCCTGCCCAACTGGGGATCGGCAGCGTAACTTGCCGGCGGACCCAAGCCGGGGCTCGAATATTCGAGTTCCCGGGGGCAGAGGGGAGTACCCATGCTGACCTCTTTGCAGCCAAGCTGCAGGAGGTCATCGCGGATTCCGCCAAGGTGGCCCGGCCGGTCAAGTCAGCGGCCATAGAGGTGGCTGACTTGGACGACTCCGTCACCAAGGAGGAGGTGGTGGCGGCGGTCGCGGCGATAGGGGGCTGTGGCGTCGCGGCGGTCCAAGGCCGGGACATAAGACCCGGCCGCGGCGGCATGGGCACCATTCGCCTCGAGTGCCCAGTCGCCGCTGCCAAAGCTGTCCTTGCCAAGGGACGGCTAACAGTCGGGTTCAGCTCGGGTGCAGTCCGGGCACTCGAGGACCAGCCTCTGCGGTGTTTCCGGTGCTTCGGCATCGGACACACCCGGGCCCTGTGTCCGTCCACTGTTGACAGGACGGACACGTGCTTCCGCTGCGGCAAGGAGGGCCACAAAGCCGCCTCCTGCGAGGCCGCCACGCCGCACTGCGCGGTGTGTGCCGCCAGTGGCTGCCCGGCAGACCACGTCACGAAGGGGAGGAACTGCAATCCTCCCCCTAAGCGGGGCAAAGCACAGGCGCCGGCCGGGTTTGCTGCTGCTGCCAAGAGCACCGTCGTTCCTGCGTCGGTGGCTGCGGAGGGGGGTGCGATGTTCGACTGATGGATGCGGTCGAACATCGCATACTCCAGGCGAACGACTTGGCGGTGGTCGCCGAGCCTTACTCGGTCCCTGGCCGTTGGCTGGGCGACCGAGACGGCTTGGTGGCGTTGGTGTCGCGGTCTTCCACAGACTCCCCTCCCCTCTCGCTCTTAGAGAGGGGACCGGGATACGTGGCCGCCGCGCGGGGAGACATGGCCCTGGTCGGGGCCTACTTCTCCCCGAACCGCTCTCTCTCGGACTTTGAGGATTTCCTCGAGATCCTCACCGCAGTCGTAGGGAGGGCGGCGCCGCGCCAGGTCGTGGTGCTGGGCGACCTCTCGCTTCCCCGCGTGGTCAACGCTATGCTGGAGAGCGAGTGGGCCTGTGCAGCGGTTGCCTCCTTTTACGAGGACGTAATCTCGCAAAAGGAGGAGACGGAGCGCGCGCGGGAGGATGATCCTCTCGCTGCGCCGCTCCGCAGACGAAGAAGGGGTCGGAGAAGGCGCAATCCTCTCCCTCCTCATGGTGGCGATGGGCGGGCGACAGGCGCGGGGGCGCCTTCTCCCGCATTGCACCCATCACCACCTTCGTCGGTCATTCCCGGGCCCGACCCCCTCCCCACGAGGTGGGGGGGCGTGAAGGGCCCGCCCTGAGGGGCAATCGTCGGCGGAGGACTGGACGTTAAGGCTGTGCCGGTTTCCCAGTCCTTCGCCACTCGGACGAAGCGGGAGTGCCGCTGGGTTGTTTTAGTGGGTATACCAGGTCAGACCGGGGAGTCCCACATAGCCCCCCATCCCCCGATGGGAGGGTATGCGTAATGCATTTTTTCCCAGCGCAAAAAAAAAAAAAAAAAAAAAAAAAAAAAAAAAAAAAAAAAAAAAAAGGTTAGGTTAGGTTGGGGGACCACCCCACAGTGCTTGCGTCCACGTCGCGTCCCCTGGAAACGGCCCAGTTCTGACCACCGTAACGGAGTGGCAGACTGGGTACGGCCAAAGTGCACTGTGCATTCGCAACTTGTTTTAAATTTTTATTGTCTTGTTTGTTTGCGAACCTGCGGGGAAATGTCGAGTCCTGCGCGGGACGCCTGCGGGCGATTTTTAAAACAAAAAGGCCCTTCTCAGGGCCAACCCAAAGGCCCTTCTCAGGGCCAACCCAAAGGCCCTTCTCAGGGCCAACCCAAAGGCCCTTCTCAGGGCCAACCAAAAGGCCCTTCTCAGGGCCACTCCGACGCTTTAGCGTCAGAGACTAGCCGCGCGCCGTCTGCGGCTAGTTTCTTCGGAGGGGCGGACGAGTCGTCCGACAACGACTCACTCATCAGTGTGTCGGACGCGGACGACTGCCGATCGCGGAAGCGAGTCCACCGGACCGGTGGGTCCGAGGGCTCCTCGGCCTCGGGGTCAACGCGGTTGCCGAAGGCTAAAAAGCCGACGGTGGCCGCGGAGACCCATGTCGTTGGGCTGGCGAACGCGCAACGACAGCTGGACCTGGCTCGGCGAGCTCAGCTCCAGCAAGAGCTGGAGGAGCGGGTTGCCGCCACTGAGAAGCGGGCGCACGCCGCCCGGGCCAAGTCCGGGTACGGTGCGTCCCGCGTACTCTACGCGGACCATTCTCTGGCCGAGCTAGAAAGAATGGCGGAGGAGGACGAGAGGGAGATCGTGGAGGTCGCCTCGAAGTCCTCCAACCTAAAGGGGACATTGCAGAAGGCCCTGAAATGCAGGGCCGCCAGCATGCGCGGTGTCATCGCGGAGCTGGTGCAGCGAAAGACCACCGACGAGACGCGGCAACTGCAGGCGAAGGTTGATCGCCTGCAGTCGGAGGTCAGCCAGCTTCATCAAAAGCTGGCAGAAGCCACGGCCCGGCCACAACAGGCCAAGACGAGCCCTGCGGCAGAGGGCCCCGCCTCCAACCTTGAGGACATCATCCGCAAGGTCGTAATGGAGGAGAGGGCCTTCACAAGAGCCTGCTTAGCAGGAATAGAGGACCGGCTCTTGCCGGAGAAACGCCTCCGACCGCCGCTTGCGGCGGATACGAGGCAGTGCGAGCCGGGGCCGTCCTCCTCCCAGGCGGAAGATGCCCTTCTCCCTTCCACGACCCCGTCCAACGAGTGGACGGAAGTGGTCCGTAAGGGGAAGGGAAAGGGCAAGAAGTCGACGACGGCCGTCCCTGTCGTCCCCGCCACCACCACTCCCAGCCAATCGCAGACGACTGGCAAGGGAAAGGGGACGGGGAAAGGGAAGGGGAGGGGAAAGGGGCGACTAGTCCCCCCAAAAACCGCGGCCGTCGTGGTGACGCTCACCGCGGAGGCTGCGGACCGGGGGGAGACGTACGCGTCCATTTTGGTGCGGGCGCGTGCGAATGCCGATCCTGCCCAACTGGGGATCGGCAGCGTAACTTGCCGGCGGACCCAAGCCGGGGCTCGAATATTCGAGTTCCCGGGGGCAGAGGGGAGTACCCATGCTGACCTCTTTGCAGCCAAGCTGCAGGAGGTCATCGCGGATTCCGCCAAGGTGGCCCGGCCGGTCAAGTCAGCGGCCATAGAGGTGGCTGACTTGGACGACTCCGTCACCAAGGAGGAGGTGGTGGCGGCGGTCGCGGCGATAGGGGGCTGTGGCGTCGCGGCGGTCCAAGGCCGGGACATAAGACCCGGCCGCGGCGGCATGGGCACCATTCGCCTCGAGTGCCCAGTCGCCGCTGCCAAAGCCGTCCTTGCCAAGGGACGGCTGACAGTCGGGTTCAGCTCGGGTGCAGTCCGGGCACTCGAGGACCAGCCTCTGCGGTGTTTCCGGTGCTTCGGCATCGGACACACCCGGGCCCTGTGTCCGTCCACTGTTGACAGGACGGACACGTGCTTCCGCTGCGGCAAGGAGGGCCACAAAGCCGCCTCCTGCGAGGCCGCCACGCCGCACTGCGCGGTGTGTGCCGCCAGTGGCTGCCCGGCAGACCACGTCACGAAGGGGAGGAACTGCAATCCTCCCCCTAAGCGGGGCAAAGCACAGGCGCCGGCCGGGTTTGCTGCTGCTGCCAAGAGCACCGTCGTTCCTGCGTCGGTGGCTGCGGAGGGGGGTGCGATGTCCGACTGATGGATGCGGTCGAACATCGCATACTCCAGGCGAACGATTTGGCGGTGGTCGCCGAGCCTTACTCGGTTCCTGGCCGTTGGCTGGGCGACCGAGACGGCTTGGTGGCGTTGGTGTCGCGGTCTTCCACAGACTCCCCTCCCCTCTCGCTCTTAGAGAGGGGACCGGGATACGTGGCCGCCGCGCGGGGAGACATGGCCCTGGTTGGGGCCTACTTCTCCCCGAACCGCTCTCTCTCGGACTTTGAGGATTTCCTCGAGATCCTCACCGCAGTCATAGGGAGGGCGGCGCCACGCCAGGTCGTGGTGCTGGGCGACCTCTCGCTTCCCTGCATGGTCAACGCTATGCTGGAGAGCGAGGGGGCCTGTGCAGCAGTTGCCTCCTTTTGCGAGGACGTATTCTCGCAAAAGGAGGAGGCGGAGCGCGCGCGGGAGAATGACCCTCTCGCTGTGCCGCTCCGCAGACGAAGAAGGGGTCGGAGAAGGCGCAATCCTCTCCCACCTCATGGTAGCGATGGGCGGGCGACAGGCGCGGGGGCGCCTTCTCCCGCATTGCACCCATCACCACCTTCGTCGGTCATTCCCGGGCCCTTCCCCCTCCCCACGGGGGGGGGGCGTGAGTGGCCCGCCCTGAGGGGCAATCGTCGGCGGAGGACTGGACGTTAAGGCTGTGCCGGTTTCCCAGTCCTTCGCCACTCGGACGAAGCGGGAGTGCCGCTGGGTTGTTTTAGTGGGTATACCGGGTCAGACCGGGGAGTCCCACATAGCCCCCCATCCCCCGATGGGAGGGTATGCGTAACGCATTTTTTCCCAGCGCAAAAAAAAAAAAAAAAAAAGGTTAGGTTGGGGTGCATGTTGAAAGCCTCCTCGCGGCGCACCCTGGGCAACGTCAGCACCAATTGCCCACTGGTTCTGGTGGACTCTTGGGGCTGGCGGCTAATTTTCAACACACGGGGAAAGGTCATGGTTCCAATCACCGATCATCCTTGATGGTCGGTGAAGGGAACCGGGCTACAGACGGACGGTCATACGTCCACTCCACCTCTGCTTACAGAGGGTCGTGAGTGGGCGTAGGCTGGGAAGGAGCGGTTCGCGCCGCTGTACCCACGGGAAGGTGGGTGGTGGAAGGTGTCCAATGTCCGCGCTGCGTCTGTCCGGCATCCGGCGGCAGCGTGGGGACGCCGGGGCGGCGGTTGGTTCTGCCCAATCGTCGGCCACCCCGTAATCCTGAGTTCAGGACCGGGGGTCCGGGCCACTGAGGCTCGGGCCGCGAGGAAGACAACCTCTCTAAAAAATTACCCCAATCCCAAGGTCTAGCGTGCCGAGGGGATGAATGGCCGGAGGGGATCCGGTCGTTAGCGCGACGAAAAGGGACCTCACCCTCAAAAAGGAAAACATGGAACAGACTAATGGAAAAACTATTCCCCAGGCGGGTACCCTCCTACCCAAGGAGGGACAATCCCGCCCTTCTTCGGAAGGCAGCCCCTTCGTATCTGGGGGGGGCACCACTAGTCCCGTGGGCCGGCAGTCTACTGCCGACCTGCGTCAGTCACTTGCGTCGCAAGAAAAGGAGCTCCGGGTTAGCCTGGAGCGACTGTGCGACGCACAAAAAACGCCACTTGCCGTCATTGACGGCAACAAGAGCCGAGGAGGCTCAGGTTCTCATGAGGGCCAACTGTCCGATCAGGGCACGCGCGGGTTTAAACGCCCGCGAAGCAGGGACTCGGGGTCGATGGGCCTCTCCTCCAGTGAGGAGAACCTGTCGGCCCCCAAGGTGCCAACGGCACAGAGAGGGCGGGGTCGTGCGTTGGCGAGCGGAGCTCCCGGTCGGCTGCCGGGCCGCGACCGAGCGGGTCGCTTCGTGCCGATCTCTCGGCCCGCAACACCAGTGCCCGTAGCGCGTCCGACGGAGGGCGCGGAGAGTGACCCAGGGCCCTTGCTGGGGTCCAACAAGGCGGAAGCGAACGCTGCCAAGCGGGCGCAAAGGAAGGCTGTCGCGGCTGACGAAGTCAGCGAGTTGGCCCGACAGGCCCGAGAGCGGCGATCCGCTCGGATGGCTGCCGGGGGGAACGTATCGGCGGTGGCGCTCAGCCGCCAAGTTATGGACGGCGTGGATGTCGTCCTGAAGGTTGCCACCAAATCCGGCAGCCTGAAGGGCACGTTCACGCGCGCCCTAAAGGAGGCGGCTGATGATATTAAGGAGGCGGTTGGGGTCCTCCTCAATCGTACGAGCACGGAGGAGACGGCGAAGTTATGGGAGGAGAATAGCCGTCTCCGATCCGAGCTGGAGGACCTCAAACGGCAGTTTGCCGCCCAGAGGGCAACTCCCCCGGCCGCTGGCACCTCTCCCGGCGCGGCCCCGGCGTTGGTCCCGTTCTCGGCACCGTCGTCGGCTCCTGCACTTGCGGATGCGGATGTAGAGAGGATCGCGCGCATATGCATGATGCAGTGCGGGAGTATGGTGGGTGCCCGGTTGGAGGCCATAGAGGCTAGACTTCTCCCGGCCGAAAACCTTCGCCCACCGCTCGCTGCGGACAGACGGAGGGAGGAGGGGCCAGCAAAACCGGGGCCAAAAGCCGCGGTGGCTGGGCCGAGTCAGGCCGGAAAGGGGGCCAAGAAGTCCGCGTCCACTTCCCGGACGCCCGCGCACCTGGCGGCCGCACCACAGGCGACCGCACCCCCGTCGACCACATCTTCGGCGACCGCACCTGGGGCCACCACGGAGACTTGGACGACGGTCGTCAAGAGGGGCCGCCGTAAAAAGAAGAAGACGGCGCCGCCGCCACCGGTATCAGCTGGAGCACCGGCACCGGCACCCAGAAAGGCTCAGGGGCCGCCTAGGGTCAGAGCCCCACGCTCCGCGGCTGTAGTTATTACGCTGCAGCCCGGAGCCATCGAAAGGGGCATATCCTATAAGGCGGTCCTTATGGAGGCAAAAGCCAAAGTCGCGTTCCCCGACCTTGGCATACCGTCCGGCCTCAGACTGAGGCCGGCGATTACGGGGGCGCGACTGCTAGAGGTGTCGGGTGCCTCTAGCGGTGAAAAGGCGGACGTCCTGGCCGCCAAGCTGAGGGAGGTCCTCAACCCGGAGGACGTTCGGGTGTCCAGGCCGATGAAGACCGCTGAACTGCGCGTCGACGGCCTGGACGACTCGACGACTCCGGCCGAGGTCGTGGCGGCCGTCGCCAGAGCCGGTGGATGTCCGCCCGCGGACGTGCGGACGGGCGAGGTTCGCGTCGACGCTTCCGGGCTCGGCGCGATCTGGGTGCGGTGCCCGGTGACGGCGGCAAACAAAGTCGCCGACGCTGGGCGTCTGTTGGTGGGGTGGGTTGCAGCGAGGGTGAAGCTGCTGCAACCCCGGGCCTTGCGGTGCTACCGTTGCCTCGACGTTGGGCATGTCAGGGCACGGTGCACCTCCGTAGACCGCAGCGAGCAGTGCTATCGCTGCGGTCAGGTCGGTCACAAGGCGGCCCAGTGCTCCGCGGCGCCAAACTGCAGCCTCTGTACAGCTGCAGGGAGGCCCGCTGGGCACAGAGCGGGCGGAAAGGCCTGTGGCGTGCCAGCCAAGAAAGGGAAGAGAAGGGGTGCCAAGGCTGCCGGGGGCTCTTTACCCCCCCCTCAGCCTGGCTCCTCTTCGGCCGACTCCCGGCCTAGGAATGGTGCGGAGGGAATGGATTGCGCATAAATGGCGCTGTACCATTTCCTCCAGGGCAACATCAACCACTCTGCTAGAGCTCAGGATCTCTTGCTCCAGAGCATGGCAGAGTGGTCGATTCACGTGGCGGTGGTTGCCGAACCGTACTTTGTCCCCCCCAGGGATAACTGGGTGGGAGACCTGGACGGTTTGGTAGCCATCATTGGCGGGGCTCTTGCCAACCCGTCCCGAGGTCACGGCTGGGTGGCCGCCCTCGTGGACGGCATTGGCACGGTTGGGGCGTACTTTTCGCCCAACAAGAGCCTCGCCGACTTCGAGAGGTTCCTTGTCGAGTTGGGTGCCGTCGTGGGCCGACTCCACCCTCGCCCTGTGCTGTTGCTGGGGGATCTCAACGCCAAGTCTGCGGCGTGGGGATCTCCAGTGACCGATGCTAGGGGCGAGGTGCTGGAGGAGTGGGCGGTCACGACTGGCTTGACCGTCCTAAATCGGGGCTCGGTGCACACGTGCGTGCGGCAGCGGGGCGGGTCTATAGTGGACGTCTCGTTCGCTAGCCCCGCTGTCGCGAACCGTATCCGCGACTGGCGTGTCGCCGCGGAGGTGGAGACGTTGTCGGATCACCGCTACATCCGTTTCGACGTCTCCGCCCAGACCGCCGGCGGCCGCGGTTTACCGGCCCCGCGTACGGACGGTCCGCGCTGGGCGCGTAAGCGCATCGACAGGGAGCTTCTCGAGGAGGCCGCTGTTGTCCAGGCCTGGTTCCGGGAGTCGGCAACGGATGGACCCGTCGACGTCGAGCAGGAGGCGCTGTGGTTCCGCGGGGCGATGACGCAAATCAGCGACGCGTCCATGCCCCGGGTCCACGCACAGTCGGCAAGGCGCCAGGTGTACTGGTGGACCGCCGAGATCGCGCAGCTGCGCGTCGCGTGCGTGGCGGTCAGGCGCCAGTACACCCGATACCGGAGGAGACGTCGTCGGGTCCCTGACGAAGAAGCCGCGCTGTATGAGGTGTACCGCGCGGCGAAGAGGACTCTGTGGCTGGCCATCGACGAGGCGAGGACGCGAGCCAGGGAGGAGATGTTGGAGACTCTAGACGGGGATCCGTGGGGGCGCCCTTATCGTGCGGTTCGAGGGAAACTTCGAGCCGCGGCGCCCCCACTTACGGAGAGTCTCCAACCCGAGCTGCTGGAGGAGGTGGTCGCAGCCCTCTTCCCGGCTAGAGCGGAGCACACACCGCCGCCGATGGCTTTGCCCACAGCCGCAGAGTCCACTGAAGAGAACGCCATCAGCGTCCCAGAGGTGACAGAGGCAGAGATGGGGGCAGCCGTGATGCGGCTCCGGGCCAAGAACGTGGCTCCGGGGCCCGACGGGATCCACGGCTGCGTATTAGCCCTCGCTCTGAAGGAGCTTGAGCCCCAACTAAGAGGACTCTACACAGCGTGCCTTGAGCGGGGCCAGTTTCCCACTTTGTGGAAATCTGGTCGTCTGGTCCTGCTCAGGAAGGCGGGGCGCCCCGCGGACTCGCCGTCCGCGTACCGGCCCATAGTGTTGCTAGACGAGGTGGGTAAGCTGTTTGAGCGGATAATCGCAGCCCGCCTCGTCGCCCACTTGTGCGGAGAAGGGCCGGACCTGGACGGTAACCAGTTCGGTTTTCGGCAGGGGCGCTCCACCATTCACGCTGTGTCGCGGGTGAGGGTCCTGGCGGAGGAAGCGGTGGCCCGGGGCGAGGTGTTGTTGGCGGTGTCCTTGGACATCTCCAACGCCTTCAACACCATGCCCTGGAGTACTATTCGGGAGGCACTGCGGTATCATCGGGTGCCTCTCTACCTCCGCCGCATCATTGGGGCTTATCTGTCGGAGAGGAGTGTCACCTACATGGGACGCGATGGCGAAATCCAGCACCGCATGTCGTGCGGTGTTCCACAGGGCTCGGTCGTTGGCCCGCCCCTGTGGAACATCGGGTACGACTGGGTGCTGAGGGGTGAGCTCCAGCCGGGCGTGGAACTGACGTGTTATGCCGACGACACGCTGGTCACTGCCCGGGGGAGCTCGCACAGGGAGGCAGCGTTGCTAGCGACGGCTGCGGTGTCACAGGTGGTGAGCCGCATACGTCGCCTGGGCCTGGAGGTGGCCCTCAACAAGTCGGAGGCCATGGTGTTTCATGGCCCCCGGCGGGCGCCGCCGCCCGGCTTACACATAGTGGTCGGGGGGGCTCGGATCGCTGTCGAGTCTACCATGAAGTACCTGGGATTGGTGCTCGACAGCCGGTGGGATTTCGGCCCCCACTTCCGGCGGCTGGCGCCCAAATTGTTGGGCGCGGCTGGGGCGCTGTCAACGCTGCTTCCCAATCTGGGGGGCCCGAGCGCCGCCTGTAGGCGGCTCTACGTGGGGATCGTGCGATCGATGGCCCTGTATGGGGCCCCGATCTGGGCGACTGACCTGACGGCCGGCAGCATCGCAGTCCTGCGGAAGCCGCAGAGAGCGATGGCCGTCAGAGTCGTCCGCGGATATCGCACGATCTCCTACGAGGCGGCTTGCGTACTGGCTGGATCCCCGCCCTGGGACCTGGAGGCGAAAGTGCTCGCGTCGCTGTACCGGTGGCGCGAGGAAGCGCGGGCGCGAGGCGAGGGGCTGATGCAGCGCCATATGGAGCTGCGTCGGTCTCAGCTTCGCGAGGTCCTGGTGGCGGAATGGCGGGACAGGCTCTCACGCCCTACCGCCGGCCTCAGCACTATCGAGGCGGTCCGGCCAGTACTCGAGCCCTGGCTCGGGAGGAGGCACGGCTCCCTGTCGTTTCGGGTGACGCAGGTACTTTCGGGGCATGGTTGCTTCGGGAAGTACCTGTGTCGCATAAACAGGGAGCCGGACGCCCGGTGTCACCACTGCGTCGACTGCCGGGAGGACACGGCGTGGCATACGCTGGCAGAGTGTGCCGCTTGGGAGGAGCCGCGCCGTGCCCTCATCACAGAAGTAGGCAGTGACCTGTCGCTGCCGGCCGTGGTCGAGTCGATGGTCGGCAGCGAAGAGTCCTGGGACGCGGTGGTTTCCTTTTGCGAAACGGTCATGTCGCAGAAGGAGGCTGCGGAAAGGGAGAGGGAGATCTCGTCCACTCACCCTGCCCGCAGCAGGCGCACCGGGCGTCGGCGGAGGGCGGACAACGCCCTCTTCCAGCCCCCCTAAATGGGTCCAGGGGCGACGGACTCGGGGACGTCCGCCGCCCCCCACACATCAGGACCCGAGGTGGCGGCGCGTAGTGTTCCACGCGCGCCCCTCTTAGACGTCACGGGGGGAGTCAAACACCTCACTCCCCCCCCTGACCCGACGAGGCCCGCAGTGGCGGGCCGGCACCAGCCGGGGGTTGCGGAAGGATCGAACGTTCCCGCGACCCCTGGCGTAGGTGTGAGAGGGAACACCGGGGTGGTTTTTAGTCAGTAAGAGTCTGACAGACCCCGTCGCCCGCCCCAGGGCGGCGGACATCCATGAGGATTTTCCACCCCGGAACAAAAAAAAAAAAAAAAAAAAAAAAAAAAAAAAAGGTTAGGTTAGGTTAGGTTGGGGGCTGGGGTGCATGTTGAAAGCCTCCTCGCGGCGCACCCTGGGCAACGTCAGCACCAATTGCCCACTGGTTCTGGTGGACTCTTGGGGCTGGCGGCTAATTTTCAACACACGGGGAAAGGTCATGGTTCCAATTACCGATCATCCTTGATGGTCGGTGAAGGGAACCGGGCTACAGACGGACGGTCATACGTCCACTCCACCTCTGCTTACAGAGGGTCGTGAGTGGGCGTAGACTGGGAAGGAGCGGTTCGCGCCGCTGTACCCACGGGAAAGTGGGTGGTGGAAGGTGTCCAATGTCCGCGCTGCGTCTGTCCGGCATCCGGCGGCAGCGTGGGGACGCCGGGGCGGTGGTTGGTTCTGCCCAATCGTCGGCCACCCCGTAATCCTGAGTTCAGGACCGGGGGTCCGGGCCACTGAGGCTCGGGCCGCGAGGAAGACAACCTCTCTAAAAAATTACCCCAATCCCAAGGTCTAGCGTGCCGAGGGGATGAATGGCCGGAGGGGATCCGGTCGTTAGCGCGACGAAAAGGGACCTCACCCTTAAAAAGGAACAAAATGGAAAAGACTACTGAGAAAACTATTCCCCAGGCGGGTACCCTCCTACCCAAGGAGGGACAATCCCGTCCTTCTTCGGAAGGCAGCCCCTTCGTATCTGGGGGGGGCACCACTAGTCTCGCGGGCCGGCGGATCACCGCTGACCTGCGTCAACCTGCGCCGCAAGAAAAGGAGCTCCGGGTTAGCCTGGAGCGACTGTGCGACGCAACAGAACCGTTTGCCGTCGTTGACGGCAACAAGAGCCGAGGAGGCTCATGTCCAGAAATGGACAAAGACGTGCAGGGGTGCGCCTCCAAATGTTGGAGGAAGCGCCCACGAAGCAGGGACTCGGGGTCGATGGGGCTTTCCTCCAGTGAGGAGAATCTGTCGGCCGCCAAGGTCCCAACGGGACAGAGAGGGCGGGGTCGCACAATGGCGAGAGGAGCCCCCGCTCGGTTGCCGGGCCGTGATCGAGCGGGTCGTTTCGTGCCGATCTCTCGGCCCGCAACACCAGCTCCTGAAGAGGGTCCGATGGAGAGTGTAGAGAGCGACCCCGGGCCCTCGATAGTGGACCTGAGCGAGGGCTCCTCGCTGACCTCGTTGGGGTCCAATAAGGCGGAGGCGAACGCCGCAAAGCGGGCGCAGCGGAAGGCGGTGGCGGCTGACGAGGTCAGCGAGATGGCCCGACTGGCCCGAGAGCGACGCTCTGCTCAGGCGGCTGCCGGAGAGAGCCTGTCGGCGGTGGCGCTCAGTCGCCAAGTTTTGGACGGCGTGGACGTCGTCCTGAAGGTTGCCACTAAATCCGGCAGCCTGAAGGGCACGTTCACCCGTGCCCTGAAAGAGGCGGCTGATGGCATCAAGGAGGCAGTTGGGGTCCTCCTGAACCGCACAAGCTCAGAGGAGACGGCGAAGCTGTGGGAGGAGAATGGCCGTCTCAGATCTGAGCTCGAGGACCTCAAGCGGGAGCTTGCCGCGCAGAGGGCGGAATGGCAGCGGAGACGTCCTGCGGCCACCGGTTTCGCTCCCATTACTGCCCCGCCACCGTCGGCCCCGTCGTCGGTCCCTGCCCCTACACCTGCGGATGCGGAGATCGAGAAGATCGTTCGCATCTGCATGCTGCAGTGTGGGGGTATGATGAATGCCCGTCTGCAGGGCCTAGAGTCGAGGCTCCTCCCGGCGGAGACTCTCCGGCCGCCGCTAGCTGCTGACAGGCGGAGTAAGGGGGAGCCCGTTAAGCTGGGCCCGACAGCCGGGAAACCCAAGGGGACCAAAAAGCCCGCGGAGGGGTCCAAGGAGGTGCCGAGAAAGCCCGTGGAAGGCACGTCCGCGCCCCTGCTGACCGCACCCCCGGCGACCGCACCCCCGGCGACCGCATCTCCGGCGACCGCACCTGGGGCCACCACGGAGACCTGGACGACGGTCGTCAAGAGGGGCCGCCGTAAGAGGAAGACGGCGGCGCCGCCACCGGTACCCGCTAGAACACCGGCACCGTCATCGAAAAAGGCTCAGGGGCCGCCTAGGGTGAGAGCCCCACGCTCCGCGGCTGTAGTAATTACGCTGCAGCCCGGAGCCGTCGAAAGGGGCATCTCCTATAAGGCGGTCCTTATGGAGGCGAAAGCCAAAGTCGCGTTCCCCGACCTTGGCATACCGTCCGGCCTCAGACTGAGGCCGGCGATTACGGGGGCGCGACTGCTAGAGGTGTCGGGTGCCTCTAGCGGCGAAAAGGCGGACGTCCTGGCCGCCAAGCTGAGGGAGGTCCTCAACCCGGAGGACGTTCGGGTGTCCAGGCCGATGAAGACCGCTGAACTGCGCGTCAACGGTCTGGACGACTCGACGACTCCGGCCGAGGTCGTGGCAGCCGTCGCCAGAGCCGGTGGATGTCCGCCCGAGAACGTGCGGACAGGCGAGATTCGCGTCGACGCTTCCGGGCTCGGCGCGATCTGGGTGCGGTGCCCGGTGGCGGCGGCAAACAAAGTCGCCGACGCTGGGCGTCTGTTGGTGGGATGGGTTGCAGCGAGGGTGAAGCTGCTGCAACCCCGGGCCTTGCGGTGCTACCGTTGCCTCGACATTGGGCATGTCAGGGCACGGTGCACCTCCGTAGACCGCAGCGAGCAATGCTATCGCTGCGGTCAGGCCGGCCACAAGGCGGCCCAGTGCTCCGCGGCGCCAAACTGCAGCCTCTGTACAGCTGCAGGGAGGCCCGCTGGGCACAGAGCGGGCGGAAAGGCCTGTGGCGTGCCTGCCCAGAAGAGAAAGAGAAGGGGTGCCAAGGCTGTCGGGGGCACTTTACCCCCCCCTCAGCCTGGCTGCCCTTCGGCCGACTCCCGGCCTAGGAATGGTGCGGAGGAAATGGATTGCGCATAAATGGCGCTGTACCATTTCCTCCAGGGCAATATCAACCACTCTGCTAGAGCTCAGGATCTCTTGCTCCAGAGCATGGCAGAGTGGTCGATTCACGTGGCGGTGGTTGCCGAACCGTACTTTGTCCCCCCCAGGGATAACTGGGTGGGAGACCTGGACGGTTTGGTAGCCATCATTGGCGGGGCTCTTGCCAACCCGTCCCGAGGTCACGGCTGGGTGGCCGCCCTCGTGGGCGGCATTGGCACGGTTGGGGCGTACTTTTCGCCCAACAAGAGCCTCGCCGACTTCGAGAGGTTCCTTGTCGAGTTGGGTGCCGTCGTGGGCCGACTCCACCCTCGCCCTGTGCTGTTGCTGGGGGATCTCAACGCCAAGTCTGCGGCGTGGGGATCTCCAGTGACCGATGCTAGGGGCGAGGTGCTGGAGGAGTGGGCGGTCACGACTGGCTTGACCGTCCTAAATCGGGGCTCGGTGCACACGTGCGTGCGGCAGCGGGGCGGGTCTATAGTGGACGTCTCGTTCGCTAGCCCCGCTGTCGCGAGCCGTGTCCGCGACTGGCGTGTCGCCGCGGAGGTGGAGACGTTGTCGGATCACCGTTACATCCGTTTCGACGTCTCCGCCCAGACCGCCGGCGGCCGCGGTTTACCGGCCCCGCGTACGGACGGTCCGCGCTGGGCGCGTAAGCGCATCGACAGGGAGCTTCTCGAGGAGGCCGCTATTGTCCAGGCCTGGTTCCGGGAGTCGGCAACGGACGGACCCGTCGACGTCGAGCAGGAGGCGCTGTGGTTCCGCGGGGCGATGACGCAAATCAGCGACGCGTGCATGCCCCGGGTCCACACACAGTCGGCAAGGCGCCAGGTGTACTGGTGGACCGCCGAGATCGCGCAGCTGCGCGTCGCGTGCGTGGCGGTCAGGCGCCAGTACACCCGATACCGGAGGAGACGTCGTCGGGTCCCTGACGAAGAAGCCGCGCTGTATGAGGTGTACCGCGCGGCGAAGAGGACTCTGTGGCTGGCCATCGACGAGGCGAGGACGCGAGCCAGGGAGGAGATGTTGGAGACTCTAGACGGGGATCCGTGGGGGCGCCCTTATCGCGCGGTTCGAGGGAAACTTCGAGCCGCGGCGCCCCCACTTACGGAGAGTCTCCAACCCGAGCTGCTGGAGGAGGTAGTCGCAGCCCTCTTCCCGGCTAGAGCGGAGCACACTCCGCCGCCGATGGCTTTGCCCACAGCCGCAGAGTCTACAGAAGAGAACGCCATCAGCGTCCCAGAGGTGACAGAGGCAGAGATGGGGGCAGCCGTGATGCGGCTCCGGGCCAAGAACGTGGCTCCGGGGCCCGACGGGATCCACGGCTGCGTATTAGCCCTCGCTCTGAAGGAGCTTGAGCCCCAACTGAGAGGACTCTACACAGCGTGCCTTGAGCAGGGCCAGTTTCCCACTTTGTGGAAATCTGGTCGTCTGGTCCTGCTCAGGAAGGCGGGGCGCCCCTCGGACTCGCCGTCCGCGTACCGGCCCATAGTGTTGCTAGACGAGGTGGGTAAGCTGTTTGAGCGGATAATCGCAGCCCGCCTCGTCGGCCACTTGTGCGGAGAGGGGCCGGACCTGGACGGTAACCAGTTCGGTTTTCGGCAGGGGCGCTCCACCATTCACGCTGTGTCGCGGGTGAGGGTCCTGGCGGAGGAAGCGGTGGCCCGGGGCGAGGTGTTGTTGGCGGTGTCCTTGGACATCTCCAACGCCTTCAACACCATGCCCTGGAGTACTATTCGGGAGGCACTGCGGTATCATCGGGTGCCTCTCTACCTCCGCCGCATCATTGGGGCTTATCTGTCGGAGAGGAGTGTCACCTACATGGGACGCGATGGCGAAATCCAGCACCGCATGTCGTGCGGTGTTCCACAGGGCTCGGTCGTTGGCCCGCCCCTGTGGAACATCGGGTACGACTGGGTGCTGAGGGGTGAGCTCCAGCCGGGCGTAGAACTGACGTGTTATGCCGACGACACGCTGGTCACTGCCCGGGGGAGCTCGCACAGGGAGGCAGCGTTGCTGGCGACGGCTGCGGTGTCACAGGTGGTGAGCCGCATACGTCGCCTGGGCCTGGAGGTGGCCCTCAACAAGTCGGAGGCCATGGTGTTTCATGGCCCCCGGCGGGCGCCGCCGCCCGGCTTGCATATAGTGGTCGGGGGGGCTCGGATCGCTGTCGAGTCTACCATGAAGTACCTGGGATTGGTGCTCGACAGCCGGTGGGATTTCGGCCCCCACTTCCGGCGGCTGGCGCCCAAATTGTTGGGCGCGGCTGGGGCGCTGTCAACGCTGCTTCCCAATCTGGGGGGCCCGAGCGCCGCCTGTAGGCGGCTCTACGTGGGGATCGTGCGATCGATGGCCCTGTATGGGGCCCCGATCTGGGCGACTGACCTGACGGCCGGTAGCATCGCAGTACTGCGAAAGCCGCAGAGAGCGATGGCCGTCAGAGTCGTCCGCGGATATCGCACGATCTCCTACGAGGCGGCTTGCGTACTGGCTGGATCCCCGCCCTGGGACCTGGAGGCGAAAGTGCTCGCGTCGCTGTACCGGTGGCGCGAGGAAGCGCGGGCGCGAGGCGAGGGGCTGATGCAGCGCCATATGGAGCTGCGTCGGTCTCAGCTTCGCGAGGTCCTGGTGGCGGAATGGCGGGACAGGCTCTCACGCCCTACCGCCGGCCTCAGCACTATCGAGGCGGTCCGGCCAGTACTCGAGCCCTGGCTCGGGAGGAGGCACGGCTCCCTGTCGTTTCGGGTGACGCAGGTACTTTCGGGGCATGGTTGCGTCGGGAAGTACCTGTGTCGCATAAACAGGGAGCCGGACGCCCGGTGTCACCACTGCGTCGACTGCCGGGAGGACACGGCGTGGCATACGCTGGCAGAGTGTGCCGCTTGGGAGGAGCCGCGCCGTGCCCTCATCACAGAAGTAGGCAGTGACCTGTCGCTGCCGGCCGTGGTCGAGTCGATGGTCGGCAGCGAAGAGTCCTGGGACGCGGTGGTTTCCTTTTGCGAAACGGTCATGTCGCAGAAGGAGGCTGCGGAAAGGGAGAGGGAGATCTCGTCCACTCACCCTGCCCGCAGCAGGCGCACCGGGCGTCGGCGGAGGGCGGACAACGCCCTCTTCCAGCCCCCCTAAATGGGTCCAGGGGCGACGGACTCGGGGACGTCCGCCGCCCCCCACACATCAGGACCCGAGGTGGCGGCGCGTAGTGTTCCACGCGCGCCCCTCTTAGACGTCACGGGGGGAGTCAAACACCTCACTCCCCCCCCTGACCCGACGAGGCCCGCAGTGGCGGGCCGGCACCAGCCGGGGGTTGCGGAAGGATCGAACGTTCCCGCGACCCCTGGCGTAGGTGTGAGATGGAACACCGGGGTGGTTTTTAGTCAGTAAGAGTCTGACAGACCCCGTCGCCCGCCCCAGGGCGGCGGACATCCATGAGGATTTTCCACCCCGGAACAAAAAAAAAAAAAAAAAAAAAAGGTTAGGTTGGGGGCCCCCCCGGTGGGTTCCCGCATTGTCGAGGCGGGGGGGCTCAGTAGCCGTGGCTTGGACACCCACGGTGAAGCGAAGAGGAACCCGAGGAGGGGCCGCTCGTCAGGGCTTTTGCCTGTAAGCCGACGACGTAGCGGCCAACAAGTAGGTTGCGGTGCCGCTTCGGCGACATCGCAACTGAGGCGGGCCGCGATGTCGTTGTAACGGAGGCATCGCGGCTGAGGGTTGAAGGCCGCGGCGGGAGAGGAGTGCCGGTATTGCGGTGCGCCGCTCTCCCTACCTTCCGCGGCCTTGACGGGGTCGCCACCGTTCGATGGCGGACGCGGTGGGGCCGCAGGGGAGGAGGAGTGTCGGTATGTCGCTGGCCGCTCTCCCTATCCTCTGCGGCCGAAAATTGGCAGGCGGCGGGGCCAATGACCTGACCCGTCGCAGGGGGACCAAGGGTGCCCAGACACGGGGTCGTCTGGCGCCCATGTGCTGGTTGGGTCCCTGGGGTGGTCACGGCGTGCTGTGTGTTCTGGTGCGCCGGTGATGGGGAACACTCCCCAGAGGAGGGTCCGGTAACGGACAGCCGCGGCGGGTTCACGGATGAGTGCTAACGCGTGCCCGTGTTCCCGCCGTAAGCGGCAGAGGAGGACACCGTGGAGTTTTAGTGGGTTAGAGTCCCACATAACTGCACTACCTCCCCGTGGTAGTGCAGAATGCATGAGCATTTCTCCACGTTAAAAAAAAAAAAAAAAAAAAAAAAAAAAGGTTAGGTTGGGGGAGGGGGACCACCCCACAGTGCTTGCGTCCACGTCGCGTCCCCTGGAAACGGCCCAGTTCTGACCACCGTAACGGAGTGGCAGACTGGGTACGGCCAAAGTGCACTGTGCTTTCGCAACTTGTTTTTATTCCTATTGTCGTGTTGAGTTTGCGAACCCGCGGGAAACATGTCGAGTCCTGCGCGGGACGCCTACGGGCGGTTTTTAAAACAAAAAGGCCCTTCTCAGGGCCAACCCAAAGGCCCTTCTCAGGGCCAACCAAAAGGCCCTTCTCAGGGCCAACCAAAAGGCCCTTCTCAGGGCCAACCAAAAGGCCCTTCTCAGGGCCAATCCGACGCTTCGGCGTCAGAGACTAGCCGCGCGCCGTCTGCGGCTAGTTTCTTTGGAGGGGCGGACGAGTCGTCCGACAACGACTCACTGATCAGTGTGTCGGACGCGGACGACTCTCGTTCGCGGAAGCGAATCCACCGGAGCGGTGGGTCCGAGGGCTCCTCGGCCTCGGGGTCGACGCGGTTGTCGAAGGCCAAAAAGCCGACGGTGGCCGCGGAGACCCATGTCGTTGGGCTCGCCAACGCCCAACGCCAGTTGGACCTGGCTCGGCGGGCTCAGCTCCAGCAAGAGCTGGAGGAGCGGGTTGCCGCTACTGAGAAACGGGCGCACGCCGCCCGGGCCAAGTCCGGGTACGGTGCGTCCCGCGTTCTCTACGCGGACCGCTCTCTGGCCGAGCTAGAGAGAATGGCGGAGGAGGACGAGAGGGAGATCGTGGAGGTAGCCTCAAAGTCCTCCAACCTAAAGGGGACATTGCAGAAGGCCCTGAAATGCAGGGCCGCCAGCATGCGCGGTGTCATCGCGGAGCTGGTGCAGCGAAAGACCACCGACCAGACGCGGCAACTGCAGGCGAAGGTTGATCGCCTGCAGTCGGAGGTCAGCCAGCTTCATCAGAAGCTGGCAGAAGTCACGGCCCGGCCACAACAGGCCAAGACGAGCCCTGCGGCAGAGGGCCCCGCCTCCAACCTTGAGGACATCATCCGCAAGGTCGTAATGGAGGAGAGGGCCTTCACAAGAGCCTGCTTAGCAGGAATAGAGGACCGGCTCTTGCCGGAGAAACGCCTCCGACCGCCGCTTGCGGCGGATACGAGGCAGTGCGAGCCGGGGCCGTCCTCCTCCCAGGCGGAAGATGCCCTTCTCCCTTCCACGACCCCGTCCAACGAGTGGACGGAAGTGGTCCGTAAGGGGAAGGGAAAGGGCAAGAAGTCGACGACGGCCGTCCCTGTCGTCCCCGCCACCACCACTCCCAGCCAATCGCAGACGACTGGCAAGGGAAAGGGGACGGGGAAAGGGAAGGGGAGGGGAAAGGGGCGACTAGTCCCCCCAAAAACAGCGGCCGTCGTGGTGACGCTCACCGCGGAGGCTGCGGACCGGGGGGAGACGTACGCGTCCATTTTGGTGCGGGCGCGTGCGAATGCCGATCCTGCCCAACTGGGGATCGGCAGCGTAACTTGCCGGCGGACCCAAGCCGGGGCTCGAATATTCGAGTTCCCGGGGGCAGAGGGGAGTACCCATGCTGACCTCTTTGCAGCCAAGCTGCAGGAGGTCATCGCGGATTCCGCCAAGGTGGCCCGGCCGGTCAAGTCAGCGGCCATAGAGGTGGCTGACTTGGACGACTCCGTCACCAAGGAGGAGGTGGTGGCGGCGGTCGCGGCGATAGGGGGCTGTGGCGTCGCGGCGGTCCAAGGCCGGGACATAAGACCCGGCCGCGGCGGCATGGGCACCATTCGCCTCGAGTGCCCAGTCGCCGCTGCCAAAGCCGTCCTTGCCAAGGGACGGCTGACAGTCGGGTTCAGCTCGGGTGCAGTCCGGGCACTCGAGGACCAGCCTCTGCGGTGTTTCCGGTGCTTCGGCATCGGACACACCCGGGCCCTGTGTCCGTCCTCTGTTGACAGGACGGACACGTGCTTCCGGTGCGGCAAGGAGGGCCACAAAGCCGCCTCCTGCGAGGCCGCCACGCCACACTGCGCGGTGTGTGCCGCCAGTGGCTGCCCGGCAGACCACGTCACGAAGGGGAGGAACTGCAATCCTCCCCCTAAGCGGGGCAAAGCACAGGCGCCGGCCGGGTTTGCTGCTACTGCCAAGAGCACCGTCGTTCCTGCGTCGGTGGCTGCGGAGGGGGGTGCGATGTCCGACTGATGGATGCGGTCGAACATCGCATACTCCAGGCGAACGACTTGGCGGTGGTCGCCGAGCCTTACTCGGTCCCTGGCCGTTGGCTGGGCGACCGAGACGGCTTGGTGGCGTTGGTGTCGCGGTCTTCCACAGACTCCCCTCCCCTCTCGCTCTTAGAGAGGGGACCGGGATACGTGGCCGCCGCGCGGGGAGACATGGCCCTGGTCGGGGTCTACTTCTCCCCGAACCGCTCTCTCTCGGACTTTGAGGATTTCCTCGAGATCCTCACCGCAGTCGTAGGGAGGGCGGCGCCGCGCCGGGTCGTGGTGCTGGGCGACCTCTCGCTTACCTGCGTGGTCAACGCTATGCTGGAGAGCGAGTGGGCCTGTGCAGCGTTTGCCTCCTTTTGCGAGGACGTAATCTCGCAAAAGGAGGAGGCGGAGCGCGCGCGGAGGATGACCCTCTCGCTGTGCCGCTCCGCAGACGAAGAAGGGGTCGGAGAAGGCGCAATCCTCTCCCTCCTCATGGTGGCGATGGGCGGGTGACAGGCGCGGGGGCGCCTTCTCCCGCATTGCACCCATCACCACCTTCGTCGGTCATTCCCGGGCCCGACCCCCTCCCCACGGGGGGGGGGGCGTGAGGGGCCCGCCCTGAGGGGCAATCGTCGGCGGAGGACTGGACGTTAAGGCTGTGCCGGTTTCCCAGTCCTTCGCCACTCGGACGAAGCGGGAGTGCCGCTGGGTTGTTTTAGTGGGTATACCGGGTCAGACCGGGGAGTCCCACATAGCCCCCCATCCCCCGATGGGAGGGTATGCGTAACGCATTTTTTCCCAGCGCAAAAAAAAAAAAAAAAAAAAAAAAAAAAAAAAAAAAAAAAAAAAAAAGGTTAGGTTGGGGGACCACCCCACAGTGCTTGCGTCCACGTCGCGTCCCCTGGAAACGGCCCAGTTCTGACCACCGTAACGGAGTGGCAGACTGGGTACGGCCAAAGTGCACTGTGCTTTCGTAGCTTATTTTAATTTTATTGCGTTGTCGAGTCTGCAAACCTGCGGGGAAATGTCGAGTCCTGCGCGGGACGCCTGCGGGCGATTTTTAAAACAAAAAGGCCCTTCTCAGGGCCAACCCAAAGGCCCTTCTCAGGGCCAACCCAAAGGCCCTTCTCAGGGCCAACCAAAAGGCCCTTCTCAGGGCCAACCAAAAGGCCCTTCTCAGGGCCAACCAAAAGGCCCTTCTCAGGGCCACTCCGACGCTTCAGCGTCAGAAACTAGCCGCGCGCCGTCTGCGGCTAGTTTCCTCGGAGGGGCGGACGAGTCGTCAGACGACGACTCACTAATTAGTGTGTCGGACGTGGACGACTGCCGATCGCGTAAGCGAGTCCACCGGAGCGGTGGGTCCGAGGGCTCCTCGGCCTCGGGGTCGACGCGGTTGTCGAAGGCTAAAAAGCCGACGGTGGCCGCGGAGACCCATGTCGTTGGGCTCGCGAACGCCCAACGCCAGCTAGACCTGGCTCAGCGGGCTCAGCTCCAGCAAGAGCTGGAGGAGCGGGTGGCCGCTACTGAGAAACGGGCGCACGCCGCCCGGGCCAAGTCCGGGTACGGTATGTCCCGGGTTCTATACGCGGACCACTCTCTGGCTGAGCTGGAAAAAATGGCGGAGGAGGACGAGAGGGAGATCGTGGAGGTCGCCTCGAAGTCCTCAAATCTTAAGGGGACCTTGCAGAAGGCCCTGAAATGCAGGGCCGCGAGCATGCGCGGTGTCGTTGCGGAGCTGGTCCAGCGCAAGACCACCGACGAGACGCGGCAACTGCAGGCGAAGGTGGATCGCCTGCAGTCGGAGGTCAGCCAGCTTCATCAGAAGCTGGCCGAAGCCACGGCCCGGCCACAACAGGCCAAGTCGAGCCCTGCGGCAGAGGGCCCCGCCTCCAACCTTGAGGATATCATCCGCAAGGTCGTAATGGAGGAGAGGGCCTTCACTAGAGCCTGCTTAGCAGGGATTGAGGACCGGCTCTTGCCCGAGAAACGCCTCCGACCGCCGCTTGCGGCGGATACGAGGCAGTGCGAGCCGGGGCCGTCCTCCTCCCAGGCGGAAGATGCCCTTCTCCCTTCCACGACCCCGTCCAACGAGTGGACGGAAGTGGTCCGTAAGGGGAAGGGGAAGGGAAAGAAATCGACGACGGCCGTCCCTGTCGTCCCCGCCACCACCGCTCCCAGCCAATCGCAGACGACTGGCAAGGGAAAGGGGACGGGGAAAGGGAAGGGGAGGGGAAAGGGGCGACTAGTCCCCCCAAAAACCGCGGCCGTCGTGGTGACCCTCACCGCGGAGGCTGCTGACCGGGGGGAGACGTACGCGTCCGTTCTGTTGCGGGCGCGTGCCAATGCGGATCCCACCCAACTGGGGATCGGCAGCGTCTCTTGCCGGCGGACCCAAGCCGGGGCTCGAATATTCGAGTTCCCGGGGGCAGAGGGGAGTACCCATGCTGACCTCTTTGCAGCCAAGCTGCAGGAGGTCATCGCGGATTCCGCCAAGGTGGCCCGGCCGGTCAAGTCAGCGGCCATAGAGGTGGCTGACTTGGACGACTCCGTCACCAAGGAGGAGGTGGTGGCGGCGGTCGCGGCGATAGGGGGCTGTGGCGTCGCAGCGGTCCAAGGCCGGGACATAAGACCCGGCCGCGGCGGCATGGGCACCATTCGCCTCGAGTGCCCAGTCGCCGCTGCCAAAGCCGTCCTTGCCAAGGGACGGCTGACAGTCGGGTTCAGCTCGGGTGCAGTCCGGGCACTCGAGGACCAGCCTCTGCGGTGTTTCCGGTGCTTCGGCATCGGACACACCCGGGCCCTGTGTCCGTCCACGGTCGACAGGACGGACACATGCTTCCGCTGCGGCAAGGAGGGCCACAAAGCCGCCTCCTGCGAGGCCGCCACGCCGCACTGCGCGGTGTGTGCCGCCAGTGGCTGCCCCGCCGACCACGTCACGAGGGGGAGGAATTGCAATCCTCCCCCTAAGCGGGGCAAAGCGCAGGCGCCGACCGGGCCTGCTGCTGCTGCCAAAAGCACTGCGGCGGCTGCGGTGGCGGCGGAGGGGGGTGCGATGTCCGACTGATGGATAGGGTCGAACATCGCATACTCCAGGCAAACGCCAACCACTGCCGGGCAGCCCAGGATCTGCTGATGCAGACCATGGCTGAGTGGTTGGTGGACTTGGCGGTGGTCGCCGAGCCTTACTCGGTCCCTGGCCGTTGGCTGGGCGACCGGGACGGCTTGGTGGCGCTGGTGTCGCGGTCTTCCACGGACTCCCCTCCCCTCTCGCTCTTAGAGAGGGGACCGGGATACGTGGCCGCCGCGTGGGGAGACATGGCCCTGGTTGGGGTCTACTTCTCCCCGAACCGCCCTCTCTCGGACTTTGAGGATTTCCTCGAGATCCTCACCGCAGTCGTAGGGAGGGCGGCGCCGCGCCAGGTCGTGGTGCTGGGCGACCTGAACGCCAAGTCGGTGGCCTGGGGCAACCCGGCTGCCAGTTGCAACGTCCGGGGACGCGCCGTCGAGTATTGGTCGGCCTCATGCGGTGTGTCCCTCCTCAACAGGGGGGCGGTCCACACGTGTGTGCGGCAACAGGGAGGGTCGGTGGTGGACGTCTCGTTTGCCACCCCCGCCCTAGCCGCCCGCGTCGTCAACTGGCGGGTGGAGATGGTGGAGACCTTGTCGGACCACCGATATGTGCGGTTCGACATCTCCACCCAGGGGGGGAGGATGGCCCGCACCGGGCAATCTCCCTTCCCGCGGTGGGCACTCACCCGCCTGGACCGGGAGGCAGCTGAGGAGGCGGCCTTTCTCCAGGACTGGCTGTCGCCCCCTGTCGATGTCCTGGACGTGGACGCCGCAGCGGTCCGGCTCAGGGGGTCCCTGACCGAGGTGTGCAACTCCAGCATGCCTCGGTCTCGCCGTCCGCCTCCCCGTCGCGCCGTCTATTGGTGGACGGAGGAGCTGACGGGTCTCCGGGCCGCCTGCGTGGCGGCCAGAAGGGCCTACGCGCGGAGCCGACGGCGCAGCGCCCAAAACCGAGACCGGGCAGAAGAGGACCGCCTATACGCCTCTTACGTAGAGGCGAAGAAGGTCCTCAAGTCTGCAATGGGCGCTGCAGAAGACTCGGCGAGGGCCGAGATGCTGGAGGGTCTCGACAGAGATCCTTATGGGAGGCCATACAAGGCGGCGCGGAACCAGCTACGCCCCTATGGTCCCCCACTGACGGAGACCCTCGAGCCAGCGTTGCTGGATGGGGTGGTCCGGTCCCTGTTTCCGCGCAGGACCGACTTCACCCCACCGACGATGGATCCCCCGCAAGAAGCGGCTACGCCGGAGGAAGACGTCCCCCCGGTGACGGCGGCGGAGGTCCGCGCGGGGGTTCTCAGCCTCCGCGCGAAGAAGACGGCCCCCGGACCAGACGGCGTCCCCGCACGGGTGGTGGCGATCGCCGCCTCCCAAATGGAGGACAGGTTTCGGGACCTCTTCAGCGCGTGCTTTACGGCTGGGAGGTTCCCGCAGCTTTGGAAGGAGGGGCAGCTGTGCCTCCTCCGAAAGGAGGGACGCCCGGCGGCCTCCCCATCGGCATACCGGCCCATCGTCCTGCTCGATGAGGTCGGTAAATTGTTCGAGGGGATCGTCGCGTCCCGGCTTGATAGCCTTTTGCGGGGGGTAGGGCCGGACCTGTCGGACGCCCAATTCGGTTTCCGTCGAGGGCGTTCGACGATCGATGCGCTGGCCCTACTCAAGGGCCAGGTGAGGGAGGCGGTGGAGGCGGGGGACGGGGTGCTGGCGGTGTCGTTCGACATCGCGAACGCCTTCAACTCCGTCCCCCACTCGACGATATTGGAGGCGCTCCGGTATCACGGAGCGCCCCAGTACCTGCAGAACCTCCTGGCCAGCTACTTGGAGGGCCGAGAGGTCCTCCTCGTGGACAAGACGGCCACGGTGAGGCGGTACGGCGCAGAGTCCGGTGTTCCGCAGGGGTCAGTGCTGGGACCCCCCCTGTGGAACATCGGGTTCGACTGGCTCCTGCGGGGAGTCCTCCTCCAGGGCACGAGTGTCATATGCTACGCGGATGACACTCTCCTCACTGCCCGGGGGAGGAACTTCGGGGACGCGGCCTGTCTGGCCTCGGCTGGCGGATCCTTGGTTGCAGAGAGGATTCGCCGCCTGGGATTGAAGGTGGCGCTGCACAAGACCGAGGCCGTGTTCTTTCACGGGCCTCGGCAGCGCTGCCCTCCCGACGCCCACATTGTCGTGGAGGGCGTCAGGATAGGGGTCCAGGCCCAGATGAAGTATCTGGGCCTGGTGCTAGACGAAAGGTGGCGCTTCGGCCCGCATTTCAGCGGGCTGTCGACGCGCCTATTGAAAGCTGCGGATGCCCTCTCCTGGCTCCTCCCGAACCTGGGGGGGCCAAAGGCGAAATGCCGGCGCCTATATGCCGGCATCTTGAGAAGCATGGCCCTTTACGGGGCCCCCATCTGGGCGGACTCCCTCCACAGGAGGGAGAACGCGACCGCCTTGCGCAAGCCCCAAAGGGCCATTGCACTGCGGGTGGCGAGGGCCTACCGGTCGGTGGGCTTCTCGGCGGCGTGCGCTCTGGCCGGCACCCCTCCTTGGGAGCTGGAGGCTTGGGTGCTCGCCAGAGTCTACGAGTGGACTGCGCACCGGAGGGCGCTCGGGGAGCGCCCCGTCGCCGAAGAGCGGGAGGCCGTGCGGCGGGAGGCGAGGGACGCAATCGTCCTCCACTGGACGGAGGACCTCGCCACCGCCGTCTTTGGCCGCCGGACGTTGGACGCGCTCGGTCCGGTCCTGCGGAGCTGGCTCGAGCGGTCCCACGGTTTCCTCTCGTTCCGTCTGGTGCAGGTGCTATCCGGCCATGGCTGCTTCGGAACGTACCTGCACCGGATCGGGAGGGAGGAGACCCCGGCTTGCCACGACTGCGGCGCGGCGGAGGACACGGCGCAGCACACGCTCGAAGTGTGCCCGGCTTGGTCCGAGCTGCGCCGCGGTCTGACCGCGGTGGTCGGACAGGACCTCTCGCTTCCCTGCGTGGTCAACGCCATGCTGGAGAGCGAGGGGGCCTGGTCAGCGGTTGCCTCCTTTTGCGAGGACGTAATCTCGCAAAAGGAGGAGGCGGAGCGCGCGCGGGAGGATGACCCTCTCGCTGCGCCGCTCCGCAGACGAAGAAGGGGTCGGAGAAGGCGCAATCCTCTCCCTCCTCATGGTGGCGATGGGCGGGCGACAGGCGCGGGGGCGCCATCTCCCGCACTGCACCCATCACCACCTTCTTCGTCGGTCACTCCCGGGCCCGTCCCCCTCCCCACGGGGGGGGTGTGAGGGGTCCGCCCTGAGGAGCAATCGTCGGCGGAGGACTGGACGTTAAGGCTGTGCCGGTTTCCCAGTCCCCCGCCACTCGGACGAACATTTTTTCCCAGCGCAAAAAAAAAAAAAAAAAAAAAAAAGGTTAGGTTGGGGGGGGGGGACCACCCCACAGTGCTTGCGTCCACGTCGCGTCCCCTGGAAACGGCCCAGTTCTGACCACCGTAACGGAGTGGCAGACTGGGTACGGCCAAAGTGCACTGTGCATTCGCAACTTGTTTTTAACCCTATTGTCTTGTTTGTTTGCGAACCCGCGGGAAACATGTCGAGTCCTGCGCGGGACGCCTGCGGGCGTTTTTTTAAAACAAAAAGGCCCTTCTCAGGGCCAACCCAAAGGCCCTTCTCAGGGCCAACTCAAAGGCCCTTCTCAGGGCCAACCCAAAGGCCCTTCTCAGGGCCAACCAAAAGGCCCTTCTCAGGGCCAACCAAAAGGCCCTTCTCAGGGCCACTCCGACGCTTCAGCGTCAGAGACTAGCCGCGCGCCGTCTGCGGCTAGTTTCTTTGGAGGGGCGGACGAGTCGTCCGACAACGACTCACTCATCAGTGTGTCGGACGCGGACGACTGCCGATCGCGGAAGCGAGTCCACCGGAGCGGTGGGTCCGAGGGCTCCTCGGCCTCGGGGTCGACGCGGTTACCGAAGGCTAAAAAGCCGACGGTGGCCGCGGAGACCCATGTCGTTGGGCTGGTGAACGCCCAACGCCAGCTGGACCTGGCTCGGCGAGCTCAGGTCCAGCAAGAGCTGGAGGAGCGGGTCGCCGCCACAGAGAAGCGGGCGCACGCCGCCCGTGCCAAGTCAGGGTACGGTGCGTCCCGCGTTCTCTACGCGGACCATTCTCTGGCGGAGCTGGAGAGAATGGCGGAGGAGGACGAGAGGGAGATCGTGGAGGTCGCCTCAAAGTCCTCCAACCTAAAGGGCACCTTGCAGAAGGCCCTGAAGTGCAGAGCCGCCAGCATGCGCGGTGTCGTCGCGGAGCTGGTCCAGCGAAAGACCACCGACGAGACGCGGCAACTGCAGGCGAAGGTAGATCGCCTGCAGTCGGAGGTCAGCCAGCTTCATCAGAAGCTGGCCGAAGCCACGGCCCGGCCACAACAGGCCAAGACGAGCCCTGCGGCAGAGGGCCCCGCCTCCAACAACCTTGAGGATATCATCCGCAAGGTCGTAATGGAGGAGAGGGCCTTCACTAGAGCCTGCTTAGCAGGGATTGAGGACCGACTCCTGCCGGAGAAACGCCTCCGACCGCCGCTTGCGGCAGATACGAGGCAGAGCGAGCCGGGACCGTCATCCTCCTCCCAGGCGGAAGACGCCCTTCTCCCCTCAACCACCCCGTCCAACGAGTGGACGGAGGTGGTCCGTAAGGGGAAGGGCAGGGGCAAGAAGTCTACGACGGCCGTCCCTGTTGTCCCCGCCACCACCGCTCCCAGCCAAGCGCAGAAGGCCGGCAGTGGAAAGGGGACGGGGAAAGGGAAGGGGAGGGGAAAGGGGCGACTAGTCCCCCCAAAAACCGCGGCCGTCGTGGTGACGCTCACCGCGGAGGCTGCTGACCGGGGGGAGACGTACGCGTCTATTTTGGTGCGGGCGCGTGCCAATGCGGATCCCACCCAACTGGGGATCGGCAGCGTCTCTTGCCGGCGGACCCAAGCCGGGGCTCGAATTTTCGAGTTCCCGGGGGCAGACGGGAGTACCCACGCGGACCTCTTCGCAGCCAAGCTGCAGGAGGTCATCGCGGATTCCGCCAAGGTGGCCCGGCCGGTCAAGTCAGCGGCCATAGAGGTGGCTGACTTGGACGACTCCGTCACCAAGGAGGAGGTGGTGGCGGCGGTCGCGGCGATAGGGGGCTGTGGCGTCGCAGCGGTCCAAGGCCGGGACATAAGACCCGGCCGCGGCGGCATGGGCACCATTCGCCTCGAGTGCCCAGTCGCCGCTGCCAAAGCCGTCCTTGCCAAGGGACGGCTGACAGTCGGGTTCAGCTCGGGTGCAGTCCGGGCACTCGAGGATCAGCCTCTGCGGTGTTTCCGGTGCTTCGGCATCGGACACACCCGGGCCCTGTGTCCGTCCACGGTCGACAGGACGGACACATGCTTCCGCTGCGGCAAGGAGGGCCACAAAGCCGCCTCCTGCGAGTCCGCCACGCCGCACTGCGCGGTGTGTGCCGCCAGTGGCTGCCCCGCCGACCACGTCACGAGGGGGAGGAATTGCAATCCTCCCCCTAAGCGGGGCAAAGCGCAGGCGCCGACCGGGCCTGCTGCTGCTGCCAAAAGCACTGCGGCGGCTGCGGTGGCTGCGGAGGGGGGTGCGATGTCCGACTGATGGATAGGGTCGAACATCGCATACTCCAGGCGAACGCCAACCACTGCCGGGCAGCCCAGGATCTGCTGATGCAGACCATGGCTGAGTGGTTGGTGGACTTGGCGGTGGTCGCCGAGCCTTACTCGGTCCCTGGCCGTTGGCTGGGCGACCGGGACGGCTTGGTGGCGCTGGTGACGCGGTCTTCCACAGACTCCCCTCCCCTCTCGCTCTTAGAGAGGGGACCGGGATACGTGGCCGCCGCGTGGGGAGACATGGCCCTGGTTGGGGTCTACTTCTCCCCGAACCGCCCTCTCTCGGACTTTGAGGATTTCCTCGAGATCCTCACCGCAGTCGTAGGGAGGGCGGCGCCGCGCCAGGTCGTGGTGCTGGGCGACCTGAACGCCAAGTCGGTGGCCTGGGGCAACCCGGCAGCCAGTTGCAACGTCCGGGGACGCGCCGTAGAGTATTGGTCGGCCTCATGCGGTGTGTCCCTCCTCAACAGGGGGGCGGTCCACACGTGTGTGCGGCAACAAGGAGGGTCGGTGGTGGACGTCTCGTTTGCCACCCCCGCCCTAGCCGCCCGCGTCGTCTATACCGGGTCGGGTATACCGGGTCAGACCGGGGAGTCCCACATAGCCCCCCATCCCCCGATGGGAGGGTATGCGTAACGCATTTTTTCCCACCGCAAAAAAAAAAAAAAAAAAAAAAAAAAAGGTTAGGTTGGGGGACCACCCCACAGTGCTTGCGTCCACGTCGCGTCCCCTGGAAACGGCCCAGTTCTGACCACCGTAACGGAGTGGCAGACTGGGTACGGCCAAAGTGCACTGTGCATTCGCAGCTTGTTTTTAATCTTATTGTCGTGTTGAGTTTGCGAACCCGCGGAACGCTCGAAACATGTCGAGTCCTGCGCGGGACGCCTGCGGGCGGTTTTTAAAACAAAAAGGCCCTTCTCAGGGCCAACCCAAAGGCCCTTCTCAGGGCCAACCCAAAGGCCCTTCTCAGGGCCAACCCAAAGGCCCTTCTCAGGGCCAACCAAAAGGCCCTTCTCAGGGCCAACCAAAAGGCCCTTCTCAGGGCCACTCCGACGCTTCAGCGTCAGAGACTAGCCGCGCGCCGTCTGCGGCTAGTTTCTTCGGAGGGGCGGACGAGTCGTCCGACAACGACTCACTGATCAGTGTGTCGGACGCGGACGACTCTCGTCCGCGGAAGCGAGTCCACCGGAGCGGTGGGTCCGAGGGCTCCTCGGCTTCGGGGTCGACGCGGTTGTCGAAGGCTAAAAAGCCGACGGTGGCCGCGGAGACCCATGTCGTTGGGCTGGCGAACGCCCAACGCCAGCTGGACCTGGCTCGGCGAGCTCAGCTCCAGCAAGAGCTGGAGGAGCGGGTTGCCGCCACAGAGAAGCGGGCGCACGCCGCCCGGGCCAAGTCCGGGTACGGTGCGTCCCGCGTTCTCTACGCGGACCACTCTCTGGCCGAGCTGGAGAAAATGGCGGAGGAGGACGAGAGGGAGATCGTGGAGGTCGCCTCGAAGTCCTCCAACCTAAAGGGCACCCTACAGAAGGCCCTGAAATGCAGGGCCGCAAGTATGCGCGGTGTCGTCGCGGAGCTGGTCCAGCGCAAGACCACCGACGAGACGCGGCAACTGCAGGCGAAGGTGGATCGCCTGCAGTCGGAGGTCAGCCAGCTTCATCAGAAGCTGGCCGAAGCCACGGCCCGGCCACAACAGGCCAAGTCGAGCCCTGCGGCAGAGGGCCCCGCCTCCAACCTTGAGGATATCATCCGCAAGGTCGTAATGGAGGAGAGGGCCTTCACTAGAGCCTGCTTAGCAGGGATTGAGGACCGGCTCTTGCCCGAGAAACGCCTCCGACCGCCGCTTGCGGCGGATACGAGGCAGAGCGAGCCGGGGCCGTCCTCCTCCCAGGCGGAAGACGCCCTTCTCCCTTCCACGACCCCGTCCAACGAGTGGACGGAGGTGGTCCGTAAGGGGAAGGGCAGGGGCAAGAAGACGACGACGGCCGTCCCTGCCGTCCCCGCCACCACCGCTCCCAGCCAAGCGCAGAAGGCCGGCAGTGGAAAGGGGACGGGGAAAGGGAAGGGGAGGGGAAAGGGGCGACTAGTCCCCCCAAAAACCGCGGCCGTCGTGGTGACCCTCACCGCGGAGGCTGCTGACCGGGGGGAGACGTACGCGTCCGTTCTGTTGCGGGCGCGTGCCAATGCGGATCCCACCCAACTGGGGATCGGCAGCGTCTCTTGCCGGCGGACCCAAGCCGGGGCTCGAATTTTCGAGTTCCCGGGGGCAGACGGGAGTACCCACGCGGACCTCTTCGCAGCCAAGCTGCAGGAGGTCATCGCGGATTCCGCCAAGGTGGCCCGGCCGGTCAAGTCAGCGGCCATAGAGGTGGCTGACTTGGACGACTCCGTCACCAAGGAGGAGGTGGTGGCGGCGGTCGCGGCGATAGGGGGCTGTGGCGTCGCAGCGGTCCAAGGCCGGGACATAAGACCCGGCCGCGGCGGCATGGGCACCATTCGCCTCGAGTGCCCAGTCGCCGCTGCCAAAGCCGTCCTTGCCAAGGGACGGCTGATAGTCGGGTTCAGCTCGGGTGCAGTCCGGGCACTCGAGGACCAGCCTCTGCGGTGTTTCCGGTGCTTCGGCATCGGACACACCCGGGCCCTGTGTCCGTCCACGGTCGACAGGACGGACACATGCTTCCGCTGCGGCAAGGAGGGCCACAAAGCCGCCTCCTGCGAGGCCGCCACGCCGCACTGCGCGGTGTGTGCAGCCAGTGGCTGCCCCGCCGACCACGTCACGAGGGGGAGGAATTGCAATCCTCCCCCTAAGCGGGGCAAAGCGCAGGCGCCGACCGGGCCTGCTGCTGCTGCCAAAAGCACTGCGGCGGCTGCGGTGGCGGCGGAGGGGGGTGCGATGTCCGACTGATGGATAGGGTCGAACATCGCATACTCCAGGCGAACGCCAACCACTGCCGGGCAGCCCAGGATCTGCTGATGCAGACCATGGCTGAGTGGTTGGTGGACTTGGCGGTGGTCGCCGAGCCTTACTCGGTCCCTGGCCGTTGGCTGGGCGACCGGGACGGCTTGGTGGCGCTGGTGTCGCGGTCTTCCACGGACTCCCCTCCCCTCTCGCTCTTAGAGAGGGGACCGGGATACGTGGCCGCCGCGTGGGGAGACATGGCCCTGGTTGGGGTCTACTTCTCCCCGAACCGCCCTCTCTCGGACTTTGAGGATTTCCTCGAGATCCTCACCGCAGTCGTAGGGAGGGCGGCGCCGCGCCAGGTCGTGGTGCTGGGCGACCTGAACGCCAAGTCGGTGGCCTGGGGCAACCCGGCTGCCAGTTGCAACGTCCGGGGACGCGCCGTCGAGTATTGGTCGGCCTCATGCGGTGTGTCCCTCCTCAACAGGGGGGCGGTCCACACGTGTGTGCGGCAACAGGGAGGGTCGGTAGTGGACGTCTCGTTTGCCACCCCCGCCCTAGCCGCCCGCGTCGTCAACTGGCGGGTGGAGATGGTGGAGACCTTGTCGGACCACCGATATGTGCGGTTCGACATCTCCACCCAGGGGGGGGGGATGGCCCGCGCCGGGCAATCTCCATTCCCGCGGTGGGCACTCACCCGCCTGGACCGGGAGGCAGCTGAGGAGGCGGCCTTCCTCCAGGACTGGCTGTCGCCCCCTGTCGATGTCCTGGACGTGGACGCCGCAGCGGTCCGGCTCAGGGGGTCCCTGACCGAGGTGTGCAACTCCAGCATGCCTCGGTCTCGCCGTCCGCCTCCCCGTCGCGCCGTCTATTGGTGGACGGAGGAGCTGACGGGTCTCCGGGCCGCCTGCGTGGCGACCAGAAGGGCCTACGCGCGGAGCCGACGGCGCAGCGCCCAAAACCGAGACCGGGCAGAAGAAGACCGCCTATACGCCTCTTACGTAGAGGCGAAGAAGGTCCTCAAGTCTGCAATGGGCGCTGCAGAAGACTCGGCGAGGGCCGAGATGCTGGAGGGTCTCGACAGGGATCCTTATGGGAGACCATACAAGGCGGCGCGGAACCAGCTGCGCCCCTATGGTCCCCCACTGACGGAGACCCTCGAGCCGGCGTTGCTGGATGGGGTGGTCCGGTCCCTGTTTCCGCGCAGGACCGACGACTTCACCCCACCAACGATGAATCCCCCGCAAGGGGCGGCTTCGCCGGAGGAAGACGTCCCCCCGGTGACGGCGGAGGAGGTCCGCGCGGGGGTTCTCAGCCTCCGCGCGAAGAAGACGGCCCCCGGACCAGACGGCGTCCCCGCACGGGTGGTGGCGATCGCCGCCTCCCAAATGGAGGACAGGTTTCGGGACCTCTTCAGCGCGTGCTTTACGGCTGGGAGGTTCCCGCAACTTTGGAAGGACGGGCAGCTGTGCCTCCTCCGAAAGGAGGGACGCCCGGCGGACTCCCCATCGGCATACCGGCCCATCGTCCTGCTCGATGAGGTCGGTAAGATGTTCGAGGGGATCGTCGCGTCCCGGCTTGATAGCCTTTTGCGGGGGGTAGGGCCGGACCTGTCGGACGCCCAATTCGGTTTCCGTCGAGGGCGTTCGACGATCGATGCGCTGGCCCTACTCAAGGGCCAGGTGAGGGAGGCGGTGGAGGCGGGGGACGGAGTGCTGGCGGTGTCGTTCGACATCGCAAACGCCTTCAACTCCGTCCCCCACTCGACGATATTGGAGGCGCTCCGGTATCACGGAGTGCCCCAATACCTGCAGAACCTCCTGGCCAGCTACTTGGAGGGCCGAGAGGTCCTCCTCGTGGACAAGACGGCCACGGTGAGGCGGTACGGCGCAGAGTCCGGTGTTCCGCAGGGGTCAGTGCTGGGGCCCCCCCTGTGGAACATCGGGTTCGACTGGCTCCTGCGGGGAGTCCTCCTCCAGGGCACGAGTGTCATATGCTACGCGGATGACACTCTCCTCACTGCCCGGGGGAGGAACTTTGGGGACGCGGCCTGTCTGGCCTCGGCTGGCGGATCCTTGGTCGCAGCGAGGATCCGCCACCTGGGATTGAAGGTGGCGCTGCACAAGACCGAGGCCGTGTTCTTTCACGGGCCTCGGCAGCGCTGCCCTCCCGACGCCCACATTATCGTAGAGGGCGTCCGGATAGGGGTCCAGCCCCAGATGAAGTATTTGGGCCTGGTGCTGGACGACAGGTGGCGCTTCGGCCCGCATTTCAGCGGGCTGTCGACGCGCCTGTTGAAAGCTGCGGACGCCCTCTCCTGGCTCCTCCCGAACCTGGGGGGGCCAAAGGCGAAATGCCGGCGCCTATATGCCGGTATCTTGAGAAGCATGGCCCTTTACGGGGCCCCCATCTGGGCGGACTCCCTCCACAGGAGGGAGAACGCGACCGCCTTGCGCAAGCCTCAAAGGGCCATTGCACTCCGGGTGGCGAGGGCCTACCGGTCGGTGGGCTTCTCGGCGGCGTGCGCTCTGGCCGGCACCCCTCCTTGGGAGTTGGAGGCTTGGGTGCTCGCCAGAGTCTACGAGTGGACTGCGCACCGGAGGGCGCTCGGGGAGCGCCCCGTCGCCGAAGAGCGGGAGGCCGTGCGGCGGGAGGCGAGGGACGCAATCGTCCTCCACTGGACGGAGGACCTCGCCACCGCCGTCTTTGGCCGCCGGACGTTGGACGCGCTCGGTCCGGTACTACGGAGCTGGCTCGAGCGGTCCCACGGTTTCCTCTCGTTCCGTCTGGTGCAGGTGCTATCCGGCCATGGCTGCTTCGGAACGTACCTGCACCGGATCGGGAGGGAGGAGACCCCGGCGTGCCACGACTGCGGCGCGGCGGAGGACACGGCGCAGCACACGCTTGAAGTGTGCCCGGCTTGGTCCGAGCTGCGCCGCGGTCTGACCGCGGTGGTCGGACAGGACCTCTCGCTTCCCTGCGTGGTCAGCTCCATGCTGGAGAGCGAGGGGTCCTGGTCAGCGGTTGCCTCCTTTTGCGAGGACGTAATCTCGCAAATGGAGGAGGCGGAGCGCGCGCGGGAGGATGACCCTCTCGCTGTGCCGCTCCGCAGACGAAGAAGGGGTCGGAGAGGGCGACATCCTCCCCCTCCTCATGGTGGCGATGGGCGGGCGACAGGCGCGGGGGCGCCATCTCCCGCATTGCACCCATCACCACCTTCTTCGTCGGTCACTCCCGGGCCCGTCCCCCTCCCCACGGGGGGGGTGTGAGGGGTCCGCCCTGAGGAGCAATCGTCGGCGGAGGACTGGACGTTAAGGCTGTGCCGGTTTCCCAGTCCCCCGCCACTCGGACGAAGCGGGAGTGCCGCTGGGTTATTTTAGTGGGTATACCGGGTCAGACCGGGGAGTCCCACATAGCCCCCCATCCCCCGATGGGAGGGTATGCGTAACGCATTTTTTCCCAGCGCAAAAAAAAAAAAAAAAAAAAAAAAAAAAAAGGTTAGGTTAGGTTAGGTTAGGTTGGGGTCCCCCCCGGTGGGTTCCCGCATTGTCGAGGCGGGGGGGCTCAGTAGCCGTGGCTTGGACACCCACGGTGAAGCGAAGAGGAACCCGAGGAGGGGCCGCTCGTCAGGGCTTTTGCCTGTAAGCCGACGACGTAGCGGCCACCAAGTAGGTTGCGGTGCCGCTTCGGCGACATCGCAACTGAGGCGGGCCGCGATGTCGTTGTAACGGAGGCATCGCGGCTGAGGGTTGAAGGCCGCGGCGGGAGAGGAGTGCCGGTATTGCGGTGCGCCGCTCTCCCTACCTTCCGCGGCCTTGACGGGGTCGCCACCGTTCGATGGCGGACGCGGTGGGGCCGCAGGGGAGGAGGAGTGTCGGTATGACGTTGGCCGCTCTCCCTATCCTCTGCGGCCGAAAATTGGCAGGCGGCGGGGCCAATGTCCTGACCCGTCACAGGGGGACCAAGGGTGCCCAGACACGGGGTCGTCTGGCGCCCATGTGCTGGTTTGGTCCCTGGGGTGGTCACGGCGTGCTATGTGTTCTGGTGCGCCGGTGATGGGGAGTACTCCCCAGAGGAGGGTCCGGTAACGGACAGCCGCGGCGGGTTCACGGTTGAGTGCTAACGCGTGCCCGTGTTCCCGCCGTAAGCGGCAGAGGAGGACACCGTGGAGTTTTAGTGGGTTAGAGTCCCACATAACTGCACTATCTCCCCGTGGTAGTGCAGAATGCATGAGCATTTCTCCACGATAAAAAAAAAAAAAAAAAAAAAAAAAAAAGGTTAGGTTGGGGTGCATGTTGAAAGCCTCCTCGCGGCGCACCCTGGGCAACGTCAGCACCAATTGCCCACTGGTTCTGGTGGACTCTTGGGGCTGGCGGCTAATTTTCAACACACGGGGAAAGGTCATGGTTCCAATCACCGATCATCCTTGATGGTCGGTGAAGGGAACCGGGCTACAGACGGACGGTCATACGTCCACTCCACCTCTGCTTACAGAGGGTCGTGAGTGGGCGTAGGCTGGGAAGGAGCGGTTCGCGCCGCTGTACCCACGGGAAGGTGGGTGGTGGAAGGTGTCCAATGTCCGCGCTGCGTCTGTCCGGCATCCGGCGGCAGCGTGGGGACGCCGGGGCGGCGGTTGGTTCTGCCCAATCGTCGGCCACCCCGTAATCCTGAGTTCAGGAACGGGGGTCCGGGCCACTGAGGCTCGGGCCGCGAGGAAGACAACCTCTCTAAAAAATTACCCCAATCCCAAGGTCTAGCGTGCCGAGGGGATGAATGGCCGGAGGGGATCCGGTCGTTAGCGCGACGAAAAGGGACCTCACCCTCAAAAAGGAAAACATGGAACAGACTAATGGAAAAACTATTCCCCAGGCGGGTACCCTCCTACCCAAGGAGGGACAATCCCGCCCTTCTTCGGAAGGCAGCCCCTTCGTATCTGGGGGGGGCACCACTAGTCCCGTGGGCCGGCAGTCTACTGCCGACCTGCGTCAGTCACTTGCGTCGCAAGAAAAGGAGCTCCGGGTTAGCCTGGAGCGACTGTGCGACGCACAAAAAACGCCACTTGCCGTCATTGACGGCAACAAGAGCCGAGGAGGCTCAGGTTCTCATGAGGGCCAACTGTCCGATCAGGGCACGCGCGGGTTTAAACGCCCGCGAAGCAGGGACTCGGGGTCGATGGGCCTCTCCTCCAGTGAGGAGAACCTGTCGGCCCCCAAGGTGCCAACGGCACAGAGAGGCCGGGGTCGTGCGTTGGCGAGCGGAGCTCCCGGTCGGCTGCCGGGCCGCGACCGAGCGGGTCGCTTCGTGCCGATCTCTCGGCCCGCAACACCAGTGCCCGTAGCGCGTCCGACGGAGGGCGCGGAGAGTGACCCAGGGCCCTTGCTGGGGTCCAACAAGGCGGAAGCGAACGCTGCCAAGCGGGCGCAAAGGAAGGCTGTCGCGGCTGACGAAGTCAGCGAGTTGGCCCGACAGGCCCGAGAGCGGCGATCCGCTCGGATGGCTGCCGGGGGGAACGTATCGGCGGTGGCGCTCAGCCGCCAAGTTATGGACGGCGTGGATGTCGTCCTGAAGGTTGCCACCAAATCCGGCAGCCTGAAGGGCACGTTCACGCGCGCCCTAAAGGAGGCGGCTGATGATATTAAGGAGGCGGTTGGGGTCCTCCTCAATCGTACGAGCACGGAGGAGACGGCGAAGTTATGGGAGGAGAATAGCCGTCTCCGATCCGAGCTGGAGGACCTCAAACGGCAGTTTGCCGCCCAGAGGGCAACTCCCCCGGCCGCTGGCACCTCTCCCGGCGCGGCCCCGGCGTTGGTCCCGTTCTCGGCACCGTCGTCGGCTCCTGCACTTGCGGATGCGGAGGTAGAGAGGATCGCGCGCATATGCATGATGCAGTGCGGGAGTATGGTGGGTGCCCGGTTGGAGGCCATAGAGGCTAGACTTCTCCCGGCCGAAAACCTTCGCCCACCGCTCGCTGCGGACAGACGGAGGGAGGAGGGGCCAGCAAAACCGGGGCCAAAAGCCGCGGTGGCTGGGCCGAGTCAGGCCGGAAAGGGGGCCAAGAAGTCCGCGTCCACTTCCCGGACGCCCGCGCCCCTGGCGGCCGCACCACAGGCGACCGCACCCCCGTCGACCACATCTTCGGCGACCGCACCTGGGGCCACCACGGAGACCTGGACGACGGTCGTCAAGAGGGGCCGCCGTAAAAAGAAGAAGACGGCGCCGCCGCCACCGGTATCAGCTGGAGCACCGGCACCGGCACCCAGAAAGGCTCAGGGGCCGCCTAGGGTCAGAGCCCCACGCTCCGCGGCTGTAGTTATTACGCTGCAGCCCGGAGCCATCGAAAGGGGCATATCCTATAAGGCGGTCCTTATGGAGGCAAAAGCCAAAGTCGCGTTCCCCGACCTTGGCATACCGTCCGGCCTCAGACTGAGGCCGGCGATTACGGGGGCGCGACTGCTAGAGGTGTCGGGTGCCTCTAGCGGTGAAAAGGCGGACGTCCTGGCCGCCAAGCTGAGGGAGGTCCTCAACCCGGAGGACGTTCGGGTGTCCAGGCCGATGAAGACCGCTGAACTGCGCGTCGACGGCCTGGACGACTCGACGACTCCGGCCGAGGTCGTGGCGGCCGTCGCCAGAGCCGGTGGATGTCCGCCCGCGGACGTGCGGACGGGCGAGGTTCGCGTCGACGCTTCCGGGCTCGGCGCGATCTGGGTGCGGTGCCCGGTGACGGCGGCAAACAAAGTCGCCGACGCTGGGCGTCTGTTGGTGGGGTGGGTTGCAGCGAGGGTGAAGCTGCTGCAACCCCGGGCCTTGCGGTGCTACCGTTGCCTCGACGTTGGGCATGTCAGGGCACGGTGCACCTCCGTAGACCGCAGCGAGCAGTGCTATCGCTGCGGTCAGGTCGGTCACAAGGCGGCCCAGTGCTCCGCGGCGCCAAACTGCAGCCTCTGTACAGCTGCAGGGAGGCCCGCTGGGCACAGAGCGGGCGGAAAGGCCTGTGGCGTGCCAGCCAAGAAAGGGAAGAGAAGGGGTGCCAAGGCTGCCGGGGGCTCTTTACCCCCCCCTCAGCCTGGCTCCTCTTCGGCCGACTCCCGGCCTAGGAATGGTGCGGAGGGAATGGATTGCGCATAAATGGCGCTGTACCATTTCCTCCAGGGCAACATCAACCACTCTGCTAGAGCTCAGGATCTATTGCTCCAGAGCATGGCAGAGTGGTCGATTCACGTGGCGGTGGTTGCCGAACCGTACTTTGTCCCCCCCAGGGATAACTGGGTGGGAGACCTGGACGGTTTGGTAGCCATCATTGGCGGGGCTCTTGCCAACCCGTCCCGAGGTCACGGCTGGGTGGCCGCCCTCGTGGACGGCATTGGCACGGTTGGGGCGTACTTTTCGCCCAACAAGAGCCTCGCCGACTTCGAGAGGTTCCTTGTCGAGTTGGGTGCCGTCGTGGGCCGACTCCACCCTCGCCCTGTGCTGTTGCTGGGGGATCTCAACGCCAAGTCTGCGGCGTGGGGATCTCCAGTGACCGATGCTAGGGGCGAGGTGCTGGAGGAGTGGGCGGTCACGACTGGCTTGACCGTCCTAAATCGGGGCTCGGTGCACACGTGCGTGCGGCAGCGGGGCGGGTCTATAGTGGACGTCTCGTTCGCTAGCCCCGCTGTCGCGAACCGTATCCGCGACTGGCGTGTCGCCGCGGAGGTGGAGACGTTGTCGGATCACCGCTACATCCGTTTCGACGTCTCCGCCCAGACCGCCGGCGGCCGCGGTTTGCCGGCCCCGCGTACGGACGGTCCGCGCTGGGCGCGTAAGCGCATCGACAGGGAGCTTCTCGAGGAGGCCGCTGTTGTCCAGGCCTGGTTCCGGGAGTCGGCAACGGATGGACCCGTCGACGTCGAGCAGGAGGCGCTGTGGTTCCGCGGGGCGATGACGCAAATCAGCGACGCGTCCATGCCCCGGGTCCACGCACAGTCGGCAAGGCGCCAGGTGTACTGGTGGACCGCCGAGATCGCGCAGCTGCGCGTCGCGTGCGTGGCGGTCAGGCGCCAGTACACCCGATACCGGAGGAGACGTCGTCGGGTCCCTGACGAAGAAGCCGCGCTGTATGAGGTGTACCGCGCGGCGAAGAGGACTCTGTGGCTGGCCATCGACGAGGCGAGGACGCGAGCCAGGGAGGAGATGTTGGAGACTCTAGACGGGGATCCGTGGGGGCGCCCTTATCGTGCGGTTCGAGGGAAACTTCGAGCCGCGGCGCCCCCACTTACGGAGAGTCTCCAACCCGAGCTGCTGGAGGAGGTGGTCGCAGCCCTCTTCCCGGCTAGAGCGGAGCACACACCGCCGCCGATGGCTTTGCCCACAGCCGCAGAGTCCACTGAAGAGAACGCCATCAGCGTCCCAGAGGTGACAGAGGCAGAGATGGGGGCAGCCGTGATGCGGCTCCGGGCCAAGAACGTGGCTCCGGGGCCCGACGGGATCCACGGCTGCGTATTAGCCCTCGCTCTGAAGGAGCTTGAGCCCCAACTAAGAGGACTCTACACAGCGTGCCTTGAGCGGGGCCAGTTTCCCACTTTGTGGAAATCTGGTCGTCTGGTCCTGCTCAGGAAGGCGGGGCGCCCCGCGGACTCGCCGTCCGCGTACCGGCCCATAGTGTTGCTAGACGAGGTGGGTAAGCTGTTTGAGCGGATAATCGCAGCCCGCCTCGTCGCCCACTTGTGCGGAGAAGGGCCGGACCTGGACGGTAACCAGTTCGGTTTTCGGCAGGGGCGCTCCACCATTCACGCTGTGTCGCGGGTGAGGGTCCTGGCGGAGGAAGCGGTGGCCCGGGGCGAGGTGTTGTTGGCGGTGTCCTTGGACATCTCCAACGCCTTCAACACCATGCCCTGGAGTACTATTCGGGAGGCACTGCGGTATCATCGGGTGCCTCTCTACCTCCGCCGCATCATTGGGGCTTATCTGTCGGAGAGGAGTGTCACCTACATGGGACGCGATGGCGAAATCCAGCACCGCATGTCGTGCGGTGTTCCACAGGGCTCGGTCGTTGGCCCGCCCCTGTGGAACATCGGGTACGACTGGGTGCTGAGGGGTGAGCTCCAGCCGGGCGTGGAACTGACGTGTTATGCCGACGACACGCTGGTCACTGCCCGGGGGAGCTCGCACAGGGAGGCAGCGTTGCTAGCGACGGCTGCGGTGTCACAGGTGGTGAGCCGCATACGTCGCCTGGGCCTGGAGGTGGCCCTCAACAAGTCGGAGGCCATGGTGTTTCATGGCCCCCGGCGGGCGCCGCCGCCCGGCTTACACATAGTGGTCGGGGGGGCTCGGATCGCTGTCGAGTCTACCATGAAGTACCTGGGATTGGTGCTCGACAGCCGGTGGGATTTCGGCCCCCACTTCCGGCGGCTGGCGCCCAAATTGTTGGGCGCGGCTGGGGCGCTGTCAACGCTGCTTCCCAATCTGGGGGGCCCGAGCGCCGCCTGTAGGCGGCTCTACGTGGGGATCGTGCGATCGATGGCCCTGTATGGGGCCCCGATCTGGGCGACTGACCTGACGGCCGGTAGCATCGCAGTGCTGCGAAAGCCGCAGAGAGCGATGGCCGTCAGAGTCGTCCGCGGATATCGCACGATCTCCTACGAGGCGGCTTGCGTACTGGCTGGATCCCCGCCCTGGGACCTGGAGGCGAAAGTGCTCGCGTCACTGTACCGGTGGCGCGAGGAAGCGCGGGCGCGAGGCGAGGGGCTGATGCAGCGCCATATGGAGCTGCGTCGGTCTCAGCTTCGCGAGGTCCTGGTGGCGGAATGGCGGGACAGGCTCTCACGCCCTACCGCCGGCCTCAGCACTATCGAGGCGGTCCGGCCAGTACTCGAGCCCTGGCTCGGGAGGAGGCACGGCTCCCTGTCGTTTCGGGTGACGCAGGTACTTTCGGGGCATGGTTGCTTCGGGAAGTACCTGTGTCGCATAAACAGGGAGCCGGACGCCCGGTGTCACCACTGCGTCGACTGCCGGGAGGACACGGCGTGGCATACGCTGGCAGAGTGTGCCGCTTGGGAGGAGCCGCGCCGTGCCCTCATCACAGAAGTAGGCAGTGACCTGTCGCTGCCGGCCGTGGTCGAGTCGATGGTCGGCAGCGAAGAGTCCTGGGACGCGGTGGTTTCCTTTTGCGAAACGGTCATGTCGCAGAAGGAGGCTGCGGAAAGGGAGAGGGAGATCTCGTCCACTCACCCTGCCCGCAGCAGGCGCACCGGGCGTCGGCGGAGGGCGGACAACGCCCTCTTCCAGCCCCCCTAAATGGGTCCAGGGGCGACGGACTAGGGGACGTCCGCCGCCCCCCACACATCAGGACCCGAGGTGGCGGCGCGTAGTGTTCCACGCGCGCCCCTCTTAGACGTCACGGGGGGAGTCAAACACCTCACTCCCCCCCCTGACCCGACGAGGCCCGCAGTGGCGGGCCGGCACCAGCCGGGGGTTGCGGAAGGATCGAACGTTCCCGCGACCCCTGGCGTAGGTGTGAGATGGAACACCGGGGTGGTTTTTAGTCAGTAAGAGTCTGACAGACCCCGTCGCCCGCCCCAGGGCGGCGGACATCCATGAGGATTTTCCACCCCGGAACAAAAAAAAAAAAAAAAAAAAAAAAAAGGTTAGGTTAGGTTGGGGTTCTACCATGAAGTACCTGGGATTGGTGCTCGACAGCCGGTGGGATTTCGGCCCCCACTTCCGGCGGCTGGCGCCCAAATTGTTGGGCGCGGCTGGGGCGCTGTCAACGCTGCTTCCCAATCTGGGGGGCCCGAGCGCCGCCTGTAGGCGGCTCTACGTGGGGATCGTGCGATCGATGGCCCTGTATGGGGCCCCGATCTGGGCGACTGACCTGACGGCCGGTAGCATCGCAGTACTGCGGAAGCCGCAGAGAGCGATGGCCGTCAGAGTCGTCCGCGGATATCGCACGATCTCCTACGAGGCGGCTTGCGTACTGGCTGGATCCCCGCCCTGGGACCTGGAGGCGAAAGTGCTCGCGTCACTGTACCGGTGGCGCGAGGAAGCGCGGGCGCGAGGCGAGGGGCTGATGCAGCGCCATATGGAGCTGCGTCGGTCTCAGCTTCGCGAGGTCCTGGTGGCGGAATGGCGGGACAGGCTCTCACGCCCTACCGCCGGCCTCAGCACTATCGAGGCGGTCCGGCCAGTACTCGAGCCCTGGCTCGGGAGGAGGCACGGCTCCCTGTCGTTTCGGGCGACGCAGGTACTTTCGGGGCATGGTTGCTTCGGGAAGTACCTGTGTCGCATAAACAGGGAGCCGGACGCCCGGTGTCACCACTGCGTCGACTGCCGGGAGGACACGGCGTGGCATACGCTGGCAGAGTGTGCCGCTTGGGAGGAGCCGCGCCGTGCCCTCATCACAGGAGTAGGCAGTGACCTGTCGCTGCCGGCCGTGGTCGAGTCGATGGTCGGCAGCGAAGAGTCCTGGGACGCGGTGGTTTCCTTTTGCGAAACAGTCATGTCGCAGAAGGAGGCTGCGGAAAGGGAGAGGGAGATCTCGTCCACTCACCCTGCCCGCAGCAGGCGCACCGGGCGTCGGCGGAGGGCGGACAACGCCCTCTTCCAGCCCCCCTAAATGGGTCCAGGGGCGACGGACTCGGGGACGTCCGCCGCCCCCCACACATCAGGACCCGAGGTGGCGGCGCGTAGTGTTCCACGCGCGCCCCTCTTAGACGTCACGGGGGGAGTCAAACACCTCACTCCCCCCCTGACCCGACGAGGCCCGCAGTGGCGGGCCGGCACCAGCCGGGGGTTGCGGAAGGATCGAACGTTCCCGCGACCCCTGGCGTAGGTGTGAGATGGAACACCGGGGTGGTTTTTAGTCAGTAAGAGTCTGACAGACCCCGTCGCCCGCCCCAGGGCGGCGGACATCCATGAGGATTTTCCACCCCGGAACAAAAAAAAAAAAAAAAAAAAAAAAAAAAGGTTAGGTTGGGGTGCATGTTGAAAGCCTCCTCGCGGCGCACCCTGGGCAACGCCAGCACCAATTGCCCACTGGTTCTGGTGGACTCTTGGGGCTGGCGGCTAATTTTCAACACACGGGGAAAGGTCATGGTTCCAATCACCGATCATCCTTGATGGTCGGTGAAGGGAACCGGGCTACAGACGGACGGTCATACGTCCACTCCACCTCTGCTTACAGAGGGTCGTGAGTGGGCGTAGGCTGGGAAGGAGCGGTTCGCGCCGCTGTACCCACGGGAAGGTGGGTGGTGGAAGGTGTCCAATGTCCGCGCTGCGTCTGTCCGGCATCCGGCGGCAGCGTGGGGACGCCGGGGCGGCGGTTGGTTCTGCCCAATCGTCGGCCACCCCGTAATCCTGAGTTCAGGACCGGGGGTCCGGGCCACTGAGGCTCGGGCCGCGAGGAAGACAACCTCTCTAAAAAATTACCCCAATCCCAAGGTCTAGCGTGCCGAGGGGATGAATGGCCGGAGGGGATCCGGTCGTTAGCGCGACGAAAAGGGACCTCACCCTCAAAAAGGAAAACATGGAAAAGGCTGATGCAAAAACTATTCCCCAGGCGGGTACCCTCCTACCCAAGGAGGGACAATCCCGCCCTTCTTCGGAAGGCAGCCCCTTCGTATCTGGGGGGGGCAACATTAGTCTCGTGGGCCGGCAGACAACCGCCGACCTGCGTCAACCTGCGCCGCAAGAAAAGGAGCTCCGGGTTAGCCTGGAGCGCCTGTGCGACGCAGCAGAACCACCAGCCGTCGTAGACGGTAACAAGAGCCGAGGAGGCTCAGGTCCTATTGAGGACGAACTGTCCGAGCAGGACACGCGCGGGCGCAACCCCTTGCGAAAGCGCCCACACAGCGCGGATTTGGGGTCGATGGGGCTCTCTTCTAGCGAGGAGGACCTGTCGGCCGCAAAAGTTACAACTGCACAGAGGGGGCGAGGTCGTGCAGTGTTGGGCGGACATTCCGCTCGGTTACCGGACCGCGACTCACGGGGTCGCTTTTTGCGGCCCGCTACGCCGGTATCGGTGCGCCTGGAGAGCGCGGAGAGTGACGGAACCCCTGGGGAACCGAGTGAAGACTCCGCAGTGTCCGAGCTGTTGCTGCCAAGCAACAAGGCGGAGGCGAGCGCCGCAAAGCGGGCACAGCGGAAGGCGGTGGCGGCTGACGAGGTCAGTGAAATGGCCCGACTGGCCCGAGAGCGACGCTCTGCTCAGGCGGCTGCCGGAGAGAGCCTGTCGGCGGTGGCGCTCAGTCGCCAAGTTTTGGACGGCGTGGACATCGTCCTGAAGGTTGCCACTAAGTCTGGCAGCCTGAAGGGCACGTTCACGCGCGCTCTAAAGGAGGCGGCTGACGATATAAAGGAGGCAGTTGGGGTCCTCCTGAACCGCACAAGCTCAGAGGAGACGGCGAAGCTGTGGGAGGAGAATGGCCGTCTCAGATCTGAGCTCGAGGACCTCAAGCGGGAGCTTGCCGCGCAGAGGGCAGAATGGCAGCAGAGACGTCCCGCGGCCACCGGTGTCGCTCCCATCACTGCCCCGCCACCGTCGGCCCCGTCGTCGGTCCCTGCCCCTACACCTGCGGATGCGGAGATCGAGAAGATCGTTCGCATCTGCATGCTGCAGTGTGGGGGTATGATGAATGCCCGTCTGCAAGGTCTAGAGTCGAGGCTCCTCCCGGCGGAGACTCTCCGGCCGCCGCTAGCTGCTGACAGGCAGAGTAAGGGGGAGCCCGCTAAGCTGGGACAAAAAGCGACAATCGCGAAACCCAAGGGGACCAAAAAGCCCGCGGAAGGGCCCAAAAAGCCCGCGGAGGGGGCGAGCAAGGCCGTGAAAGGCACGTCCGCGCCACTGCCGACCGCACCCCCGGCGACCGCACCCCCGGCGACCGCACCCTCGGCGACCGCACCCGGGTCCACCACGGAGACCTGGACGACGGTCGTCAAGAGGGGCCGCCGTAAGAAGAAGACGGCTGCGCCGCCACCGGTACCCGCTAGAGCACCGGCACCGGCATCGAAGAAGGCTCAGGGGCCGCCTAGGGTCAGAGCCCCACGCTCCGCGGCTGTAGTGATTACGCTGCAGCCCGGAGCCGTCGAAAGGGGCATCTCCTATAAGGCGGTCCTTATGGAGGCGAAAGCCAAAGTCGCGTTCCCCGACCTTGGCATACCGTCCGGCCTCAGGCTGAGGCCGGCGATTACGGGGGCGCGACTGCTGGAGGTGTCGGGTGCCTCTAGCGGCGAAAAGGCGGACGTCCTGGCCGCCAAGCTGAGGGAGGTCCTCAACCCGGAGGACGTTCGGGTGTCCAGGCCGATGAAGACCGCTGAACTGCGCGTCGACGGTCTGGACGACTCGACGACTCCGGCTGAGGTCGTGGCGGCCGTCGCCAGAGCCGGCGGGTGTCTTCCCGAAAACGTGCGGACAGGCGAGATTCGCGTCGACGCTTCCGGGCTCGGCGCGATCTGGGTGCGGTGCCCGGTGGCGGCGGCGAACAAAGTCGCCGACGCTGGGCGTCTGTTGGTGGGGTGGGTTGCAGCGAGGGTGAAGCTGCTGCAACCCCGGGCCTTGCGGTGCTACCGTTGCCTCGACATTGGGCATGTCAGGGCACGGTGCACCTCCGTAGACCGCAGCGAACAATGCTATCGCTGCGGTCAGGCCGGCCACAAGGCGGCCCAGTGCTCCGCGGCGCCAAACTGCAGCCTCTGTACAGCTGCAGGGAGGCCCGCTGGGCATAGAGCGGGCGGAAAGGCCTGTGGCGTGCCTGCCCAGAAAGGGAAGAGAAGGGGTGCCAAGGCTGCCGGGGGCTCTTTACCCCCCCCTCAGCCTGGCTGCCCTTCGGCCGACTCCCGGCCTAGGAATGGTGTGGAGGGAATGGATTGCGCATAAATGGCGCTGTTCCATTTCCTCCAGGGCAATATCAACCACTCTGCTAGAGCTCAGGATCTCTTGCTCCAGAGCATGGCAGAGTGGTCGATTCACGTGGCGGTGGTTGCCGAACCGTACTTTGTCCCCCCCAGGGATAACTGGGTGGGAGACCTGGGCGGTTTGGTAGCCATCATTGGCGGGGCTCTTGCCAACCCGTCCCGAGGTCACGGCTGGGTGGCCGCCCTCGTGGACGGCATTGGCACGGTTGGGGCGTACTTTTCGCCCAACAAGAGCCTCGCCGACTTCGAGAGGTTCCTTGTCGAGTTGGGTGCCGTCGTGGGCCGACTCCACCCTCGCCCTGTGCTGTTGCTGGGGGATCTCAACGCCAAGTCTGCGGCGTGGGGATCTCCAGTGACCGATGCTAGGGGCGAGGTGCTGGAGGAGTGGGCGGTCACGACTGGCTTGACCGTCCTAAATCGGGGCTCGGTGCACACGTGCGTGCGGCAGCGGGGCGGGTCTATAGTGGACGTCTCGTTCGCTAGCCCCGCTGTCGCGAACCGTGTCCGCGACTGGCGTGTCGCCGCGGAGGTGGAGACGTTGTCGGATCACCGCTACATCCGTTTCGACGTCTCCGCCCAGACCGCCGGCGGCCGCGGTTTACCGGCCCCGCGTACGGACGGTCCGCGCTGGGCGCGTAAGCGCATCGACAGGGAGCTTCTCGAGGAGGCCGCTATTGTCCAGGCCTGGTTCCGGGAGTCGGCAACAGACGGACCCGTCGACGTCGAGCAGGAGGCGCTGTGGTTCCGCGGGGCGATGACGCAAATCAGCAACGCGTCCATGCCCCGGGTCCACACACAGTCGGCAAGGCGCCAGGTGTACTGGTGGACCGCCGAGATCGCGCAGCTGCGCGTCGCGTGCGTGGCGGTCAGGCGCCAGTACACCCGATACCGGAGGAGACGTCGTCGGGTCCCTGACGAAGAAGCCGCGCTGTATGAGGTGTACCGCGCGGCGAAGAGGACTCTGTGGCTGGCCATCGGCGAGGCGAGGACGCGAGCCAGGGAGGAGATGTTGGAGACTCTAGACGGGGATCCGTGGGGGCGCCCTTATCGTGCGGTTCGAGGGAAACTTCGAACCGCGGCGCCCCCACTTACGGAGAGTCTCCAACCCGAGCTGCTGGAGGAGGTGGTCGCAGCCCTCTTCCCGGCTAGAGCGGAGCACACACCGCCGCCGATGGCTTTGCCCACAGCCGCAGAGTCCACTGAAGAGAACGCCATCAGCGTCCCAGAGGTGACAGAGGCAGAGATGGGGGCAGCCGTGATGCGGCTCCGGGCCAAGAACGTGGCTCCGGGGCCCGACGGGATCCACGGCTGCGTATTAGCCCTCGCTCTGAAGGAGCTTGAGCCCCAACTAAGAGGACTCTACACAGCGTGCCTTGAGCGGGGCCAGTTTCCCACTTTGTGGAAATCTGGTCGTCTGGTCCTGCTCAGGAAGGCGGGGCGCCCCGCGGACTCGCCGTCCGCGTACCGGCCCATAGTGTTGCTAGACGAGGTGGGTAAGCTGTTTGAGCGGATAATCGCAGCCCGCCTCGTCGGCCACTTGTGCGGAGAGGGGCCGGACCTGGACGGTAACCAGTTCGGTTTTCGGCAGGGGCGCTCCACCATTCACGCTGTGTCGCGGGTGAGGGTCCTGGCGGAGGAAGCGGTGGCCCGGGGCGAGGTGTTGTTGGCGGTGTCCTTGGACATCTCCAACGCCTTCAACACCATGCCCTGGAGTACTATTCGGGAGGCACTGCGGTATCATCGGGTGCCTCTCTACCTCCGCCGCATCATTGGGGCTTATCTGTCGGAGAGGAGTGTCACCTACATGGGACGCGATGGTGAAATCCAGCACCGCATGTCGTGCGGTGTTCCACAGGGCTCGGTCGTTGGCCCGCCCCTGTGGAACATCGGGTACGACTGGGTGCTGAGGGGTGAGCTCCAGCCGGGCGTGGAACTGACGTGTTATGCCGACGACACGCTGGTCACTGCCCGGGGGAGCTCGCACAGGGAGGCAGCGTTGCTGGCGACGGCTGCGGTGTCACAGGTGGTGAGCCGCATACGTCGCCTGGGCCTGGAGGTAGCCCTCAACAAGTCGGAGGCCATGGTGTTTCATGGCCCCCGGCGGGCGCCGCCGCCCGGCTTGCATATAGTGGTCGGGGGGGCTCGGATCGCTGTCGAGTCTACCATGAAGTACCTGGGATTGGTGCTCGACAGCCGGTGGGATTTCGGCCCCCACTTCCGGCGGCTGGCGCCCAAATTGTTGGGCGCGGCTGGGGCGCTGTCAACGCTGCTTCCCAATCTGGGGGGCCCGAGCGCCGCCTGTAGGCGGCTCTACGTGGGGATCGTGCGATCGATGGCCCTGTATGGGGCCCCGATCTGGGCGACTGACCTGACGGCCGGTAGCATCGCAGTACTGCGGAAGCCGCAGAGAGCGATGGCCGTCAGAGTCGTCCGCGGATATCGCACGATCTCCTACGAGGCGGCTTGCGTACTGGCTGGATCCCCGCCCTGGGACCTGGAGGCGAAAGTGCTCGCGTCACTGTACCGGTGGCGCGAGGAAGCGCGGGCGCGAGGCGAGGGGCTGATGCAGCGCCATATGGAGCTGCGTCGGTCTCAGCTTCGCGAGGTCCTGGTGGCGGAATGGCGGGACAGGCTCTCACGCCCTACCGCCGGCCTCAGCACTATCGAGGCGGTCCGGCCAGTACTCGAGCCCTGGCTCGGGAGGAGGCACGGCTCCCTGTCGTTTCGGGCGACGCAGGTACTTTCGGGGCATGGTTGCTTCGGGAAGTACCTGTGTCGCATAAACAGGGAGCCGGACGCCCGGTGTCACCACTGCGTCGACTGCCGGGAGGACACGGCGTGGCATACGCTGGCAGAGTGTGCCGCTTGGGAGGAGCCGCGCCGTGCCCTCATCACAGGAGTAGGCAGTGACCTGTCGCTGCCGGCCGTGGTCGAGTCGATGGTCGGCAGCGAAGAGTCCTGGGACGCGGTGGTTTCCTTTTGCGAAACAGTCATGTCGCAGAAGGAGGCTGCGGAAAGGGAGAGGGAGATCTCGTCCACTCACCCTGCCCGCAGCAGGCGCACCGGGCGTCGGCGGAGGGCGGACAACGCCCTCTTCCAGCCCCCCTAAATGGGTCCAGGGGCGACGGACTCGGGGACGTCCGCCGCCCCCCACACATCAGGACCCGAGGTGGCGGCGCGTAGTGTTCCACGCGCGCCCCTCTTAGACGTCACGGGGGGAGTCAAACACCTCACTCCCCCCCTGACCCGACGAGGCCCGCAGTGGCGGGCCGGCACCAGCCGGGGGTTGCGGAAGGATCGAACGTTCCCGCGACCCCTGGCGTAGGTGTGAGATGGAACACCGGGGTGGTTTTTAGTCAGTAAGAGTCTGACAGACCCCGTCGCCCGCCCCAGGGCGGCGGACATCCATGAGGATTTTCCACCCCGGAACAAAAAAAAAAAAAAAAGGTTAGGTTAGGTTAGGTTGGGGGACCACCCCACAGTGCTTGCGTCCACGTCGCGTCCCCTGGAAACGGCCCAGTTCTGACCACCGTAACGGAGTGGCAGACTGGGTACGGCCAAAGTGCACTGTGCTTTCGTAGCTTATTTTAATTTTATTGCGTTGTCGAGTCTGCGAACCTGCGGGGAAATGTCGAGTCCTGCGCGGGACGCCTGCGGGCGATTTTTAAAACAAAAAGGCCCTTCTCAGGGCCAACCCAAAGGCCCTTCTCAGGGCCAACCCAAAGGCCCTTCTCAGGGCCAACCCAAAGGCCCTTCTCAGGGCCAACCAAAAGGCCCTTCTCAGGGCCAACCAAAAGGCCCTTCTCAGGGCCACTCCGACGCTTCAGCGTCAGAGACTAGCCGCGCGCCGTCTGCGGCTAGTTTCTTTGGAGGGGCGGACGAGTCGTCCGATAACGACTCACTCATCAGTGTGTCGGACGCGGACGACTGCCGACCGCGGAAGCGAGTCCACCGGAGCGGTGGGTCCGAGGGTTCCTCGGCCTCGGGGTCAACGCGGTTGCCGAAGGCTAAAAAGCCGACGGTGGCCGCGGAGACCCATGTCGTTGGGCTGGCGAACGCCCAACGCCAGCTGGACCTGGCTCGGCGAGCTCAGCTCCAGCAAGAGCTGGAGGAGCGGGTCGCTGCTACCGAGAAACGGGCGCACGCCGCCCGGGCCAAGTCGGGGTACGGTGCGTCCCGCGTTCTCTACGCGGACCATTCTCTGGCCGAGCTGGAGAGAATGGCGGAGGAGGACGAGAGGGAGATCGTGGAGGTCGCCTCAAAGTCCTCCAACCTAAAGGGCACCTTGCAGAAGGCCCTGAAGTGCAGAGCCGCCAGCATGCGCGGTGTCGTCGCGGAGCTGGTCCAGCGAAAGACCACCGACGAGACGCGGCAACTGCAGGCGAAAGTAGATCGCCTGCAGTCGGAGGTCAGCCAGCTTCATCAGAAGCTGGCCGAAGCCACGGCCCGGCCACAACAGGCCAAGACGAGCCCTGCGGCAGAGGGCCCCGCCTCCAACAACCTTGAGGATATCATCCGCAAGGTCGTAATGGAGGAGAGGGCCTTCACTAGAGCCTGCTTAGCAGGGATTGAGGACCGACTCCTGCCGGAGAAACGCTTCCGACCGCCGCTTGCGGCAGATACGAGGCAGAGCGAGCCGGGACCGTCATCCTCCTCCCAGGCGGAAGACGCCCTTCTCCCCTCAACCACCCCGTCCAACGAGTGGACGGAGGTGGTCCGTAAGGGGAAGGGCAGGGGCAAGAAGTCGACGACGGCCGTCCCTGTTGTCCCCGCCACCACCGCTCCCAGCCAAGCGCAGAAGGCCGGCAGTGGAAAGGGGACGGGGAAAGGGAAGGGGAGGGGAAAGGGGCGACTAGTCCCCCCAAAAACCGCGGCCGTCGTGGTGACGCTCACCGCGGAGGCTGCTGACCGGGGGGAGACGTACGCGTCTATTTTGGTGCGGGCGCGTGCCAATGCGGATCCCACCCAACTGGGGATCGGCAGCGTCTCTTGCCGGCGGACCCAAGCCGGGGCTCGAATTTTCGAGTTCCCGGGGGCAGACGGGAGTACCCACGCGGACCTCTTCGCAGCCAAGCTGCAGGAGGTCATCGCGGATTCCGCCAAGGTGGCCCGGCCGGTCAAGTCAGCGGCCATAGAGGTGGCTGACTTGGACGACTCCGTCACCAAGGAGGAGGTGGTGGCGGCGGTCGCGGCGATAGGGGGCTGTGGCGTCGCGGCGGTCCAAGGCCGGGACATAAGGCCCGGCCGCGGCGGCATGGGCACCATTCGCCTCGAGTGCCCAGTTGCCGCTGCCAAAGCCGTCCTTGCCAAGGGACGGCTCACAGTCGGCTTCAGCTCGGGTGCAGTCCGGGCACTCGAGGAGCAGCCTCTGCGGTGTTTCCGGTGCTTCGGCATCGGACACACCCGGGCCCTGTGTCCGTCCACGGTCGACAGGACGGACACGTGTTTCCGCTGCGGCAAGGAGGGCCACAAAGCCGCCTCCTGCGAGGCCGCCGCGCCGCACTGCGCGGTGTGTGCCGCCAGTGGCTGTCCCGCCGACCACGTCACGAGGGGGAGGAATTGCAATCCTCCCCCTAAGCGGGGCAAAGCGCAGGCGCCGACCGGGCCTGCTGCTGCTGCCAAAAGCACTGCGGCGGCTGCGGTGGCGGCGGAGGGGGGTGCGATGTCCGACTGATGGATAGGGTCGAACATCGCATACTCCAGGCGAACGCCAACCACTGCCGGGCAGCCCAGGATCTGCTGATGCAGACCATGGCTGAGTGGTTGGTGGACTTGGCGGTGGTCGCCGAGCCTTACTCGGTCCCTGGCCGTTGGCTGGGCGACCGGGACGGCTTGGTGGCGCTGGTGTCGCGGTCTTCCACGGACTCCCCTCCCCTCTCGCTCTTAGAGAGGGGACCGGGATACGTGGCCGCCGCGTGGGGAGACATGGCCCTGGTTGGGGTCTACTTCTCCCCGAACCGCCCTCTCTCGGACTTTGAGGATTTCCTCGAGATCCTCACCGCAGTCGTAGGGAGGGCGGCGCCGCGCCAGGTCGTGGTGCTGGGCGACCTGAACGCCAAGTCGGTGGCCTGGGGCAACCCGGCTGCCAGTTGCAACGTCCGGGGACGCGCCGTCGAGTATTGGTCGGCCTCATGCGGTGTGTCCCTCCTCAACAGGGGGGCGGTCCACACGTGTGTGCGGCAACAGGGCGGCTCGGTGGTGGACGTCTCGTTTGCCACCCCCGCCCTAGCCGCCCGCGTCGTCAACTGGCGGGTGGAGATGGTGGAGACCTTGTCGGACCACCGCGCCGCACTGCGCGGTGTGTGCCGCCAGTGGCTGTCCCGCCGACCACGTCACGAGGGGGAGGAATTGCAATCCTCCCCCTAAGCGGGGCAAAGCGCAGGCGCCGACCGGGCCTGCTGCTGCTGCCAAAAGCACTGCGGCGGCTGCGGTGGCGGCGGAGGGGGGTGCGATGTCCGACTGATGGATAGGGTCGAACATCGCATACTCCAGGCGAACGCCAACCACTGCCGGGCAGCCCAGGATCTGCTGATGCAGACCATGGCTGAGTGGTTGGTGGACTTGGCGGTGGTCGCCGAGCCTTACTCGGTCCCTGGCCGTTGGCTGGGCGACCGGGACGGCTTGGTGGCGCTGGTGTCGCGGTCTTCCACGGACTCCCCTCCCCTCTCGCTCTTAGAGAGGGGACCGGGATACGTGGCCGCCGCGTGGGGAGACATGGCCCTGGTTGGGGTCTACTTCTCCCCGAACCGCCCTCTCTCGGACTTTGAGGATTTCCTCGAGATCCTCACCGCAGTCGTAGGGAGGGCGGCGCCGCGCCAGGTCGTGGTGCTGGGCGACCTGAACGCCAAGTCGGTGGCCTGGGGCAACCCGGCTGCCAGTTGCAACGTCCGGGGACGCGCCGTCGAGTATTGGTCGGCCTCATGCGGTGTGTCCCTCCTCAACAGGGGGGCGGTCCACACGTGTGTGCGGCAACAGGGCGGCTCGGTGGTGGACGTCTCGTTTGCCACCCCCGCCCTAGCCGCCCGCGTCGTCAACTGGCGGGTGGAGATGGTGGAGACCTTGTCGGACCACCGATATGTGCGGTTCGACATCTCCACCCAGGGGGGGGGGATGGCCCGCGCCGGGCAATCTCCCTTCCCGCGTTGGGCACTCAGCCGCCTGGACCGGGAGGCAGCTGAGGAGGCGGCCTTCCTCCAGGACTGGCTGTCGCCCCCCGTCGATGTCCTGGACGTGGACGCCGCAGCGGTCCGCCTCAGAGGGTCCCTGACCGAGGTGTGCAACTCCAGCATGCCTCGGTCTCGCCGTCCGCCTCCCCGTCGCGCCGTCTATTGGTGGACGGAGGAGCTGACGGGTCTCCGGGCCGCCTGCGTGGCGACCAGAAGGGCCTACGCGCGGAGCCGACGGCGCAGCGCCCAAAACCGAGACCGGGCAGAAGAGGACCGCCTATACGCCTCTTACGTAGAGGCGAAGAAGGTCCTCAAGTCTGCAATGGGCGCTGCAGAAGACTCGGCGAGGGCCGAGATGCTGGAGGGTCTCGACAGGGATCCTTATGGGAGACCATACAAGGCGGCGCGGAACCAGCTGCGCCCCTATGGTCCCCCACTGACGGAGACCCTCGAGCCGGCGTTGCTGGATGGGGTGGTCCGGTCCCTGTTTCCGCGCAGGACCGACGACTTCACCCCACCAACGATGAATCCCCCGCAAGGGGCGGCTTCGCCGGAGGAAGACGTCCCCCCGGTGACGGCGGAGGAGGTCCGCGCGGGGGTTCTCAGCCTCCGCGCGAAGAAGACGGCCCCCGGACCAGACGGCGTCCCCGCACGGGTGGTGGCGATCGCCGCCTCCCAAATGGAGGACAGGTTTCGGGACCTCTTCAGCGCGTGCTTTACGGCTGGGAGGTTCCCGAAACTTTGGAAGGAGGGGCAGCTCTGCCTCCTCCGAAAAGAGGGACGCCCGGTGGACTCCCCATCGGCATACCGGCCCATCGTCCTGCTCGATGAGGTCGGTAAGATGTTCGAGGGGATCGTCGCGTCCCGGCTTGATAGCCTTTTGCGGGGGGTAGGGCCGGACTTGTCGGACGCCCAATTCGGATTCCGTCGAGGGCGTTCGACGATCGATGCGCTGGCCCTACTCAAGGGCCAGGTGAGGGAGGCGGTGGAGGCGGGGGACGGAGTGCTGGCGGTGTCGTTCGACATCGCAAACGCCTTCAACTCCGTCCCCCACTCGACGATATTGGAGGCGCTCCGGTATCACGGAGCGCCCCAGTACCTGCAGAACCTCCTGGCCAGCTACTTGGAGGGCCGAGAGGTCCTCCTCGTGGACAAGACGGCCACGGTGAGGCGGTACGGCGCAGAGTCCGGTGTTCCGCAGGGGTCAGTGCTGGGGCCCCCCCTGTGGAACATCGGGTTCGACTGGCTCCTACGGGGAGTCCTCCTCCAGGGCACGAGTGTCATATGCTACGCGGATGACACTCTACTCACTGCCCGGGGGAGGAACTTTGGGGACGCGGCCTGTCTGGCCTCGGCTGGCGGATCCTTGGTCGCAGAGAGGATCCGCCGCCTGGGATTGAAGGTGGCGCTGCACAAGACCGAGGCCGTGTTCTTTCACGGGCCTCGGCAGCGCTGCCCTCCCGACGCCCACATTGTCGTAGAGGGCGTCCGGATAGGGGTCCAGCCCCAGATGAAGTATCTGGGCCTGGTGCTGGACGACAGGTGGCGCTTCGGCCCGCATTTCAGCGGGCTGTCGACGCGCCTATTGAAGGCCGCGGACGCCCTCTCCTGGCTCCTCCCGAACCTGGGGGGGCCCAAGGCGAAATGCCGGCAGCTGTACGCCGGCATCCTTAAGAGCATGGCCCTATACGGGGCCCCCATCTGGGCGGACTCCCTCCACAGGAGGGAGAACGCGACCGCCTTGCGCAAGCCCCAAAGGGCCATTGCACTGAGGGTGGCGAGGGCCTACCGCTCGGTGGGCTTCTCGGCGGCGTGCGCTCTGGCTGGCACCCCTCCTTGGGAGTTGGAGGCTTGGGTGCTCGCCAGAGTCTACGAGTGGACCGCGCACCGGAGGGCGCTCGGGGAGCGCCCCGTCGCCGAAGAGCGGGAGGCCGTGCGGCGGGAGGCGAGGGACGCAATCGTCCTGCACTGGACGGAGGACCTCGCCACCGCCGCCTTTGGCCGCCGGACGTTGGACGCGCTCGGTCCGGTCCTGCGGAGCTGGCTCGAGCGGTCCCACGGTTTCCTCTCGTTCCGTCTGGTGCAGGTGCTATCCGGCCATGGCTGCTTCGGAACGTACCTGCACCGGATCGGGAGGGAGGAGACCCCGGCGTGCCACGACTGCGGCGCGGCGGAGGACACGGCGCAGCACACGCTTGAAGTGTGCCCGGCTTGGTCCGAGCTGCGCCGCGGTCTGACCGCGGTGGTCGGACAGGACCTCTCGCTTCCCTGCGTGGTCAACGCCATGCTGGAGAGCGAGGGGGCCTGGTCAGCGGTTGCCTCCTTTTGCGAGGACGTAATCTCGCAAAAGGAGGAGCCTCTCGCTGCGCCGCTCCGCAGACGAAGAAGGGGTCGGAGAAGGCGCAATCCTCTCCCTCCTCATGGTGGCGATGGGCGGGCGACAGGCGCGGGGGCGCCATCTCCCGCATTGCACCCATCACCACCTTCTTCGTCGGTCACTCCCGGGCCCGTCCCCCTCCCCACGGGGGGGGTGTGAGGGGTCCGCCCTGAGGAGCAATCGTCGGCGGAGGACTGGACGTTAAGGCTGTGCCGGTTTCCCAGTCCCCCGCCACTCGGACGAAGCGGGAGTGCCGCTGGGTTATTTTAGTGGGTATACCGGGTCAGACCGGGGAGTCCCACATAGCCCCCCATCCCCCGATGGGAGGGTATGCGTAATGCATTTTTTCCCAGCGCAAAAAAAAAAAAAAAAAAAAAAAAAAAAAAAAAAAAAAAAAGGTTAGGTTAGGTTAGGTTAGGTTGGGGTCCCCGCCCTGGGACCTGGAGGCGAAAGTGCTCGCGTCGCTGTACCGGTGGCGCGAGGAAGCGCGGGCGCGAGGCGAGGGGCTGATGCAGCGCCATATGGAGCTGCGTCGGTCTCAGCTTCGCGAGGTCCTGGTGGCGGAATGGCGGGACAGGCTCTCACGCCCTACCGCCGGCCTCAGCACTATCGAGGCGGTCCGGCCAGTACTCGAGCCCTGGCTCGGGAGGAGGCACGGCTCCCTGTCGTTTCGGGTGACGCAGGTACTTTCGGGGCATGGTTGCTTCGGGAAGTACCTGTGTCGCATAAACAGGGAGCCGGACGCCCGGTGTCACCACTGCGTCGACTGCCGGGAGGACACGGCGTGGCATACGCTGGCAGAGTGTGCCGCTTGGGAGGAGCCGCGCCGTGCCCTCATCACAGAAGTAGGCAGTGACCTGTCGCTGCCGGCCGTGGTCGAGTCGATGGTCGGCAGCGAAGAGTCCTGGGACGCGGTGGTTTCCTTTTGCGAAACAGTCATGTCGCAGAAGGAGGCTGCGGAAAGGGAGAGGGAGATCTCGTCCACTCACCCTGCCCGCAGCAGGCGCACCGGGCGTCGGCGGAGGGCGGACAACGCCCTCTTCCAGCCCCCCTAAATGGGTCCAGGGGCGACGGACTCGGGGACGTCCGCCGCCCCCCACACATCAGGACCCGAGGTGGCGGCGCGTAGTGTTCCACGCGCGCCCCTCTTAGACGTCACGGGGGGAGTCAAACACCTCACTCCCCCCCCTGACCCGACGAGGCCCGCAGTGGCGGGCCGGCACCAGCCGGGGGTTGCGGAAGGATCGAACGTTCCCGCGACCCCTGGCGTAGGTGTGAGATGGAACACCGGGGTGGTTTTTAGTCAGTAAGAGTCTGACAGACCCCGTCGCCCGCCCCAGGGCGGCGGACATCCATGAGGATTTTCCACCCCGGAACAAAAAAAAAAAAAAAAAAAAAAAGGTTAGGTTGGGGTGCATGTTGAAAGCCTCCTCGCGGCGCACCCTGGGCAACGTCAGCACCAATTGCCCACTGGTTCTGGTGGACTCTTGGGGCTGGCGGCTAATTTTCAACACACGGGGAAAGGTCATGGTTCCAATCACCGATCATCCTTGATGGTCGGTGAAGGGAACCGGGCTACAGACGGACGGTCATACGTCCACTCCACCTCTGCTTACAGAGGGTCGTGAGTGGGCGTAGGCTGGGAAGGAGCGGTTCGCGCCGCTGTACCCACGGGAAGGTGGGTGGTGGAAGGTGTCCAATGTCCACGCTGCGTCTGTCCGGCATCCGGCGGCAGCGTGGGGACGCCGGGGCGGCGGTTGGTTCTGCCCAATCGTCGGCCACCCCGTAATCCTGAGTTCAGGACCGGGGGTCCGGGCCACTGAGGCTCGGGCCGCGAGGAAGACAACCTCTCTAAAAAATTACCCCAATCCCAAGGTCTAGCGTGCCGAGGGGATGAATGGCCGGAGGGGATCCGGTCGTTAGCGCGACGAAAAGGGACCTCACCCTTAAAAAGGAATCATGGAAACGGCTACTGGAAAAACTATTCCCCAGGCGGGTACCCTCCTACCCAAGGAGGGACAATCCCGCCCTTCTTCGGAAGGCAGCCCCTTCGTATCTGGGGGGGGCACCACTAGTCCCGTGGGCCGGCACACAACCGCCGACCTGCGTCAACCTGCGCCGCAAGAAAAGGAGCTCCGGGTTAGCCTGGAGCGACTGTGCGACGCACAAAAAACGCCACTTGCCGTCATTGACGGCAACAAGAGCCGAGGAGGCTCAGATTCTCGTGAGGACCACCTGCCCGATCAGGGCACGCGCGGGTTTAAACGCCCGCGAAGCAGGGACTCGGGGTCGATGGGCCTCTCCTCCAGTGAGGAGAACCTGTCGGCCCCCAAGGTGCCAACGGCACACAGAGGTAGGGGGCGTGCGATGGCGAGCGGAGCTCCCGCTCGGCTGCCGGGCCGTGACCGAGCGGGTCGCTTCGTGCCGATTTCTCGGCCCGCAACACCAGCTCCCGTAGAGCGTCCGACAGAGGGCGTGGAGAGTGACCCCGGGCCCTCGACAGTAGTGGACCTGTGCGAGGACTCCTCGTTATCCTTGCTGGGGTCCAACAGGGCGGAGGTGAACGCTGCCAAGCGGGCGCAAAGGAAGGCTGTCGCGGCTGACGAAGTCAGTGAGTTGGCCCGACAGGCCCGAGAGCGACGATCCGCTCGGATGGCTGCCGGGGGGAGCGTATCGGCGGTGGCACTCAGCCGCCAAGTTATGGACGGCGTGGATGTCGTCCTGAAGGTTGCCACTAAATCCGGCAGCCTGAAGGGCACGTTCACGCGCGCCCTAAAGGAGGCGGCTGACGACATTAAGGAGGCGGTTGGGGTCCTCCTTAATCGTACGAGCACGGAGGAGACGGCGAAGTTATGGGAGGAGAACAGCCGTCTCCGATCCGAGCTGGAGGACCTCAAACGACAGTTTGCCGCCCAGAAGGCAACTTCCCTGGCCGCTGGCATCTCTCCCGGCGCGGCTCCGGCATTGGCCCCATTTTCGGCTCCGTCGTCGGCTCCTGCACTTGCGGATGCGGAGGTAGAAAGGATCGCGCGCATATGCATGATGCAGTGCGGGAGTATGGTGGGTGCCCGGTTGGAGGCCATAGAGGCTAGACTCCTCCCGGCTGAAAACCTTCGCCCACCGCTCGCTGCGGACAGACGGAGAGAGGAGGGGCCAGCAAAACCGGGGCCAAAAGCCGCGGTGTCTGGGTCGAGTCAGGCCGGGAAGGGGGCCAAAAAGTCCGCGTCCACTTCCCGGACGTCCGCGCCCCTGCCGACCGCACCACAGGCGACCGCACCCCCGGCGACCGCACCCTCGGCGACCGCACCCGGGTCCACCACGGAGACCTGGACGACGGTCGTCAAGAGGGGCCGCCGTAAGAAGAAGACGGCGGCGCCGCCACCGGTACCCGCTGGAGCACCAGCGCCGGCATCCAAGAAGGCTCAGGGGCCGCCTAGGGTCAGAGCCCCACGCTCCGCGGCTGTAGTAATTACGCTGCAGCCCGGAGCCATCGAAAGGGGCATATCCTATAAGGCGGTCCTTATGGAGGCAAAAGCTAAAGTCGCGTTCCCCGACCTTGGCATACCGTCCGGCCTCAGACTGAGGCCGGCGATTACGGGGGCGCGACTGCTAGAGGTGTCGGGTGCCTCTAGCGGTGAAAAGGCGGACGTCCTGGCCGCCAAGCTGAGGGAGGTCCTCAACCCGGAGGACGTTCGGGTGTCCAGGCCGATGAAGACCGCTGAACTGCGCGTCGACGGTCTGGACGACTCGACGACTCCGGCCGAGGTCGTGGCGGCCGTCGCCAGAGCCGGTGGATGTCCGCCCGCGGACGTGCGGACGGGCGAGGTTCGCGTCGACTCTTCCGGGCTCGGCGCGATCTGGGTGCGGTGCCCGGTGACGGCGGCGAGCAAAGTCGCCGACGCTGGGCGTCTGTTGGTGGGGTGGGTTGCAGCGAGGGTGAAGCTGCTGCAACCCCGGGCCTTGCGGTGCTACCGTTGCCTCGACGTTGGGCATGTCAGGGCACGGTGCACCTCCGTAGACCGCAGCGAGCAGTGCTATCGCTGCGGCCAGGTCGGTCACAAGGCGGCCCAGTGCTCCGCGGCGCCAAACTGCAGCCTCTGTACAGCTGCAGGGAGGCCCGCTGGGCACAGAGCGGGCGGAAAGGCCTGTGGCGTGCCAGCCAAGAAAGGGAAGAGAAGGGGTGCCAAGGCTGCCGGGGGCTCTTTACCCCCCCCTCAGCTTGGCTCCTCTTCGGCCGACTCCCGGCCTAGGAATGGTGCGGAGGGAATGGTTTGCGCATAAATGGCGCTGTACCATTTCCTCCAGGGCAACATCAACCACTCTGCTAGAGCTCAGGATCTATTGCTCCAGAGCATGGCGGAGTGGTCGATTCACGTAGCGGTGGTTGCCGAACCGTACTTTGTCCCCCCCAGGGATAACTGGGTGGGAGACCTGGACGGTTTGGTAGCCATCATTGGCGGGGCTCTTGCCAACCCGTCCCGAGGTCACGGCTGGGTGGCCGCCCTCGTGGACGGCATTGGCACGGTTGGGGCGTACTTTTCGCCCAACAAGAGCCTCGCCGACTTCGAGAGGTTCCTTGTCGAGTTGGGTGCCGTCGTGGGCCGACTCCACCCTCGCCCTGTGCTGTTGCTGGGGGATCTCAACGCCAAGTCTGCGGCGTGGGGATCTCCAGTGACCGATGCTAGGGGCGAGGTGCTGGAGGAGTGGGCGGTCACGACCGGCTTGACCGTCCTAAATCGGGGATCGGTGCACACGTGCGTGCGGCAGCGGGGCGGGTCTATAGTGGACGTCTCGTTCGCTAGCCCCGCTGTCGCGAGCCGTGTCCGCGACTGGCGTGTCGCCGCGGAGGTGGAGACGTTGTCGGATCACCGATACATCCGTTTCGACGTCTCCGCCCAGACCGCCGGCGGCCGCGGTTTACCGGCCCCGCGTACGGACGGTCCGCGCTGGGCGCGTAAGCGCATCGACAGGGAGCTTCTCGAGGAGGCCGCTGTTGTCCAGGCCTGGTTCCGGGAGTCGGCAACGGATGGACCCGTCGACGTCGAGCAGGAGGCGCTGTGGTTCCGCGGGGCGATGACGCAAATCAGCGACGCGTCCATGCCCCGGGTCCACACACAGTCGGCAAGGCGCCAGGTGTACTGGTGGACCGCCGAGATCGCGCAGCTGCGCGTCGCGTGCGTGGCGGTCAGGCGCCAGTACACCCGATACCGGAGGAGACGTCGTCGGGTCCCTGACGAAGAAGCCGCGCTGTATGAGGTGTACCGCGCGGCGAAGAGGACTCTGTGGCTGGCCATCGGCGAGGCGAGGACGCGAGCCAGGGAGGAGATGTTGGAGACTCTAGACGGGGATCCGTGGGGACGCCCCTATCGCGCGGTTCGAGGGAAACTTCGAGCCGCGGCGCCCCCACTTACGGAGAGTCTCCAACCCGAGCTGCTGGAGGAGGTGGTCGCAGCCCTCTTCCCGGCTAGAGCGGAGCACACACCGCCGCCGATGGCTTTGCCCACAGCCGCAGAGTCCACTGAAGAGAACGCCATCAGCGTCCCAGAGGTGACAGAGGCAGAGATGGGGGCAGCCGTGATGCGGCTCCGGGCCAAGAACGTGGCTCCGGGGCCCGACGGGATCCACGGCTGCGTATTAGCCCTCGCTCTGAAGGAGCTTGAGCCCCAACTGAGAGGACTCTACACAGCGTGCCTTGAGCAGGGCCAGTTTCCCACTTTGTGGAAATCTGGTCGTCTGGTCCTGCTCAGGAAGGCCGGGCGCCCCGCGGACTCGCCGTCCGCGTACCGGCCCATAGTGTTGCTAGACGAGGTGGGTAAGCTGTTTGAGCGGATAATCGCAGCCCGCCTCGTCGGCCACTTGTGCGGAGAGGGGCCGGACCTGGACGGTAATCAGTTCGGTTTTCGGCAGGGGCGCTCCACCATTCACGCTGTGTCGCGGGTGAGGGTCCTGGCGGAGGAAGCGGTGGCCCGGGGCGAGGTGTTGTTGGCGGTGTCCTTGGACATCTCCAACGCCTTCAACACCATGCCCTGGAGTACTATTCGGGAGGCACTGCGGTATCATCGGGTGCCTCTCTACCTCCGCCGCATCATTGGGGCTTATCTGTCGGAGAGGAGTGTCACCTACATGGGACGCGATGGCGAAATCCAGCACCGCATGTCGTGCGGTGTTCCACAGGGCTCGGTCGTTGGCCCGCCCCTGTGGAACATCGGGTACGACTGGGTGCTGAGGGGTGAGCTCCAGCCGGGCGTGGAACTGACGTGTTATGCCGACGACACGCTGGTCACTGCCCGGGGGAGCTCGCACAGGGAGGCAGCGTTGCTAGCGACGGCTGCGGTGTCACAGGTGGTGAGCCGCATACGTCGCCTGGGCCTGGAGGTGGCCCTCAACAAGTCGGAGGCCATGGTGTTGCATGGCCCCCGGCGGGCGCCGCCGCCCGGCTTACACATAGTGGTCGGGGGGGCTCGGATCGCTGTCGAGTCTACCATGAAGTACCTGGGATTGGTGCTCGACAGCCGGTGGGATTTCGGCCCCCACTTCCGGCGGCTGGCGCCCAAATTGTTGGGCGCGGCTGGGGCGCTGTCAACGCTGCTTCCCAATCTGGGGGGCCCGAGCGCCGCCTGTAGGCGGCTCTACGTGGGGATCGTGCGATCGATGGCCCTGTATGGGGCCCCGATCTGGGCGACTGACCTGACGGCCGGCAGCATCGCAGTCCTGCGGAAGCCGCAGAGAGCGATGGCCGTCAGAGTCGTCCGCGGATATCGCACGATCTCCTACGAGGCGGCTTGCGTACTGGCTGGATCCCCGCCCTGGGACCTGGAGGCGAAAGTGCTCGCGTCGCTGTACCGGTGGCGCGAGGAAGCGCGGGCGCGAGGCGAGGGGCTGATGCAGCGCCATATGGAGCTGCGTCGGTCTCAGCTTCGCGAGGTCCTGGTGGCGGAATGGCGGGACAGGCTCTCACGCCCTACCGCCGGCCTCAGCACTATCGAGGCGGTCCGGCCAGTACTCGAGCCCTGGCTCGGGAGGAGGCACGGCTCCCTGTCGTTTCGGGTGACGCAGGTACTTTCGGGGCATGGTTGCTTCGGGAAGTACCTGTGTCGCATAAACAGGGAGCCGGACGCCCGGTGTCACCACTGCGTCGACTGCCGGGAGGACACGGCGTGGCATACGCTGGCAGAGTGTGCCGCTTGGGAGGAGCCGCGCCGTGCCCTCATCACAGAAGTAGGCAGTGACCTGTCGCTGCCGGCCGTGGTCGAGTCGATGGTCGGCAGCGAAGAGTCCTGGGACGCGGTGGTTTCCTTTTGCGAAACAGTCATGTCGCAGAAGGAGGCTGCGGAAAGGGAGAGGGAGATCTCGTCCACTCACCCTGCCCGCAGCAGGCGCACCGGGCGTCGGCGGAGGGCGGACAACGCCCTCTTCCAGCCCCCCTAAATGGGTCCAGGGGCGACGGACTAGGGGACGTCCGCCGCCCCCCACACATCAGGACCCGAGGTGGCGGCGCGTAGTGTTCCACGCGCGCCCCTCTTAGACGTCACGGGGGGAGTCAAACACCTCACTCCCCCCCCTGACCCGACGAGGCCCGCAGTGGCGGGCCGGCACCAGCCGGGGGTTGCGGAAGGATCGAACGTTCCCGCGACCCCTGGCGTAGGTGTGAGATGGAACACCGGGGTGGTTTTTAGTCAGTAAGAGTCTGACAGACTCCGTCGCCCGCCCCAGGGCGGCGGACATCCATGAGGATTTTCCACCCCGGAACAAAAAAAAAAAAAAAAAAAAAAAAAAAAAAAGGTTAGGTTAGGTTAGGTTGGGGTGGGGGACCACCCCACAGTGCTTGCGTCCACGTCGCGTCCCCTGGAAACGGCCCAGTTCTGACCACCGTAACGGAGTGGCAGACTGGGTACGGCCAAAGTGCACTGTGCTTTCGTAGCTTATTTTAATTTTATTGCGTTGTCGAGTCTGCGAACCTGCGGGGAAATGTCGAGTCCTGCGCGGGACGCCTGCGGGCGATTTTTAAAACAAAAAGGCCCTTCTCAGGGCCAACCCAAAGGCCCTTCTCAGGGCCAACCCAAAGGCCCTACTCAGGGCCAACCAAAAGGCCCTTCTCAGGGCCAACCAAAAGGCCCTTCTCAGGGCCACCAAAAAGGCCCTTCTCAGGGCCACTCCGACGCTTCAGCGTCAGAAACTAGCCGCGCGCCGTCTGCGGCTGGTTTCCTCGGAGGGGCGGACGAGTCGTCAGACGACGACTCACTAATTAGTGTGTCGGACGTGGACGACTGCCGATCGCGTAAGCGAGTCCACCGGAGCGGTGGGTCCGAGGGCTCTTCGGCCTCGGGGTCGACGCGGTTGCCGAAGGCTAAAAAGCCGACGGTGGCCGCGGAGACCCATGTCGTTGGGCTAGCGAACGCCCAACGCCAGCTGGACCTGGCTCGGCGAGCTCAGCTCCAGCAAGAGCTGGAGGAGCGGGTTGCCGCCACAGAGAAGCGGGCGCACGCCACCCGGGCCAAGTCCGGGTACGGTGCGTCCCGCGTTCTCTACGCGGACCATTCTCTAGCTGAGCTGGAGAGGATGGCGGAGGAGGACGAGAGGGAGATCGTGGAGGTCGCCTCAAAGTCCTCCAACCTGAAGGGCACCTTGCAGAAGGCCCTGAAATGCAGGGCCGCCAGCATGCGCGGTGTCGTCGCGGAGCTGGTCCAGCGGAAGACCACCGACGAGACGCGGCAACTGCAGGCGAAGGTGGATCGCCTGCAGTCGGAGGTCAGCCAGCTTCATCAGAAGCTGGCCGAAGCCACGGCCCGGCCACAACAGGCCAAGACGAGCCCTGCGGCAGAGGGCCCCGCCTCCAACAACCTTGAGGATATCATCCGCAAGGTCGTAATGGAGGAGAGGGCCTTCACTAGAGCCTGCTTAGCAGGGATTGAGGACCGGCTCCTGCCGGAGAAACGCCTCCGACCGCCGCTTGCGGCAGATACGAGGCAGAGCGAGCCGGGACCGTCATCCTCCTCCCAGGCGGAAGACGCCCTTCTCCCCTCAACGAACCCGTCCAACGAGTGGACGGAGGTGGTCCGTAAGGGGAAGGGCAGGGGCAAGAAGTCGACGACGGCCGTCCCTGTTGGCCCCGCCACCACCGCTCCCGGCCAAGCGCAGAAGGCCGGCAGTGGAAAGGGGACGGGGAAAGGGAAGGGGAGGGGAAAGAGGCGACTAGTCCCCCCAAAAACCGCGGCCGTCGTGGTGACGCTCACCGCGGAGGCTGCGGACCGGGGGGAGACGTACGCGTCCGTTCTGTTGCGGGCGCGTGCCAATGCGGATCCCACCCAACTGGGGATCGGCAGCGTCTCTTGCCGGCGGACCCAAGCCGGGGCTCGAATTTTCGAGTTCCCGGGGGCAGAGGGGAGTACCCACGCGGACCTCTTCGCAGCCAAGCTGCAGGAGGTCATCGCGGATTCCGCCAAGGTGGCCCGGCCGGTCAAGTCAGCGGCCATAGAGGTGGCTGACTTGGACGACTCGGTCACCAAGGAGGAGGTGGTGGCGGCGGTCGCGGCGATAGGGGGCTGTGGCGTCGCAGCGGTCCAAGGCCGGGACATAAGACCCGGCCGCGGCGGCATGGGCACCATTCGCCTCGAGTGCCCAGTCGCCGCTGCCAAAGCCGTCCTTGCCAAGGGACGGCTCACAGTCGGCTTCAGCTCGGGTGCAGTCCGGGCACTCGAGGACCAGCCTCTGCGGTGTTTCCGGTGCTTCGGCATCGGACACACCCGGGCCCTGTGTCCGTCCACGGTCGACAGGACGGACACGTGCTTCCGCTGCGGCAAGGAGGGCCACAAAGCCGCCTCCTGCGAGGCCGCCGCGCCGCACTGCACGGTGTGTGCCGCCAGTGGCTGCCCCGCCGACCACGTCACGAGGGGGAGGAATTGCAATCCTCCCCCTAAGCGGGGCAAAGCGCAGGCGCCGACCGGGCCTGCTGCTGCTGTCATAAGCACTGCGGCGGCTGCGGTGGCGGCGGAGGGGGGTGCGATGTCCGACTGATGGATAGGGTCGAACATCGCATACTCCAGGCGAACGCCAACCACTGCCGGGCAGCCCAGGATCTGCTGATGCAGACCATGGCTGAGTGGTTGGTGGACTTGGCGGTGGTCGCCGAGCCTTACTCGGTCCCTGGCCGTTGGCTGGGCGACCGGGACGGCTTGGTGGCGCTGGTGTCGCGGTCTTCCACGGACTCCCCTCCCCTCTCGCTCTTAGAGAGGGGACCGGGATACGTGGCCGCCGCGTGGGGAGACATGGCCCTGGTTGGGGTCTACTTCTCCCCGAACCGCTCTCTCTCGGACTTTGAGGATTTCCTCGAGATCCTCACCGCAGTCGTAGGGAGGGCGGCGCCGCGCCAGGTCGTGGTGCTGGGCGACCTGAACGCCAAGTCGGTGGCCTGGGGCAACCCGGCTGCTAGCTGCAACGTCCGGGGACGCGCCGTCGAGTATTGGTCGGCCTCATGCGGTGTGTCCCTCCTCAACAGGGGGACGGTCCACACGTGTGTGCGGCAACAGGGAGGGTCGGTGGTGGACGTCTCGTTTGCCACCCCCGCCCTAGCCGCCCGCGTCGGCAACTGGCGGGTAGAGATGGTGGAGACCTTGTCGGACCACCGATATGTGCGGTTCGACATCTCCACCCAGGGGGGGAGGATGGCCCGCGCCGGGCAATCTCCCTTCCCGCGGTGGGCACTCACCCGCCTGGACCGGGAGGCAGCTGAGGAGGCGGCCTTTCTCCAGGACTGGCTGTCGCCCCCTGTCGATGTCCTGGACGTGGACGCCGCAGCGGTCCGGCTCAGGGGGTCCCTGACCGAGGTGTGCAACTCCAGCATGCCTCGGTCTCGCCGTCCGCCTCCCCGTCGCGCCGTCTATTGGTGGACGGAGGAGCTGACGGGTCTCCGGGCCGCCTGTGTGGCGGCCAGAAGGGCCTACGCCCGGAGCCGACGGCGCAGCGCCCAAAACCGAGACCGGGCAGAGGAGGACCGCCTATACGCCTCTTACCGGGAGGCGAGGACGGTCCTAAAGTCTGCAATGGGCGCTGCAGAAGACTCGGCGAGGGCCGAGATGCTGGAGGGTCTCGACAGGGATCCTTATGGGAGACCATACAAGGCGGCGCGGAACCAGCTGCGCCCCTATGGTCCCCCACTGACGGAGACCCTCGAGCCAGCGTTGCTGGATGGGGTGGTCCGGTCCCTGTTTCCGCGCAGGACCGACGACTTCACCCCACCAACGATGGATCCCCCGCAAAGGGCGGCTTCGCCGGAGGAAGACGTCCCCCCGGTGACGGCGGAGGAGGTCCGCGCGGGAGTTCTCAGCCTCCGCGCGAAGAAGACGGCGCCTGGACCAGACGGCGTCCCTGCACGGGTGGTGGCGATCGCCGCCTCCCAAATGGAGGACAGGTTTCGGGACCTCTTCAGCGCATGCTTTGCGGCCGGGAGGTTCCCGAGACTGTGGAAGGAGGGGCAGCTATGCCTCCTCCGAAAAGAGGGACGCCCGGTGGACTCCCCCTCGGCATACCGGCCCATCGTCTTACTCGATGAGGTCGGTAAGATGTTCGAGGGGATCGTCGCGTCCCGGCTTGATAGCCTTTTGCGGGGGGTAGGGCCGGACCTGTCGGACGCCCAATTCGGTTTCCGTCGAGGGCGTTCGACGATCGATGCGCTGGCCCTACTCAAGGGCCAGGTGAGGGAGGCGGTGGATGCGGGGGACGGAGTGCTGGCGGTGTCGTTCGACATTGCGAACGCCTTCAACTCCGTCCCCCACTCGACGATATTGGAGGCGCTCCGGTATCACGGAGCGCCCCAGTACCTGCAGAACCTCCTGGCCAGCTACTTGGAGGGCCGAGAGGTCCTCCTCGTGGACAAGACGGCCACGGTGAGGCGGTACGGCGCAGAGTCCGGTGTTCCGCAGGGGTCAGTGCTGGGGCCCCCCCTGTGGAACATCGGGTTTGACTGGCTCCTACGGGGAGTCCTCCTCCAGGGCACGAGTGTCATCTGCTACGCGGATGACACTCTCCTCACTGCCCGGGGGAGGAACTTTGGGGACGCGGCCTGTCTGGCCTCGGCTGGCGGATCCTTGGTCGCAGAGAGGATCCGCCGCCTGGGATTGAAGGTGGCGCTGCACAAGACCGAGGCCGTGTTCTTTCACGGGCCTCGGCAGCGCTGCCCTCCCGACGCCCACATTGTCGTAGAGGGCGTCAGGATAGGGGTCCAGCCCCAGATGAAGTATCTGGGCCTGGTGCTGGACGACAGGTGGCGCTTCGGCCCGCATTTCAGCGGGCTGTCGACGCGCCTATTGAAGGCCGCGGACGCCCTCTCCTGGCTCCTCCCGAACCTGGGGGGGCCCAAGGCGAAATGCCGGCACCTCTATGCCGGCATTCTGAAAAGCATGGCCCTATACGGGGCCCCCATATGGGCGGACTCCCTCCACAGGAGGGAGAATGCGACCGCCATGCGCAAGCCCCAAAGGGCCATTGCACAGCGGGTGGCGAGGGCCTACCGCTCGGTGGGCTTCTCGGCGGCGTGTGCTCTGGCCGGCACCCCTCCTTGGGAGTTGGAGGCATGGGTGCTCGCCAGAGTCTACGAGTGGACTGCACACCGGAGGGCGCTCGGGGAGCGCCCCGTCGCCGAGGAGCGGGAGGCCGTGCGGCGGGAGGCGAGGGACGCAATCGTCCTCCACTGGACGGAGGACCTCGCCACCGCCACTTTTGGCCGCCGGACGTTAGACGCGCTCGGTCCAGTCCTGCGGAGCTGGCTCGAGCGGTCCCACGGTTTCCTCTCGTTCCGTCTGGTGCAGGTGCTATCCGGCCATGGCTGCTTCGGAACGTACCTGCACCGGATCGGTAGGGAGGAGACCCCGGCGTGCCACGACTGCGGCGCGGCGGAGGACACGGCACAGCATACTCTCGAAGTGTGCCCGGCTTGGTCCGAGCTGCGCCGCGGTCTGACCGCGGTGGTCGGACAGGACCTCTCGCTTCCCTGCGTGGTCAACGCCCCGTCCCCCTCCCCACGGGGGGGGTGTGAGGGGTCCGCCCTGAGGAGCAATCGTCGGCGGAGGACTGGACGTTAAGGCTGTGCCGGTTTCCCAGTCCCCCGCCACTCGGACGAAGCGGGAGTGCCGCTGGGTTATTTTAGTGGGTATACCGGGTCAGACCGGGGAGTCCCACATAGCCCCCCATCCCCCGATGGGAGGGTATGCGTAACGCATTTTTTCCCAGCGCAAAAAAAAAAAAAAAAAAAAAAAAAAAGGTTAGGTTGGGGTGCATGTTGAAAGCCTCCTCGCGGCGCACCCTGGGCAACGTCAGCACCAATTGCCCACTGGTTCTGGTGGACTCTTGGGGCTGGCGGCTAATTTTCAACACACGGGGAAAGGTCATGGTTCCAATCACCGATCATCCTTGATGGTCGGTGAAGGGAACCGGGCTACAGACGGACGGTCATACGTCCACTCCACCTCTGCTTACAGAGGGTCGTGAGTGGGCGTAGGCTGGGAAGGAGCGGTTCGCGCCGCTGTACCCACGGGAAGGTGGGTGGTGGAAGGTGTCCAATGTCCGCGCTGCGTCTGTCCGGCATCCGGCGGCAGCGTGGGGACGCCGGGGCGGCGGTTGGTTCTGCCCAATCGTCGGCCACCCCGTAATCCTGAGTTCAGGACCGGGGGTCCGGGCCACTGAGGCTCGGGCCGCGAGGAAGACAACCTCTCTAAAAAATTACCCCAATCCCAAGGTCTAGCGTGCCGAGGGGATGAATGGCCGGAGGGGATCCGGTCGTTAGCGCGACGAAAAGGGACCTCACCCTTAAAAAGGAATCATGGAAACGGCTACTGGAAAAACTATTCCCCAGGCGGGTACCCTCCTACCCAAGGAGGGACAATCCCGCCCTTCTTCGGAAGGCAGCCCCTTCGTATCTGGGGGGGGGCACCACTAGTCCCGTGGGCCGGCACACAACCGCCGACCTGCGTCAACCTGCGCCGCAAGAAAAGGAGCTCCGGGTTAGCCTGGAGCGACTGTGCGACGCACAAAAAACGCCACTTGCCGTCATTGACGGCAACAAGAGCCGAGGAGGCTCAGATTCTCGTGAGGACCACCTGCCCGATCAGGGCACGCGCGGGTTTAAACGCCCGCGAAGCAGGGACTCGGGGTCGATGGGCCTCTCCTCCAGTGAGGAGAACCTGTCGGCCCCCAAGGTGCCAACGGCACACAGAGGTAGGGGGCGTGCGATGGCGAGCGGAGCTCCCGCTCGGCTGCCGGGCCGTGACCGAGCGGGTCGCTTCGTGCCGATTTCTCGGCCCGCAACACCAGCTCCCGTAGAGCGTCCGACAGAGGGCGTGGAGAGTGACCCCGGGCCCTCGACAGTAGTGGACCTGTGCGAGGACTCCTCGTTATCCTTGCTGGGGTCCAACAGGGCGGAGGTGAACGCTGCCAAGCGGGCGCAAAGGAAGGCTGTCGCGGCTGACGAAGTCAGTGAGTTGGCCCGACAGGCCCGAGAGCGACGATCCGCTCGGATGGCTGCCGGGGGGAGCGTATCGGCGGTGGCACTCAGCCGCCAAGTTATGGACGGCGTGGATGTCGTCCTGAAGGTTGCCACTAAATCCGGCAGCCTGAAGGGCACGTTCACGCGCGCCCTAAAGGAGGCGGCTGACGACATTAAGGAGGCGGTTGGGGTCCTCCTTAATCGTACGAGCACGGAGGAGACGGCGAAGTTATGGGAGGAGAACAGCCGTCTCCGATCCGAGCTGGAGGACCTCAAACGACAGTTTGCCGCCCAGAAGGCAACTTCCCTGGCCGCTGGCATCTCTCCCAGCGCGGCTCCGGCATTGGCCCCATTTTCGGCTCCGTCGTCGGCTCCTGCACTTGCGGATGCGGAGGTAGAAAGGATCGCGCGCATATGCATGATGCAGTGCGGGAGTATGGTGGGTGCCCGGTTGGAGGCCATAGAGGCTAGACTCCTCCCGGCTGAAAACCTTCGCCCACCGCTCGCTGCGGACAGACGGAGAGAGGAGGGGCCAGCAAAACCGGGGCCAAAAGCCGCGGTGTCTGGGTCGAGTCTGGCCGGGAAGGGGGCCAAAAAGTCCGCGTCCACTTCCCGGACGTCCGCGCCCCTGCCGACCGCACCACAGGCGACCGCACCCCCGGCGACCGCACCCTCGGCGACCGCACCCGGGTCCACCACGGAGACCTGGACGACGGTCGTCAAGAGGGGCCGCCGTAAGAAGAAGACGGCGGCGCCGCCACCGGTACCCGCTGGAGCACCAGCGCCGGCATCCAAGAAGGCTCAGGGGCCGCCTAGGGTCAGAGCCCCACGCTCCGCGGCTGTAGTTATTACGCTGCAGCCCGGAGCCATCGAAAGGGGCATATCCTATAAGGCGGTCCTTATGGAGGCAAAAGCTAAAGTCGCGTTCCCCGACCTTGGCATACCGTCCGGCCTCAGACTGAGGCCGGCGATTACGGGGGCGCGACTGCTAGAGGTGTCGGGTGCCTCTAGCGGTGAAAAGGCGGACGTCCTGGCCGCCAAGCTGAGGGAGGTCCTCAACCCGGAGGACGTTCGGGTGTCCAGGCCGATGAAGACCGCTGAACTGCGCGTCGACGGTCTGGACGACTCGACGACTCCGGCCGAGGTCGTGGCGGCCATCGCCAGAGCCGGTGGATGTCCGCCCGCGGACGTGCGGACGGGCGAGGTTCGCGTCGACGCTTCCGGGCTCGGCGCGATCTGGGTGCGGTGCCCGGTGACGGCGGCGAACAAAGTCGCCGACGCTGGGCGTCTGTTGGTGGGGTGGGTTGCAGCGAGGGTGAAGCTGCTGCAACCCCGGGCCTTGCGGTGCTACCGTTGCCTCGACGTTGGGCATGTCAGGGCACGGTGCACCTCCGTAGACCGCAGCGAGCAGTGCTATCGCTGCGGCCAGGTCGGTCACAAGGCGGCCCAGTGCTCCGCGGCGCCAAACTGCAGCCTCTGTACAGCTGCAGGGAGGCCCGCTGGGCACAGAGCGGGCGGAAAGGCCTGTGGCGTGCCAGCCAAGAAAGGGAAGAGAAGGGGTGCCAAGGCTGCCGGGGGCTCTTTACCCCCCCCTCAGCCTGGCTCCTCTTCGGCCGACTCCCGGCCTAGGAATGGTGCGGAGGGAATGGTTTGCGCATAAATGGCGCTGTACCATTTCCTCCAGGGCAACATCAACCACTCTGCTAGAGCTCAGGATCTATTGCTCCAGAGCATGGCGGAGTGGTCGATTCACGTGGCGGTGGTTGCCGAACCGTACTTTGTCCCCCCCAGGGATAACTGGGTGGGAGACCTGGACGGTTTGGTAGCCATCATTGGCGGGGCTCTTGCCAACCCGTCCCGAGGTCACGGCTGGGTGGCCGCCCTCGTGGACGGCATTGGCACGGTTGGGGCGTACTTTTCGCCCAACAAGAGCCTCGCCGACTTCGAGAGGTTCCTTGTCGAGTTGGGTGCCGTCGTGGGCCGACTCCACCCTCGCCCTGTGCTGTTGCTGGGGGATCTCAACGCCAAGTCTGCGGCGTGGGGATCTCCAGTGACCGATGCTAGGGGCGAGGTGCTGGAGGAGTGGGCGGTCACGACCGGCTTGACCGTCCTAAATCGGGGATCGGTGCACACGTGCGTGCGGCAGCGGGGCGGATCTATAGTGGACGTCTCGTTCGCTAGCCCCGCTGTCGCGAGCCGTGTCCGCGACTGGCGTGTCGCCGCGGAGGTGGAGACGTTGTCGGATCACCGATACATCCGTTTCGACGTCTCCGCCCAGACCGCCGGCGGCCGCGGTTTACCGGCCCCGCGTACGGACGGTCCGCGCTGGGCGCGTAAGCGCATCGACAGGGAGCTTCTCGAGGAGGCCGCTGTTGTCCAGGCCTGGTTCCGGGAGTCGGCAACGGATGGACCCGTCGACGTCGAGCAGGAGGCGCTGTGGTTCCGCGGGGCGATGACGCAAATCAGCGACGCGTCCATGCCCCGGGTCCACACACAGTCGGCAAGGCGCCAGGTGTACTGGTGGACCGCCGAGATCGCGCAGCTGCGCGTCGCGTGCGTGGCGGTCAGGCGCCAGTACACCCGATACCGGAGGAGACGTCGTCGGGTCCCTGACGAAGAAGCCGCGCTGTATGAGGTGTACCGCGCGGCGAAGAGGACTCTGTGGCTGGCCATCGGCGAGGCGAGGACGCGAGCCAGGGAGGAGATGTTGGAGACTCTAGACGGGGATCCGTGGGGACGCCCCTATCGCGCGGTTCGAGGGAAACTTCGAGCCGCGGCGCCCCCACTTACGGAGAGTCTCCAACCCGAGCTGCTGGAGGAGGTGGTCGCAGCCCTCTTCCCGGCTAGAGCGGAGCACACACCGCCGCCGATGGCTTTGCCCACAGCCGCAGAGTCCACTGAAGAGAACGCCATCAGCGTCCCAGAGGTGACAGAGGCAGAGATGGGGGCAGCCGTGATGCGGCTCCGGGCCAAGAACGTGGCTCCGGGGCCCGACGGGATCCACGGCTGCGTGTTAGCCCTCGCTCTGAAGGAGCTTGAGCCCCAACTGAGAGGACTCTACACAGCGTGTCTTGAGCAGGGCCAGTTTCCCACTTTGTGGAAATCTGGTCGTCTGGTCCTGCTCAGGAAGGAGGGGCGCCCCGCGGACTCGCCGTCCGCGTACCGGCCCATAGTGCTGCTAGACGAGGTGGGTAAGCTGTTTGAGCGGATAATCGCAGCCCGCCTCGTCGGCCACTTGTGCGGAGAGGGGCCGGACCTGGACGGTAACCAGTTCGGTTTTCGGCAGGGGCGCTCCACCATTCACGCTGTGTCGCGGGTGAGAGTCCTGGCGGAGGAAGCGGTGGCCCGGGGCGAGGTGTTGTTGGCGGTGTCCTTGGACATCTCCAACGCCTTCAACACCGTGCCCTGGAGTACTATTCGGGAGGCACTGCGGTATCATCGGGTGCCTCTCTACCTCCGCCGCATCATTGGGGCTTATCTGTCGGAGAGGAGTGTCACCTACATGGGACGCGATGGCGAAATCCAGCACCGCATGTCGTGCGGTGTTCCACAGGGCTCGGTCGTTGGCCCGCCCCTGTGGAACATCGGGTACGACTGGGTGCTGAGGGGTGAGCTCCAGCCGGGCGTGGAACTGACGTGTTATGCCGACGACACGCTGGTCACTGCCCGGGGGAGCTCGCACAGGGAGGCAGCGTTGCTGGCGACGGCTGCGGTGTCACAGGTGGTGAGCCGCATACGTCGCCTGGGCCTGGAGGTAGCTCTCAACAAGTCGGAGGCCATGGTGTTTCATGGCCCCCGGCGGGCGCCGCCGCCCGGCTTGCATATAGTGGTCGGGGGGGCTCGGATCGCTGTCGAGTCTACCATGAAGTACCTGGGATTGGTGCTCGACAGCCGGTGGGATTTCGGCCCCCACTTCCGGCGGCTGGCGCCCAAATTGTTGGGCGCGGCTGGGGCGCTGTCAACGCTGCTTCCCAATCTGGGGGGCCCGAGCGCCGCCTGTAGGCGGCTCTACGTGGGGATCGTGCGATCGATGGCCCTGTATGGGGCCCCGATCTGGGCGACTGACCTGACGGCCGGTAGCATCGCAGTACTGCGAAAGCCGCAGAGAGCGATGGCCGTCAGAGTCGTCCGCGGATATCGCACGATCTCCTACGAGGCGGCTTGCGTACTGGCTGGATCCCCGCCCTGGGACCTGGAGGCGAAAGTGCTCGCGTCACTGTACCGGTGGCGCGAGGAAGCGCGGGCGCGAGGCGAGGGGCTGATGCAGCGCCATATGGAGCTGCGTCGGTCTCAGCTTCGCGAGGTCCTGGTGGCGGAATGGCGGGACAGGCTCTCACGCCCTACCGCCGGCCTCAGCACCATCGAGGCGGTCCGGCCAGTACTCGAGCCCTGGCTCGGGAGGAGGCACGGCTCCCTGTCGTTTCGGGTGACGCAGGTACTTTCGGGGCATGGTTGCTTCGGGAAGTACCTGTGTCGCATAAACAGGGAGCCGGACGCCCGGTGTCACCACTGCGTCGACTGCCGGGAGGACACGGCGTGGCATACGCTGGCAGAGTGTGCCGCTTGGGAGGAGCCGCGCCGTGCCCTCATCACAGAAGTAGGCAGTGACCTGTCGCTGCCGGCCGTGGTCGAGTCGATGGTCGGCAGCGAAGAGTCCTGGGACGCGGTGGTTTCCTTTTGCGAAACAGTCATGTCGCAGAAGGAGGCTGCGGAAAGGGAGAGGGAGATCTCGTCCACTCACCCTGCCCGCAGCAGGCGCACCGGGCGTCGGCGGAGGGCGGACAACGCCCTCTTCCAGCCCCCCTAAATGGGTCCAGGGGCGACGGACTCGGGGACGTCCGCCGCCCCCCACACATCAGGACCCGAGGTGGCGGCGCGTAGTGTTCCACGCGCGCCCCTCTTAGACGTCACGGGGGGAGTCAAACACCTCACTCCCCCCCCTGACCCGACGAGGCCCGCAGTGGCGGGCCGGCACCAGCCGGGGGTTGCGGAAGGATCGAACGTTCCCGCGACCCCTGGCTTAGGTGTGAGATGGAACACCGGGGTGGTTTTTAGTCAGTAAGAGTCTGACAGACCCCGTCGCCCGCCCCAGGGCGGCGGACATCCATGAGGATTTTCCACCCCGGAACAAAAAAAAAAAAAAAAAAAGGTTAGGTTAGGTTGGGGGGGGACCACCCCACAGTGCTTGCGTCCACGTCGCGTCCCCTGGAAACGGCCCAGTTCTGACCACCGTAACGGAGTGGCAGACTGGGTACGGCCAAAGTGCACTGTGCATTCGCAACTTGTTTTTTAACCCTATTGTCTTGTTTGTTTGCGAACCCGCGGGAAACATGTCGAGTCCTGCGCGGGACGCCTGCGGGCGATTTTTAAAACAAAAAGGCCCTTCTCAGGGCCAACCCAAAGGCCCTTCTCAGGGCCAACCCAAAGGCCCTTCTCAGGGCCAACCCAAAGGCCCTTCTCAGGGCCAACCAAAAGGCCCTTCTCAGGGCCAACCAAAAGGCCCTTCTCAGGGCCAATCCGACGCTTCGGCGTCAGACACTAGCCGCGCGCCGTCTGCGGCTAGTTTCTTCGGAGGGGCGGACGAGTCGTCCGACAACGACTCACTCATCAGTGTGTCGGACGCGGACGACTGCCGATCGCGGAAGCGAGTCCACCGGAGCGGTGGGTCCGAGGGCTCCTCGGCCTCGGGGTCAACGCGGTTGCCGAAGGCTAAAAAGCCGACGGTGGCCGCGGAGACCCATGTCGTTGGGCTGGCGAACGCCCAACGCCAGCTGGACCTGGCTCGGCGAGCTCAGCTCCAGCAAGAGCTGGAGGAGCGGGTCGCCGCCACAGAGAAGCGGGCGCACGCCGCCCGGGCCAAGTCCGGGTACGGTGCGTCCCGCGTTCTCTACGCGGACCATTCTCTGGCAGAGCTAGACAGAATGGCGGAGGAGGACGAGAGGGAGATCGTGGAGGTCGCCTCGAAGTCCTCCAACCTAAAGGGCACATTGCAAAAGGCCCTGAAATGCAGGGCCGCGAGCATGCGCGGTGTCGTCGCGGAGCTGGTCCTTCGTAAGACCACCGACGAGACGCGGCAACTGCAGGCGAAGGTGGATCGCCTGCAGTCGGAGGTCAGCCAGCTTCATCAGAAGCTGGCCGAAGCCACGGCCCGGCCACAACAGGCCAAGACGAGCCCTGCGGCAGAGGGCCCCGCCTCCAACAACCTTGAGGATATCATCCGCAAGGTCATAATGGAGGAGAGGGCCTTCACTAGAGCCTGCTTAGCAGGAATTGAGGACCGGCTCCTGCCGGAGAAACGCCTCCGACCGCCGCTTGCGGCGGATACGAGGCAGAGCGAGCCGGGACCGTCATCCTCCTCCCAGGCGGAAGACGCCCTTCTCCCTTCCACGACCCCGTCCAACGAGTGGACGGAGGTGGTCCGTAAGGGGAAGGGAAAGGGCAAGAAGTCGACGACGGCCGTCCCTGTCGTCCCCGCCACCACCGCTCCCAGCCAATCGCGGACGACTGGCAAGGGAAAGGGTATGGGGAAAGGGAAAGGGAAGAGGGGAAAGGGGCGACTAGTCCCCCCAAAATCCGCGGCCGTCGTGGTGACGCTCACCGCGGAGGCTGCGGACCGGGGGGAGACGTACGCGTCCGTTCTGTTGCGGGCGCGTGCCAATGCGGATCCCACCCAACTGGGGATCGGCAGCGTCTCTTGCCGGCGGACCCAAGCCGGGGCTCGAATTTTCGAGTTCCCGGGGGCAGACGGGAGTACCCACGCGGACCTCTTCGCAGCCAAGCTGCAGGAGGTCATCGCGGATTCCGCCAAGGTGGCCCGGCCGGTCAAGTCAGCGGCCATAGAGGTGGCTGACTTGGACGACTCCGTCACCAAGGAGGAGGTGGTGGCGGCGGTCGCGGCGATAGGGGGCTGTGGCGTCGCGGCGGTCCAAGGCCGGGACATAAGGCCCGGCCGCGGCGGCATGGGCACCATTCGCCTCGAGTGCCCAGTCGCCGCTGCCAAAGCCGTCCTTGCCAAGGGACGGCTCACAGTCGGCTTCAGCTCGGGTGCAGTCCGGGCACTCGAGGACCAGCCTCTGCGGTGCTTCCGGTGCTTCGGCATCGGACACACCCGAGCCCTGTGTCCGTCCACGGTCGACAGGACGGACACGTGCTTCCGTTGCGGCAAGGAGGGCCACAAAGCCGCCTCCTGCGAGGCCGCCGCGCCGCACTGCGCGGTGTGTGCCGCCAGTGGCTGCCCCGCCGACCACGTCACGAGGGGGAGGAATTGCAATCCTCCCCCTAAGCGGGGCAAAGCGCAGGCGCCGACCGGGCCTGCTGCTGCTGCTAAAAGCACTGCGGCGGCTGCGGTGGCGGCGGAGGGGGGTGCGATGTCCGACTGATGGATAGGGTCGAACATCGCATACTCCAGGCGAACGCCAACCACTGCCGGGCAGCACAGGATCTGCTGATGCAGACCATGGCTGAGTGGTTGGTGGACTTGGCGGTGGTCGCCGAGCCTTACTCGGTCCCTGGCCGTTGGCTGGGCGACCGGGACGGCTTGGTGGCGCTGGTGTCGCGGTCTTCCACGGACTCCCCTCCCCTCTCGCTCTTAGAGAGGGGACCGGGATACGTGGCCGCCGCGTGGGGAGACATGGCCCTGGTTGGGGTCTACTTCTCCCCGAACCGCTCTCTCTCGGACTTTGAGGATTTCCTCGAGATCCTCACCGCAGTCCTAGGGAGGGCGGCGCCGCGCCAGGTCGTGGTGCTGGGCGACCTGAACGCCAAGTCGGCGGCCTGGGGCAACCCGGCTGCCGGTTGCAACGTCCGGGGACGCGCCGTCGAGTTTTGGGCGGCCTCATGCGGTGTGTCCCTCCTCAACAGGGGGGCGGTCCACACGTGTGTGCGGCAACAGGGAGGGTCGGTGGTGGACGTCTCGTTTGCCACCCCCGCCTTAGCCGCCCGCGTCGTCAACTGGCGGGTAGAGATGGTGGAGACCTTGTCGGACCACCGATATGTGCGGTTCGACATCTCCACCCAGGGGGGGAGGATGGCCCGCGCCGGGCAATCTCCCTTCCCGCGGTGGGCACTCACCCGCCTGGACCGGGAGGCAGCTGAGGAGGCGGCCTTTCTCCAGGACTGGCTGTCGCCCCCTGTCGATGTCCTGGACGTGGACGCCGCAGCGGTCCGGCTCAGGGGGTCCCTGACCGAGGTGTGCAACTCCAGCATGCCTTGGTCTCGCCGTCCGCCTCCCCGTCGCGCCGTCTATTGGTGGACGGAGGAGCTGACGGGTCTCCGGGGTGCCTGCGTGGCGGCCAGAAGGGCCTACGCGCGGAGCCGACGTCGCAGCGCCCAAAACCGAGACCGGGCAGAAGAGGACCGCCTATACGCCTCTTACGTAGAGGCGAAGAAGGTCCTCAAGTCTGCAATGGGCGCTGCAGAAGACTCGGCGAGGGCCGAGATGCTGGAGGGTCTCGACAGAGATCCTTATGGGAGACCATACAAGGCGGCGCGGAGCCAGCTACGCCCCTATGGTCCCCCACTGACGGAGACCCTCGAGCCAGCGTTGCTGGATGGGGTGGTCCGGTCCCTGTTTCCGCGCAGGACCGACGACTTCACCCCACCAACGATGGATCCCCCGCAAAGTGCGGCTTCGCCGGAGGAAGACGTCCCCCCGGTGACGGCGGAGGAGGTCCGCGCGGGGGTTCTCAGCCTCCGCGCGAAGAAGACGGCCCCCGGACCAGACGGCGTCCCCGCACGGGTGGTGGCGATCGCCGCCTCCCAAATGGAGGACAGGTTTCGGGACCTCTTCAGCGCGTGCTTTACGGCTGGGAGGTTCCCGAAACTTTGGAAGGAGGGGCAGCTGTGCCTCCTCCGAAAGGAGGGACGCCCGGTGGACTCCCCCTCGGCATACCGGCCCATCGTCCTGCTCGATGAGGTCGGTAAGATGTTCGAGGGGATCGTCGCGTCCCGGCTTGATAGCCTTTTGCGGGGGGTAGGGCCGGACTTGTCGGACGCCCAATTCGGATTCCGTCGAGGGCGTTCGACGATCGATGCGCTGGCCCTACTCAAGGGCCAGGTGAGGGAGGCGGTGGAGGCGGGGGACGGAGTGCTGGCGGTGTCGTTCGACATCGCAAACGCCTTCAACTCCGTCCCCCACTCGACGATATTGGAGGCGCTCCGGTATCACGGAGCGCCCCAGTACCTGCAGAACCTCCTGGCCAGCTACTTGGAGGGCCGAGAGGTCCTCCTCGTGGACAAGACGGCCACGGTGAGGCGGTACGGCGCAGAGTCCGGTGTTCCGCAGGGGTCAGTGCTGGGGCCCCCCCTGTGGAACATCGGGTTCGACTGGCTACTGCGGGGAGTTCTCCTCCAGGGCACGAGTGTCATATGTTACGCGGATGACACTCTCCTCACTGCCCGGGGGAGGAACTTCGGGGACGCGGCCTGTCTGGCCTCGGCTGGCGGATCCTTGGTTGCAGAGAGGATCCGCCGCCTGCCATTGCACTGCACTGCGGGTGGCGAGGGCCTACCGATCGGTAGGCTTTTCGGCGGCGTGCGCTCTGGCCGGTACCCCTCCTTGGGAGTTGGAGGCTTGGGTGCTCGCCAGAGTGTACGAGTGGACCGCGCACCGGAGGGCGCTCGGGGAGCGCCCCGTCGCCGAAGAGCGGGAGGCCGTGCGGCGGGAGGCGAGGGACGCAATCGTCCTCCACTGGACGGAGGACCTCGCCACCGCCGCCTTTGGCCGCCGGACGTTGGACGCGCTCGGTCCGGTCCTGCGGAGCTGGCTCGAGCGGTCCCACGGTTTCCTCTCGTTCCGTCTGGTGCAGGTGCTATCCGGCCATGGCTGCTTCGGAACGTACCTGCGCCGGATCGGGAGGGAGGAGACCCCGGCGTGCCACGACTGCGGCGCGGCGGAGGACACGGCGCAGCACACTCTCGAAGTGTGCCCGGCTTGGTCCGAGCTGCGCCGCGGTCTGACCGCGGTGGTCGGACAGGACCTCTCGCTTCCCTGCGTGGTCAACGCCATGCTGGAGAGCGAGGGGGCCTGGTCAGCGGTTGCCTCCTTTTGCGAGGACGTAATCTCGCAAAAGGAGGAGGCGGAGCGCGCGCGGGAGGATGACCCTCTCGCTGTGCCGCTCCGCAGACGAAGAAGGGGCCGGAGAGGGCGACATCCTCCCCGTCCTCATGGTGGCGATGGGCGGGCGACAGGCGCGGGGGCGCCATCTCCCGCATTGCACCCATCACCACCTTCTTCGTCGGTCACTCCCGGGCCCGTCCCCCTCCCCACGGGGGGGGTGTGAGGGGTCCGCCCTGAGGAGCAATCGTCGGCGGAGGACTGGACGTTAAGGCTGTGCCGGTTTCCCAGTCCCCCGCCACTCGGACGAAGCGGGAGTGCCGCTGGGTTATTTTAGTGGGTATACCGGGTCAGACCGGGGAGTCCCACATAGCCCCCCATCCCCCGATGGGAGGGTATGCGTAACGCATTTTTTCCCAGCGCAAAAAAAAAAAAAAAAAAAAAAGGTTAGGTTAGGTTAGGTTAGGTTAGGTTCCCCCCCGGGGGACCACCCCACAGTGCTTGCGTCCACGTCGCGTCCCCTGGAAACGGCCCAGTTCTGACCACCGTAACGGAGTGGCAGACTGGGTACGGCCAAAGTGCACTGTGCATTCGCAACTTGTTTTTAATTTTTATTGTCTTGAGAGATTGCGAACCTGCGGGGAGAAATGTCGAGTCCTGCGCGGGACGCCTGCGGGCGATTTTTAAAACAGAAAGGCCCTTCTCAGGGCCAACCCAAAGGCCCTTCTCAGGGCCAACGCAAAGGCCCTTCTCAGGGCCAACCCAAAGGCCCTTCTCAGGGCCAACCAAAAGGCCCTTCTCAGGGCCACTCCGACGCTTCAGCGTCAGAGACTAGCCGCGCGCCGTCTGCGGCTAGTTTCTTCGGAGGGGCGGACGAGTCGTCCGACAACGACTCACTCATCAGTGTGTCGGACGCGGACGACTGCCGATCGCGGAAGCGAGTCCACCGGAACGGTGGGTCCGAGGGCTCCTCAGCCTCGGGGTCAACGCGGTTGCCGAAGGCTAAAAAGCCGACGGTGGCCGCGGAGACCCATGTCGTTGGGCTGGCGAACGCGCAACGCCAGCTGGACCTGGCTCGGCGAGCTCAGCTCCAGCAAGAGCTGGAGGAGCGGGTTGCCGCCACTGAGAAGCGGGCGCACGCCGCCCGGGCCAAGTCCGGGTACGGTGCGTCCCGCGTACTCTACGCGGACCATTCTCTGGCCGAGCTAGAGAGAATGGCGGAGGAGGACGAGAGGGAGATCGTGGAGGTCGCCTCGAAGTCCTCCAACCTAAAGGGCACATTGCAGAAGGCCCTGAAATGCAGGGCCGCGAGCATGCGCGGTGTCGTCGCGGAGCTGGTCCTGCGTAAGACCAACGACGAGACGCGGCAACTGCAGGCGAAGGTGGATCGCCTGCAGTCGGAGGTCAGCCAGCTTCATCAGAAGCTGGCTGAAGCCACGGCCCGGCCACAACAGGCCAAGACGAGCCCTGCGGCAGAGGGCCCTGCCTCCAACCTTGAGGATATCATCCGCAAGGTCGTAATGGAGGAGAGGGCCTTCACTAGAGCCTGCTTAGCAGGTATTGAGGACCGGCTCCTGCCGGAGAAACGCCTCCGACCGCCGCTTGCGGCGGATACGAGGCAGAGCGAGCCGGGACCGTCATCCTCCTCCCAGGCGGAAGACGCCCTTCTACCTTCCACGACCCCGTCCAACGAGTGGACGGAAGTGGTCCGTAAGGGGAAGGGAAAGGGCAAGAAGTCGACGACGGCCGTCCCTGTCGTCCCCGCCACCACCGCTCCCAGCCAATCGCAGACGACTGGCAAGGGAAAGGGGACGGGGAAAGGGAAGGGAAGGGGAAAGGTGCGACTAGTCCCCCCAAAAACCGCGGCCGTCGTGGTGACTCTCACCGCGGAGGCTGCGGACCGGGGGGAGACGTACGCGTCCATTTTGGTGCGGGCGCGTGCGAATGCCGATCCTGCCCAACTGGGGATCGGCAGCGTATCTTGCCGGCGGACCCAAGCCGGGGCTCGAATATTCGAGTTCCCGGGGGCAGAGGGGAGTACCCATGCTGACCTCTTTGCAGCCAAGCTGCAGGAGGTCATCGCGGATTCCGCCAAGGTGGCCCGGCCGGTCAAGTCAGCGGCCATAGAGGTGGCTGACTTGGACGACTCCGTCACCAAGGAGGAGGTGGTGGCTGCGGTCGCAGCGATAGGGGGCTGTGGCGTCGCGGCGGTCCAAGGCCGGGACATAAGACCCGGCCGCGGCGGCATGGGCACCATTCGCCTCGAGTGCCCAGTCGCCGCTGCCAAAGCCGTCCTTGCCAAGGGACGGCTGACAGTCGGGTTCAGCTCGGGTGCAGTCCGGGCACTCGAGGACCAGCCTCTGCGGTGTTTCCGGTGCTTCGGCATCGGACACACCCGGGCCCTGTGTCCGTCCACTGTTGACAGGACGGACACGTGCTTCCGCTGCGGCAAGGAGGGCCACAAAGCCGCCTCCTGCGAGGCCGCCACGCCGCACTGCGCGGTGTGCGCCGCCAGTGGCTGCCCGGCAGACCACGTCACGAAGGGGAGGAACTGCAATCCTCCCCCTAAGCGGGGCAAAGCACAGGCGCCGGCCGGGTTTGCTGCTGCTGCCAAGAGCACCGTCGTTCCTGCGTCGGTGGCTGCGGAGGGGGGTGCGATGTCCGACTGATGGATGCGGTCGAACATCGCATACTCCAGGCGAACGACTTGGCGGTGGTCGCCGAGCCTTACTCGGTCCCTGGCCGTTGGCTGGGCGACCGAGACGGCTTGGTGGCGTTGGTGTCGCGGTCTTCCACAGACTCCCCTCCCCTCTCGCTCTTAGAGAGGGGACCGGGATACGTGGCCGCCGCGCGGGGAGACATGGCCCTGGTCGGGGCCTACTTCTCCCCGAACCGCTCTCTCTCGGACTTTGAGGATTTCCTCGAGATCCTCACCGCAGTCGTAGGGAGGGCGGCGCCGCGCCAGGTCGTGGTGCTGGGCGACCTCTCGCTTCCCCGCGTGGTCAACGCTATGCTGGAGAGCGAGTGGGCCTGTGCAGCGGTTGCCTCCTTTTACGAGGACGTAATCTCGCAAAAGGAGGAGGCGGAGCGCGCGCGGGAGGATGATCCTCTCGCTGCGCCGCTCCGCAGACGAAGAAGGGGTCGGAGAAGGCGCAATCCTCTCCCTCCTCATGGTGGCGATGGGCGGGCGACAGGCGCGGGGGCGCCTTCTCCCGCATTGCACCCATCACCACCTTCGTCGGTCATTCCCGGGCCCGACCCCCTCCCCACGAGGTGGGGGGGCGTGAAGGGCCCGCCCTGAGGGGCAATCGTCGGCGGAGGACTGGACGTTAAGGCTGTGCCGGTTTCCCAGTCCTTCGCCACTCGGACGAAGCGGGAGTGCCGCTGGGTTGTTTTAGTGGGTATACCGGGTCAGACCGGGGAGTCCCACATAGCCCCCCATCCCCCGATGGGAGGGTATGCGTAATGCATTTTTTCCCAGCGCAAAAAAAAAAAAAAAAAAAAAAAAAAAAAAAAAAAAAAAAAAAAGGTTAGGTTCCCCCCCGGTGGGTTCCCGCATTGTCGAGGCGGGGGGGCTCAGTAGCCGTGGCTTGGACACCCACGGTGAAGCGAAGAGGAACCCGAGGAGGGGCCGCTCGTCAGGGCTTTTGCCTGTAAGCCGACGACGTAGCGGCCAACAAGTAGGTTGCGGTGCCGCTTCGGCGACATCGCAACTGAGGCGGGCCGCGATGTCGTTTGGGAGGCATCGCGGCTGAGGGTTGGAGGCCGCGGCGGGAGAGGAGTGCCGGTATTGCGGTGCGCCGCTCTCCCTACCTTCCGCGGCCTTAACGGGGTCGCCACCGTTTGATGGCGGACGCGGTGGGGCCGCAGGGGAGGAGGAGTGTCGGTATGACGTTGGCCGCTCTCCCTATCCTCTGCGGCCGAAAATTGGCAGGCGGCGGGGCCAATGATCTGACCCGTCGAAGGGGGACTAAGGGTGTCCAGACACGGGGTCGTCTGGCGCCCATGTGCTGGTTTGGTCCCTGGGGTGGTCACGGCGTGCTATGTGTTCTGGTGCGCCGGTGATGGGGAATACTCCCCAGAGGAGGGTCCGGTAACGGACAGCCGCGGCGGGTTCACGGATGAGTGCTAACGCGTGCCCGTGTTCCCGCCGTAAGCGGCAGAGGAGGACACCGTGGAGTTTTAGTGGGTTAGAGTCCCACATACCTGCACTACCTCCCCGTGGTAGTGCAGAATGCATGAGCATTTCTCCACGTTAAAAAAAAAAAAAAAAAAAAAAAAAAAAAAAAGGTTAGGTTAGGTTCCCCCCCGGTGGGTTCCCGCATTGTCGAGGCGGGGGGGCTCAGTAGCCGTGGCTTGGACACCCACGGTGAAGCGAAGAGGAACCCGAGGAGGGGCCGCTCGTCAGGGCTTTTGCCTGTAAGCCGACGACGTAGCGGCCAACAAGTAGGTTGCGGTGCCGCTTCGGCGACATCGCAACTGAGGCGGGCCGCGATGTCGTTGTAACGGAGGCATCGCGGCTGAGGGTTGAAGGCCGCGGCGGGAGAGGAGTGCCGGTATTGCGGTGCGCCGCTCTCCCTACCTTCCGCGGCCTTGACGGGGTCGCCACCGTTCGATGGCGGACGCGGTGGGGCCGCAGGGGAGGAGGAGTGTCGGTATGACGTTGGCCGCTCTCCCTATCCTCTGCGGCCGAAAATTGGCAGGCGGCGGGGCCAATGTCCTGACCCGTCGCAGGGGGACCAAGGGTGCCCAGACACGGGGTCGTCTGGCGCCCATGAGCTGGTTTGGTCCCTGGGGTGGTCACGGCGTGCTATGTGTTCTGGTGCGCCGCTGATGGGGAATACTCCCCAGAGGAGGGTCCGGTAACGGACAGCCGCGGCGGGTTCACGGATGAGTGCTAACGCGTGCCCGTGTTCCCGCCGTAAGCGGCAGAGGAGGACACCGTGGAGTTTTAGTGGGTTAGAGTCCCACATACCTGCACTACCTCCCCGTGGTAGTGCAGAATGCATGAGCATTTCACCACGATAAAAAAAAAAAAAAAAAAAAAGGTTAGGTTAGGTTCCCCCCCGGTGGGTTCCCGCATTGTCGAGGCGGGGGGGCTCAGTAGCCGTGGCTTGGACACCCACGGTGAAGCGAAGAGGAACCCGAGGAGGGGCCGCTCGTCAGGGCTTTTGCCTGTAAGCCGACGACGTAGCGGCCAACAAGTAGGTTGCGGTGCCGCTTCGGCGACATCGCAACTGAGGCGGGCCGCGATGTCGTTGTAACGGAGGCATCGCGGCTGAGGGTTGAAGGCCGCGGCGGGAGAGGAGTGCCGGTATTGCGGTGCGCCGCTCTCCCTACCTTCCGCGGCCTTGACGGGGTCGCCACCGTTCGATGGCGGACGCGGTGGGGCCGCAGGGGAGGAGGAGTGTCGGTATGACGTTGGCCGATCTCCCTATCCTCTGCGGCCGAAAATTGGCAGGCGGCGGGGCCAATGTCCTGACCCGTCGCAGGGGGACCAAGGGTGCCCAGACACGGGGTCGTCTGGCGCCCATGTGCTGGTTTGGTCCCTGGGGTGGTCACGGCGTGCTATGTGTTCTGGTGCGCCGGTGATGGGGAGTACTCCCCAGAGGAGGGTCCGGTTACGGACAGCCGCGGCGGGTTCACGGATGAGTGCTAATGCGTGCCCGTGTTCCCGCCGTAAGCGGCAGAGGAGGACACCGTGGAGTTTTAGTGGGTTAGAGTCCCACATAACTGCACTACCTCCCCGTGGTAGTGCAGAATGCATGAGCATTTCTCCACGTTAAAAAAAAAAAAAAAAAAAAAAAAAAAAGGTTAGGTTAGGTTAGGTTGGCTGTGCCGGTTTCCCAGTCCCCCGCCACTCGGACGAAGCGGGAGTGCCGCTGGGTTATTTTAGTGGGTATACCGGGTCAGACCGGGGAGTCCCACATAGCCCCCCATCCCCCGATGGGAGGGTATGCGTAACGCATTTTTTCCCAGCGCAAAAAAAAAAAAAAAAAAAAAAAAAAAAAAGGTTAGGTTAGGTTAGGTTTTATTTTTTTTTTATTTTTTTTTTTTTTTTTTTTTTTTTTTTTTTTTTTGTGCTTTTCCCCGTTCATGGGTACAACGGGATCTTGTTACTCTAATTTTCTCATTCGTTCCAGTTCTCGCATTTATTCCTCTCGCACTTTCATGCTTCATACTGTATCTTTCTTTCGCTCATGCTTTCATTCTTAGCCGGGTGGGACTCCCGCTATTCTATCTACTCTGTCTTTTTTATTTGTCTTTATTCAGGGGTATTTAGGTACACAACTTTCTTTTATTATCGTTTACATTGACGTTAATATACTTAGTAACTTATAACTATTCCATTATTATGTTTCTAAGTGCAAATTATTATTTATTCTTAATAACAACTTATGATATACTGTTCATTCGTGGACATTATTTCTTATTTCTATTTAATGCTATACTTATACTTTCTTATTCTATTACAATTTAGTATTTCGAGCCTATTTTTAACAGTTTTAGTTAGCTTTTTTACTTATATCTACTCCATGATTATGTTTCTAAATGGTGATTTTTCTTTATTCTTAGTAACAAGACTTATATATACTGTTTGTTATTTATATACTTATTATCTTATATCTATTATGTTTCTAAGTGCTAATTTTTATTTATTCTTTATAACAAGACTTATAATATACTGTTTATTCGTAGACATTATTTCCTATTTCTATTTATACTATTTCTATACTTACTTATTCTATTACAAATTGGTTACTGAATATTACTCGCCTGTTTTCTAACATTTTTAGTTTGTACTTAAGTTATCTATTATTTTTAAAACACAATAAAAGTTCCTGTTTATTATTCTTATTACCAGTTTTGGATGCGTGTTTTGTGTATGTGCGTGCGTTTTACTATTATTTTTAACTACAAGGTGATTTGCGGCAATAATATATATATATATACTGAGATTATATATATTTATTGTCATTTCTTATTCTGGGCTTTTACTTTCCTCTTTTGTTTTAGGGGTTGTGTAGGGTACGTGTTTGGTGGTATGCGTGCGTTTTTGATATACTTTGTATATATTAATTATATATTTTATATATCTGTGTTTTTTGATGGTGTTGCTGTTCTGGTGTGTTCCTGTGTGCGTTCCTGTGTGTGTTCTTATGTGTGTTCTCATTTGTTTTAGGGGTTGTGTAGGGTACGTGTTTTGTGATATGCGTGCGTTTTGATATACTTTGTATATATTGACTATATATTTTATATATCTGTGTTTTTTGATGGTGTTGCTGTTCTGGTGTATTCCTGTGTGCGTTCCTGTGTGTGTTCTTGTGTGTGTTACGTACATCCTTGGGAGCTGTTTAGGCGTATGCCGTTGTCGTCCGAGCCAGATAGTCCCATTTCTTGCGGACCGGACATTCCACGCTGAACGCGTTGTGGTCGATCTTCTGAAGCTTCGAGTGCATGCAGTTGCGGCACTGCGGCTCATTACCCGCGACAAACTCCAGGCACTTCTCGCGCAAATGCGGCCCTCCGCAGTGACTACAACTGTCTGCACTCTCGGTACAAAATTTCCGGCCATGCCCGAATGCTAAGCATTTCGTGCACTGGATGAGCGGTGACTGATCCTCCACCCTGACCCTTTGCAGGTCAAGGTAAAGAGCCCCAGCCTCCGTCATCCTCTGCCATACCTTGGGTCTGACTTGGACGACAACGTGCGAGGTCTTGGGGTTTCTGGTCCTCTTCTTATATTTTATGGTCATTTCTCTGTCTTCTTGTCCTAAGTCCCTGAATATATTTTCATTTTGCGAGTAGAGCGCCTTAACCATCTCGTCGTCATCGCTGTCCACAAAGACGTCTTTCAGGACGACGAGCGGGTTCTTATTTTGCATGGGCGCTACTATTAACCCTTTACCCCGGCTCTCAATCCTGTCTTTTACCTTCTTGAGTTCTTCCTCTGAGTCGCACCCCAGTATCACTGTCTGGTTCTTGGCTTTGCGGACTTTATTTATTTTTAGGCCAGTTCCCCTGGCGTCGACCGCCTCCTTCACCCCGGCGAGCACCTCGTCGGCAGTCTCCTGGCTGCCCTCAGAGGTGACCGCAATCGAGTGAAGTGCCGGCCGACGCCCGGGTTTGGCCGCCGTAACGTCGGCGTAAGTCTGTGGGTCAGTTTTTTGTGCGCATGCCACTTCCCTAATGACTTCCTTAATTTTTTCGGTTCCGGCGGTAACCTCCCCGACAACGCCACCGATTTGCTCCTCAAGGGTAGCCGCGGCATGGCCAATGGTCCTCACCCATTCCGACGTGTGGTCTAGGTCCGCTTTCACTGCGTCAACCTTGTCGCTGACCCCGGTAATCCGGTCAATGACCCTGTCGAGGATGTCGGAACCGCAGTCATCGTAGCGCTCGGTCATGAGCTGGAAGCCTTCTGACATTTTTAGCTCAAGGTCGTTGAGCCGCGTGTTGATATTTGTCTCCACCTTTTCCAGCCTTCCCAATAGCTTCTCCGATGGTTCGGGTAATTTAGGCGTGGTGTTGGTCCTTGTGGGCGGAGCTGTTTTAGGCGCTGTTTCCAGGTCCTTCATCCGTTTGCTCAATTCGAACAAGATCCGCAGACTTTTATCCGACTGAGTCTCCAGGAAGGTCTTTATGTCTCTCCTCATCTGAGGGTACTCTTTGACTCTAGCTGGGATGTCTTCGAATGTCTTCATGACCTCCTGGAGAAGTCCGTCGTTGGATTGTGCAGCGTAGGTGTCCGTCTGCTTTTTGTAAGCCTCCATGTTGTCTACGGATCTCCTCTTCCGTTCTGGTCTCCGGATGAAAGTCCTGGCGGCGTCCAGCGCCTGTCCAGGCGGGCCTGCGGGGCTGGGAGTGGTGGCGCGAGCGACGGCGCCAGAGGTCCCCGCCGACGACGACGGCGGTGTTACGGCCGTTTTCGCTAGGGCTCCTCGAGTAGCGTCTTTTTTGCCGAACGTCAGGGATAGCCCCTTCGGCGCTTCGCGCGCTCCAGAGGGACCCTCATTTCCCAGGCGGGTAGGCGACGGAGACTCCCGCGACCCGCTGGCGCTGGCCACTGGCCCTCTCCCTACTGGGGTGCGAATTCCGAACATTTTTTGTTGTTTGGGTTCCGCCTGTAGTGTACCTACGTTGTGTGGCTTGTGTGTATAGGGCACAGCGAACGGGGAAAGTTGTCCAAATGAGTATGATAAAATAGTGTAAAAATAAAAAATATTTGTATTGTGTCAGTAACTAGACGGTATGTAAGTGTCTGACCCTGTATATGGGGCGAGTGTTAATTTTTTAACTACACTGCACTATAGTGTGCAGTCTCGTTTCAACCCTGTAAAGGGGGGTCAAGATCAAACAGTCTAATTTTGCGTTTAAAGAATTTTCCCATCCACCGTAGTTTATGAAATACCGGTTTATTTATGTGAGGGGTGGGGGGGGTCCAATCAGGAGGGGAGAGGGTTCCTCTAGTGTGACTTTAGCCGTGGTGTCTTCGACACCACACAGGCTGATTTTGAGGTCGAAATGGCTCTAAGTCCTCTCCTTCCCGAGATATGGCCCTTTAAAGGATAAGGGGGGGGAAAAGTTCAGAAAAACGGGGGGGAGGGTTCCTCTTGTGCGACTTTGGCAGTGGTGTCTTCGACACCACAAAGGCCGATTTTGAGGTCAAAATGGCTCTAAGTCCTCTCCCTCCCGAAATATGGCCTAATAAAGGATGAGGGGGGGAAGGTTTTTATTTTGGGTTATAGGAGGGGCGGTATTCCGGGACTTCACCGGAGCCGAAGGGGAGGTCTTTTCCTTCTGATTTCAAAGACCCCAAACTCGGTTGGTCTACGGCGTCCGGTTCCAAAGTTGAGGCCCGGGGGGGTGAAGTAGTAGTGAAGAGGGGGGGGGGGGATTGTACACAAAAGATTCTGGAGATTCCAGGTGATCACACGAGGTCAGTCAAAGGGGTTCCTGGGGGTACCAGGGGTCAAGGGTTGTCACGGGAGTCGGGGGGGGGGAGGGTTAGGAAGGGGGGTTGGGGGGTTGGGCCGTATATAGTATATAAATATAAGTGGTCTATAGAGAAATAATATATAATTACACAACTAAGTAAAGTTTTGGGGTCAATAAGGGAGGGGGTCAAAAATGGGGGTCTGGGGGTCTTAACTGAATATAGGCTCTAGATGAGAGGGGGGTTATAGGGGGGGGGAAATTTCACTCAGAATTTTGATATTCCCAGCCGTTCCCGAGATATTTGAGGGGGAACTAATTTCGGGGGGAGGAGAAGGGAAGGGGTACAGAAGTGGATGACGGGCTGCAACGTACACGTATAATGTTGTACGTGTATATGTGCAGGCGAGCGCCGAGACGGGCAAGGGGTATGGTTCGAGGTTTATTAGGGGGGGGGGAGGGGTTGGAAGGTCTTTGGAGGAATTTGAAGGATTATGACATGTACATATATATATAGTGACAGAAGTAATGATGGTGTACTTAGGATGTTAGAGGAGGGCGGTGGGTCGGGGGGGGTAGGTAATTTTTAATAAAATATACAATTTAAATTTACAAAATGGGGGTTCGAAAGGGGGTGGACAGGAGAGTGATGCTGTATAATCCAGGGTGGCGTTAAAAATAGGCTAACTCGCTCCGTTCCCGAGATACGGGCGTTTTAAGGATTTTAAAAGTCCCGGGTTCGATTCCTGGATAGTAAAAAAATGTTTTTTAAAGATTTCTCGGGTTCTATAAGTGCTAGGATCACTTGCGAGGTGTCAAAAGATGCGTCTCCATGCGGGCCAGCGATCTATGAGGTTTTTGGAATTTACGCTGAGAAAATTTTTTGAAAAATGCTGGAAAAACGTGTTTTACGACCGAAACGTATGTGAAAAATGTGAAAAATGGAAAGACCCTACCATACGGGACTCAAGCTCGTGGAACGCGGACTGGAGTACAGGTAAGGCAGGTAGGTAACTATTAAAATTATAATTATAAGGAACGTAGTTTAGGGTAGCCTTCTATGGGGCAATTGACTGTATCACTAGGTAATTTTTTCCAGTTATAGTCAAAAAGAATTATATGTAACCTGGAATCTCGACAACTAAAGAGACTCGGGCTCAAAAACATACACCAGAGTATAAATAAAACTATAAGCTATTGAATTAGAATTTAAAGAGGAAGATTTTTTAAAACAGAGTTTTTATTTTTGTTATTCCGACAAGAAAATGTTAATATGTTATGTAAATATAAGTTACGGGTGGGTTTAATATATATCACTGGATAGAGGAGAATTTTCCCTATCCAGTGACATTACATTCAGATTTTTATGTTACCCTGAGGGGCTGTAATTTAATTTTTAAAAAGGGTGTATGTCAGGTCCTAATATTACAAACTGGTTTTTTGGAAGAAAATGTTAAAATTTTGTCTAAATATACTTTTCGGGTGGGTTTGATATATATCACTGGATAGAGGACAATTTTCCCCATCCAGTGATATTACATTCAGATTTTTATGTTGCCCTGAGGGGGTGTAGCTTAATTTTTAAAAGGGTGAGTGTCAGAAACTGATATTGCAAACTGGTTTTTTAGGCACTAAATATAAATATAAAATTACGCAAATGAACAATAATTAAAGCGAGTCACTGACTAATTATAACCAAAATTTTTTCAACTTTTTTGGGGTTGAATTAACCAACCCCCGAATTTTTAAAATATTTGGGACGTAATAACTTAAAAACTATTTGGCCAATTTAAACAAAATTTAAAATACGTATAGGGGTGCTTATGAATAATTTTTAGAATACATAAAAAAGGTATGTTATCGCTTTAAATTCCAGGATATGAAAATTTGAAAATTACAAAAATTTTAACCTTATTTTTACAGGTGTTCCAGGTCGATTTTCTTCGATGCCAGGTAGCCACCCGGCTCCTCGTCTGTGCCGGCTTCGGGGATTGATCCCCGATCCTGTCAAAACCCTCGGGATCTCTGACCACGTTGCACGTGGTTTTTGCTTTTTCCTCTATATCTTCGGAACCCTAACTCGGAAAAATCCAAACTTGGTGTCCAAAGATAGGTCTTCACGCGGCGCACCCGGCCACAGTCACTGTTTTAATAGTCTTCACTCAAAATCGAGCAGCGTTAAGCTCCAAAGCCTCCAAAAAGTAGTTTTTCATCAATAACTTTTCGAATTTTCCACTTTTCACCAAATAACTTTCACTATTGCATGCCTTGCAGCAGCGCGCATCTAATGATGTATGACACTTGTATTTTTTCACGAAAAAACCGATTTTCTTGATTTTTCGAACGCGGAGCGACTTAAAACTGATCTGCTCGCGGTGAGGGGTGCCGCGCGACTCCGGTTAGGTTAGGTTAGGTTAGGTTAGGTTAGGTTAGGTTAGGTTGGGGGACCACCCCACAGTGCTTGCGTCCACGTCGCGTCCCCTGGAAACGGCCCAGTTCTGACCACCGTAACGGAGTGGCAGACTGGGTACGGCCAAAGTGCACTGTGCATTCGCAACTTGTTTTTAACCCTATTGTCTTGTTTGTTTGCGAACCCGCGGGAAACATGTCGAGTCCTGCGCGGGACGCCTGCGGGCGTTTTTTAAAACAAAAAGGCCCTTCTCAGGGCCAACCCAAAGGCCCTTCTCAGGGCCAACCCAAAGGCCCTTCTCAGGGCCAACCAAAAGGCCCTTCTCAGGGCCAACCAAAAGGCCCTTCTCAGGGCCAATCCGACGCTTCGGCGTCAGAGACTAGCCGCGCGCCGTCTGCGGCTAGTTTCTTCGGAGGGGCGGACGAGTCGTCCGACAACGACTCACTAATTAGTGTGTCGGACGCGGACGACTGCCGATCGCGGAAGCGAGTCCACCGGAGCGGTGGGTCCGAGGGCTCCTCGGCCTCGGGGTCGACGCGGTTGCCGAAGGCTAAAAAGCCGACGGTGGCCGCGGAGACCCATGTCGTTGGGCTGGCGAACGCCCAACGCCAGCTGGACCTGGCTCGGCGAGCTCAGCTCCAGCAAGAGCTGGAGGAGCGGGTCGCCGCCACAGAGAAGCGGGCGCACGCCGCACGGGCCAAGTCCGGGTACGGTGCGTCCCGCGTACTCTACGCGGACCATTCTCTGGCGGAGCTAGAGAGAATGGCGGAGGAGGACGAGAGGGAGATCGTGGAGGTCGCCTCGAAGTCCTCCAACCTAAAGGGCACCCTACAGAAGGCCCTGAAATGCAGGGCCGCGAGTATGCGCGGTGTCGTCGCGGAGCTGGTCCAGCGCAAGACCACTGACGAGACGCGGCAACTGCAGGCGAAGGTGGATCGCCTGCAGTCGGAGATCAGCCAGCTTCATCAGAAGCTGGCCGAAGCCACGGCCCGGCCACAACAGGCCAAGTCGAGCCCTGCGGCAGAGGGCCCCGCCTCCAACCTTGAGGATATCATCCGCAAGGTCGTAATGGAGGAGAGGGCCTTCACTAGAGCCTGCTTAGCAGGGATTGAGGACCGGCTCCTGCCGGAGAAACGCCTCCGACCGCCGCTTGCGGCGGATACGAGGCGGAGCGAGCCGGGACCGTCATCCTCCTCCCAGGCGGAAGACGCCCTTCTCCCCTCAACGACCCCGTCCAACGAGTGGACGGAGGTGGTCCGCAAGGGGAAGGGCAGGGGCAAGAAGTCGACGACGGCCGTCCCTGTCGTCCCCGCCACCACCGCTCCCAGCCAAGCACAGACGACCGGCAAGGGAAAGGGGACGGGGAAAGGGAAAGGGAAGAGGGGAAAGGGGCGACTAGTCCCCCCAAAAACCGCGGCCGTCGTGGTGACCCTCACCGCGGAGGCTGCGGACAGGGGGGAGACGTACGCGTCTATTTTGGTGCGGGCGCGTGCAAATGCCGATCCTGCCCAACTAGGGATCGGCAGCGTCTCCTGCCGGCGGACCCAAGCCGGGGCTCGAATTTTCGAGTTCCCGGGGGCAGAGGGGAGTACCCGCGCGGACCTCTTCGCAGCCAAGCTGCAGGAGGTCATCGCGGATTCCGCCAAGGTGGCCCGGCCGGTCAAGTCAGCGGCCATAGAGGTGGCTGACTTGGACGACTCCGTCACCAAGGAGGAGGTGGTGGCGGCGGTCGCGGCGATAGGGGGCTGTGGCGTCGCGGCGGTCCAAGGCCGGGACATAAGGCCCGGCCGCGGCGGCATGGGCACCATTCGCCTCGAGTGCCCAGTCGCCGCTGCCAAAGCCGTCCTTGCCAAGGGACGGCTCACAGTCGGCTTCAGCTCGGGTGCAGTCCGGGCACTCGAGGACCAGCCTCTGCGGTGTTTCCGGTGCTTCGGCATCGGACACACCCGGGCCCTGTGTCCGTCCACGGTCGACAGGACGGACACGTGTTTCCGCTGCGGCAAGGAGGGCCACAAAGCCGCCTCCTGCGAGGCCGCCGCGCCGCACTGCGCAGTGTGTGCCGCCAGTGGCTGCCCCGCCGACCACATCACGAGGGGGAGGAATTGCAATCCTCCCCCTAAGCGGGGCAAAGCGCAGGCGCCGACCAGGCCAGCTGCTGCTGCCAAAAACACTGCGGTGGCTGCGTTGGCTGCGGAGGGGGGTGCGATGTCCGACTGATGGATAGGGTCGAACATCGCATACTCCAGGCGAACGCCAACCACTGCCGGGCAGCCCAGGATCTGCTGATGCAGACCATGGCTGAGTGGTTGGTGGACTTGGCGGTGGTCGCCGAGCCTTACTCGGTCCCTGGCCGTTGGCTGGGCGACCGGGACGGATTGGTGGCGCTGGTGACGCGGTCTTCCACAGACTCCCCTCCCCTCTCGCTCTTAGAGAGGGGACCGGGATACGTGGCCGCCGCGTGGGGAGACATGGCCCTGGTTGGGGTCTACTTCTCCCCGAACCGCCCTCTCTCGGACTTTGAGGATTTCCTCGAGATCCTCACCGCAGTCGTAGGGAGGGCGGCGCCGCGCCAGGTCGTGGTGCTGGGCGACCTGAACGCCAAGTCGGTGGCCTGGGGCAACCCGGCTGCCAGTTGCAACGTCCGGGGACGCGCCGTCGAGTATTGGTCGGCCTCATGCGGTGTGTCCCTCCTCAACAGGGGGGCGGTCCACACGTGTGTGCGGCAACAGGGCGGCTCGGTGGTGGACGTCTCGTTTGCCACCCCCGCCCTAGCCGCCCGCGTCGTCAACTGGCGGGTGGAGATGGTGGAGACCTTGTCGGACCACCGATATGTGCGGTTCGACATCTCCACCCAGGGGGGGGGGATGGCCCGCGCCGGGCAATCTCCCTTCCCGCGGTGGGCACTCACCCGCCTGGACCGGGAGGCAGCTGAGGAGGCGGCCTTCCTCCAGGACTGGCTGTCGCCCCCTGTCGATGTCCTGGACGTGGACGCCGCAGCGGTCCGGCTCAGGGGGTCCCTGACCGAGGTGTGCAACTCCAGCATGCCTCGGTCTCGCCGTCCGCCTCCCCGTCGCGCCGTCTATTGGTGGTCGGAGGAGCTGACGGGTCTCCGGGCCGCCTGCGTGGCGGCCAGAAGGGCCTACGCGCGGAGCCGACGTCGCAGCGCCCAAAACCGAGACCGGGCAGAAGAGGACCGCCTATACGCCTCTTACGTAGAGGCGAAGAAGGTCCTCAAGTCTGCAATGGGCGCTGCAGAAGACTCGGCGAGGGCCGAGATGCTGGAGGGTCTCGACAGAGATCCTTATGGGAGACCATACAAGGCGGCGCGGAGCCAGCTACGCCCCTATGGTCCCCCACTGACGGAGACCCTCGAGCCAGCGTTGCTGGATGGGGTGGTCCGGTCCCTGTTTCCGCGCAGGACCGACTTCACCCCACCGACGATGGATCCTCCGCAAGGAGTGGCTTCGCCGGAAGAAGACGTCCCCCCGGTGACGGCGGCGGAAGTCCGCGCGGGGGTTCTCAGCCTCCGCGCGAAAAAGACGGCCCCCGGACCAGACGGCGTCCCCGCACGGGTGGTGGCGATCGCCGCCTCCCAAATGGAGGACAGGTTTCGGGACCTCTTCAGCGCGTGCCTTACGGCTGGGAGGTTCCCGAGACTGTGGAAGGAGGGGCAGCTATGCCTCCTCCGAAAGGAGGGACGCCCGGTGGACTCCCCCTCGGCATACCGGCCCATCGTGCTGCTCGATGAGGTCGGTAAGATGTTCGAGGGGATCGTCGCGTCCCGGCTTGATAGCCTTTTGCGGGGGGTAGGGCCGGACCTGTCGGACGCCCAATTCGGTTTCCGTCGAGGGCGTTCGACGATCGATGCGCTGGCCCTACTCAAGGGCCAGGTGAGGGAGGCGGTGGAGGCGGGGGACGGGGTGCTGGCGGTGTCGTTCGACATCGCGAACGCCTTCAACTCCGTCCCCCACTCGACGATATTGGAGGCGCTCCGGTATCACGGAGCGCCCCAGTACCTGCAGAACCTCCTGGCCAGCTACTTGGAGGGCCGAGAGGTCCTCCTCGTGGACAAGACGGCCACGGTGAGGCGGTACGGCGCAGAGTCCGGTGTTCCGCAGGGGTCAGTGCTGGGGCCCCCCCTGTGGAACATCGGGTTCGACTGGCTCCTACGGGGAGTCCTCCTCCAGGGCACGAGTGTCATATGCTACGCGGATGACACTCTCCTCACTGCCCGGGGGAGGAACTTTGGTGACGCGGCCTGTCTGGCCTCGGCTGGCGGATCCTTGGTTGCAGAGAGGATCCGCCGCCTGGGATTGAAGGTGGCGCTGCACAAGACCGAGGCCGTGTTCTTTCACGGACCTCGGCAGCGCTGCCCTCCCGACGCCCACATTGTCGTAGAGGGCGTCCGGATAGGGGTCCAGCCCCAGATGAAGTATCTGGGCCTGGTGCTGGACGACAGGTGGCGCTTCGGCCCGCATTTCAGCGGGCTGTCGACGCGCCTCTTGAAAGCTGCGGACGCCCTCTCCTGGCTCCTCCCGAACCTGGGGGGGCCCAAGGCGAAATGCCGGCAGCTGTATGCCGGCATCCTTAAGAGTATGGCCCTATACGGGGCCCCCATCTGGGCGGACTCCCTCCACAGGAGGGAGAACGCGACCGCCTTGCGCAAGCCCCAAAGGGCCATTGCACTGAGGGTGGCGAGGGCCTACCGCTCGGTGGGCTTCTCGGCGGCGTGCGCTCTGGCCGGCACCCCTCCTTGGGAGTTGGAGGCTTGGGTGCTCGCCAGAGTCTACGAGTGGACCGCGCACCGGAGGGCGCTCGGGGAGCGCCCCGTCGCCGAAGAGCGGGAGGCCGTGCGGCGGGAGGCGAGGGACGCAATCGTCCTCCACTGGACGGAGGACCTCGCCACCGCCGCCTTTGGCCGCCGGACGTTGGACGCGCTCGGTCCGGTCCTGCGGAGCTGGATCGAGCGGTCCCACGGTTTCCTCTCGTTCCGTCTGGTGCAGGTGTTGTCCGGGCATGGCTGTTTCGGATCGTACCTGCACCGGATCGGGAGGGAGGAGACCCCGGCGTGCCACGACTGCGGTGCGGCGGAGGACACGGCACAGCATACTCTGGAAGTGTGCCCGGCTTGGTCCGAGCTGCGCCGCGGTCTAACCGCGGTGGTCGGACAGGACCTCTCGCTTCCCTGCGTGGTCAGCGCCATGCTGGAGAGCGAGGGGTCCTGGTCAGCGGTTGCCTCCTTTTGCGAGGACGTAATCTCGCAAAAGGAGGAGGCGGAGCGCGCGCGGGAGGATGACCCACTCGCTGTGCCGCTCCGCAGACGAAGAAGGGGTCGGAGAGGGCGACATCCTCCCCCTCCTCATGGTGGCGATGGGCGGGCGACAGGCGCGGGGGCGCCATCTCCCGCATTGCACCCATCACCACCTTCTTCGTCGGTCACTCCCGGGCCCGTCCCCCTCCCCACGGGGGGGGTGTGAGGGGTCCGCCCTGAGGAGCAATCGTCGGCGGAGGACTGGACGTTAAGGCTGTGCCGGTTTCCCAGTCCCCCGCCACTCGGACGAAGCGGGAGTGCCGCTGGGTTATTTTAGTGGGTATACCGGGTCAGACCGGGGAGTCCCACATAGCCCCCCATCCCCCGATGGGAGGGTATGCGTAACGCATTTTTTCCCAGCGCAAAAAAAAAAAAAAAAAAAAAAAAAAAAAAAAAAAAAAAAAAAAAAAAAAAGGTTAGGTTAGGTTAGGTTAGGTTAGGTTAGGTTAGGTTAGGTTAGGTTAGGTTAGGTTAGGTTAGGTTAGGTTAGGTTAGGTTAGGTTAGGTTAGGTTAGGTTAGGTTAGGTTAGGTTAGGTTAGGTTAGGTTAGGTTAGGTTAGGTTAGGTTAGGTTAGGTTAGGTTAGGTTAGGTTAGGTTAGGTTAGGTTAGGTTAGGTTAGGTTAGGTTAGGTTAGGTTAGGTTAGGTTAGGTTAGGTTAGGTTAGGTTAGGTTAGGTTAGGTTAGGTTAGGTTAGGTTAGGTTAGGTTAGGTTAGGTTAGGTTAGGTTAGGTTAGGTTAGGTTAGGTTAGGTTAGGTTAGGTTAGGTTAGGTTAGGTTAGGTTAGGTTAGGTTAGGTTAGGTTAGGTTAGGTTAGGTTAGGTTAGGTTAGGTTAGGTTAGGTTAGGTTAGGTTAGGTTAGGTTAGGTTAGGTTAGGTTAGGTTAGGTTAGGTTAGGTTAGGTTAGGTTAGGTTAGGTTAGGTTAGGTTAGGTTAGGTTAGGTTAGGTTAGGTTAGGTTAGGTTAGGTTAGGTTAGGTTAGGTTAGGTTAGGTTAGGTTAGGTTAGGTTAGGTTAGGTTAGGTTAGGTTAGGTTAGGTTAGGTTAGGTTAGGTTAGGTTAGGTTTTTTTTTTTTTTTTTTTTTTTTTTTTTTTTTTGGCAGGAGTGGGAAATCCTCATGGACACCCAGCCTGTCTCACTAGTGAGGCAGTCTGGGTAGTGCCGGACTCTTACCGGCTAAAACCACACTCCTGCCCATAGACACGGTTCTCTCCGATATTGCGGTCGGAGGCTTATAATCTTTTTTTCTTCATTAGGAAGCATTTATTTTTGTTTTATTTTTCTTATTTTCAGGTGGCGTGTTCGTTTATTGTTTTACTTTCGGTTTGGTGTTTGTTTGTTGTACTATACTATGGTATTCTTAATGTGTATTACTTATTCTAATTTCTATTTTATTTTATTTTTTTTCCTTATTTCATTTGTAGCTTGTTAATTACATGACTTGTCTTATACTATAACACTAAGTATAATATAATTTACTATATTTACTGTGTTAATTTTCTTAGTCTAATTTTTATTCCTATCTATAACTATTCCAATCATTTTTAAGCAAAAATCTAAAAATTTATTTCTTATTTCTGTGTTTATCATAATTGTACATACATTATCTTTACATATTTTAATATCAATAATATTTTCCAGGTTAAATCTGTCAAGCTGAAACACTGGACACTCAGTTATTAGGTGCAGGATAGACTCTTCGGCGACCGGGTCGCAAATACAAGCAGGAGAGTCCTTTTTCTTAAATCGGTTAAGATACTGGGAGAAGCCCCCGTGCCCTGTGAAGAGTTGTGTGTGCAGGTGCGTGAGGTGAATATTCCTGCATATTCTGTAGGCGTTTGTGGCTGAGGGGAAAAATATTTTGGTGACACCAGCTTGGCTCTCTTTTTGATATCTGTCCTCCCATTTGTCAATCGAACCACTTCTTACGGTTCGCTTGACAAACGAGACAGGACATTTGTCAAAGTCAGCTCTCTTTTTGCTTTTTAGTGCCGCTGTTTTCGCCAGTTCGTCTGCCCTTTCGTTCCCCCGTATCCCGACGTGGGCTTTAACCCAATAGAGCTGAACGTCTTTGCCTGAGTTCTTTAGCTGCTTGACGTTCTTCCTTATCGCTAGGGCGAGTGTGTTGCAGGTTTCACTGTTTTTTAACAGCTCTAGGGTTGACCTGGAGTCGCTGAGTATTTTGAACTCCTTGTCCGGGCTATGCGCGATTAACTCCGTAGCTTTGTATACAGCGTACAGCTCCGCTTGAAAGACGGTACAGTACTCCTCGAGCTTGTATTTTCTGTTTTTTGTTTCGTCTGTCCCTTTCCACCAGGAGAGAGCAGCACCAACTTTTCCTTCAATTTTGCTCCCATCTGTGTAGATTTGTACTGTACCCTCCCTCATGCGCTGCTGCACCTCCTCGTCACTCTCCAAGCATTGGAATTCTAGATCTTCTTCCTCAGCTGGATGAGGCCTCGCCAAGAAACTCGCCCTCTCCTCGACAGAACGGTCCCTAAGAATTGGCTGAGGCTTACCTCTCTTCGCCTCGTAGAGGGATGCTGCTTCCTTGACTCTCAGGTCAAGCGGCAGCAGTCCTGTCAATATTAGGGCCGAATTCAAAGACACCGTCCTGTAGGACCTGCAGATTTTCTGGGCGAAGCCCCTCATAACAGTATTGAGCTGGTTTTGAATATAGATCTTATCGGCCGCTCTGGCCCATACACTAGCTGCGTAAAGGATAACCGGCTCCACTACCGCTGTGTAAATAACCCTTATCACTTCCGGGTTTAGTCCCCAGGTTACTTTTGCCGCGCTGGACAGCTGCCTGAAGATGTTGATGGCTTTTTTGCAGACGTATGTGACGTGGCTCCGGAAGGTCATCTTCCGGTCAATAATTATTCCCAACAGTTTGATCTCCTCGACCAGCTCAATGCCGACCCCGCCCATGTGCAGCCGTGGTGTGTCGAATTTTAACTTCTTTGTAAGCAGCATGGCATGAGTTTTGTGTGGCGCGAATTTGAGTTTGTTTCGAACACCCCACCGCTGCACATGTGCCAGGCTGGCATTGGCTTCGGTCTCCAGATTCAAAGCTGTTTTTCCGGCAAATATAAGAACCACGTCGTCTGCAAATGCCTGGCAGTAAGTATTCCTCTCCTCTAATTCGTCCAGCAGCGGGTTTAGGAGGAGATTCCAGAACGTGGGCCCTGTGATCGACCCTTGTACGCAGCCTTTTGTGGTACTCTTTTTGTGTTCAGCTCCAGCGTATCTCACCGCAGCTTTTCTATTTTGTAAGTAGTTGCCCACCAGTTTTCGGAGGTTAAGTGGACAGTGTTTCTCCGCCAGGCGACTTTTTATTGCTGGCCACCACGCACTGTCAAACGCCCCTTCAATGTCCAGCGAGACAACTACGACCAGGTTCTTCTCTTTCAGTTTTTGGTCTATGTGTTGTACCATGTCGTACAGAGCGTCCTCCGTACTTCGCTGCGGTACAAACCCATACTGCCGTGGGTTCATCCGGGGTAATAGGTGCCACCTGAGTCTCCGCACCAGCATCTTCTCTAAGATCTTCCCGAGAATTGGTAGGAGTCCGATCGGTCGGTAGGATTTTGGATGGGTATAGTCATCCTTACCAGGTTTCCTTAGCACGACGACCGCCGCTTCCTTCCACTTTTCTGGGAAGCAGGACAGCTCGAGGCATTTGTTAGTTATGGCTAGGAATACTTGTTCACTATTTGTAATGGCGGCTTCGCAGATGTCAGCAGTGAGTCCGTCAGGGCCCGGCGCCTTCTTTGGGTTAAAGCTCCTTGATGCATACCTGAGCTCAGCGAGAGTAAACGGTGGATCCATTTTGTCCTCTGGTATACCTTCTTCAGAGCGCGCCGCTACTTCTCTTATCTTTGCATGTTCAGGATTATCCTCCTTTACATCATCATCTGGGAAGAAAGTTTCCGCCAGGACCCTGGCAGACTCATCTGAGTTTAGTGCCTCACCATTTTGAACTATTGGCTGATCTTCGTGCCTCTTCTTTGTCTTTAAGATTACCCTATATATGCCATCCCAGACACTCTCCCTATCCTGCCTCCCACAAAAGCTTTTCCAACTTTCAGTTTGTGCCTTGCTAGCTTGAGACTCATACTCCTCCTTTGCCCTCAGGTACTCCATCACAACCCAGTCCCGACGACGTGGTGCTGCGCAACGGATTCTTCGCTTCTTCGTGTACATGGAGTTTCTAAGCTGATCGAGCTCTTCGTTCCACCATGGTAAGTACGTTTTATCTATTTTCTTTATTCTAGGTATTGTCCTATCGCATGTTTCTGTAATACATTTTGTTAAGTCCTCTGTACATTTTTCTAGTTCATCTAAATTATTAATATTATTTATATATGTTTCATCAATTTTATTTTCCAGCAATGCTTTTGTGAATTTTTCCCGAAAACCTTTCCAGTTTGCTTTCTTGGTATTATATACTCTAGTATTACTGTACTTAATTTTATTTCCGATTCCTTTTTTAGTTGTGATTCTGAGTACTACCGCGTTGTGGTCTGAGCTCGTCATTTCCGTCTCTACTCTCCATTCTTCCACGTGTTTAAGCATTTCGTCTGAACAGGCCGTGATGTCCACAGTGCTCTTGTATCGCTTACCCCCTCGGATAGTATCAAATGTTGGGATGTTTCCGCAATTTAGCACATGGAGGTTGAGCTCATCTAGGGTTCCGGACAGAAGTCTTCCCCTTTCGTCCTCTCTTTCGCTTCCCCACCATGTGCTCCACGCATTCACATCTCCCCCCACCAGTAGTTTTGCCCCTTCTGACTTTGTGACTGTTTCCCTCAGCTGGTCGAGGTACGGTTCAATGTCGAGATAGTCCTCGAAGTAGACGGACGCTACCACGGTAGTGGTGTCCTCCACCGTCAACCTCGCAACCGCTATGTTCTCAGTTGTCAGTGTCGGGCACGCCACTGCGTCCACTCCACCGTCGAAAATGACTATAGCGGCCTTGATGTCCTTGTCTCCCGATTTTGTTGCTTGAACGACTCTTGTCCCGGGGTAGGTCTTCATTTCCCCTTTCGCCCCTACATAGGGTTCTTGTACAAGAGCGTACTTAATTTTCCGGCGCCCGGCTTCGAGTATGAGTTCCTCAGTGGCCAGTTTTTTCTTTTGGAGGTTCGCCTGCACTACATGGTACCTAACATTGTTATTATTTGCTCCTGTCCCCGTCACCACCTTAGCAGTATGCTACTGCCGACCTGGCCAGTGTATCCCATTTTTTCCTTGTGGGACACTCGCTATCAAAGGCGTTATGGTCTGCGTCCTTCTTGCTCTGGCTGCAATTTCTGCATTTGGGTTTTTCATTAAGGGTGTACCCAGGACACTCTGCTCTCGTGTGCGGTTCACCACAGTGGCTGCAAAGGACTGCCGGTTCTGTGCAGTACTTTCGGCTGTGCCCGTATCCGAGGCACTTTGTGCATTGGATCAGCGGGCTCTGGTCTCTTACAACTACCCTCTGCAGGTCCACATGGATTCGGCCCGCCGACGTCAGCCGCTGCCAAATCACTGGCTTGACGCGCAGCACCGCGTGACTCGTCAGCGGGTTCCTCGCCCTTCGCCTATACATGAACCGGATGTCACCCTCTCTGATTTCGGCGCCTTCCAGAAGGTGTCCGTTCTGGGATCTTATTGCAGTCACCAAGTCGTCGTCAGTTATGTAATTCATCACATCCCTGACGACCACGAGCGGGTTTTTGTTGACTGCCTCCTCAACTTTCAGGTCCCCCCTGGAGTTTTTGAGCTTTGCCGATACCTTTCCTATTTCTTCTTTTTCTGAGCAGCTAATAATTACCGACTGGTTCTTTGCTCTGCGCAGATGGTCTATCCTTAGTCCTGTGCTCTTTGCATCGACAGTCGCTCGGATTTTATCGACTACGGTGTCGGAAGTGTCACTCTCGTGTGATGATGAGACTATGATAGAGTGCATATTTTTCCTAGCCAATGGCTGAGGCGGCATCGCTGCGACTTGCGCGTACGTTCCGATGCTTCCAATTTGGGCTTCTACTTTCTCAGCTTGTAACTTTGACACCGCCTTTAATTCTTTAATTTCAACCATCTGAGCATCGATTCTGTCGCTTAGCTCCACTTTTGATCTTTCTATTCTGGCCGGGAGTTCTTCTTTTTCACTTCTAATCAAGATTTCTTTAACTTCTAAAATTTCATTTAATATTCTTAAACTGTTATCTCCTGGTTCTCCTAACTGCTTAGTTTCTCTCTCGCCCCTGCTTTCGTCTTCTTTTGCCTCTGGTTTATCCATTCTTTTTACAATTTCGTAGAGCGCCTTTATACAGTCTGACACCGTCTGTTTTATGGTGGACTTTATGTTCCCTGACATGTCCAACTGTGCCTTCGCTTTGAGCATGAGGGCGCGCGCCTCAGCAACAGGTGCAGAGAATTTCAGCTTTAGTGCTGGTGGAGATCTCGATTTTGCCTCGATGTCACTTATGTTCTTACGCACCTGAGTGATTTTAGAGGGGCCCGCTCTCAAACCGTCATCTGCTGTTGGTGATGTGTCAGACTTTTGCGGCGTACGTATCATTTTTAGCTTGTCCAGCCGTGTCTTGTTAAAGTGGTTGTCTTAGCCTAGTAACTATAGCTCAATAAAACTATAGTTATCGTTTAAAGTTTATAAAGCGAACCCTAAGTGTCAATAAAATGCCTTCAGAGGCGCTAATAATTGCAGAAACCGTTTTATTTCCCAGCGTCGAACTATAAAAAGCTAATAACGTAAACGGGAGGGCGAAAAAACCAAAACAAATTTTTCGTTTAAACTGAAAAGTTTACCTGTCTAGTCACTAATGGGTGGGTGGGAGGGCAAATTTTTGAATTTCTATGTGAGCTAGGCGCACGTGCGAGGTGTCAAAAGACGCGTCTCGGCGCGGGCCAGCGATGTATGAGGTTTTCAGAATTTACGCTGAAGAAAAATTTTGAAAAATGCAAAAAAAACGTGTTTTTCGACCAAAATGTATGTAAAAACCCGGAATAACACCACCAAACGTGACTCAAGCTAGCGGAACGCGCGCCGGAGTGCAGGTAAGGCAGGTAAGTAACGATTAAAATTGTAAGGAATGTAGGTTAGGCTGTAAATTTTGAAATAAAAATTCTTAAAGGGAATTTTTGCTGAAAATATTGCAAAGTCAATAACCGGGAAATGTTTTTCGCGGATTTGTCAATTTTCACTAGTGGGAAAGTTAGAGGGCGCCTGAAAACGATTTATTTTGCTGAAAACAGCTTCGAAATGCGTCACCGGGATGCAAAGTTATTGTGGTTTGGTTAATTTGTACTATCACTTAGGTAGATTTCGTTAAGTAGTGAAAATAGCTAGTACCAAAAATTTTTGAATTTCTATGTGAGCTAGGCGCACGTGCGAGGTGTCAAAAGACGCGTCTCGGCGCGGGCCAGCGATGTATGAGGTTTTCAGAATTTACGCTGAAGAAAAATTTTGAAAAATGCAAAAAAAACGTGTTTTTCGACCAAAATGTATGTAAAAACCCGGAATAACACCACCAAACGTGACTCAAGCTAGCGGAACGCGCGCCGGAGTGCAGGTAAGGCAGGTAAGTAACGATTAAAATTGTAAGGAACGTAGGTTAGGCTGTAAATTTTGAAATAAAAATTCTTAAAGGGAATTTTTGCTGAAAATATTGCAAAGTCAATAACCGGGAAATGTTTTTCGCGGATTTGTCAATTTTCACTAGTGGGAAAGTTAGAGGGCGCCTGAAAACGATTTATTTTGCTGAAAACAGCTTCGAAATGCGTCACCGGGATGCAAAGTTATTGTGGTTTGGTTAATTTGTACTATCACTTAGGTAGATTTCGTTAAGTAGTGAAAATAGCTAGTACCAAAAATTTTTGAATTTCTATGTGAGCTAGGCGCACGTGCGAGGTGTCAAAAGACGCGTCTCGGCGCGGGCCAGCGATGTATGAGGTTTTCAGAATTTACGCTGAAGAAAAATTTTGAAAAATGCAAAAAAAACGTGTTTTTCGACCAAAATGTATGTAAAAACCCGGAATAACACCACCAAACGTGACTCAAGCTAGCGGAACGCGCGCCGGAGTGCAGGTAAGGCAGGTAAGTAACGATTAAAATTGTAAGGAATGTAGGTTAGGCTGTAAATTTTGAAATAAAAATTCTTAAAGGGAATTTTTGCTGAAAATATTGCAAAGTCAATAACCGGGAAATGTTTTTCGCGGATTTGTCAATTTTCACTAGTGGGAAAGTTAGAGGGCGCCTGAAAACGATTTATTTTGCTGAAAACAGCTTCGAAATGCGTCACCGGGATGCAAAGTTATTGTGGTTTGGTTAATTTGTACTATCACTTAGGTAGATTTCGTTAAGTAGTGAAAATAGCTAGTACCAAAAATTTTTGAATTTCTATGTGAGCTAGGCGCACGTGCGAGGTGTCAAAAGACGCGTCTCGGCGCGGGCCAGCGATGTATGAGGTTTTCAGAATTTACGCTGAAGAAAAATTTTGAAAAATGCAAAAAAAACGTGTTTTTCGACCAAAATGTATGTAAAAACCCGGAATAACACCACCAAACGTGACTCAAGCTAGCGGAACGCGCGCCGGAGTGCAGGTAAGGCAGGTAAGTAACGATTAAAATTGTAAGGAATGTAGGTTAGGCTGTAAATTTTGAAATAAAAATTCTTAAAGGGAATTTTTGCTGAAAATATTGCAAAGTCAATAACCGGGAAATGTTTTTCGCGGATTTGTCAATTTTCACTAGTGGGAAAGTTAGAGGGCGCCTGAAAACGATTTATTTTGCTGAAAACAGCTTCGAAATGCGTCACCGGGATGCAAAGTTATTGTGGTTTGGTTAATTTGTACTATCACTTAGGTAGATTTCGTTAAGTAGTGAAAATAGCTAGTACCAAAAATTTTTGAATTTCTATGTGAGCTAGGCGCACGTGCGAGGTGTCAAAAGACGCGTCTCGGCGCGGGCCAGCGATGTATGAGGTTTTCAGAATTTACGCTGAAGAAAAATTTTGAAAAATGCAAAAAAAACGTGTTTTTCGACCAAAATGTATGTAAAAACCCGGAATAACACCACCAAACGTGACTCAAGCTAGCGGAACGCGCGCCGGAGTGCAGGTAAGGCAGGTAAGTAACGATTAAAATTGTAAGGAATGTAGGTTAGGCTGTAAATTTTGAAATAAAAATTCTTAAAGGGAATTTTTGCTGAAAATATTGCAAAGTCAATAACCGGGAAATGTTTTTCGCGGATTTGTCAATTTTCACTAGTGGGAAAGTTAGAGGGCGCCTGAAAACGATTTATTTTGCTGAAAACAGCTTCGAAATGCGTCACCGGGATGCAAAGTTATTGTGGTTTGGTTAATTTGTACTATCACTTAGGTAGATTTCGTTAAGTAGTGAAAATAGCTAGTACCAAAAATTTTTGAATTTCTATGTGAGCTAGGCGCACGTGCGAGGTGTCAAAAGACGCGTCTCGGCGCGGGCCAGCGATGTATGAGGTTTTCAGAATTTACGCTGAAGAAAAATTTTGAAAAATGCAAAAAAAACGTGTTTTTCGACCAAAATGTATGTAAAAACCCGGAATAACACCACCAAACGTGACTCAAGCTAGCGGAACGCGCGCCGGAGTGCAGGTAAGGCAGGTAAGTAACGATTAAAATTGTAAGGAATGTAGGTTAGGCTGTAAATTTTGAAATAAAAATTCTTAAAGGGAATTTTTGCTGAAAATATTGCAAAGTCAATAACCGGGAAATGTTTTTCGCGGATTTGTCAATTTTCACTAGTGGGAAAGTTAGAGGGCGCCTGAAAACGATTTATTTTGCTGAAAACAGCTTCGAAATGCGTCACCGGGATGCAAAGTTATTGTGGTTTGGTTAATTTGTACTATCACTTAGGTAGATTTCGTTAAGTAGTGAAAATAGCTAGTACCAAAAATTTTTGAATTTCTATGTGAGCTAGGCGCACGTGCGAGGTGTCAAAAGACGCGTCTCGGCGCGGGCCAGCGATGTATGAGGTTTTCAGAATTTACGCTGAAGAAAAATTTTGAAAAATGCAAAAAAAACGTGTTTTTCGACCAAAATGTATGTAAAAACCCGGAATAACACCACCAAACGTGACTCAAGCTAGCGGAACGCGCGCCGGAGTGCAGGTAAGGCAGGTAAGTAACGATTAAAATTGTAAGGAATGTAGGTTAGGCTGTAAATTTTGAAATAAAAATTCTTAAAGGGAATTTTTGCTGAAAATATTGCAAAGTCAATAACCGGGAAATGTTTTTCGCGGATTTGTCAATTTTCACTAGTGGGAAAGTTAGAGGGCGCCTGAAAACGATTTATTTTGCTGAAAACAGCTTCGAAATGCGTCACCGGGATGCAAAGTTATTGTGGTTTGGTTAATTTGTACTATCACTTAGGTAGATTTCGTTAAGTAGTGAAAATAGCTAGTACCAAAAATTTTTGAATTTCTATGTGAGCTAGGCGCACGTGCGAGGTGTCAAAAGACGCGTCTCGGCGCGGGCCAGCGATGTATGAGGTTTTCAGAATTTACGCTGAAGAAAAATTTTGAAAAATGCAAAAAAAACGTGTTTTTCGACCAAAATGTATGTAAAAACCCGGAATAACACCACCAAACGTGACTCAAGCTAGCGGAACGCGCGCCGGAGTGCAGGTAAGGCAGGTAAGTAACGATTAAAATTGTAAGGAATGTAGGTTAGGCTGTAAATTTTGAAATAAAAATTCTTAAAGGGAATTTTTGCTGAAAATATTGCAAAGTCAATAACCGGGAAATGTTTTTCGCGGATTTGTCAATTTTCACTAGTGGGAAAGTTAGAGGGCGCCTGAAGACGATTTATTTTGCTGAAAACAGCTTCGAAATGCGTCACCGGGATGCAAAGTTATTGTGGTTTGGTTAATTTGTACTATCACTTAGGTAGATTTCGTTAAGTAGTGAAAA